>OY754329.1:99739275-100939275 GCA_963573305.1 Pyrrhosoma nymphula
TATACCACATTTAAAATATATATTGAAGGGCAACAAATGAAATATCTCAAAAAAAGTACTTGTTTAATCTTTGAAGGAGATTGCCTGGCAATGTGCTAATGTTGCCTGCAATGGACATATTTTTTTCATTTTAAGGAAAAGTGAAATAAATTATTTTCAACAAAAATTTTATCAGCTATTGTTCTCATAGCATGTGTTTTTCTTTTTCATATATGTAATTAGTTTCAATATGAAATTGTTTTCCAGAGTTGATTTCCTGGTTGATGCATTTGCATAATAATTATGTAGCTATAAGTACTGCCACCTGATATGGAATATACATTCCTATCATATTCTAATGCTATTTTTAATAAAACTGGATGAAGCTGTATCTTTAAGCAATACTATGAGTATTTTTCACAAAATTTCCCTGGAAAAAGCTTTTTCCCCCTAGGCTTCCAAATTTTCAACTGAAAGTTTTGGATCACTAGTCACAATGTACTGGAAAATTGTCACAACAACTTGATGGGGACCTGTAGTTGTTTGGGAAATATATTTTAGTTCCATCCTAGGATTTGAGAAGCTAGGATTCATGAGGTTAAATTGAGAGTACAACGCTGCTTGCATGATGGAGTAAAGAGAGTATAAATTATGCATGGAAAATTTCATAATTGACCTGGGGTGGTTATAGAATTGAAAAGCTTGAATCCAGCAGACCCCCTTTCACGACGGGGACGGGGAAAATTTTTTTGCTTCGCCAGTATGGAGCTTTCACTACATTAGGATCTTCACAGGTACCTCTTTCCCTAACTTGGGTCGGGGGCCAGGGGTATTGAACCTTTTTCTTGGCCACCAGGCTGAAATAATCTCCGCCCTTTTCCGCTTTGGGTGCCCATTACAGCATGCAGTCACGGTCAACTATTTTTTATGGGATGGTTTTGCTAAAAAAATTGTTGCTACAGCCTCGATATTTATTTAATCAGAAATGATTTATTCTTGCTTTACAATGACTTTACAGCTTTTAAACGAAATTCTATCGTTAATATTAAGCTCTCTAGCAACAACAATCGTATCAATAGTAAAGATTCCTTCACACACAAACTACTTTAAATATAACCGTAGAACTCCGTTTAAAATTTGTAGTTTTAGAGCTAAACATAAGGAATGCACTTATAATGATCAATTTGCAAATTACACAAAAACTTTTAAGTTTGTTATTCCACTGCACCAGCAAGTAACTGACTGCAGACCCCTGCTATGAGTGGGGTGCGCACTGCGAGGAAGGGTCGAGGTAATCCTCTCCCGCGAACCGAGAAAGGGTACCTACGGCATCCCGAGAAGAATTCCTTTATAAAACACACCTTTTAGGCTTGCTTAGGGCTAGCTTAGCGGCACGCCGTTCTATCACATCGTTCGTTCATTTGCGTAGAAAAATTTACGCCGTTCTATCACGTCGTTCGTAGTAAAAGGGTTAAGACTGAGTATGTGAGTTTTAAGAATTATTAAGTTTATCATAAAGTGAATTCTACCATTGCCCATCAAAAGAAATTCAGATGTTCAGACCAAAATGAGGAAATTATAACCATGTAGAAAATATTTTGACTTCACTGGAATTTAACCAGCATCTTCCAGTTCCCATTCAGTTGTGTTAGCCAGTCACACACATGACTGGCAATTGGAAGAACCCTAATACAAATTCTGGTCACATCTCATATTTTTTTCATGGTTAATGTCCTCACTTAAGTGTTGATTCACTAATTTTTTCATTTGTGCGTTTCCCAGATAATTATTGTTTCCCACTTTCTATAAGCATAAATTATTACTGTGGTTACTGTAGATTATAGCTCTGCAAAGCATTTCATAACACTTTTGCTTCAAATTAGTCTGCACATTGCAGGGTAGCTCACTGATTGCTAGCTTGGGCTGAAAATTATTCGGGTTTACTAGTGAAATGTAATGGCTTGATAGACATTTACATCTAGTCACTTTTAGTTGCCATTGGCCGACAAATCATACATTTATAGTGTCTAAAGCAAAATGAGTAGTTGTGTGGTTGTTGTTTAAAGTACGTGAACTTTTAGTTTTGAATTAATTGGAAACACTAAATAAATTCATCTCTCTTCATCTTTAGTGAATTAGAATTTTGGATGATTACATGAAATGAAGTGCTAATTATCCCCTACTCTCATAAATATTTTTGGCCAACAGCATCTTTTGCCATATATTTTTTTGGCACATGGCCAAGGCCATATTTTTTGTCGACAATTTTGCCAAATGTGTCCCCAAAAAACTTTTACTGGCAGCAGGGTTTATTTGTGCAAATGGTGTAGCATAATGGTGAATCCTTGGAATCATTGCTCCACAATGGCATGGCTGTAGGTAGCTCACTCACAGTGCTTTTGATTTCAGAGTTAATTTATGTATTCTTATGAGCATTTGCCGTAAAAATGTTTGAATCATTGGAAAGAAGGTGCACTGCACTGTACAGTTCTGGCAAAGTTAGGAGAGTCATTGATTAGCAGCAGCGAGCTAAAAATTATGTCTTCACCTTGCATGAAGTAACCAAGAACCGAAAAAATCATAGTCTCAAGATTGGAAATTGTAAATATAATAGAAAAAGCAGTTGATGATTGCCTGCAATATGAATGTATTAGATATACAAGGTTCAATCATCGAACGATTGCAGTCGTACCAATGTAAGTAGGACATCAAATTCTAGAACTGAGGTTTAATTTTGTATTCCTCATCTTATGTGTGAGTTGGGAAGGTGGGTGATCTTGATTTGCTTGTGAGTGGGGATAGTAAGTAGGGAAGGTTAGGGGACTGGATGCTTGAGGTTGTAACTTGCTGTGTACTCCTAGCTTATGTCACTTGTAACGTTAACTACAGAGGTACATCTGCATGAGAGAATGTGGTTCAGTCGGCCAAAGCCTATGTATCAGTGTGTGCCTTCATTTTTAGCTTCCTTTGTTAAACAGGTATAGCTCCTTAAACATAGGGTTTTTTTATCAACATAAACTATTGTTTCTTAAAATCAACATAACACTTCAATGATTTACAGTTATTGCTGGGCACACACTGAGCAATCTTAGTGGAAAATATGTCCTGAATGAGGAGACCTTTAAAAATTGAATAATATGCAAGATGATGAGGTTATTCAGTAAATTGTGTTAATTTTTCAGCAAAAAAGCTGAATTAAGGAATCGAATATCTGTTAAAAATGAGCTATTAAAAATATGTTACAGAGTGGGATATTGTGACCCATTAAAAAAGGTGGAAGCCATCAGAGACTGGAAGATGTGCCGATTATGCATCACTTACAATTTTTCAATAGTGTTTCCCTCTATAAATGAGGAACAGTGGCCAAAATCTTCCATCGCCAGATTGTATCTCCCTTGCAATGTAGGTGGTAGAGGACTATTGAGTCTGGGAGTGTCTCCACAACAGAGTTGTCATGGGTACAGCATGCCGAGGTTTAAAAAGCAGGGACCCCCTGTTCAATCTTGTGAGAGAGGTTCTATTTCACACTCGTCTGGCCACACCTTGAATATGCAGCGAGGATATGAGATCCGGTGTAGAAAGACTTAATCTGGGAACTTAATAAAATACAAAGAAAAGCTGCGCTATTCAGCCAAAACTGCTACGGGCGTACAGACAGCGTTACACAGATGTTAAATGAATTAGGCTGAGAGCCGCTAGAGACTCAGAGGCTGCGCGCTAGGCTGAGATTACTTGAGCAATTAAGAATAGATATCTTTAAGAGCGACACGGAGAACATCATATTAGAACCCCACTATATTTCCAGGTCCGACAGAAACGATAAATTAAGAGAGATATTTTGCCGAACGGATAGGTATGGGAATTCGTTTTTCTCCCGAACAATACGGGACTTTAATAAATGCTAGGCGTAATTTCATTGGAGCGTTTCCTTTTTATATGTAAACGGCTGGTGTCCTAACACCCCCCACCACACGCCTATTGAGGCGGCTTGCGGGGTAGTGTGTAGATGTAGATGAATCTTGTGAGAGAGCACGAGAGTGCGGGAGTTGGGGCGTTTCTCTTCCAGGTGGCAAAGAGGGTAGTGGACGAAACCGGTTGCGACTTTGACCCGTCATCTGATGGAAGCAATGACCATCTTGTCATTGAAGGCAGATGACCTGAAGCTCGAAATGAAAAAACAGAGCAGGACTTGCTCAAGGCCCATATCGTTAAAGCCCATTCATGGATGTTTCTATCGAAAAATTGAGAATCATGGGTTATCGAAGGAGCTCACGTTTTCCTTCCTATGCTCTGCCGGTCTATAGTCTGAGACCAAGGGTATCGTCCTCGCGTGCCAGGATGGTGTCATAAACACACTAGTGTACCCCCGCATTATATTCAAGGTGGAGGTCGTGGACATGAGGTGCAGGGCATGCAGAGCCCAGCCAGAGACTTTTGAGTCACCTTCTCTCCAGCTGTAGTTAGTATGCCAGGTCAACGTATTTAGTTCGGCACAACGTGGCCCTACGGGTGTTACACTTTCACCTTCGACACCATTATGGCATCGACGAAACGCCTGTGCTGCCCTATTCCCTGGGAGATATTGAGTCCATCATGGAGAACGATAAATGCAGGGTCTGGTGGAATTACTCCTTCTCCACCACCAGGCAGTTGGAGACGACCAAGCCTGATATCATTCTCCTTGACCACATCACATGCTCCATGTTCGTGATTGAGTTTTAGGCTCCGGCTGAGACAAACATGGATGCGAAGGAGGTGGAAAAACGGACAAAATATCAAGAGCTGCAGTCCTAATCAGAGGTGTGCTCAGTGGGGTAAAGGGCTCACTGCTGGATAGCTTCAAATGGATTCCGTCCTGCGTCGCACAGGGGGAATCACTACTTGCACGCATGCAGAAGGCCATCATCCTGGGGTCACTCAATCTACTGCATACGCATGACCCCACCTCAGCGTAGCCACCTATCCGATGGGCGTCGGGCGTGGCGGAGAAACTGCCCAACCCCTCTTGAGTCTCCAGCCATTATGACGGCAATGGAACCTGATGCTTGCCGGGGACTCTGAGGGGAATGTTACAAAAGTAACAAAAAATAATAATAATTTTGTATTGGTCGCAGAGGATATGTATTTACATATGTAGCACCTAAGTTAGTCTAAATCTATTCCATTATCTGTCCATTTATTTTACTTTCTTGATACTGAAGGATGGTGATTTTGTGGTAGTTATGAATGCCCAAAAAGGCCCATTAGTTATTATTCGAAAAAGCATTATTCAACTTATGCATAATTTTTACTCCTTACTCTTCGCACCTGGTGTATTTTATGAGTTGTTGGTTATGGCACTGACCCTTGTAAAGTATGTATTCAATGCCTCTTATGTAGTATTTTAGCATAATTAACTGTTTTTAATGCAATTGGTTTTGTGATAGTATCTTGGAAAAATTTTCTACTTTTTCAGGCTTTCTTTTTGCCATACAGTGTGTGGCACTTGCTTACCACAGTGCCTGCTATTGCTGCCTACAGTGCGAAGGGTATAATTGAATATTTCATTTTAAATATGTTCTATGTGTAGCAGTAGGAGACCAAGTTTAATGTTTTGTAGTTTTATTAATTGCTTTTAGTATACCAGGTGTTTTTGTCTCATCCAAGTTCTTTAACAAATTTAATTCCCTTATTCACTATTTAATTTCTTTGAAATTGTAATTTGGATGTTTCACTGTCACCAATGCGCAAAGTTAGGCTGATAAGACTTTTTAATCAAAGATTTTTGGTATTCAGGCAAAAGCACCTATAATTATGTTAAATTATTATTTTGTGAATAACAGCATGATTTTTGCCACTCTATAGTTATACTTGGTAGCATTGCGTTTTTTCTATTTTTTTATGACTGACAGTTATTCATTTTCATGCTAATTATTTTCTTATGCACCTTGCTTTGTAGTGTATCTATTCTTGCGTATCTGAGGGCCAAATCTCTTTTTTAGAAACTATTATGTCAAATGTTGGAAGTTACTTCTTATGAATGTTATTTAAGTGCATACTCATTTCTTTGGGAAAGTCCTCTTTCAAAGATCAGTTTTACTTAATCAATTTGCTGCTGTGATTGTATGCTGTTCATAGGATATCATATTAATGAGAAAGTTAGGTTGGCAGGCATTCCTAAGTTTGTAGGATCTGGTGCATTCTAAGCGTATCAGCTCATATTATGGCTTGGGTGATTTCTTGACACCACCCAAGATCATCCAGGAGTCCCATCACGCTACTCAATGGCTCTTCAACTTGAAGGGCATTAACTGCCAATTCCCCCACGTGCCCCTTTCATACCTCTCTAGGCCGCAATGCCCTCTCACTCAAGAAAAGAAAACATTATTGCTAGTTTTTGGACTAGATGAAATTCATCATCATGAAATTTCTTAAGAATTATCATAAATTTGACTTAAAGAATTTGGGATTGAAGGAGCTGCACAGAAGTTTAAATAATGGTGGATAAGTCACAGGATATTTTATTTTATGCTGTAGTATATTTTATACTCTCAAAGAAGTAAATACATAACCTATTTTTTGTTTCATTCTGCCATACTGCATCAGGAATTTTGCTTCAAAATCAATTGATATTTGAAATGGCTTCAACCCTGTTGCATTTCATTTAATGTGCAAAATGTAAATTATTGATTCTTAAATAAGCTTACTTTTACCAATGCAATATTATTCCCTCATTTACTATTTTCCTCTTCTATGGCGGCCTTCAATTGCTTCTGCATGGTATAGTAAATATGTACTGCTCTAGTTATAGTTATTTCAATTCTGTTACTATTTATAAATTGAAGACTTGTTCTTTCAGTCATATATCATATCTTATTAATGTATTATTTTTTCATAAAATAAAATTGTGCATGCTTTTTTATTTTATTAAAGCTGACAATGTTCTGGTTGTCGAAGAAGTATGAATATTTTTCATTTTTTTTATTTCCATGAAATCATTTTCCCTAAATGGTATTTGTGTTCTTTTTGCCCTTCATGCAGCTTTTGCTGGTTTAATAAAGCTGATGACACCATTGATTATTAGTTATCTCTATTTTAGACTCATCTGCCCTGAATTTTAGTTTCATCTCAAATAGCCATTCAAAATTTGTCACGTCATATGCTGTTTATGCAGTTTGCACCTTTTATCCTGAAATTCAGCATGTAGAACTTAACATTGTTGTTGATCTTTATATTTCCTTTACACATTGTGTTGTATACCTTCCAGATCTATGCATAAATCCAACAATCATTTTAGTTATGTTGATATTTTAGGTGACTTCATGGTTACTTTAGAGAGAGAGAGTATTTATTAAAATACTGGTAAAAGAATATATTTTTTAATTTGTGAAAACTGATTGCTTTAAAATCACATTAGCTGGTCGGTGCCTTTAATTGAAAATGTATATAAGAGACACAGAGGAAACTCTACTCTGATTACTGATGTCAAGAGTCCAGAACTAACTATAATTCAACCCATGTTGCATGAAGTTCTTTGAGTAAGTTTTTGTTATACCAGATATATGTATTTTTATATCCCTCTTTTTTGTTTAATATGTACATATCACATTCTCATGCCCCATTTAACTTTTGCCTACCCAGAGTAAAACAACAAAATTGAAAAGACTAAGGCTTCCTGAATCAAGTCAAGCAAAGAAGTCAAGCAAAAAGTCACTCTGCTTTTCTATACCTGTTTTAATTTCCTCAGAAATAGTGTTCATTATTTCCCTGTTCCTCTGAGGAATGCTTATTTTCTTTCCCCAATGTTAAAATGCCCTTTTTTGGATCCTCCCAGTTATTGACCCTTAATTCACAAAATGCTGGCCTGGAAAAGGCATTGAGACCGTTAAATATGTACAAGTTTTTAGGTAATTGTTTTTTCTGAAAATTCTTTACTTGTTTCATCAAAATTCCTGTATTAAAGCAATGGCTGTGGACCATACAACTGCATATCTTCTTTAAGTTTAGGCTGTTTTTTTTATATTAAGGTTCTGGCATCATTTTTTATGAATTTGCCTTGCAATCCAACTTAATTACTTGTACTGATCAAAAACATGCATAATATTGGCACTTTTTAGGGGCCATGCATAAACTACGTTACAGTTATGATTTTTTTCCCCTCCCCCCCACAGTAGTATTTTTTCCCAAACCCCCCTCCCAACAAATAACATTGTCTCTACAAATTAAACTGTCTTTCTATTCAAAAATATTTTCTCAATTATTGAGTGAGTTTATTTTTAGGGATAGGTTGAGACAAGACAAATAAAGTAGCCGAATATAATAGAACTATATAATCTCAATTGGAACAAATAATATTCATTTTCAAATTCTAAAAATCAACTATAAATCACTTTAAGTTTAAAAAACTAGAATTTCTAATGATCCTTAATAAACAATGTTCCCTTATTTATGAGCCTATGAGCCAATACCGTGGATTATAGTTATTTGATTAAAAGACTCTTGAGAGGGCTGTGTAAAAGTTACGTCTTCTACGGACTTCTCATAGTATTGTCAAAGCGATTTTGACAAGTAAGAGACGTGAACAGGGGTGCGTTGTAACAGCTACGTTACTTTGAGTGAACCCCCCATCCCTCCCCCTCGTTCCCCGCCATAGGTTTTCAGGCGACCCCCTCCCCCCTAAGTTGGTAACTTAGTGAGTGTTGGAAGTAAGACCCCTTAGTGAGTGTTGGTGCTACTTGTAACTTGTCGTGCTCAGCTAATGGAATTTTTAAAGTCTGAGAATAAAGATTGAGATTCTCATGGATTAGCTTTGCTTTGAAAATTTGTATAGTTAAGTTTTTCTCCGGAGTTTCTGGTATTTTATAACTGATGTATTGTGTGGGAATTCGTATGGTGACCTTAATTAACTAAATATCATATCACCCAGGACACGTTTGCAGTGGATAAGTGCATTTCATTTGGCCCTCTCTCACTGTGGAAGTGGCCTTGAAGGCTACCAGCGTCAGCTGGCTATGAGGCGTCAAGAGCAGAGGAAAGCACAGTTGCAGAAAGAGAAAGAAGAGCGCCACAAGGAGCAAGTTAAGGCTCGTGCATCAGAGCCAATTCCTTCTTCTCCTCCCGAGCAACAGCTTCTGCCTTTATTACTTCGAGTGGAGGAAGCTAAGGCTCAACTTCAAGCAGAAAAGACTGTGAGTGCTCTGGTTCTCCTCCTGGATTGCTAGGTTTGAATATTTTGAGCTACTAAAATTATTCATGTAGTTTAGCTAAAACAAATTTTTACCTGAAAAATCATACGCATGTATACCCTATTTCTTTTTCCCCCCTTTTCCCTGACACATTCAATAGGCATTTTTAATGCCTATTGAATGTGTCAGTTATCATCTTCTTGGATGTTGCATTGCATTTGTGGAAAATGAGATCAGCAGTGAGGATAATTAATGCTTATGAGTGGTAATATGTATGAGAGGTGTAAATGTACAGGTCATTTCTGCATTACTCATATTTTTCAAATTTCCAGGCTCGTTTGGCTGCTGAAACACAAGCCCGTGAGCTGGAGGATGTCAAAGTCAAATTGGAGAAACTTTTGGAGGAGGAAACCCAAGCAAAGAGGGATGAAGAAATAGTTCGAGCTTTACAAGCTAGGTATGTAGCACTCAATTGAAATTTTGTTAATTCGGTTAAGTTGATTTTCTGGGAACCTACCGGGGATTTACTGGGGAGGGTCAATCATCATCAGTTGCGCTCCACCTTTAGGACATCTCTAACCGGCCTGCCCTTTGCTTGACCCTTGCTCGAGTCCCAACTTCATGGTGGGGGAGAGACTCAGGGAACTGGACCAGCTCCACTATACATATCTTAAAATAACAAATGTATTGACAAATTCTTATCTTATTTATTATCCAAAGATTTGAGATACACATTGTACATTCAAATATAGGACACGTCTATACAGTAGAACCTCACTTATGAATCTTTCAGCGGACCACCAAAAAAAGTTTCATAAGTGAGGAGTTTCATAACTGACGTTTGATGGCAAGGGAGCACGAAACCCCTTTCAGCTGCCCAATTTGGTCTGTTTGCTTCCTGGCTGCGATTACTCATTTTTAGGCAGGAAAATGAAACGTAATATGTACTCTAATTTACTCACAGGCAACACCACAAATGTTCATGTTACCAAAGAAGAAACAAATTTGCTTTCCTGAACAATGTTGCCAAGGTTGAATTTCTTGGTCTAATTATTAGCATTCCTGGCACTTAGCCTCAGGGCTGAAGTTTCAATTCACACTTGGAAAATTTTCTGATGATGCTAAACGAGTGCAGAGCAGCCAATTTTTGAAAACATTTTGCTCATGAACAGCTGTTTTCAGGCAATTAATTTTGTGACCAGGATACAGACCCAGATTGTAGATTGAAGAAGTGAGAACCTCGATGAAAGTCGTGCATACAAATAGTGAAATAAGTAATAGAAAAACACAAAAATCTGAAAAATGTTCGATGTCTTTAGTCACACTTTTCTAATGTTCCAGCGAAGGGATGGTTACCGATTTCACATCTGTGTGCACATTTACCTTTATGTTTTCTTTCAGTTCATCTTCTAAAATCAACAGCGGTATTTCTTTATAAAAATCTGCTTTGATAAAAAGATGTTTGCATTTTTTCCAGTGCTGACTAGTTTTCTTCGAAAATAGAATATCACTAGATATGTACAGAGATCTGATATTAGTTTTGAGATTATATTCAATGAGAAAACATGTGGTATAGGAAAATCATCGTTCATTCAGTCATTTTTAAATTAAAAACAATAAATTTACCCTGATTTTGTGTCATGTGAAGAGCATTAATGTAAACTCATTTACCATATTTCAGCAAGACTTACCTATCTAATAATTTTTAAGATAAAAATGTTTAATCAAACACCCTAAATGGAGGCTAGGGCAGGGTACAAAACGATTACAGTAAAGCCTTGTTAATTCTAAATTCAAGGGACCAAAAGAATTGGACTTCGAATTATCCGGGTTCGAACTGAATGTAGGTACTTTCCGAAAATTAACGAAAAAGATCCCGTATTTTCCGAGATAATCACAATACCACTATAATTTTTTATAAAAAGTCAAAGAATATGCAGTAAAAGGAGGAGTTAATGGAAAATATTCTTCACGTGTATCAGATTCAAGTTAAAGTTGGAGAAGTATCAGACGTGATCACGTGGAAAATAAAAACAAAATGAATGATTTCGGGCATGTGTCTGGTAATATCACATAAGTAGTGACTGGTAAAAATCGCATGTTGAGATAAACACGAATTTTCTGTGAAAATTAGGGATAAAAGCGAAATATCTGCGAAATTATTAAATATGCGAAATGAGGTTATGATTACAAAAAACTAGTAGGAAATGGCAATAAAAATATCTTTTCATGTTTTTATTTGTGAAACATCCCATTTTTATTCATTAAAATTATGATCATTATCACATGAACACAACAAATCAACCTATTTTCAACTTAAACGTAATAATATACACATATGTGAATTGATTATACCGTGCAATGAGCAGAGGAGCATTGTTGCGAATTTCGTTTCTCCTTTGTCATTAAGTAGAAGTGCTGGCCAGTGACATTTCCTATCTTCACTGTTTACTCGTGGAAGTAAGACGAAGGCCCGTCTTTATATTCACGACGGCATGCACCACCGGTGGGTCAAGGCCGTCTCTCCTTACAGGCGACGCGTCGTGACCCGCCGGTCGTGGTGGTGCATGGGAGATTGTCTTCAAGGCCGTCGTGTACCACCGGTGGTACACGCAGCCACAGCTTGGAATGCAGAGCCCAGGCACACACGCCCCTCGATAAGGATCTATTCTTCATATATACGCGCAGAGAGGAAAAAAATTGAGTTCGGAGTTTTTATGAAAATAAAATAATTTTCCCGGTCATGGAAATATAATATTCCCGTTCACTATGTTGAGCATTATGAGCATGTACAAGGCTCCAAAAAACAATGGAAATAAGATTCCTTAAAAAATTACGAAAGAATTTTCTGCCATTTTTACCATGAGGATCACGCGATAATTCTAAAAACAGATTGCCTAACTCCCAGGGGCAGAAACAAATGCGTAAAAATTGAAATTTAAAGAATAAAATATGCTATAAATAATAAAATAGTAAGTAACACTGGAGTACTAAACATTCACACTGAACAAAAATCTATTAAACATGTTTATTGCAAACAATTGCCTAAGAATTGATAGTTAAATTCAAGGTTATTCATTTATAAAAAATAGATGCTAATTTCAGGAAAATAGATGCTAATTTCTTAAAAAATATATGCTAATTTTGAAAAAAATAGATGCTATTTTTTCTGGTCCCTACACATAAGGTGTATTTTCCGGGTCACCAAAATTTTCGCCGTAGACCTATAAATTTACCGGCCTGCTCTCAGCCCATTTCCCCCAAGACTTTTCTATGATGAAGAACTGCTGCATCATCATCCTTGCCCACCGGAAGTCCCTTATCAGTTACGACCGCGAACCAGAAGTATCACATTTCACTCATCGCTTCCCCACGCCCTCTTCTCAGGTGGCTTCCACTATGGGCTTGGGAGAGAAGGGTAGGGGTGGAGTATCACTTCAAGGTCAGCGACAAACCCAGAATCCCTAGCCCTCCAAAAGAAGGGAACCCGAGGAAAAAATCGCTGACGCAGTGTCGGACAGTCACCACCCAGAAGTAGTCCCTATATAAATTTGATTGTTTCAGGCTTGGCTTCGTGGAAGTGATAGATATCCATTTTGAATAAAAAGTTATTTATTCAAAATGGATAGTCCCTATATCTTCAGCCTTCCTTACATCGTGATTCACATTCGAGTTTGGGGAGATAGGACAAGAGTAGATGGGAAAAGCGTAAACAAAGCTGAGAACCTGACTCGTCAGGGTGTGAAAGCCCCGAAAAAAAGTTTGGGACGGAGCATCCGAGATGTGTACATATGTACTCCAGGGATATTTGGTTGGGGGTAAACAGCTGCTGGCACGCGGCACACCATAGGCATGATAAACAAATGTTCAAAATAGTTTGGCAACACTTAAAAGTAACTTGTGCTCAAGAAAGCTCACAATAATGACTTTGAAATTGCACTAACCATCCATCGAAGTGCGCTGCCTCGGTGAATTGTTTAGAAATAAATGATACGTTGGGGTGTCATGGTATACGTAAATTTTACGACATATGCACTCATAATTGAAATCATGAGACTGATAATCATCAATGGCTAAAATCAATATATGCAATCATTCCACTTGGCAGCTCTCTGGCAAGTCGTATAAGTGAGGTACTTCCTGTCATGGGACCAGAAAAATACGTTTCATAATTGAGTTCGTCGTATAAATGAAGTTTCATAAGTGAGGTTGGAAATACATGGGGTCTTATGGGGTTATTCACGGGACCAAAAAAAATCGGTGTATAAGTGAGGTCGTCGTATGTACGAAGGTGGTATATCCGAGGTTCTACTGTATATATAGATGAATAATTATGTGCTTAGTTGTTATCCTGGTCACAAGATGATAAAAATCATATTTTTTTATTACTCCTTGGTTGTTTCAAGACTTAAAAAATACATTCAGAAAATGTTCTGGCATTGTTCAATAGTAGCGACAACTAGTAGCAAAACAATGAAACCATGCACAAATGGTATGCTTTCACTGGTGAGCAATAGCATCTTCAGGGTTGCTGTTTGAGAGCAATTCCAATTTTCCTTGGGGATTCATTACAGTAAGTCCTCGACTTAAGCGGTTAATTCGTCCCAATAAGGTCTGCATAAGTCGAAATCCGCGTTAGTCGAAACACAACAACTTGCCTATCCATTTTTGAACCATTATCGGTGCCGCTTTTACTGTGATTGGCGGCAATCTGCGACGATTACAGAAAACTCCATCTTTTGAGAGGCCGTCAAGTTAACACAATACGAAAATTCTGGTAGTAACACAAATCCAATCTTTATCTCACTGGATATTTAAATTTAAAGTAAGTATAATTACACAAAACATGAACAAATTGAAAATTAGTTAAAATTATCATACTCATGTGATTGCCTGTTCATAATTGGAAAGTTCTTAATAAATACGTAAATGCTCTTTAATTCGACTTGTGTATTTGTTGCGGCGACAGAAACATGGAGGAAACGCAAGCATGTCCATGACCATGCTTGCGACCAGTGACAGATTTGAAAGCGCTGCATGTAGTGTTTATGGCGCGACACGACAAATAGCCGATGTACACTCACCATACCGAGGACTGACGAACGTGCCGCTGCTTATCGCGCCGTGGTAGTAGAGTGGGCATTCCGAACACCCGTAGTTTGGCATCAACTCTTGCGTGCTTGAAAATATGTCGCGGGTCGTCACCCGGTGTATATCTGTAGCGGCAAAGGAAAAGTGGAGAAAACACAAGCATGTCACCAGCCTAACTGAACATCCGCGTAACTCCGGATTTGCGTAACTTGGATCTGCGTAAGTCGAGGACTTACTGTACTCATCTAATGCAATTAAGAGCAAGGAAAAAATAATCTTATCTTGTATCAGGGTATGCATGGTGTTTGAATCCCCCATATTTGGTTACCATTAAATCCATGCTGATATTCACAGAGTTGTTTTTTTTTAGAGTTTTAAGAGAAGAATGGGAGAAAAGGGAAGAACTAGAGAGGCTGCAAGATGAACAGAAATTACTTTTGGAAGAGGAAAGAGAAAAAAGGAGGCTCTTCGAAGAGCTCCAGAAAAATAAGGAAGCTCAATTGCAAGGTAAGTTTTGTGTAAGGTATAACTGGTTCGGTATCCAAAGGATTCACTGTATTTAGTGTGATGCTTGAATATAGCCACATATCTCCTTCTAGTCGTGTGCTCTTCAGGGATCATGTATCTATGTCGATTTAGTGCTTCATTTTTTATAGCACCAGAATAGTTCATTCATTTCCTTCTCTGTAAAAAACTGCCATATATCTAATACATAAAGCTGAATTTTCGTGTTTTATGTATTTGTATTTGTTTGTTTTTGTATTCATAAGTTTGTATTATTGTTATCATTTATGAAAACATATTTGAAGGTCTTCCAGATGATAGAAAGTTGAATTTTGGCACAAATGCTGGTCGTGGCCCAGAACTTGCTGTAAAATAGTTAAATCTGCTCACAAAAATTTTTTTCAGGCTTTTTTACACCATACCATTTGTATCCTGTTCAAAAATGTCAATTCTTTCTGCCTCCCATTGAATTTCATTTGGTTCCATCTGCTAGTAATATAAAAAATCTATACAATAGCCTTCATCTTCTGTTCATTATTCTTCCTCTATTCCCTTGGAATGGAAAATTCGATCCTCCTAAAACTGTAGGGATATAATGAAATACAGTGGAGAGAGATTACTATTGTTGAGAGAATGTGAGTAGTAGTTATTGAAAGGTAGCAAAGCTTCACACCAGGTTTTATTCCAGAGAATAATGTAATTTTCTTGTTTAAGATATTTGGAATTTCAATTGGATCAGGATTGTGGATACAAGGAGTTACTTCAATAATAGGTACAAATGCAGACAACATACAATAATATGCTTTTGAACATAATTTTTAACCATTGTTTTAGCATTTAAATGCATGAATTCCATGGAAACAGCTCTAGGATAATAGTGATGCTAGTTGGCTTTCTATCTATAGCCTTAAGACCATATGGTTATCTGGCTAAAACGTAAGCCATTTTTGTATGCATCTCCATAAATAATGTTTGGTCATAGTATATCAAATCTTCTGGATAATAATTATTAAAACAATTACCCTAGTGTCATTTTGAGTCCAACTGGAGTTCTATAGTGTAAAAAATATTGATGAAACCCCAACTTAGCATTTGCTCCAAGTTAGAAATTTTTCATCTTAATTTGAGAATTCTGTGTTTGCCATTCTACGTATGTATTTTTATAGTGAAAAAAAAACCAATTAACCACCCTTTAGAGAAACCTAATGTTAGGTGTCTTCTATAATGGGTTTGTTTTCTTTGTCCATAAATATGCCAGTACTCAAATGTAAGTCATAGTTCATCATTCTTTTTTAAACAGTTAAACTAATTGCCCCAAACATGCTTTGTTTTGGTGGCATACCGGTTACATTGAGCAATAGTTTTATGCCTTGATAATTTTTATGATTAATTTGATCTTATCCAGATGCTGAGTCCAAATTGAAAAAATTAGAAGAAGACCGTATCAAGCTGGACCATGAATTAAAAAATGCTCGAGAGAAGATACACTTGTCAGAGAAATCGAAAGATGTATTGGAAGCTAAACTGAGGGTAAGGTTTTTGTTTATGATACTAGTTGTTATAGCCTCTATTTGCATGAACTTTCCTGATAGTTAAGATTAGTGAGGGTGTACTGTATTTATTTTGTGATTAGGTCAGGGAAAGGAGATTTTTCTTTCTTTAAAAGTTCCTATGACTTGGGTTTAAAAAAAATTATTTCTTCTTTTGTAAACAGTTAAAACTGTCAATGTGGCCAGATCCTTATCATGATCCATAGGAATCAAAACAATACAGAATATCCAGTTCTCTTTTCAAATGGTTCCTAAGCTGATTTTTGTACAACTTGAAATTCTCCATCAAAATATCAGCCCTAATTACCCATGATAATAAACTACCTTATTTCGCCGAATTTAGTCCTCTTCTGAACATAAGCCCCCTCCCCCATTACTAAATTTAAACCCCCCCTAAACTTTTCCTCATCTCCATTTTTGGAGATTATGAAAATCCATGCATCTATCCTTTCCATACTCGGCACTGGACATTAATTGGATAGAAATAAACTTTTTAGTTTTCCACACGTTTTTATTTTTCCCCAACCAGTTCCAACGAATACTTGTCATTTTCAAGAGGTTAATAAAAGAGGTTTATTAACTTTTTGCAAATATTCCTGAGGTATGCGGAAGTTTGCAATTCATCGTAGCATAACCGGTATTACGATAACAATCGCGGGAGGATGACATCGGGTGCTTTCGATTTACGGCGATAACCTGCAATACTCAGCTCGTCACGCCGCGGTGCTTTCTATGTACAATTAGTGGAATAAACATCTATCGGCATTTATGATCGGTGACTCTTCGCTCCGAGGTGAGTCGAACAAAGGAAAAGCAATATGCGCATTAATTCAAAGTAATATGCCACAGCAGGGTTTCCCAAACTTTTCCTCCCATGGAACACTTCGTAAATCCTGAAATTTTAACGGAACACCTTGTGGACTTCGCATATATTTAACCATTGCGTTTAGGTAGCAGCATATAAAGCCATTATAGCTTACTCGGAACACCCATTAGCCTTCCGCGGTACGTAGTTTGGGAATCCATGTGCTACAGATTTGAAGACGACGACAGACTGCGCATGTGTGAATAGCCTCTTTGAGTTGTTTCATTTCAATGAGCTTGTTCACCAAGAGTTTTTCATGCCAATTATAGTTTGAAAACTGAAGAGACACGTATTTTTCCGATTTTTTATTTTGGTCTGCTTTGTTCATAACAGTCTACTACGGATTTGAAGATTAGACGGACTGCGCATGCGTGAATAGCCGCTTTGAGTTGTGTCATTTCAAATTAATAGCTAATTATAGTTTGAAAACTAAAGAGATAGGTACGTATTTTTCCGATTTTTTTTATTTTGCTCTGATTTGTTCATTACACTCTACTACGGATTTGAAAACGTGACGGACTGCACATGCATGAATAGCCGCAATGAGTTGTTTCATTTCAATGGGCTTATTTGCTAAGAGTTTTTTAATGCCAATTATAGTTTGAAAACTAAATAGACACGTATTTTTCCGATTTATTATTTTGGTCTGATTTGTTCATAACACTAATACGGATTTGAAGATGAGACGGGCTGTGCACTTTGAGTTGTTTAATTTCTATGGAATCGTTCGCCAAGAGATTTTAAAAGCTAATTATAGTTTGAAAGCTAAGGAGATACATATTTTTCCAATTTTTTTAATTTTGTTCTAATTTGTTCACTACACTCTACTACGGATTTGAAGACGAGACGGACTGCGCATTAGGGTGCGGCTTATTTTTCGAAAATCGGAAAAGCTAAAAGTTCCACCCGTCAAAACATTCATTTTGGTGAAAAAACACATACGTGAAATTTTTGTTGAGTTGCGATATCGTTAACACGTGCCGCATGGGGTCTGAAATACCCCACTCAAAAAATGGAAATGTCGCATCATAATAACTGGTTTTAGAGTAAATCTATGATTTTGCGACTTCCGGGCTAAAATTTCATTATTTTTTACCTAGCTTTAGCCGTTTAGGAGATACAGAAGGGCGAAGCGAGCTCGAAATGCTTATTAGGGGGTGCCGCGCGCCGGCGCGGACGAGTTCACCTGTCAGTAGACCCCCCTCTAAGCGGCCCACGACGACACCGCAACTGCTAAGGTGTCTCGTGGTAATTACATAGTTCTGGAGCACTCATTCACTGGTTATGGCGAAGAACATGGAGTTTAAGTAATTATTTCAATTTATTATTAACTCGGTCATAAAAATTCCAAATCAGTCATCTTCATTTAAAAGAAATCTGTATAGCTAGCAAAATCAAACAGTAATCTGAAGGACAGTGCACTAATGAAAAGGAAAAATACAAGGAGTTTCAGATACCAATACTTATCTATACGTTTTTATTAAAGTTGTCTTCCTTACATCTGGCACCCTTCTTCTATGTTCTTGAACAATAAGTAACAACTCCAAGTCTATGGTCAAAGTTCTGCAAAAATCTTTCAACAATTTAATTCCTCTCTAGGCATGGTCATTAACTGCTTGCAATGACTTGACTACTCTCTCACCATGGAGGTAACTTGAATTCCTCTCCCAACTGCTGACTGGTAGATCAAAAAAATCGCAGCTAATTCCAAAATTTGAAAAAAAATTAGCCGTTGTTTTCGTGGCTAAATTGGCAATACTCATTTGTGGTACATCATCTAAATGAATGTATCTCCTCCTGGACCATTCTTCTTGTGCTCCATGAGATTTGATACCTTCCACTAGCTACTTTCTTCATCGCTAAGACAGGAATCGAATACTGAGAGACCCACCAGCTCCTCACTCAGGTACCAAAGGTGTCCCGTAATTTTTTTTCTAAGCAACTTTGGTGACAGTAATATTAGTGCTCTCATATTCAATGAGCCTCTTTTAAAAAAGTAAGTCATTTCCAGGTGCTGATGTGGCTAACGGGTAAACAAACCAGGCATGGATATAAACTTTTACAATAAATATGCAAACATCAAATAGCCCCTTGGAATCAGCATCGGTAATTAGCACTTGCTCACGAAAAACCCAAATTTTAAGTGCGTAAATTGCTTTGCACATCCACCTCGCACAATGCATTTGGCAGGTTCACCCCCAATAAATATAATTGAGAGCTCTAAAAGTTCCAAGTAATCATTTCTAGGCTGGCCGATCTGATAAAGGCAAATTGGGATATTAGCTTTGTAATATTTTAATAACTAATTCCTATGAACAAAAAATAGTAGCCGCATACATTGATTTGCTCCTGTGTGACGTTAATTATTGAGAGTTTCGTCTCCATTTTAAAACTTTCTCCGGCATCTGGGTAACTATCAATGGCCTCATAAGTAATTGTATCAATAGATGCCCACTGACGCTGGAAATTTTTTTAATAGCAAAGTTTATAGCCCAGCTGAACGTCCCCTTATTTGGTGATAAACTCCCTCCAAAAAAATTTCGAAGATATGGTGTTGGCAAGGCAACCATAGCAATTAATTTTTTTAAATAAGTGCTCAACCTGTACTGCGGCGCCATTCTTAATCCCTTGAAAAGAATACAACATTGGTATTACTTATCAGTTGCATCATTATATCTGAAAACATCAGGAAAAGGAAAATAAACCAACCCTTGTTATCGCTGGTTGTATCAAATGCAATTGCTTTAATATTATTGGAAATGTTCCATTGTATCACTATATTAAAAGCTGCTATTGCAATGGCTTTTTCGCTTCCATTCTGAAGCTCTGGGGCTGCAAGCATTTTATTGGTTCTGACACCTGTAACAACTATTGCCAATCTCTCTTTGGTGTCGTTACTACCAAGAAATGCCATTTACCATTTTACCATCCCAATGCAAAGTCAGTATAGGGTCCGGGGAAAATGACTCTCACTTTCTCCGCCGAACAAGCCCTGTGCTTATCCCGGTGTCTCCGAATAGTACTTTCATTTATGTTTGTTTGGGATATATCTCCTCCAAATGCGTCGCTAAAATTCTCCTGCAAAGGTGTCGTCGAGGGCCGCTTACAGGGGGGGTCTACGGACAAGTGAACTTAAATTAAAGGTGAAGGTTAAATTGTTGAAAGATTTTTGCAGAACTTTGACCAAAGACTTGGAGTTGTTACTTATTGTTCAAGAACATAGAAGAAGGGTGCCAGATGTAAGGAAGACAACTTTAATAAAAACGTATAGATAAGTATTGGTATCTGAAACTCCTTGTATTTTTCCTTTTCATTAGTGCACTGTCCTTCAGATTACTGTTTGATTTTGCTAGCTATACAGATTTCTTTTAAATGAAGATGACTGATTTGGAATTTTTATGACCGAGTTAATAATAAATTGAAATACTTACTAAAACTCCATGTTCTTCGCCATAACCAGTGAATGAGTGCTCCAGAACTATGTAATTACCACGAGACACCGTAGCAGTTGCGGTGACGTCGTGGGCCGCTTATAGGGGGGGTCCGCGCCGGCGCGCGGCGCCCCCTAATAAGCATTTCGAGCTCGCTTCGCCCTTCTGTATCTCCTAAACGGCTAAAGCTAGGTAAAAAATAATGAAATTTTAGGCCAGAAGGGACGTAAAATCATAGATTTACTCTAAAACCAGTTATTATGATGCGACATTTCCATTTTTTGAGTGGGGTATTTCAGACCCCATGCGGCACGTGTTAACGATATCGCAACTCAACAAAAATTTCACGTATGTGTTTTTTCACCAAAATGAATGTTTTGACGGGTGGAACTTTTAGCTTTTCCGATTTTCGAAAAATAAGCCGCACCCTCATGCGCAATGCGCATGCATGAATAGCCGCTTTGAGTTGTTTCATTTCAATAGGGTTGTTCACCAAGAGCTTTTTAAATACCAATTCTGAAAGAATTTGAAAAATAAAGAGACATCTATTTTTCCGTTTTTTGATCCGTCGCCTGCTTTTCGAATTATCGGCGGTGAAAAATCGGGGTTCTTAACCCTTTCACGTAAAAGAACCAACATGAAATGTTTTGAAGTCACATGCTGCTCCGTCCAATCACGCTGGGCGCTATGCAGCATTCCCCTTCCCTCGCTTTCCAGCGAGCGAATTAGTAACTGAACTGCATCTCTGATGAACTTTTTGAGTGGGTGGTAAGTTTCGCAAATTTTTGTTTTTGATTTAAGAGTGAGTGGCTGAATATAGAAGAATTTTGTCTCCGCCGAAAATCTATTTTCCAATCTATCTACCGAATTCGTGAATGAAATTGCAATTTCGCATCATGGTGAAAGATCTTATTGCAATGGGGTCGTTCCATTGCAATGGTTGCGTAGCTGGCTTTAAAGCACCAATCAAGGCCAACTACTACATCAATATAATTGTCGACATATTTATTGCGTGGCACCAAGATTGATTTTATTGTTTGAATCTCTATATTTTTGCCATTTCCGTCAAATGACTGTTTGTTTTCCAGTGACAATTGTTAAGTGTCCTAGTTTTATTCCTGGTTTCTGTGCTCAATTGATTTTGACGAGTTATTGAGATGCCGAATGCAAAATTAGGTGCAAGAGACCGGGCTTTCCAGTATCAATACGATGGATTTTATCGTATCGATAAAAGTACGGTCATGTACAAATTCTACAACTGTCAGGTTACTTGGGAAAGATTCAATTGGAAAACATTTAAAATCTTCGGAGCACGTAACTGCAGCAAACTTTCACAAGGATGGAAATTCTCTAAAGTTACATGTCAATAAACGAAATGTATTAAATTTTATTTTTAAATTTAGTGCCACTTTTCCAGGTTCCGCCACCGAGGTGATTGTCTTCAGTCACAATATGGCTAGAAGGGGAAGTGTGGCATAATAACCCAGATCATATTGGGTTAAACTATAGTATAAGTGACCCTTTTCTAGGCTTTGAAATAATCAGTATTTTATGCGTGTATACAGTAGAAACTCGAAAATACGAACTTCGAAATTACGAATTACAATTTTGATTTTACGAAGCAAAATCTTCAGTCCCGACCAAAAGGGTATCTAAGTGTATGTAACAGTACGTGATATTACGAAATAACGAAGTTTTAAAATTACGAAACTCGGATCTTGGTCCCGACGTGAAAAAGTTACTCGTTTATACGAATAGTGATGGATCACAGTAACGTTTCGGCACTCCTTCTCTGAGTTAAACATCTAATTAATGATCGTCGCCGAGTACATTATGCACTAAATGTATTACCTGAACGATATCTCATTTTTCAATGCTTCAATAGTAAAGGTGTGGTTTCGCTGGGGCGTCTGGCGTCCGTCCAGCAGTCGGAAGTCACTGACGTACTCATCCAATGTACAGTAAGTCCTCAACTAACGAACGAGATGCGTTCCGAGAACTTGTTCGTAAGTTGAAAAACGTTAGCCAGGCATCGAAAATTGTAGTTACTGTATTTCCTGGCCCATAAGACGCACTTTGTTTGCTCCAAAATATGCTCTTAAATTGTTCGTTCGTCCTCTAAGACACAAGCTGATTCGCCGGGAAAATACTATTTAGGGATGGTTAGATCGGATCTGAAGATCTGTGGGTATTACGTTTCTCCGGATACTGAAATCGGATCCTAATTCATTTAAAAAATCGGATCTGGATCAGATAAAAAAATTCACACTGGGAAGTGGATACCATTAAAATCGCCCTAAATAACGGTCATCCTGTGTTGCGGCCGATGTAGGAACTAGTTGGAACCATGGAAGTTGGCTGCTGATGCTCTCGAAAGGATGTCTATAGGATGTCCTCGAAAGGATATCCCAACTAGTGGAAACCACCTGAGAAGTTAGGGCGGATATGCGATGAGTGAAATGTGATACGTTTGGTTCGCGGTCATAGCTGAAAAGGGACTCCCAACGGGCAACGCCCCCCCCCCACCCAACTTTTGGAAGCCACCTGTGAAGTTAGGGCGTGGGAAAGGGATGAGTGAAATGTGATACTTATGATGAAATGTGATGCGGACTCGAGAAAAAATATCACTTTATTCCGACCCCCTAACTATGAGTGCCGAGAGTGAAAGAGGTGGAGGTGGGAGCAAGAGGCAGGCCAAGGACGCGTAGCTGTTCGCTGGACTGCCGGAAGTGCCAATGCTCAGCACGAATGCCTCTGGAAAAAAGTGCTGGACATCTTTGCTTTACACGACTACAGTAATTGTATTAAACTTGAGTACCAACTTGAGGAGTATCCGCATTGAAAGATGAACGATGCAGCTAGAATTTATATCAAAGCTCATTTTCGTATCACTTCTCATAGCCGAGTAGCATTTCCACGAAATGATCGATTTTAGGCAAGTTAACTAATTTTTTCTCCAATGTGGTTGATATAAAGTACGCACAAGTATGTATCAAGCCCTGTGAAATAAGTTCTAGCAACATCCTTCCTGCGCGAAATGGTGAAAACAGAATTTCTTGATCTATTAGCATGGCGATGTAAAAGTCAACGGTCTAAAAATGTATTTCCTGGCGTGGTATCCACTTCCAAAAGTGAATGATGCTTCCTATAAAAGGAAGTAAAAACAGATTAAGAGTTCCGATTCTCTCTTCGCATGTGCCGATGCACTACGTTATTTATCCCATTGATATGACGATGTGTTTCAAAGCTCTCTCGGGCGCTACGCAACATAATTTCAGGTTGTGGAAAAATCATGAAGGAGTGCGAAGTCAACCTCATAGCTACCACCGGGGTAAGGGTACAATTTGAATCGACCGAAATAACAGCTCCCTCGTTCGATCATCGGCCGTATCAACCTAGTGTTGGCTGACGAGGCCGCTGAAAGGAGACTCAACCCCTCCCCCACTAGTGAAAGCCACCTGGGTAAAAGCGAAACTGGGTGAGGGTAGATAATAACAGATAAGGTGAAGGAGTTATCCTCTCAGGTTACCCCCTTCTCTTTCTCCCTGAATGAGTCCCTCGCAGATGAATATCGTCGCGCCTAGGAATTAGGAACGAAGAACTTTTTTCTTGAAGGGTCTTCTGGGAAAAACCGGTTTAGACGCGCCAATTATTCAGATCGGACTGAGGTATCACCCTAAAATCTGACATCTTTAATGTTTCCGGCTGAGTGATTGAGAGGGACAGCTGGGTGGAAGGACTGCTCGTCAGGCAATTTCCAAATATCCTGGAAATGATATTTTACCATTCATCACGATAACCCGAATCGAACCTCGTATTGCCAGTAATAACCATTTGTCATCACAAAACGAATGAGTGAACGGAATAATGCATCGATTTGATGCGAAGGTAGCTTGACACACGGAAGTCGATTTCCATTGAAACGCGGCTTTCGTCTTACTTCCGAACCATCTGTAAAAATTTATGACGCAAAAAAACAAAAAACATTGCAAATTGATATATCCAGATAATATTGTTAAAATTCGTCACGGAAAAGAGGGGTAATACAAATCCGCGAGTTGTTGCATGCCGCACCGCCAGCTGCAACGGCAAAATAACTTATCCGGTGGCGCCAAATTTGAAATTCCCGAAATTAGGAATAATAAAACTCCGACAAATAAGTTGTGTTAAACTGACAATGAGTGCACCCTGTGGGCATGAATACACATTTAAATATACTTTAATGAATTATAACTTCGTAAATCATGCAAGTACATCGCAAAAGTACATCTTAATCTAAGGAAACAAAAAAAGAGCTTCATCGCGATGTTTTTGAAAGATACTCGTTCATACGAAATTTGATATTACGAAGTACCGATTTTTCCGGTCCCGTCAACTTCGTAATTTCGAGTTTCTACTGTATATATATAAATTTGTGGTCACTGTGAAAACACCGAAATGTCTTGTTGAAAGTACCGAATTCCTAATTTCAAAGTACCGCTTTTCTCCCTCTCAAACCACCGAAAAATTCCTATCCCTAGCAATATGTTATATTGATAAGGATCACAATTAAGTTTTGTCATCTTCCTCGTTACTTTTGTAATGTTCCCCTCCGAGTCTCTGGCAAGCATTAGGTTTGATTGTCGTCATAATGGCTGGAGACTCTGGAGGTGTTAGGAAGTTTTCGCAGCCACGTCCTACGCCAATCGGATGGGTGGCTATGCTGCATTCAGGTCGTGTGTACGCAGCTGACAGAGTGACCCTAGAATGATTGCCTTCTGCATGCATGGAACAAGTGATTCTGCCTGTGCCATGGAGGACATGGCACAGGTGGAATCACTTGACTAAGGAAGATGTCATCTTCCTCATTACTATTATTTTACTTAAGTATGTACATTTGTTGCCGGTAATAAAAGTTTTTAAAACTATATTTGTCATATATACACTACTGTTCCTTATTATTTATTCATAATAGAGTAAAATAGTGTACTAATGTAATAGTGTAATAGTCTAAGTGGTTTATAAATGTGCTGGATTGATGCATGTTGAAATTCAACATACGTCGTGACTCATGGAACCAATTAACAATGTATTACAAGGTATACCAGTATCAAATTCATTAGCACACCTTGCGAGTTGACTTTGTTAATCCATAGTAATCCAACAAATATCATCTACCTCAGGCATTTATTTATATTTATTGATTTATTTTATTAATTATCATATTATTTATTTTCTCAAGTACTTCTTTTCTTGGGTAATTCTTCAGATATTCTTGAGTATATACCTTGGGTACTATATTTAATAGGATTTTTTTTGACATAAAAAGCACTTAGCTCTTCCTGATTGCCATCGTAAATCTTTTCACCCCTTCACTAATTTTGCAGCGAAATGGCTAGTATAATATGCTGAAATCTGTGTTGGAAAATGAAATCAAAGCACATGAAAAAAAATTCATTCAACTAGGATTCCTTATAGTCTTCCTATCAATTGTGTGGCAAATTTTTCTAATCAAAATGAGGTTCTATTCATTATCTTTATGGGAAAATTAAGATAGTGGCCTCATTCATAGGTGTCATTTGTATTTCCAGGTGATGTTCCCTGAAACAGGCAAGGATGGCGGAGCAGAAGGTGTCAGGCGTGCTTTGTCATTTATGTCATGTGTAAGAGAGCGTCCACGCATAAGGAGGGATCCTGGTGATAGATTGGATAGAGAGGTTAGTCCACAGTCAAATGGCCATGCCAGTGAGAATGCATGAAAAGCAATTATGGAGATAGGAAGTCAAAGAAAATTGTTTGCTTAATTAATATGAGAGTTATGTGCCATCCATATTTGCCATTTTATTATTAAAAATTCTGGTTTACCCCAAAATGTTACATATGGCAGTGCATAATGAGACTTTTTATATATGTGTAACTAACCAATATCTGTGAAGACTGTTATGGTTTTTGAAAGATTTATACAATGTTGATGGTCAAAGAGTTTTAATATCTATTTGTTACATTACCTTGTTCTTGCTTTTTTACCAAATACTATTTTGCTATTTTTGTGAATTAAGTGTCAGCTATATGATCCATGAACTAATCTTGACATTGTAATTTTTTAACCAAATAGGTCCAAAGTTGTATGTTTCAATAAATTTATTTACTATTTTTTAACATTCTTGGAATTCTAAATTCAGTTTAACTCATACCAGAGTTTACCCTTCCCATGAATTACTTTGTTGCTGGCGTGGAATATAATCTGTGTAGCCTTTTTAGGGTATACCGTATTTACTCGTGTAAGCCGCGCATCTTTTTTCCGAAAATGCCGGTGAAAAAATGGGGGTGCGCGGCTTACACGAATCCTCTAGATTTTCATGTAAGCCGCGAACCATTTTACCTTAAGTTCCTGTCGTTAGTTTCTCCAAAGTGAATACAGTAAGTCCTCGCCTTACGATCATCTGACTTACGAACATACATATCCAATCAAAAAATTCAAACGTGTGAAGTAATGTCAAATTTGACGCCACCGGATAAGTTATTTTGCCATTGCAGCTGGCGGTGTGGAGTGCAGCAAATAGCGGAATGGTACTACCCCTCTTTGCCGCGACGAATTTTAACAATATTATCTCCAAATATCAATTTGCAATGTTAATTGTTTACTTGCGTCATAAATTTTTACGGATGATTCGGAAGTAAGACGAAAGCCAAAAGATGCCCTGCAAGTAGTGATATATTTGGAGATATTGCTACTCTTTACATTTCAATGGAAATCGACTTCCATGTGTCAAGTGCCTTCGCATCAAATAGAGGCATGATTCCATTCATTCAATCGTTTTGTGATAATAATTATTACCTGCAATACGAGGCTATATTTAGGTTATCGTGACGAATGGTAAAATATCCTTCCCAGGGTTTGTGGAAATTGCCTTACAGGCAGTCCTTCCATTCAGCTATCCCTCTCAATCACTCAGCCGGAAACAATAAAGCTGTCAGATTTTAGGGTGATACCTCAGTCAGATCTGAACAATTGGAGTGTCCAAACCGGTTTTTCCCAGAAGATCCCTCAAGAAAAAAGTTCTTCGTTCCTTATGTCTGGGCGCGACGACATTCATCTGCGAGGGACTCATTCAGCGAGAAAGAAAAGGGGGTAACCCGAGAGGATCACTCCTTCACCTTATCTGTTATTATCTACCCTCGCCCAGTTTCGCTTTTACCCAGGTGGCTTTCACTAGTGGGGGAGGGGTTGGACCGCCTTTCAGGGGCCTCGGCAGCCAACACTAGATTGATACGGCCGATGCTCGAACGAGGGAGCTGTTATTTTGGTCGATTCAAATTGTACCCTTACCCCGGTGGTAGCTGTGAGGTTGACTTCGCACTCCTTCATGATTTTTCCACAACCTGAAATTATGTTGCGTAGCGCCCTAGTGAGCTTTGAAACGCATCGCCACATCAATGGGATAAATAACATAGTGCATCGGCGCATGCAAAGAGAGAATCGGAACTCTAATCTGTTTCTACTTCCCTTTTATAGGAAGCATCATTCACTTATGGAAGTGGATACCACGCCAGGAAATCCATTTTTAGACCGTTGACTTTTACATCGCCATGCTAATAGATAAAGAAATTCTGTTTTCACTGTTTGGCGCAGGAAGGATGTTGCTAGAACTTATTTCATAGGGCTTGATACATACTTGTGCGTACTTGATATCAACCACATCGGAGAAAAAATTAGTTAACTTGCCTAAAATCGATCATTTCGCGGAAATGCTACTCGGCTATGAGAAGTGATACGAAAATGAGCTTTGATATAAGTTCTAGCTGCATTGTTTATCTTTCAATGCGGATACTCCTCAAGTTAGTACGTAAGTTTAATACAAGTACTATAGTCGTGTAAAGCAAAGAGGATGTCCAGCGGTTTTTTCCACAGGCCTTCACGCCGAGCGCTGGCGCTTCCGGCAGTCCAGCGAACGGCTACGCGTCCTTGGCCCGCCTCTTCCTCTCCCGTCCACCACTCTCTCCCCCCACCCTCGCCTCGGCGCTCATAGTTAGGGGGTCGGAGTAAAGTGATATTTTTTCTCGAGTCAGCATCACATTTCATCAAAAGTATCACATTCACTCATCGTTTTCCCACGCTCTAACTTCGCAGGTGGCTTCCAAAAGTAGGGGGGGGGGGGGCGTTGCCCGCTGGGAGTCACTTATCAGCTATGAAGACGAACCAAACGTATCACATTTCAGGCATCTATCAGTTACGGACGGCATTCTGCTTTTATTTGTTGATTCGCCGATGGATTTCTGTAATCGAATGATCATGGGTTGAAATTGTATATAATTCTGCAATTATTTTAGCTTGATATTTCATTTCGAACAGATGCCATTTCTAGAGCTGGATGATGTGATTGTATACAACTGTGATTATTGTGTGATGTTAGGAAAAAAATATGCACCATAAAACGGGCTGTGTATCGTGACGATATTAAAACGTAACGCATTAAATTCATGAGAAAGATGTACTTCAACACTTAACTTTGGCACAAAATTTCTATTAAAGAACGTGCAATCATGTTATGACAAAATGATGCAGGCTCAAGGGGAAAAAATTGATTTTTTGAAAAAAATATTTTTTTTCCTCACGAGCCTGCCCGAAAATGGGGGTGCGAGGGATACACGAGGGTGCGGCTTACACAAGTAAATACGGTAATTAAAAAAATGATTTCCTTCTCATTTACATAAATGTAGATTATTTTTTATGTATGTTCTCTTTCTCATTTAGAATGATTAATAAGTCACAACTGATTATTTCCTGAAAAGTGACTTGTGCATCACCTAGTTATGTGCAGCTTGTATTTTTGTGATCATAGATTCTGTTTATGCAATACCTGGATGTTGTTATTATGCAGTCAACCTAATTTCATCATGGTAAGAATTGAAATCATTGTGCTGTAAACTTGCACTGTCAGAACTGTTGCGTATTGTGAGAATTTATGGTAACAGTACCCTGCATTGGAACTGTTCATGAGCCTATGATTTACATTTAAAATTAATAGGCAATAGCAGGTTGACATTGGTTCCACAGTCATTATTTAACAGCATAAATTATGTCCATAATCTGCCAAAAATTATTATCATAAAATTGTATCCCAATTTTAGAAGCAAGATAAATTCTTTTACTGTGACCTGTGAAGTCATCTAAACCTGGATTGAAATTGGTGCAAAAAAGGGCATATTCTTTTCATCACTATGTTTTTGGTGGTCTATTTCAGTCACTCCACCAGCACTATGGCTGGAAACACCAAGCACTTGACTTAAAGTCATATTAGAAATTGTTAGGTGAAGCAAAAATTGTTTCATTGAAAAACAAAATAGGAGTAGTATTTCATATATTTTCTCCCACAATCTTTCTATGTCCCTCTCATGTGGGGTCAGGGTTCCCTTCTTTAATTCTTTTAGTCTGCCTTTCCCTGTCCAATGCCTCCTCCTCTTCCCATCATCTCTCCCTGAGGTCCTCTCCCACCTTGTCCTTCCATCTCATCTTCAGTTTTCCCCTCTTCCTTTTCCCCCTCACCTCCAGCTACATTACTCTCTTCCCCATGTATTCTTCGTTCCTGTGCTGGACGTGCACAAACCATCTTAATCAGCATTCTTGCATCTTCTTTGCTTACAGTTCCACTTTAACAGATCCTCTTATATAATCATTCCTGACTTTATCCTTCCTTATCACACCACACATCCACCAATAAATTCCCACAATAACTTCCAATAAAATATCTATGTATATTGCTCAACATCACTTGCATCTTATTAGTCTGAAATAGTTTTAGGCAAAAGCCAAATTGTAGTCATTCATAGATGTGAAGAAAAAACTCCACTCTTCAACCACCTCTGCCATGCTGTAACAAAGGCGATCTGCTTGGTCAGCTTATTTTCCATGATCTGACTCATTCCCAGGATGACTTGAAAGAACCAGCTAGCAATACTTGGTAAGGTTAAATCAGGGCTTATAATGGTTGAGCTTCTCACTGAAGTAAAGCTAGCCCATAGTAATCTGAGCCCACCATGTTGTTAATTACCCAGGAGTCAACCTCATGTACTTCATGTTTATTTAAATACTTTTACTAATGAAATATTGAAGTATCATCAGGAGAAAAAAATCCAACTTTCATTCCAATGTCCAATTGTTGTGGTCAATACTATTGGCATAAATGAGAAATAATAAAATTATAAAAAATTAAAAAACAGGATTGCAAAAAATAGCACTAAAAAGATAAAAACAAGATTAGTTTTCTCTTTGTTGAATTCATTAATATCTGTTAATAATGTTTTGTTACGAATAGGTGTTAGTGGTAATCTGTCACCTGGGGGGTTATTTTGTAATCTCACTTTAGTGAGAATACGTAGTAAAATGTCACTTTTTTGTAGTTCAACTCCACCACCCAGGCGGCGTGACCATCTTCGGATCTCAAGCGGTGAACTGCCGGTCATGTGCTGGTCTTTTAGTCAATTCATCTGCTCTGATCCGTATCTTTCGACTCTTGATTCGTTTCATTATCTCCGCCTGCCATTAGTTCCATCTCACCTGTCATAAAGAACGTGACATGGAGCCATGGAAGTTACGCTGCGCAACGCTCAAAAACCAAGAAATCAATGCGTACTGCATTGCGAAATTTCAAGAAAAAAGTACTCGGTGAATTACTAGAAGAAAATCCGAAATCTTTTTGGTCATATACGAGAGAGCTTCAGGGAAAATCTTCAACCGTAGATTCGCTATTTGATAAAGATGGCAAACTTGTCACCGAAAATATTGACAAAGCTAACACGTTAAATTCCCACTTCGAAAGTGTATACACTACAGATGATACTGTAATTTTGACAATTCATTCACTGAAGAACCGATGAAAGAAATCACTATTCAATGCGATGGGATACCTAAACAGCTACAGTCGATAAAAAAATAGTAAATCTCGGGGTCCGGAGGGAATACCCATGCGTGTTCTCAAGGAATTAGCACCACAGATCGCACCGTTCTTAGACATAATATTCAAGAAGTCATTGTCTGAAGGAAAGATACCAATAGACTGGAAAATTGCAAACGTTACACCGATATTCAAAAAGGGAAACAGACATGACCCAGGGAACTATCGACCAATTTCATTAACGTCGATTACAGGCAAGCTACTCGAACATATCGTCGTTAGCAATATCATGACGTTCCTGGACAGTTGTAACTTCCTCTATGACTGTCAGCACGGCTTTCGGAAAGGTAGATCATGTGAAACAGCTCACGCTCTTTTTTCATGACGTTCTCAAATCTGGTGAATCGAAAAGACAAGTAGACGCATTATTCCTAGATTTTAAGAAAGCTTTCAACACGGTATCTCACAACAAACTTTTATACAAATTACATTCATGTGGGCTGAACGAAACAGTAGTTAACTGGATACGCGACTTTCTGAGTGATCGTAAGCAAAAAGTAGTACTTGACGGAATTACCTCTGATGTAGTTAAAGTGACATCAGGTGTCCTACAAGGAAGCGTAATCGGCCCCCTTTTGTTCATTATATACACAAATGACCTATGCTCTCCAATTAGCAGTAAAATACGTTTATTTGCTGATGACGCTGTTATCTATCGCAAAATTAGTGACTTTGAAATTCTATCATCGGATTTAAACAGCGTTCATGTGTGGAGCCAAGAGTGGGGACTCAAACTTAATCTGAGCAAATGCACGGCGGTACATTTCTTGCAGAGGTCGTCCAACTATCCCCATGTATATGCTGTGGATGGTGTTAACATAAAGGCGACAGATGAAGTGAAGTATCTGGGAGTTACGATAACCTCGAACCTATCGTGGGGAACACATATAAGAAATATTTGTGGCAGAGCTCTGAAGAAGCTAGGATTTGTCAAGCGTATTGTGGGAAGATTTTCAGATGAAAAAGTAAAAGAGAGATGCTATTTCGCACTCGTCCAGCCTCACCTTGAATATGCAGCGAGCATATGGGATCCGGCGCAGAAAGACTTAATTCAGGAACTTAATTAAATACAAAGAAAAGCTGCGCGATTCGTCAAAAACAGCTACGGGCGAATAGACAGCGTTACACAGATGTTAAACAAATTAGGCTGGGAGCCGCTAGAGACTCGGAGGCTGCGTGCTAGGCTTAGATTACTTGAGCAATTAAGAATAGATATCTTTAAGAGCGACACGGAGAACATCATATTAGAACCCCACTATATTTCCAGGTCTGACAGAAACGATAAATTAAGAGAGATATTTTGCCGAACGGATAGGTATGGGAATTCGTTTTTCCCCCGAACAATAAGGGACTTTAATAAATGCAAGGCGTAATTTCATTAGAGCGTTTCCTTTTTATATGTAAACGGCTGGTGTCCTAACACCCTCCGCCACACGCCTATTGAGGTGGCTTGCGGGGTAGTATGTATTATGTAGTATGCACCTAGTGCCATTGTATACCTAGTTTTGGCAATAAAGTCTAGTCTTTATTATTCGGTGATTATTCTTTTTTCCTGGGCCGGAAGATGCCTCAAATTGAATTACCGAATTTCTTATTTATATTTGTTATATATTACTGGACTTTTTATTATAATAAATGCGCCACAGATCCTATTTCTCTCTCATTTTTTGTTTTATAACTTCAGTTAGCCTGGGGGTGGCTGGACGTTTTGTCTGCCAAGTACGTTGCGGAGTGTATTTGTTGACGCAACTAAGAATATTTATTTTCATTAAGGATACAAAGTTTGTTGTCAATAGATGTAGACTTGAAAAAATGTGACCAATCCATTTCAGCAAGGTCAGCTCTACACTGTGAATCATCAAGAGCATTTGGTTTCTATAGTGTGACGGTTCCCGACTCTTACCCGCGAGCTGTGGCCCATTAAAAGCCGGGACAATCGTCCACATATGAAATTTAGTTTTAAAATAATAGGTCTCGCGAAAAAAACGGGGTTGGTGGGCTGGGTGATTGGGTATTATCACATGAGAGGGAAAAAGGGAAGGTCATGGGGGGGTTCAGAATTATTTGGCTCCCGGGTAGCACTCACCCGAAACTAGGATGCACTGGTCCCGGCCTTCTTCTTTCATCTACTGATGTGCTGTATCCGTGACTGCGTAGACCTGAAGAGGAACTCCAAAGAAATGCACTTTCCGGCACTTCAGAAGGTTTGCTTCCTCGTAGATCGGCAAATACTGGTACGGATTGACCGATATCTATACCGGACCAATGTACCGTCCCTGCTCCGGGCCCCGGAGCACGAAGAATGTCTCCTCTTTGGCAGACTGCTCACCGCTCTGGCAACATTCCTCATTGAGGAACAAAAACGAAGAGCCCTTCCGCGACACCTGCGCGATCTTTATATCCTTTTCGGCGCCGGTGTCGCATGATGAAAAAAAGGGGGGAAGGGGCGTAAGGCACGCCATATGCCGAGGCATAGTCAAATGAATCCCTCCAAACCACTCATAGCCGATGCACTTAACTGCGCGGCGATGTGCTACACTCCAGAGCCAAGGAGTGGGGTGGGGGTGTGGAGTGGGTAAATAGGGTGTGGTTGGGACGTAAATCAGTGACGGATTCGGGCCGTCACAAAAGGTGCATGATAAGTCCATGACCAAGGTGACAGGTATGTACGTCATTCACAACTTAGCCTTAACTGTTTCTCCAGCAGAGTTGTGGTTTACACAGTTGTACATTGAGGTTAATGCATGCATAGGATGTTTTACCCTACTCACAACAAAATACATACCATTCAAGTGTGGGCATTTACCCTTTAGCCTCAAGAGTTGATGCAAGACAGCTGTGGAGAGGATTCCTACACTCAAACCCTGGGTACATCAACGTTAACAATTACACAGTGGCCACCCCTCCTCAAAAACTAGGGAAATTCCTTGATATTGCTATCTCCTTTAAAACTCTTAGTTTTTTCCTTGATTTTTTTTTGTTTTTATTGCGGTATTTAATGTTGCCGAAGTGGATTTGCAGAATCATGAATAATGTCCCTTAAAGGTTTTTCAGGGCACAATATGTTTCATCTAAAGATCATCATCCAATAAGAGTGGTTTTTTATGGCTATACCAACATCTGTAATTTACAGAAGGGAAACTTCATGAACTTTATTCTCAAGTATATTTCTATTATTGCATAGATTTTCTAACTAATCTTTGTTGGCAAAATAGAATGTATATTCTTTACAAGAAACTATTTCATGATCAGTGGTAGCTTCAAAAAGACTGAAAATTATGAGTAATAAGTGGGATGTTGGGTGCTAAAACTGTTATTCATGTATATTGCATTTAGTAGTACATAAGAACTTAGAGATTTTTGGCAAGGTTATTCTTTAGGTCACAGTTATTTTTGCGATCATGTTAATGTTCTTTTAAGTCTAAAATTAAAATTGCAGGATGTTTGCCCAACATTCTCTTTGACAATCACAATTTATGCATTAAAGATCTTATAATTCATGACCACCAAAGTGATTTAATGTAAATATATTTTGTCTTTCAAACAACAGATGTGAACTTGACTACATATTTTGAGCAGCTTGAAATTTTAAAAACATTGTATGACATTGATGTGACGATTTTTAATGAATATTTGTACTCCTCCCCTATCCTCACAGCCGCCTCCGGCTTAGTCCTCCCCCTCCACCAAACATCCCTCATGGTACCTTCCCCTCCTCCCTGACCTTCAACCTCCATCCCTATCACCACCCTAATCATCGATCATCCTCCCTCCTCCCCTCCCTTCTTCCACCCTCCATTTTTCTTCTTTGGCCTTTGTATACATAAGGGATTTTAAATTGCCTAAATCACCTGATGATGACGCTAAAGCATTGAAACCCGGGTCATGACTTTAATGTATTAAATGGTATTGTAAAAGTTAACCTTATTAAATCCATTTCATAATGGAACACCACCAAGTCGCTAAAGATAATTTTATTATACTTTTACACATCTTTATAAATAGTACTGACCAGAAAACAGACTGTGATTTGCTCCTTTTGGAGGATGATATAAATTCTGTAAATTTGATGATTTTTACTCCTGAATCAAGAAGCTTCTCTAATTTAATACTTAATATATTTGTCTCCGTATTTCAAAAGTTATTTAAACCAGTTAAGTTTTTTTCCCTGAACCCTTGGCCTTTTTTTTATTACCACCTTTCTTCTTTTGCAGACTCTTAGACTTCCTTGAAGGATTGCGTTTCTTTCTTCCCTTCTTCTTCTTTCCTTTCTTTGACCTCTTACTCTTAGCACGCTCAAGTCTTCTCTTCTTTAATGCCCACCAGTATGTCTGGATTATGCGAGCTGCAACACGACGACGAAGGTCTTCAATGTGTCTCTCCAACTCCAAGTGGTCCTCATAGGCTTTTTCTTCCATTAAAACTGTATATTCTTTTTCTTGTTCATCAAATTTTTCCTGGAAACAAGATTTTTCTTGAGCTACTAGGTTAAATATTTTTTAGGTCACTTCCTCTTTAATTATTTTTTCTTTACATGCTTGATTCTTAATGTTCATTCTTTCTACCTTTCTCATGAACCTTTCAGGTGAATCATTGGTTTAATTTCATTAAGCAAAATGCCCTCAAGGGAGTATTTTGATGAGTTAGAGAGTGGCTCACTACCTGACTTGAAGTTGTAGAAAAACATTAAATCACAATCCTGTGAAATCAATCACAGGGTGCTGTTTACAGGGTTTTGTAACACCTGGAAAAGGCAGGGAAATTGAAAATGGCTCTGGAAAACCTGGAAAAGTCAGGGAAAATGAGAACTTACCAGGAAATTTGCTTTCCCAAGTCGACATCTGTTTGTTTTCAACAAGTGAGGAGCACCATATTTTAGGCTCTTTCTATGCGTGTTGGCTGAGTACTTTCAATACCTTGCCTAAATGAGGCCAGTAGGGTTTAGGCTGTTTTTGTACATGCCTCAGAAAATGTTTCATTCTTGGTGAAATGTCTATCTGAATGTGGTTCTCCTCATTCATTCTATTGTCCTAATCTGTATTTACCCTTAGTTCATCCCACTTGGCTTTGTGTGATGGTGGCATTCCAGTGTCCAAGCATAATTCAGTTATCTTACTTAAGTACATATTTCACTTTTTTTTTCAATCCAATATATTTTTCACAGAGTATGTACTTCGATTTCTTCATACTACATCATAGGCATGTAGACTTGTACAGCTATTGTCTATCAGCTTAGTTGCTATCTTATCAATGATTTTTTCACAGTGAAGGAAGCTTTTCACATGCATTCTAGTGCTCTTCTTAAGCATAATTCCTACCCCTGAATGTTTAATGATCCAGTGTGTATGATCCTGTTGTATCCTCTCCATAAGTTTTCTTTTTCAGACCACTTAACCTTTATGACTTCCAAATGTCAAGGCCCATCCTCTACTTTTCAGTTTTCTGAATTTTCAGTCTTGCGCAGGTGTGAAGAAATGTTACATTCCATGTTCCAATCCTGAATGACCATCAGGCTTGGTTGGTTTCTGGTTATCTGATTGGGGAACTATTTTTTCAATGAAATTTTTGACTCAAAGAGGTTCCATAATCTCTTTGCTTGATAAAAAATTTAAAAGAAAGAGTGTTGGTTACAGGCAGCTCCTTGGGATTGTAATTGGTTTCTCCTTGCCTTTCACATGTTAACCTCTTCAGTGGTAACTAAATTTTCCCCTAGTCATTCCCCCAGGGCAGGTTTTTAAATTAGTTGGCTTAGAAATGGATTAAAAATTGAAATTCGACTTACAAAAATATATTTAAGAATGTAATGAACCTATTACAGTTGTTTTTATCATATAGGCAGATCATACTGTGACACATTATGGAAATTAAAGTAAACATACACAATTTGAACAAATATATAAACAAAATCTAGAATTTTCTTTTTGTGTGATAAGTTTCAAAGCAGTTTTCAGGATGTAATGGAATATTCCCGCACGGTTTACATTCCCACCTCGTTTCTTTTCTCCCGGGACAAACTCGACACACTCTACTGGGAAACTTCTTTTTTTCTGTGGCTGGGATATGCGTTGGGAAATGTCTTTCAGTAAGTCGAACAGGTGGGTCAGTTTTTGGGGGTCTTCCTCCCTTCACTGCTTTTCTTTTTATGGCATACTTCTCTAAAAGCCCACGGATGACTTCATGTCTAAACTGTAGGAGTGTGCATTTTTCTCTACCACTTTTCCCATATACAATATGAGCATTTACAACCGTAATGTCCATCAAATGGAAGAACAGCTTCCTATACCATCGGACACTTTTTCTGAGGCACTCATATGGTTTTATTTTTTGGTCCAATCTATCTACTCCTCCCATATTAGCATTATACTCAATTACGGCCTCAGGTTTCTTCACTGCTTCTTTTGTCTTCCTGTCTATTTTTCCCGTCTCGCATACTCTTCCCCTGTGATATGTGGATAACATTGTCACATCTTTTTTATCATGCCATTTGATTGCAGAATAAACTCCTGATGTATAGCAAAGTACATCACCTTTCTTCAATTTTGCTGTCCGCAGTTCTTTTGGCATTTCCTTCCTTCGCAAGTCAACTGTTCCACAGGCTCCAAAACCATGATGTTGCAGCTCTTGGAATAGAATTGGACTTGAGAACCACCGGTCCATGAAGACAACATACCCTTTCCCTCTAAGTTCTGGACACAGCACAAGTTTGGTAACAGAAGCATGACTTATTAGTTTCTGTGAAGCACTTTCTACACCCCGCCTTTCTTCCCCTTGACCAGTATAAATGAAAAAGTCCCAGGCATATCCTGTTTGAGATTCACATTAAAAAAATATTTTTATACCAAACCTTGATCTTTTCAGAGGAATGTATTGCTTCATTAGTAACCTTCCTTTGAAAAGCATAAGGCTTTCATCCACAGAAATATTTTGTTCCGGCATATACGTTTTTCTAAAAGTTATTCGGAGCATTTCCAGCAGAGGCCTAATTTTTCTGAGGCGATCAGTGTTATCTGCATCTTCATCACTGACAAAGTGGAGGTAACGCAGTATCAATTGAAATCTTTTCAGAGAAAAAGTTTCGTAAAAAATAGGAGTCTGAAGTATATGGTCTCTTGTCCAATACAGCTTCAGTTCAGGTTTGCTAATGATACCCATTCCCAAAATCAAGGCAATAAAAAGTCTTATTTCTTTATCACATACATTGTTCCACAATCTAATCCTCGCATTGGAACCTACACCTGAATTTATAGCATCCTCGCGGCACTTATTGGCATATCTATTTGTCTCGACTACAACATGGTGCACAAAATCATCAGTAAAAAAAAGTTCGAAGCATTGCAGAGGAGAAACATTTGAAATAATAGGTACACAAACACCTGCAACACCAGTAAATAAAGGTTTCCCGTACACATCATCTGCTCGGTCAGAATCACATTTCGTCCACTGGAAATGGTGCTCTTCCGTATCTGGGGAAATATTTTGCGGCAAGATGTCTGAACTCTCCGAGTCAGACAGTTCATCACATGATTCATATTCACCGCTGCTGCTACTCTCTAGGTCAGATTCACTCTCAAAAAGGCTATAATCACTTTCAGAATCATCTTCTCTTTCTAAGAAGGCACAAATGTCATCAATGCAAAGTTTCTTTGCTTTACTTTTGGCCATCATTCAAGGTAACACTACAGACTGCTACAGACCATGCGACTCTTCCACAGTAGCTCACTAAAGAATACACATAAACTCCACTAGGGGGACTATAAGCTGAGACATGAGGTGTGACATCATTCGGCCAAAATATGAACTACTACCAAACTAGTAAGATTGGCCCGGAAATGCTTCGGGAGTGAATGGATGAAACAGCAAGTTGACCACGGAAGTCTTCCGGGGTAGAATGTTTTGGGCAGTAGAACAAGGCCCGGAACTTTTCCGGGCATACCACTTAAGAGATTAAAGCAGCAAAGTAGTGATAGGCCATTTCGGAACGATTCGTTCCTTCGGAACGAATCCACTGATGGAACGAGAAGGAACGAATCGGGTTGTGGAAATATTCTTGTTCCAAAGGAACGAATGGACCAAAAGGATTCAAAGGACCAAAAGGTTTTGAAGGACTGATAGGAATCAAATAAAGGAAAGGATTCATAGGAACGAAGGACTGAAATGATTCGAAGGACTTGAAAGAAATCAAATCAAGGAAACCTTCCAAACTTGATGTCGGATCTCAAATTTGTTGAGTTTTTTTAGATGTCATCAAGGTTTACAACTGTATGCGAATTACTTTTTCTCTAACACTAATAGTTGGCTGGTAACATGGCACCAAATTCAGAATTTTTGTGAAACTTGCTGTTTTTCGACTGTAGCTTCTAAACAAGAAGTCAGATCTCGAATCTGTTGGGTGGTTTTTTTTAGGTCTCATTCAGGCCTACAACTTTATTCTATTCGTTTTTTTTCATCCCTCGTAGTTCTCTTCTCACCATTATTTGCTATTTTTAGAAGATGGATACGAAGGAAATTTGTGATGCAAGAGTAAATATGGGTAGAAATTAGGTACCTATTTCCAAAAATTGAGATGAAAAGTTGGAGGGGGGGCTAAAATGGGAAAATGGTGCATCTTATTTGCCATCAAATTCAGTATTTTCAGTTTTTACTGTATATGGGGGAGGAATGGAGGAGGAAGTAGGAACTGGGTAGGACTCTTTGCTTGGGCAGTGACTTAATCACAGTGAAGTACATTGTAATTACATATTCACCTCTGATTTGATAGCAATGACTTGGGTTGAACATTCTAAAACATGAGGGATTGCATAATAAATAATTACAACCATTTTATTCATTAGCCTCTCTGTGTGTATTATGTTCCCTCATCTTCCATTCTCCTTTTCTTGGAGAGAGCTTTGAAAGGAGAGGGTAAAAACTGCATGATGTTGAAACATAAATTAGCTAAAATAATAATATTAAAACCACTGAAAAAAATAATATTCATAACTCAGAACCTGTAAAGTAGTCATTTCTTGTTGCTCGTCCTTGTATTCTGCCAATATTTGATCAAATTCAGCTTGTCGCTCCCCCATGTCATTATCATAAGTCTCTAAGCACGCTTCAAACTGGCTTTCTGTCTTATACCTGGATAAAAATTGTGAATAGGAGTTAATTTGATTTTTCACTTGTTAGATTGAAAGGAATAGAGATATATTTTTACATCTATAATGAAACAGCACCTTTAGGCCTTTTGCATCAGGAGATTTAACAATAACAATGAAATGCATGCCCTGAGTGGCTTAGATGAAAAATCACCAGGGCAGAGCTAGAACCTGCAACCCCATGATAGGTTGGGGAGGGCAACCCTGCCACAGTTGGAAATATTTGTTATTTATATGCTTGTATTAATAAATGCTATGAATTTACTTTTAAACTTATTTGCAAACCCAATTTCTGAGGAACACACATGTTGAATATCTGTGTTGTTCAGAAGTCCACCATATTAGTCTGTTTTGTTTGAAGTAAGTCACATGCGGGCACTATCAGCTGTGTAGGTAGTTGTTTATTGGATTTATTGACTGCAGAAGTAATTTTTTAACTCCCTTAAGCAAGAAAAATTATCCAAAACAGGGGCATTCAGCCCATTTCTTTATCATTTTAACTATCAACTAACTGTAAAAGTTGAAGAGAAGACCTATGTGGACATATTATTGTAAATTCATAATAATACACTAAATTAAACTTCAAGAGTTTGAGTTATTTTGACAGTATTTATTTGTCCATTATAAAATAGTTACAGGTGCTTCGAGAAACCTCTCTCCTTTGGAAACAATAACATCATCCACATTGGTAAGGTCATAACATTAAGCATTTTAGAGGCTTCCACCAATGTTGTTAGCTCTGAGTTTATTTCATGTTGCCTGCGATCAAATAGGTATTATTTTTAAAAGGCAGAGGCATCAGGAACTGGTGGCTGTATGAAGAAATGAGTAGGTCAGGTGTGTCCTATTCTTAGTCATACTGTGACTGTGTCTACCCTTCTGCCTCTCCCTGGCCTCATCTGAGGGTTTACGTAGCTATAAGTTTACACATACATGCTTGAGAGTAGAAGAAATATATGTAAATTGTAATACACTTAGTAATTTTTCATTTTGATGAATACAATGTTTCACTCAATATCATTTAAGCTATTGAGTTCTCTCATTATTATCTTGGTTTATTTTGTAGGTACAATAAATACAGTGTGTTTGGTCCCATATTGTCTTTTTAAATGCTGACAGTTCATTGATATGAATATCAATTGAACTTGCTGATTAATGAGGATTCAAGTTTTTTGAAGCACATCACACATAAAATTGATTGGTGTGAGAGTTAATGACAGAGGAGGCTAAACATCCTCTCTTGGATGATTCTCGTAGCCCAAAAACTCGTAGCCAGACAATGTAAAGCAGTAACTGAGTTGCTCCTTATTTATTACCATCCATACGATATGAGGAGTTTACAATTTGAGCTGTAATCATACTAATATATAAAAATGTAATGGTGGCTGTCTCTCTGTCTGTCTGTTGCCCAATCACGCAAAAACTACTAAACCGATTGAGATGAAATTTGACATGTAGTGAGAAAATGTAACTGGGTGTAACATAGGCTATATTAAAAAGCTCTCAGGGCCCCCAAAGGCCCCCCTGATGGTCTCTGGAGGTCGATGCTAAGTATTGGGTTTGGTGCAGTAGTTTTATTTTTTGCTGTTTAACATTACTTACACTAAAGATAGAAGGCTGGGATTTCTTCTATCGGATGGCTGAATAAATGAAGTTTCTAATTATTTCAATCGTTTTTCTTTTACGCTTCGTAGTTGTCTATAATCATTTATTTTGCTGAAAAATTCACATTTTTCTCTGAAATCAACAATAGCAAATTTCCTTGACCACCAGAGATTTGATTTTCAAAGGGTATTCATGCCTCTAGCATTTAAATATCATGTTTTCCTGCAAGCCCATGATAGCACGTGCAAAGATAATCTGTATAAGAAGGGCCCAGAGTCCCAAGGGCCCCATAATAGATTACTATGGGGGGGTAATCAATAAATTCTATGTATATTTACAACAAGTCTGCTCTTCAATTTCTATTCTCAATGTAGCTCTCATGGGGGCACTGGATGTATATGGAAGAACACTTACGTAGTAAATGATGCACAAACAATTAAATAGACTACACACGCAATTACAGGTGCAAGAATATTTACGTGCAGCGAATAGTAGTGGCCTCTGTTGCTACTACAAACACGGCATTGTTTATTATCATTTAATACTCAGATGAATTACACGTTGTAGAACCATCTGCCTCTCATTACGATTGCGAACTGTTTTTTAGACCAATTCTCACATCATAAACTTTACGAGATATTTATATATGCTTAAAAGTGTTAAAGTGCAGTTAACTTACATTCTCTCAATGATTTGAGTTGCCTATTCAAGACTCTCACTTGCCGCCTTGTTTCCCCTCCTTGGACTTAAAAATATGTCCATCAACATGCCTAATATAAAAGAGAAAAATCTTTCGAAAAAATCTTCTAAAGCAAGAGGAATGTCTTTTTTGCGAGAAAATGAGTCCTTGCAAGAAAAACGACAAAGGTTAGACTTGGATGCTCAAAGACATGCCCACCTGCGATCTCTTGAGTTTCTCCCCGTAGTGTTTCTCGGGTAACGCTAAGAAATGCACAAATTTCATCCTAACCCAACCAACAGACGGTTAACCAGCTATAAATCTGGTTCAAATATAGACCCATCTGCGTTGAAACTTCAATGTTTTAACATGGCGGAAATTATCATGATGTCACTACATGCTTCTGACCAGGAAGAAGAATGGATATTATGCGCAATCAACGACACATTTGCATGAAAATCGGCAAATGCACTAAGAATCACCATAGATTTTTTATTTAGCAACCAAAACCAATGATTATGGCTATCCTTCATGCCAAAGGTGCATTCCGTATGATGGAGGATTCATAGGACAAATAAACATGGCTGCTGCTGCAAATTCTCCTTTTGACGTTATCAACCACTGGATTGTACCCTGCTCTCCAATCCTGATTAAGATACTCAACGCACTTATCAACGTTGAATTTCAAAACTCAATTAAGTCATTGAATGCAAATATATTTATGTACACATGGGAAGCAATCAAGCTGTTACAGATCAATCACTTAGAAGACGGCTCAAGAGAACCAGAGGGAAGAGGTGACCATCTATCAACCTGGTTGCTATGTAAGTAGTAATGAGTCTGTGTGGCCCATATTTGGGTTTCCCGTGCATGAAAGAGGACCAACAGTAACTCATCTCTCTGTGCACCTGGAAAATTGTCTGCGTGTCTACTACAATGAACACAATGTACAAAAATAGGTTACGAACTCCTCAAATGACCACGCTGACAGTATTCTTCAGGCTTTGAGTTTTCCTTATAAAATAAATTCAATGTTACCCCCGTTGAATATCAACGGTTACCTTCCGCTAGTTTTTTTATAAAATTTTGACTGTGTCCCTCTTGCTTTTAAAACCTCAACCATGTTGGCAGTTAGCATTCCATGTGGATAGAAATTCAGTTACAAACTCTTATGGGAATCTATCTGGGTGACTACCTCTGCCAAAAGTGTGGCCAACCATTACTACCTACCCATTTCACTTTCAACATAAAATGTCTGTGGAGTGAGCATTAATGTTTTGTTACAGTTGTTTAGTACTCACTATTAGATAATATGGTAAAGGTGAGCTTTTGTCTTGCCTGGGGAAACGCAATTTTCACCCACTTTCAACAGACATATCGACACCAAAATCACCTCACATATAATGCAAACTTCGTGCATTTGTAAAATACTTTCAACATAACAACACATCAACTACTTTAGAAATGGTAAACACACGGATATGATTCTTACATTTTTACAAATGCGCATTCTTCCTCTACCCCTAGGTATCATAGTCAATTACGCTTAGGTTTTCCAAAAAATATTTTTTCCTGTGCGAGACGATAAATCACATTTGCTCACCTAACCTCAGCCGGTGTCAAATTATGTGTAGAAAGTTTTATAGTTATGGTAAGCATTAATGAATTAAAATTACCTTTTGACCCTCAGTTCTTTTTCTCTTTGTAAGTGACCTTTTAGAATGTTTTGAAATTTTTCATCCAATATGTTTATATCATGGTAAATGACAGCTTGCCGCACATCACTTCCCTTGCTGTCAACCACCATATTCTTTTCAGAATCAGCACTGAAAAATACATTAGAGTCACTTATTCTTAGAAGTGAGTTTATGGAGAATCATTTGTATGTTTTTGTATCAATTGCCAATTTTACCATATTTTTTCCATTTCGTCTTGGAATTTAATCTCAAAGTTCTTCATCCGTCTCTTCATTTCACTAATTAGTTTATCCTTTCCCTGTAGCTCAAGCCGAATTCTTGTCATCATATTATTCAAAATAGGCTTCAGTGTATTTATTTTTGCAGTGGCCTCATCATTTTCATACCATATTTCTCTATAGTAAAGAATTTTCCCCTTTTCTGCCTCAGAAGAGTGGTCCTCTGTCATTCTAATACATAAGCACTGTCTAAGAGCATGCATGCTTTCCAAGAAAAGGAACCCTGGACTATTGAGGTCAAACTTGAGGTACTCAGACTTGGCAACATCAGCCAAATCAGGTCGTTTCCACATTAAATCGAATGTCTTTTTAACATTTACATCTTCTGCCACATTTTTGGCCGGCGTTTCGTATTCCACTGCAGAATGCTGACGCTCTTTTTCCGTGATTGTCGGTTGAGATAATTTTATTAAGCTTTCGGATGATGGTGTCACTTTTATTTCTTTTTCATTATATTCGTTTTCTGAACCAGTGTTGTATACGTAATCCGCATCGTTTTCTTGAAGGTTATGATTTTTATAAACCTCTCCCTTGGACAGGACAGCGAACTCCTCTTCGCTAAGATAGTTTGAAAATCTATCGAGATTGTTCAAAAAGATTGGAAGACATAGCGCAAGTTCTATCTTTTTGATAGTCTCGTCTAAAACTTTCAGTATCCTTCTACTTCTAATGACAGATTCGTCACCATCACAGCTTTCAGGCGGAGCCATTTAGAATTGTGATATTTCGATCAATATTATGTCCTATTCTTGTCCGGTCAGCATCTCATTTCCGACATGCCTCCTACAGCGAATGCTCGGCAACACAGTGAGGGATTGTGTTTCCTCGGTAACTTATTTATTTAGAAAAATGGTGATATCCTCTATGTCGATTTTATTTTTTTCAACTAAGTATCCCAGAAACGGCTTGCCGCGATGGCAACTTCGGTGTCCGCTCGATCATCGGAGTTAATAGTTAAAGAATGAATCACTTATGTAATCTTCCACTCTGTTTTTAATACATCAGGCCGGTTTCGATGTTAAAACATCATTGTCGGAGTTCAAATGCTCTGTATTTTTACTCTGGTGATGATGTTTTAACATCGAAACCGGTCATATGCGTTGAATATATTGTGAAAGATTACCAAAGTGATTCATCCTTTTACTATGTCACAACTCCACAAAGTGACTTCGCCGACCATTGCGTCAACACGAGAGTTAAGATTGTTGGCATCGTCCGAAGTTTCGATATGGGCGGCCGTTCAGTTCGTCCCAATAAGTGCTGTCTGCAAGTTGCAGAAAGTAAGTGTGAAATAACCTTGGCTGTCGAAGTGCGTTAAAGTGCACTACTATGACTGGACTACCTCTTGACTGGAATTAAAAGCCGCTAAATCTCGCAGATGCGGGTGGGTCTTTACATTTGTCTCTTGCGCGTTTTTTATTGTTTTGGGAGCTATTAAAAAATATCATTCTCAACCGTTTATTGGTTTTGTTTCTTTTCGCTTTCGTCATAAAGAAGGAACCGTCGCATATTCTTGCAGGGGGGCCAGAATTTGTAGATTAGGCCCGTGCCGTAGTATTCGAATGCCGTGAATGTTTAAGGTTTTAAAAATCTAGATTCTGAGTTTTGTTTTCCGGCCATGGATTCGGTTGAATTATTATGGTTTCCACTCACAAAGGTTTGATAGGTTTTGGTTTTATAGTTGTTGGTGTGTTAGATTTTGAGATCAAATTATTTTTACTGTATATTATTCGTTTCACCGTAAGTGGTTATTAGGATAGGTGACCGACAACAGTCATTTGCGCAATTTAGAGTAGGTTGGCGAGGGAAGGTTATCTGAGAAATGGTGGTGAAGAGAAACGCGATGACATCTAGCTGTTAACAAGAGGTCAACAGTTTTATGCCCCATCCGAAGGACGTTGCCCATAGAGTAGGTTGGCGAGGGAAGGTTATCTGAGAAATGGTGGTGAAGAGAAACGCGATGACATCTAGCTGTTAACAAGAGGTCAACAGTTTTATGCCCCATCCGAAGGACGTTGCCCATGAAGTATCACTGCCCATGAAGTGCTCTCCTCCCTGCATCCAATGAGCTGTCGAGGTCGAGTTGGAACTAAGTGAATGTACGAGAGCGCATCCCGCTATTGCCTATTAAATAAAGAATTACTTGAAGGGTACGCTAGTGCAGTATCAAAAATGAGATTACAGAAAACTATGGAAATAATGGTGATTGAGGAACGACAGGGTAAGTTGAATCTTAGGAGCAGGCAGCTGCGTCATGGCGTCCAGGAGATTGACTGTATCTGCCACTTGAACGCAGCAGATCGCAGGCTGTATCGTCTACGCCCGCACTTATATAACTGTATATAGTCGGCACTTAAATAGCCGGAACCCCATTCATTCCACGAGACAGGCTCTTCACAATCTTAGGGTAACACTACAACCTTGGATTGGTAGGAAATGCTAATACGCTCGATCGCGAAGTAGACGGCTCACCAATGAAGTGATCGGCATTCCAATGAAAACAAATCTTGACTTTTGGGATTCAAAACTTGGCCCTCGGTAAGGGAGGCTAGTACTATTCTCTCTCACTCCTATATCAAAACGGAAGGAAATTCATCGACGGCAGAATCTGCGTATAGTACTGCATTGGGTGGTCGAGAGGCCTTCTAACGGATGGGAGATTGTTAGGAGACTGGGGTGGAAGACGGAAAAAATATTTGTAATGAATGAGAGCTAGAATCACTACTGGCCGAGGAATGTAATGGTGGAAACCATTGGAAAAAACTAATCAATTTTTAATAGTTTTTGCCAAACATGCAAGGCTTTCTCAACAACGATCAAGCCTACTTCTATAACTATAACACTTATTGTTGGTTTCTCTAACTTTTATTCAGCCTAACTAAACTGCATGGTATCATATTTAAAACTTAATTACAATCGCATTACGGCATGGAACATTTACATAACGGGTGTTTACTGATGTTATATTTGTACTACATTTTGATGTGTGCATAATCTCTCGCATTAATTTACATTATCCCGCTGGAAGTTAAAACGTTTTACCGAATGGCAAGGGTTATTGATTAACTATCCGACTCCAAAGTAAATAGCTAAACCAAATTTTTTAAACTCCTGAGCTGTCGAAAGGCTTGTGTAAGCCATTGGTGTTGGCTAGAAAACCTAAATTACAATATTAGGTTTCATGAACTCGAATACATCCTTCACGTTAGCTGAATTGTTCGTGTGACAGATCTATATTGAAATACCGAGGAACAATTCATTGTGATTATAGTAATTTCTGACATAATTTCAAAGTAAATTATAAGATGCGGCTCACTTTGTAACTCATGAAATTTCGCATCTTGGGGTAACATTGTGTGGCATCCTGCTGGTATATGCAACCAACACAGACTTATATGCACTGCACCTTGCATATAACGGTAGGAGTCCGCCGAACAAGTGTCAAGTTATCTCCTTGAGGCTTGAATCTATTGCGAGTTTATGCCTAACCTTGAATTTCTTGCTTTTAGGACTGCCAAATTTCCTGTTGTGTCATAGTTGTAGCTCTATTTCTAGCAGAGAAAAAATAAGTAGATAGGTTAGGATTTGCTGACAGAAGACACCTCATATTTTTACTTACATACCTAGAAACTATAGTGTGAAGATACCTTGTTATCTGCGGCTTATTCATGTCAGAAAACTGACATATGTATTAGATTTCTGGCCAAATTATCACTTATTGTTAGCACTTCATGTTTTAATATTAGGTACAGTTAAACACTGATTATATACAAAATTGTTGCTTCCTCGATTGAATTCAACAACTAGTCAAATATTCTGTGAATAGCAGCTTATTTTTATCAAAGGTTGACAAAAGAACTGATAACATTTTCTTGAAGTAAAACTTAGGAAAACTACAGGAATTTTCAGGAAAATTTGTGAAAAATTACCTGTTCACTGGGATTCTCATTAAATTTATTATTGAGGGAAAATTACAAAATTATTGGACTTATTCTGAGGAGAATGGAGTGGAGAGCTACAGAAAAAAATCTTCAAATTTGTGACTGATGATGAAGAAAGATAAAGGGTTTTTCAATTCAAAAAAAGGGAGATTCAATTTTCTGTCACTGCCTTGGGTAAAGACATGGGTCTATAATCATTTAGAAATCATTCACATCACCAATTTTTGCATGTTTCTCCTAAGTTTCAAATGTTAGACGCATGTTTTGCAAGGATTTTAATATCAGGGGCGACTTAAGGTGGTCGTTTTGGGGGGGAATGGATAGTTAATTTCTGAGGGTCTAGAGCTTTATACAGCTGATACCAAAAAATATTGACCCCGAAAAAGTCACCTTATTTTAGTGACTCGACTTTAAGTCGAAGTTAGGTTAACATTGGCCAAGAAAAGGTAGATATTCCTCAACTTATATTTAAGCATTTCCGGCACTTACTATCAAATTAACCAGGCTTTGAGGCATATATGAAGCACAAATGGTAGAAATTTCAAGGAATGGTTCACAGAAGAATAATATTTTGTCCTATATTTACTTAATTGTTGCCATTAAGATTCGTAAAGAGAAATAATCTTACCCATTAGGATTTCAGTGAATATATTCTGTACGATGAGTGTTCAATCAAACTACAATGTTAAGTTTGTATTACATACGTATTTTATCAATTATTTTTCAGTACACATGTTACTACATCTTCATGTTGCCAATTGTCCTTCCAATATTAATGGTCAATTTAACACTTGTAAAACCAGACACAACATTTCAAGTACAGATGCACCCACTAAATCATTTCAATTAAATGTTAGCAGCTTCTAGAGTGAGAGTAGTATTTTCCTCATGAAAGGTATTCGGCACTTGTTTATTGCCTTGTTTTATATCAGGGGTAATATTTATTCCTTCCTACAGTGTTACAAACACATGTTGAATCATCAAGAATCAAGAAATTTTATTTACAGTAAACACCATTTATATAAAAAGTAAATATATTGCAAAAAGGTCACAATAAACACATAATTAAGATAAAGCTATTATCCAATAATACAATAAACATACCCTAATTTCCACACCAGTGACATGCTCAAAATCCATTTACAACGCCACAACCGCTTTATATTATCACTACATTAATAATGGAAAACATTAATTAAATGCATAATTGGAAGTATTAGTAGATATGCAAGGCGAGGGACTTGATTTACCCTACATGAGAAGTCTCCCAGCTCACAAGAGTTGGGTGAGACATATAATGACCTAACCTCATGCATGAATATTACAAGTGTTCATGGAATACTATGGAAGAGTTAACTATCATCAGTGAAATTTACATTTCTTTTGCATTTATGTAGTGTCAGATCAGAAGATTACCCAATACAGTGTGTCCTCGTTTAACGTTGTTAACTCGTTCCTGAAAATGTAGACGTTAAGCGAAACAACGTTAAACGAAGCAGTATTTTCCATAAGAAACAATGTAAAAATTTAAAATCGGTTCCAAACTCGCCAATTCTTCATTTCATAACAATAACGATTTCTTGTGTGAGAATAGTAGAAAAGTAAGGGGTATTAGATGAATGGTAAAGGAAAGTGAAAGGAATGCGCATTTATTAAATGTAAGAAAAAAAGGCGTGAGATTCTTAGTTTTGGTGAAAATAGTGTTTGAAAATGACCAAATTCGCGTATTTTTTGTGATATTTTGACGCCATATTGCGAGATTTTTGGAATTCCCGGTAGAGGGATACGGACTAATTTCACGTCTGAAATATGGTCTTACCCAACCCCCCCCCCCCCCCCAACAAAAGTTGCGTGTCTGTGGAATGAAACAGGGGTGCTAAGGTGGGACAGTACGGCTTCGAGAAGGCCATTTCTGAACGAAAAAATAGGTTATTTGGCGGATAGTTACGATTTATTTTCACTAATACCCTTTTAAACCAACCCACCCCAATGGTGATTGGTTTGCGTAAAATTACGGCGAGAGGCGAGTTGGTGATGAAAGTTCCGTATGGAGGCAGTGGAATGAAGTACCTCCAAAGATTATAGGGTAGCTCCGAGAGGTTACCCGTCCCTCCTGAGTGTAATAAAGCCGTCGAAGAGCGGGAATACTTTTAAGTTGAAGGCGGGAAAAGTCATGGGCGGTGGGTATAGAAAATGAAGACACTGCTTGACCGCTGCGCCATCTGGGGGAACTAGGAGTAAAAGGTCAGTATTTTCAATATGGCGTCCAGAAGTAGATTTACATCACAGGTTTAAGTGAATAGTTTACGAAAGAAAAAGGATTTATGAAGCAAACGAAAGGTAAATGCGCTTATGTAGCGTAGCAATATAAGTGAAATAGGTGGTATAAGGTGATCGGAAAGCAGGTGAAATTAATTTTCTCCCAGACTGGACGCTATGATACAAATACCACGGCGTATTTTAATTACGCGGACAGTCGAACAGATGATTTCACTAGTCAGAGATCTTCATATCTTAGATGAAACAAACTGAAAAGGCATTTTTAAAAGAATAAGCACCAGGTTTCCCTCCTATATTTCTGATATTTAGTGCTGTTAGCACCGGCTTCACTCGGAGTAAAAGAAATTTTTGTTTTTCACTGCGGGAGCGTGCGCATGCGAATGCAGTGAAGGGCAAAGATTTCGCTCGCTGCGATCGCGAAGACGTAGGATATCAATTAAAATAGTGAGTGAACTAGGGAAACTCGGTGCTGTGCACCAATTTTTTGTTATTTCGTAACAAAGTTTTAGGAACAGTATCACCCTCGACGATTTACTGCATCATGGAGGGTTTAGAATACTTCCTCTTACACACTTATTCAACACGAAAAAGACGTTTTCGATACACCTCAAACAGCAGTAAATCTACCTTATGGCGGCATGGGATTTTCAGGTATTTTTTCCCGTAGATATCTGCCCCTGGATCTACCATTCGGACATGTTATTATTAATACCATGCGATTGAAGATGGTACACTATCGTTGGTTTCAGTTTTAAATCACCTGATGCATTGCCCCCCAATAACAGCGTAGTAAATAATAAGCAAACATATAGTTATGAAACAAAATAACGTAATAATTATTCGCTCAGGTGAACTTTTCACACACGCTATGAGGAGTTAACGTCAAACTTTTCCGCCGAATGGAAATTACGCATCAGATGCGCCAAATTCCTATTCGTTATTCATTTTTTTTGGTTGCGCAAAATTTGAACAACGTTATCGCGAAGCACTGACGACGTTGATGCCCCGTTCAGACTACTATCGTACGTACGATCGTCCTGACGATAGTTGCCGGAAATAGTAGTGTGAACGCATGTCCGGACAGCGGTACGCGTAGTTCCTAACACTGCCACTTTTACGATGGTCAGCGCTGTTACCACGACCGGAAATCGGAAATGATGAATGACGATAATCAAAAAAGTTTGAATTAGATGGTGGTAAGCAATGAATAAACCAAGATAGGTGTCATTTGCTTTTAAATCCATGTCGAAAGACTTAAAAACGCCACTGAGACGCGGGAATCCCTATTTTGTTCGCTTGCTCTTTACTTGTTCGTCGCGATTCCTGGTGAGGGCAGCACTGAGTTACGATAGTAGTGTGAATGCGTGCGAGTTGCTACGATGGTACGTACGATAGTAGTCTAAACGGGGCATGAACGATTTAGGGTTTTAATTGTTGGACAACGTTATCGCGAAACAACGTTAAACGGGACAACTTTAAACGAGGACACACTGTATATTCTAGTAGAATGTCCAATATGGTTTAGTGATTAGTGAAAAAGTGCATCATGGTGAGTTTTATAAAAAATTAATTCTTGTTTTTTTTTATAAGTATGCACTTTGTTTTTGTATCAATGATTGTAGATTTAGTGGTACCCTGTTTAATTGGAAGTTAAAATAAAAGCAAATTTTTTCATTTCGACTTCTACACTAAGTAGTCACGGATTTTAGTCAAATTTTCAGCTTAAAAGAAAATTTCATCTTATACTCAAATTGAGTTATAGGTACTCAACAAAGTACGTAAGTCTTTATATAATGCCTTAATCTTACATTGAAATGTTATTCATATGCCTATTACTACATCAATTCCAACTTACTATTAGTTCTCAAGTTGAATGCTTGATGACCTCCGATAATCACAAGCTTCTTTGGTTTGGACATTATGACCATCTGGTACACTTAACATATGTGTTTGTAGCTGATAGATAATATTAAGAATGTGTATACATGGTCTAACCACCATAAAAACTAATGGAGATAGAGGTTAGAGTGTAATGATATAGCTCAATGGCATGCGAGAATCACAATCCGGATTAGGTGGGAAACACATTTTCCTGAGCCAGTTATGATTCCGCAGAGAAACTGGTACTCAGCTAATCACACAGTGTAGGTTTACCTTTAGTCCATCCAGCTGAGCTCAGAACCAGAATCTGAGACTTAATCTGAGCAAATGTGCGGCGGTACATTTCTTGCGGAGGTCGTCCAACTATCCCCGTGTATATGCTGTGGATGGCGTTAAGATAAAGGCGACAGATGAAGTTAAGTATCTGGGAGTTACGATAACCTCAAACCTATCGTGGGGAACACATATAAGAAATATTTGTGGCAGAGCTCTGAAGAAGCTAGGATTCGTCAAGCGTATTGTGGGAAGATTCTCAGATGAAAAAGTAAAAGAGAGGTGCTATTTCGCACTCGTCCGGCCACACCTTGAATATGCAGCAAGCATATGGGATCCGGTGCAGAAAGAATTAATTCGGGAACTTAATAAAATACAAAGGAAAGCTGCGCGATTCGTCAAAAACTGCTACGGGCGTACAGACAGCGTTACGCAGATGTTAAACGAATTAGGCTGGGAGCCGCTAGAGACTCGGAGGCTGCGCGCTAGGCTTAGATTACTTGAGCAATTGAGAATAGATATCTTTCAGAGCGACACGGAGAACATCATATTAGAACCCCACTATATTTCCAGGTCCGACAGAAACGATAAATTAAGAGAGATATTTTGCCAAACGGATAGGTATGGGAATTCGTTTTTCCCCCGAACAATAAGGGACTTTAATAAATGCAAGGCGTAATTTCATAGAGCGTTTCCTTTTTATATGTAAACGGCTGGTGTCCTAACACCCCCCGCCACACGCCTATTGAGGCGGCTTGCGGGGTAGTATGTAGATGTAGATGTAGATGTAGAATCTGGTGAATATAAAATGCAGTACAAGCAATGGATTGTGGCGTATAATTGCTTTGCATGATAATGCTACCAAACTGAGGTTCAAGTCTCAATGGCATCCACAAAACGTGAAAGTAGACTTTATGTAATACAAATACATTTACTTTGCACATATGGACAATATCACTTCTATTTTGCATTTATCGCAAATGCTAAAAATCATCAACCCTAATCTTATGTCAATGCAGAGGTACCACGAATCAAAGGCCATGCAAATTGATGGATATAGGTGAAATACATTTCAGTATAGTGAGTTCAAATTTAAATTTCAGTGATCCAGCGTTCAATTGTAGGAGTTGCTGTCATCTGCTAGTAAAACTGTTTCATTGTTATTATTCCTGCTGCTAGCTTAAGTATACTACATATTTCCATATAAACAGAGGAGTCTCTCCCATGAATTCACATTTGTACCACACTGTCCATGGTTTTCACCCAACCTTCTTTCACTTAAATTCCTTGCAACTGTTGTGGGTAATGTCCTGCTACGATGGAAACAGCTTATTGCTTAAACTCCAAAGTTAAGCATTGTTAGGCTTGGCTCAAATTTGGATGGAAGATCATCCATTCGACCAAAGTGCTGTTTCCTCTGTCTGCAGGTGGCAGACATTACGTGCAAAATGACCTAGGCTATCAATCCACATTAAACTAAAAAGCTACGGTAAGCTGGAGATGATTTCCTCTCAGAATAAATACTAGTATGTAGTTAAGACATCTTTTTCTCTAAACAATTCTTCTTGTTCACTTGATTCCCGGATTTCAACTCTTTTGGGGACTTTTGGGCTTTTCTCCTCCTTTCTTCTTCCCCTTACCTTTCCTTGCCTTCTTACTCTTGGCTCTCTCGAGTCTTCTCTGCTTTAAACCTCGCCAGTGCCTCTGGATTATTCGTGCTGCAACACGACGTCGTAGATCCTCAATGCGCCTCTCCAATTCTAAATGTTCTTCATAAGCTTTTTCTTCCATTAAAATTATATACTCCATCTCTTGTTCATCAAATTTTTCCTGAAAACAAAATTTTTCTTAAAATCTGGTTGTACAAAAAGAACTGTATTATTGAATTTCTTAATAATGGTAAAATTTCATAATAAATGCTTTTAAAATGTACCTAAATGGGTGGTAATCGATTTCCTTTCCTAACCTAGGAAAAATTATTGAAAGCAGATTTAAATTTGTTTCTTGTGATAAAGGAAAATTAATTTTTTATATGCATGGAGGAGAAAATAAATTAGAGTATACTAAATGATCATTCAGGCAATACCAAGGGCATAAATTATCACAGTAACCATAAGAAAATAAAGAGAGCAATTGTGTAACCAGAAGAATATCATTTAAGAATGGCATTGGTTATTGGAAGAGGTTTTCGTTGATGATTAAAAAAGATTAATGAAGCCATTGACATTGAGCATGGTGCAAATTCAAACTCCAATCTCTACGGAAAAAGTGTGAGCCTAGGTTATATTGTATGCTAGTTAATATGCCATTTCTGGTCTGAACAATGCATTGAGTATCTGGTATTTACGTTTGAGATTTTAGTTGCTTATTGGTTGGTGTATCCTTTATTACCTATTTGTATTCATTCCAGAACACAGCTGGTAATAATATTCTCATTTTAATTTCTGTAGTATTTAAAGTATGTACTCCTTGGAATATTTGGTCTCCAATCACCAGATTTTCTATTTCATCCTTGACTCCAATTCTGATTTAACCATATAATATTTATTTTTTAAAATATTTAGGTAGGTACCACATATTTCAGTTTCTAGTTATTCTCATCCATTAACTTTCTCTTTTTTATGCTATTATTTATTACTACATCGTCTGCATATGTATATCTGATCTTGAGTGGTCTTATAAATTATAAATTGTACCTCATGTATCAATATATGTACTTGACTGTTGCAGGCTTGATTTCGTAGAAGTTACTAATATCGGTACTCATGAATGACAGATCAGTATTTTTCTATAATGTTTTTTTATTGCACAATGTGTTTCGCTGCTTTACAGCATCATCAGGTCAGATACACAATATGTAATACCTACATATACAGAAGTTTTTTTATTTGAGTTTGTTATTGCTGTTGTTACCAAGGAGGAGGGGGGGAAAACAAATATTGAGGCAGGATTGAGGGGAAAAAAATAAAAGACAGGATGATTAAGGGCTTGTGAGGTGGGAAAGAATAATTTTATCTGAAAGGAGGGGGGAGGGATGCGGAAATAATAATTCATTGCAAAGGTTATTTAGCTGTCTGATCATTTCTATCTGTTCAATTGCATCCATTTTCAGGCATGTTAGATGTTTCAGAAATATGGATTCCACCTCACCTTTTGCCAAACACCTTCTTGATAACAATCACATGAGCGATTTTATTCCAGAAATTTTACACGTTCTTCCCAAAGGCCTGAAAATGGACGCACTTGAACAGATAAAACTTATGAGACAGTCAAATAACCTTTGCAACGAATTATTATTTCCACATCCCTCCCCCCTACTTTCAGATAAAATTAATCTTTCCCGCCTCATCAGCCCTTAATCATCGTGTCTTTTATTTTTAATATTTTTTCCCCTCAACCCTGCCTCAATATTTGTTTTCCCCCCTCCTCCTCCATAACTACAACAACAATAACAAACTCAAATAACAAAATTCTGTATATTACATATTGTGACATTCTGTATATTACACCTGATGATGCTGTAAAGCGGCAAAATGTGTCGTACAATAAAAACACATTAACCCTCGGGAACTTGCGATCAAAAAGTTACTTGGGAACGCGCAATGTACTGAGAGGTCTTTTTACACTTTTCAGCAAAAACTACTTTTTTATTCTTCAGGAATGGGAAATTTCGGTAAACATAGAATAAGGAAGCAGTAAACATTACTTTATTATTAAAAACTGCGTATTTATTGCGGGACCTCACAGGTTGCGCGTTCCGAAGGGTTAAAGAAAAGTACTTGGCTATCAATCATGAATACTCATATTTATCAATGGTCATCACCCCCTTGTACTATGGGGAAAAAAGTTTCCCAACAAACGGAGCGTCGCCACTAACGCTCTCGGGGGAAAATCACTTTCCTTTCTGATGGCATATATTCTTAGGTCTCGGCGACGAGGAGGGTGAACACAGTAAGGTGATGGACTAATCGTCCGAATCGGCAATGGATTCCCGGCTGCTCGCATGACCCGAGTGGGTTTCGCACTGGCCCCAAGAACGGAGGTTCATTAGATAACCATGAAAGCATTTGAAACGTTCCTTTGAATTCTCTCGTACGGCTCAACTAAAACCAGGTAGTGATAAAGGCAAGACCACAGGAAGCTTATCGCTAAAAGACGAATGGCAGTTGATCGGTAGGTTATGTGGAATGTGGATTTGAAAGCATTTGCTTTTGAAGACACTATTTCTCTGTGATAACTTCCAGGGATATTCAAAACATTCCATTAAGTTCAGGAGAGAGGGGATAAATCGATGAGACAGTTGAGGTAGTCTCAACTTCGCTCAAATATCGAGGGCAATGGATTGGAATAGAAAGACAGTATATTGCTGGCTAAAATGCTAGAGGGAGGGGATGAGAGTATGACAATACGACAAAGAAGTGAAGACCAAGATGCACGTCTCTAGATGATGATGGCAGCATTCGTTAGTATCCTGCTGACAACTCTCTTACTATTGGCGGGGTGGCCGTGATAAAGAGGACATTAAACTTAAAAGCACCTGTATGATTAGAAGCCGCCTCCATGAAGCCGGTATGAGATGTTCCAGTCCAGCAAGAAAGCCAGAAATTAGCGAAACTAATTAAACGGCGAGGTTAGAATTCGGTCATTCGTAACGGGATCATATTAGAATATCGTAAATTTCATCAATTATTAAACATTAGAAGTGTTGATTATGGACATATTTAGCAATTGAGAACATGCAATTGTTGGTAAATATAACTTTATTAATTGATAGTACTTTTTAGAAGATCTACTTATTTAGAAAAATGTTATATTCCTCCTGTTTGTCACGTATCACCCAAAAAACAACTAGGAAAATAGATCTGGGCAAAAATGTCTGCGTTTTTGGAGAGCTATTTCTGCAGTCGGGCCGGGATTGCTGTTGAGAACACCAACTAGAGTGACGTCTATGGATTAACTATGCCCGAATCTTTCGTATTTTCATCACTTCCTTACATAAACGACGTAGTACCATAATGCGAAGAAATAATATATGTTCAGGACACCTGTCCCATCCACAGTGCGCGAAACTTAGGAGATTTTTCGAGGAGCATTCGTACAGTACAGCGTAACCCTTCCCTCCAAACTCACAGTACCTGAATCCAATACAAAATATTTGCGACTTAATGGTCAAGGAATGGCAGAATGCCAAAGGAAAGAACCAAGAGACACTGAAAAGTCACGCCTGGGAGGTATGGGCATCTTTGGGTTGGCGCCCTACATTTCAATATTAAATAGGGTCAATGAGATAAAGACTTCAAGGAGTCATAGATTGTGATGGGGGTGAAATTAAAAACTGTTTAATAGTAAAGTAAGAGTCAAACCGTTCGTCAGGACTTCTGCTATGTATCTCCATTTTGAGTTGCCGGAAAATTTGTTTCCTTTGCATTTCTTTATGAAGTTGACAGATAATTTGACCAACAGTGCATCTACCAAGAATTTATTTATTCTCTTTGCGTTTATTTAAAATGATTTACTTTAAAATACTGTAAAAATATTAATTTACGAATACTTCGGTATTAAAAAAGTAACTTCCATCTTGAATAATTGCCTTCAATATTTTTTTTGATATGCTGGAATATAATATGATAACTCCAGTTACATAATCTAAAGTGTTTCGTACTCCATCTAGAAGCTTAAATAGCTCAATATTTCAAAAAGGCAATCAATCATAAGCAAAATGTAATATCTATCTTACTTACTGTTTTTTGTCTTTTTATTTGCGTATTTATTAATTCATTAATACATATTTGCGCATAAAAAGCTAATTTATTAGCCTATTCATTGAAAATATACCGCCATGCTTGAAATGTGCATTGAACAAACGTTTGTATTCACGATTAAAAGAAGAAACTCTTATTCAGTGCGGTGTTCTTTAAATATCGCAGGTTGTAAGGATAGTAGACAGCGGGTGAATCCCAGGACCTTGCTATAGTGCGAGAATTGGAGCGAAGCCAAGAAGAAAAGGAGAGGAAAGAGGAAGAATGCAGAGGAAGCTATGGCGATAACGAGAGCGTTCAATGGGTTCAATGATACATTTGAAATGCATACGTGGCTGTCTAATGCGCCTCAATTTGGAAGTCAGCGTGAATAACACTCGGGGAAGGCAAGCGGCCAGTAATCCGTCACTGGCTTCAACGATGAGTCCATCACATTACTGTGTTCGAATTTCCCTCGTCGTTGCCTTGGAATAGTATGCCATTATAGAGAAGGCCGATTTTTCTCCAGAGAGCTAGTGGCGACGCTCCGTTTGTCGGGAAACATTTTTCCCCCATAGTACATTAACTATATAAATATACTAGTGGAAGGTACCAATTGAAAATCAACGGGTGTGAAAAACATTGAACTTATTTTATAAGAAAACCGCAAAGTCTGAAGAATACTGTCAGCGTGGTCATTTGAGGAGTTCGTAACCTATCTTGTATGTTGCGTTCGTTGTAGTAGACACACTGACCGTTTCCAGGTGCATAGAGAGATGAGTGACTGTTACTCCTCTTTCATGCACGGGAAACCCCAAAATGAGTGAATGTTTGTTAACTGCACTTAAACACCTTTTAAACATGTACAAATAACTCGTAATGTTTATGATGTGGGAATTGGTCTGAAAAAATAGTTCCCAATCATAATGAGAGGCAGATGGTTCCACTATGTATAATACATCTGAGTAATTAACAATATTAAATAATGCAATGTTTCTTGTAGCAACAGAGGCATTACTACCATTAGTATTCTTACACATTTAATTGTGTGTGTAGTCTATTTAATGCCTCTATGTGTATCGTTTACTACGTAAGTGTTCTCTCATATACATGCAGTGCCCCTATGAGAGCTACTTTGAGAATAGACATTGAAGAGTATACTTGTTGTAAATATGGACTGAATTAATCGATTACCCCGCGACGCAGTTGGATGGGTGCAGGGGTGTATTTACAGGGGAGGACAAACGGGAATGGTCCCCCCCCCCCCAGAACAAAAAATTAGTTCAGTACAACATGTAAAGCTGACATTGTGTGCAAGATATGTTGAATTATGGGAAGAATTATCTTTATGGGAAAATTTCTACAATTTGAGCCTATGAAGGACTTAAATGGCAAAGGAATAAGTGATGTGATTATGGGAAAACTAAGAGAAATCGGTGTTGACACAAACTATATTGCAAGGTTAAGACGGGGGGCAATGAGCGACGTATAGAGGGCGTTCAGAAATTCGTGAAAAACGAAGCTCCCAATGCACCTTATGTTCATTGCAGCAACCACTCTCTCAACTTAGACATTTCTGATTCTTGTTCTTCAACTTCGATAAGACATTGCATGGGCTTATGGGAAAAGTTCACGATTTTTTAACACGCGAAAGCACCAAGCAGTTTTAGCCAAATTCTCTGATTACTGTTCCAAAAAACTTAAGCAGATGAGTCCAACTCGCTGGGTACAACGGCAATATTCTATTAACGTGTTTTGTGAGCTGTATTATGCTACATTAAGAGCTCTTAAGTAAATCAGCTCTTGGACTGATAATGATACCGCAACTAATACAAATTTGATGCACTCTGCCATTTCCAAATGTGATTTTCTAATTGCCTTATTTATGGTAAAGACAGTATTTTCATACACCTTGCTTCTAACTAAATACTTAGAAGGTGAGAAAATTGATGTGTCCAGTGCTGTCACTTACGCTGATCATACTGTCAATGACATCCAAAAAATCAGGGACAACACTGAGGCAGAATTTTCAGAAATAGGTATTTGGAGCATTGAAACTCCTATTAAAGTTCCTAGAATATTTAACCGCCAAACAGTATGGGAAAATTCACCTCACGACACTCCAGAAACATATTTTAGAAGAGCTGCTTTCATCCCATTCATAGGTCATTTTATTACTAAATTAAATGAATGTTTCCTCTATCACAAAAAAATTCTCTCTTCATTTGAGATATGCTGCATGGGAATAAAGAAAACTGTGATGATCAAGTTAAAGCTTTGCACAATCAATATGGAAATGCAATTGGTTCCATAAACAGCAGCCAGTTAAATGGGGAGATGAAAATTTGGCAACAAAGATTGAAGACATTAGAGTTTAAGAGAGAAGAATCTTTTAATAAACAGAAGAAATCCATGAAAATATTTAATGCTATTGAAGCTTTAGGCTACTGTTATAAGATAATGAACCCTTCTGTTCAGAAAATTACTATAAATAATAGCAACTTTACCAGTGACATCTTAAAGCGCTGAAAGATTCTTCTCCTTTCTGAGATATTTGAAAAATCATTTAAGAAACACTACAAGTGAAACCAGGTTAAATGGTTTTTCTTTGCTGTATTTACATAAAGATATTTTAGTTTTGCCTGAAGAAATCCTTGATGAAATGGCAAAAAATCAGGCTGAATTCAACTTTAAACATTATCAGTTTGGGTTTTTTCTTGAAAGAACCTAATTTTTCAGTTTCACTTACTGGGATTTATTTTACGTAAAATATACTACCTACCTGTATCACTTTTTTCTGAACTGTAGCTATTTATGTGCTTTCGCAGTTTTTCATGCTTTGTAAAGAGTATAGTAAAGGCTTAGGCCAAAATAATTCTTTAATAATTTACCTATATACTGGGATGAGCTCACAAAATCAAATATTCAAACATCATAACTGAGTAAAATTCAAAATAATAAGATATCAGATCTCACATTGAAAACTCTGTTTACGAGGTGTATACATTTTTACTAATTCAATTTTTTATTCCAGAATAGTTATTTTAAATTTTAATTCAGTTTACTTGGCTAACTTCCCATAAGTTAAAAAGCAAACTTTTATCCTTATCATATCCACTCCTTTTTTACTGGGTGAATGAGCCTAAGAAAAACTATGTAAGGAGTTAGGACACATATATCTATGAGTAGGTACCAAGTATACTCTTAACAACATCAAAATAAATTTTTTATTCATGTTATTTAAAATCTGAAAGCCATTTAACACTTTCAACGCGGCGGTAAATTTTTTAATTTTTGCCGGTGACTGAACTCTTTTTTTTTCATTATTAGTTTTATTGCTAGCCACATTCAATAATTAAAATCAGGAAAAAAACATTTATTGCAAAATCGCAATTGGATTGCGACTCCGTTGTGACATACATGGTTGCATACCCACGTCTTTCTTCGGGACAGCTCTCCTAATCCTTTCTTTGGCTGTTGTTTATGTTGAACACTATGAAATATTTGGTCTTTCCATACTAATGCATTCATTCAGCAAACCAACCTTTGGGTTGAAATTACTGAGTGAGTGAATATAAATCCATACACTCAGTAAATCTTACCTACAACATCTATTTTTCTTTGTAAAATATAATTCTTTTGCTGTAAGTCGTGACGATGTCATATTTGTAACTCATTTACTTCCACTTTTTTTGCTTTTAATTTTCAAAGGAACAATTAGGAAGAGCAATTCATGCATGATGAAGGGAGAGAATTACTGTAACTGTCAGAAAAGTTTATAAAAATATTGTATTCCTTTGACGTGGAAAAGAAAAAAATTGAAGAAATCTGAGCCAATTTTTTACTAGTGTGTTACAGCTTACCTCAGTGTGATACAGAAAAGAATGCTAATATTAATGAAAAACAAATCTATCGCAGTCATTGGTCAACCTAGGTTCGTATAATCCGAGATGCTAGAGCTCACCCCGTAATGATCCCAAATGCACATGAATTTCACACAAGGTATATGGGAACTAGCCTTAGGTAGCGAAGGATGGAGGACTGCAGTCAACCAATCTTAGAATTGAATGCCGAAAGACGAGGGCATGGGGCAAATTACCTTCTCCAGGGCACCTGTGATGATACTCGATAGTCCTAAATGAGAAAATCCCACTGACCCTCTTTGGATGCGTAAGTTACCAAAAAGCCTTCATCCAAATTTGAGCCCCAGGCCCTGAGGATTGTAGCCATATACTCTACCCACAGGAATAACATGCTGTCCTAACAAAAATGTAAGTAATGATAATAGGCATATATGGAAGTCAACTTTCAGAAAATATGCATTTTACTATTTACCAAGTACATAAGTTACATTAAAAATCAAGTCAAATTATACAAATAATTTTTTACACTTGTCTTGCACCAATGATCATTTTCATTTTAACTATTTTTGACAAAATTAACTGTCTATAAATTTGAATCCTGTCAGTACAAGGTGTCCTTATGGTACTCCTGGAAACCGGGTTTGAAGCAAAGGGCACTCACAGGCAGGACAAAAAAATGTAGTATCCCTCCTGAGCCCTCTAGATGAGCAAAGTGTGCACCGTCGTTGAGGGGCACGTTTCCAGCCTTTGTCAACGTCATGTATCTCAAGGGAGTGCTTTGATAATCCAAGGGACCTGGAGGGCAGGCTGGGAGAGGAACAAGGGATTGGTTCTGAGTATAAAGGAGTCAGAAGAGTTTTTATAATGGACAGTCGGAAATCGTGCAGAGAGACTTTAGGATGGGTTTTATGGCAAAGGAGAAAGCTATTAACCTAAGCAAGGTGAAGTATGTGGAGCCCAAGCTTCTTGTACAATTTCATAGTCTGATGCTCAATTGGGTAATACGGCATCATTTGATCATGGTGATCGATGCCGCACATTGACTCATTGTACCGAGCAATGGCCTCCGGTATGGAAGTAGCACCACCTCCTCGCCGATGACGGACATCGACCAAATTCGGAGCTGATCATCAGTACGTCCCACTTATCCCTCCACTTCATAAAGCATACTCCGTCGGAACTGAATACATCCATTACCTTACCCCGTTTTAGGTTTTCGCTACGAGGTCAGGTGGAGTCCCCTTCCGATAAGCTCTAAGAGTTCCTGTACAATAGGTCCTTTGCTCAAGTAAGCAGTGAGCCAAGTTAAGTGAGTCAGCACATTGAATTTGATTCCATGCCTATGTCGCTTACTTTCCATGTAAATATGAAATATAAGACAACCCCTACAGGAAACCATGGATTCATCTATGCACTGCCTTTGTGTCAGGACCACAAGGTCTTCCATTGTGCGATGGAAAATGTCAATAAGGGGTCTTATTTTATACAGTCGATCAGACGGTTGCGGTTCGCCATGATCCGGATTTCTCGCCAAATGCAGAGCTTACATGATCACGGCAAACCTGTCCCGTCTAATGCATTTCCTAAAGCAAGGAAAATTAAATAAAGGGTCTACACTCTTAAAGTCTGATACTCGACTCATTGGGCATGTGCCCATATGATATAGAACCCCTAAAAACATTGAAAATTCCACGGAAGTTGGCAACTTCCATTTAGTACTTCTTTATTTAGGCAATACGTTAGCAGAGAGTAAAAATTCTGCTTGTCTACAAGTCTCTGTCACTATCAAGTCAACTACTTAGATCATCAGTCAGTAATAGATTAAAATATTTCTTATCTCTTCTCCTGGGTTTCGTACATTCAGGCCTGGGGTGTCAGTAAACAGAAACTCAGAGGCTGTCAGTCTTTTATCGGTCCATGTATGTTTACCTCTTCGTTGCAGTCCTTGTCATAAGTGGGAATTCATTTCCCTGGAAATCTCTCTCCTTTTATTTCGCATTCCTTGTTGCTGCCTGCCTCAGTTTCCACCATGATGACAAAGAATCTCTTAAAAACTATAAATATTTTATTAGCTACAAGGCACATTTATACATAAATTGAAAAAAAAGAACTCGATAAATAATAGGACAACTGGACACAGTACATACCGGACAGCATGCACAATTTTCTTCACCAACTGGTCAAGGTGATAATTATGCTTTTTTTCTTGCTGATATATAAAAAATGAAAAATAATTAGTAGATGAATAGTCACAGGAAGTAATGACATAATTTAGGCAAAATTATCGTGCTAATTATTGTTAGTATGAACTGAAAACGCCAATGACGATAAATACCAAGGATGCTATTTGTAGAATATATGTAAGAAAAACTAAAACACTTAAATGGCAACTAATTCATAGTAATAAGAAATAGTTATAATCTAGTGATAACAACCGAAGTACATGGCACATTTCAAGTATATCCAACATGGTTATGAATTAAATTGAAAACTCTAGTCACAATACTAAAAAAAGGAGAATACAAGAATAAAAGTAACTGAGGCAGGCGATATGTAGTGGAATGACATAATGATTTAATGAAAATGAGCAATGACACTTTTTCCACAAATTTATTGATTGATGTACAACGCGTTTCGACCGTTAGGTCATTTTCAAGTACACATTTCAAGTTTCAAGTGAACTTGAAAATGACCTAACGGTCGAAACGCGTTGTACATCAATCAATAAATTTGTGGAAAAAGTGCCATCTCTCTTTTTCATTAAAACAAGAATAAAGTAATGAATTGCAGTTTGTGAAAATGGGGGGGAATAGGAGTCCTCTATTAATTAATTGAAAAAAAATATTTTTCATTTCGCCAGTAATTTTTTTTTGTGAATAATATATTCATCAAGTTGGAAAGAGAAAAAAAAGAAACTCATAAAAAAGTGATAGTTGAAAAAATGCATTCGGATGAACTTTTGAGGGAAGGGGGGGGGGGGGTAAAACTGCAGTGCAATCTAAGTCAGCTTAAAACATCCGTAAGATTTCATGAAGTATGTCAGGATTTACCTTAATGTTATAAACGTTATTTTACGTAAACGAAATCGTTGGAAGTATAAAATAAATATTAAAAATATATAGTTAAAAAATGCAATTACCTTTTGAAAACAACACCGCTCCTGGGTGGGTGCAACTCCGGCGAAGGCCACTGCACACACTTCAAAGGCTATCGGACGACTGAGCATTGAAACGGAAGCTCTAGAGGTTGGCGTCTCACAAGAATGGTCTTGGGAGCAAAATGTGAGCTCTGACGTCTATCGACGTCCGCAGTCAGCAAATAGCACCCATTAGGCATCTATTAACGTCAGTCAGCGTTGAACGTATTAAACGTAAGTTGAAAAGCCATTGTGGATACATAGAAATGCGTTAAAATAGAGTTTTCAAGGTACAAAAACCTAATGTTTTCCCCAGACCCCCTGGAATTTTCGTCCCCTCCCAAAGGTAATTCCTAGATATGCCACTGGATGGGTGGCCCTCCTCCATACCTCTACCAGGGTGGATGGAGGGGTGACACTCCCTCCAGACCTATACCGGGAGGGCAGAGGGAGATATACCCAGAATGGGAAGGTAGGAGGGAGGACTCCCTCCATACCAGTACCAGGAAGGTTGGGGGTGGCCTCTCCTTCATACCTCTACCGTGGTGCTCTTGTCCCCTGTCTGCAAGTAGCAGGCAGGTTAAACATGGGATAGCACAATGGACTAAGAGGTTTAAGTGACTGTAGGGCTCCAGAAGCCCTCCCCCACCCTAACAATCAACATCAAGATGCATGAGTCAACTCAAGTTTTCTCCTTCTTGTCTTGTCCTGGTTCACTCTTACCTATTTAATCGGCAACAGGCCGTCAAATACAGGGATGGTAAAGAATTGAATTTTCTACCAGTTTTCCGAGGAGTCCCACAAGGCTCAATACTTAGACCCTTATTGTTCACCATATATATCAAGGACCTCTCCAGCTCCATATCTCACTGCAAATATCATTTTTACGAAGATGACACAGATTTACCTTGAAAGCTACCCATATAAACTTGACCATGCCGTTGAATTGATCAATATGTAAAGATATTTAATCCATCTGTGACTGGCTAGCTATTAATTGGCTTAAGCTGAATTGAAACAACAGTAAGTCAACAATATTTGGTAGCCCTTCCAATCTGCACTTTATCTCTATGTGTTTCCTAAAATAAGAGTACAGAATCTCCTTATAAATTATTAGAATACTGTGAAAAGTCTTTGAGTTTACTTAAATAATATCTTATGCTGGCAGGAGCATGTTAAAGCTATATCTAACAATGTGCAAAAGATACTGTACCAATTGAAGCACTTCAGGCATTTGATCCCTATTGCACCTCGCCAGAAGTTGGTTCAAACTCTTGTATTCCCACATTTTGATTATTGCTCAATTATTTTCTCAGATGTTAACATAGAACTTTGCACTAAGTTACAGCGTCTTCAAAACTCCTGTTTGCATTTTATTTTTTTAACACCTGTAACGATGAACATTTCACGCCTTATTATAAAAATAATAAAATGGCTGAAATTGGATGGACACCGAATACTTCAAAAGGCTTTATGCTTGTTCAAGGTACCTACTGAAATCCAAAAATCCATCATATTTGTATGAAAGCTTTGTATAAAATTCAAATACCAGGAAAAGATCAACTCGAATCACTGAGATATTTTGTGTACCTAAAAACCATTCCTTAATATTTGAGCACTCCTTCCTTATTTCCTCCTGCAAGCTATGGAATTGCTTACCTGAAAATATTAGAACTACTTCTGCAATTTTGATGTTCAAGAGAAATATGACTGATCATTTATGTAGCTTAGCTTAATCTTCTCATATCAAATCGATGTGATTAATTCTTGAAATGTGATTTCATATCTGTGCATTGCAATGTTGAATGAGATTCGTCATGCTCTATCATATCATCATACTTTTTGATGTTGTGCATCTATTACTTTATATTCCATTATGTTTAACGCAAAATGTGTAGGTAATGCGATTGATTATCTATGATGCCTGTATTAATTTCTCAATCCCTAATGTGTGATCTTAAATCTTTGTACTGTTGCACTGATTTTCACATGTTATGTATTTCTTATTTATTGATGATTTTTCATTTACATGTGGTGCTCCTTAGTGAAATTAGTATGTATTGTTGTCACTATTGACCCCATTTGTGGTGGCATGTAATTATGTTTCAATATATATTCTAGGGGACTTAAAAGTCACAGAACAATAGACTGTTTTCAATTCAATTTCACCTGCAAAGATGTCAATTGTTGTTCTTCATCCTTATATTCTGCCAGTATTTCTTCATATTCTGCTTGTCGTACTCCCATGTCATTATCATATGTCTCCAAGCAACCCTCTAACTGATTTTCTATGCTGCACCTAGAAAATGAAACCCAATAAGTCTATTATAATTTTTAATGAGCATTTACAAAATGACATAACTTGATTAGATAGAATTGCCTTTGCATCCGTAATTGTTTCTCTTGTCCCAAATGCCCACAAAGTGTATTCTGGTAGGTCTCATCCAAAGTCCTAATGTCATTGAGAATTATTTCTTGGTGTGCTTCATTACTTTTATGCTCAACAGTCATATTCTTCTCTGAATCAACACTGAAATAGGTACAATATCGTGCCACAAGTACAAAAAATTAAATTTTTCTATATCACTTTTATGTTTAAGACTATTAATTCAACTTTACCATATACATTCAACTTCCTCTTGGAATTTGAGCTCTATGTTTTTTAACTGTCTTTGTAACTCAGTTATTAGTTTGTCTTTTCTCTCGACTTCAATGTGAGCTTGTTTTTTTAAGTCATTCACCTGAGGTTCTAATGTATTGATTTTTGTCATAGCCTCATCATTTTTATGCCACACATCTTTGTAATATTGATTTTTTCTCTTCTCCACCTCAGGAGAGAGATCCTCCATCAATCTATTATACACACATTGTCGTAAACTCCGCATATTTTCCAAGAAAATAAACCCAGAGCTTCCAGTGGCTAACTTTTGGTATTCTGTCTTAGCAACATGCACCAAGTTAGAATGTTTCCATATGATATATATAGCCATTTTAACCACAGGATCTTCCACGCCATTATTCTGAGGCCTAGCATATTCAATTTGAAAATATTTAGCCTCTATTTCTAAAGTCTTCGGTCGCAAATCCACCTCTAAGCTGTCGGATGGGAATGTAGATTCGACTAGTTCATCCTTCATATGTTCATTTATATTACATGTTTCCTTTTCCTTCTCACTTCGACCAAGGTAAGCCTCACATTTCGTTAGGATTTTTAATTCCTCTTCAGTAATATGATTAACAAATCTATTGAGATTGTCCAACAGAGCAGGAAGGCATAAACCAACTTCTATCTTATCAATTGTTTCGTTTAAAACTTTCAATATTCTATCAGTTACAATCGCAATTTCTGAATTGATATTTTTCCCTCTGTTTTCGGCCATTCGAAATTGTATTTAGATCGGCGCTTTCTTTCAGCTCAATCCAATTATCGGGATTTGACCTATTGGAAACAAAAAAAAACTATTGATACAAGATTGGCAGTTCAATTAATTATCAAAAATCTTATAAGAGAGCCTCATATATTGCTTATACAGCGTTTTGTTTCCTTCATTGGTATTTCGTACAATATGCTTCTTCAGCTTGGCCATACTTCTTTCGTAAATTTCGTCGTCCTTTTATTCCATTCATCGCACGGATCGCACGTACCCGCCCTTTTGTACCCGCCGATCGTGAGAATTTTCTAACAGTGTTGCCAAATGTTTCGTTGCGCTTGGGCAACTAGAATCTATTTTCGAAAGAAGCGGATCTTAAAATTCGCGTACAGACTAAGCCAGTTTTGCAGGTGAGACATTGAATTGAAAAGTATTATCCGAAAGCTCACCTTTACCGTAATTAGTTTAGTCTATGCCACAAAATCACTATATACTGGGATTGGATCGTCACTCTCATTCGCACGCTTCGTTTGGATGCACAGTCATAGAAGTGATTACTTCTATGGGTTTTTAATAGTACACAGCGTAAATTCAACGAATGAAATTCTCCTATATTTTATTATTTCGAGCCCTCAAGTCATAATTGTATAACCTTGTCGGTAATCTGGCAGCTATGTAGTGAGTCATATGGATCTCGCAATTGTGGGCATTTTGAATTTTATAAAGTTCCAAACACGGAAAGTAATTTGGCCTGCAATGAATTTGAAGTAAATTTCAAACTACTTACAGTTTCTAGAAAATGTTTAAGTGTGCTAGTTTTGTTAAGTCTGCTTAAAACTGTAAAATACATCGATTAAATTTCATCTTCATTGTAAACAACGTTTCCTAGGTGATCACATTCACGGAAATCTGCGTCTGGTTTGTGGGCGTGGTGGCTGACGGTTGGAAAAATAAAACTAAGTAAATATTGGAAATAAGAAAAGCTTTTCCGTCGCTAATTACGTGCGTATCTGTTTTTTCTGAATTTTGGTAAAGAGTGGGCCAACGACTTAAATAGTTATCTTATTAAAATTTTCCTGTAGATTATTTAGTCATTTCTTTGTCGTGGCTATTGTAGTATACATTTGTTTTTCCCTTTCCATTGTAATCCAGAGGAACAAATTTGAATTATTTCTATTATTACCTCAGCTTACATCTAGTCGTACAAGATGGCTCCAAAAAAGAAGGGTAAAGCGAGCAAGTTTTCTCGGATGACAGATGAAGAGAGAGCACGCTATTTACAACACAGAGCTGCAATAGAAGAAGAAGCTCGAAGGAGAAAGCAAGAGTTGGTTTTCACGTTTTTGAAGGTTAAATCTAATTTTTTATTTAAGAATAACTTGAACAACATTTAACCCCCATGAAAAATCGCTGATGTTTGTTCACCAAACTTTACAGAGCAAATTCAAAAGAGAGGATGCTTTTGCAAGAATTAACCTAGCAAAAATTCATCAGCAATGGAGACAAATTTTAAGAAATATTAAAATAGTTGAACTCAAGGAAGAAGTGGAGGTAAGTGCTGATATACCCAATAAACGATTGAGTTAATAATCTCCACTTCTGAAATAACTCATGCAACTTCTATGTTTGATGCAAACAGGCTCTTCAACAGTCATTTAAGCGTTTATTTGAAACAAAAGATAGAGCCATTAAGAATCTGGTTGAAGGGCTGGATGAAGCTGAAGGACAATATCGACGAAATCTCTACAGCCATGTGTGTACTATTGACAGGCTTATTCGTAAGTTCTCTTTTTCACATATGTACATACATATTACTTTAAATTTGAACAATACCTTATTTCTCAAAAACCCTATGCTAAATACTGTGTAATTTTTATGATTACTTTGACAGGATTAGCCTAACTTATCTAATGCATTAAAAAACATTTAATCGGAGAGAAAGTTATAAAATTGATTGATTATGATACACATATAGACATGATCCTAAACCTGATTGACTTCATCACAAAACTTGAATATTTAATACATGTTATTTAGCCACACAATGCTTTTTAGCATTAATTCATAGTATTTCATTTGTTGATAAAACTCAATAATGGATGCAGCAAGTGAGCTGTATAAGTTACTAGTTTTTTTAAATTTGTGTACTATTACCTACATATGTAAAAAGTTACTTCATCCTCATCATCTGTAATTGTCAATCCAAAGATTGGTTTGCCTCAGCTCCCTCCTCTATGCTACACTCTTTCAGCTAATATCTTCTTTACTCCTTCATAATCTTCATTTAATATTTTTTAAATGTTGAATGCATTGAAGTTCATTTCCATATGTACCTTGAGCTGCATGGTTACAATCACATCAGCATCCCAAGCACAAGCTGTGATTGAGCTCTGACATAAGAATCAATACAATATGATACAATACATTCTATTAGCCTAGTGATCAGTAAAAATATTCTCTCTAAATATAGGGCACATCACAATAAAATTACACTGTTGTTTGCTTACACTCAATTTTATGAGTGTCATGGATTCAAGGATGGTAAAAATTAAAAATAAAAATATTAATACAAAATAGATAACAAAGTTAATACATATTTACATATATGATTTGTCTTATTTTTCTCATTTTCTTAAGCGCTTAAGCTTCCAAGGCTGTTGTCCAGTCCAATGATCGACAACCAATGTTGTGTGCAACAGTTGTGTGCCAGGTGGCATGCGAATGATTGGTTGGTGGTACTCCATGAAAACTAGAATAAATTATTGTTCCAATATTTTATGCCCTTACTCATGGGTGGCACACACCCAGCTTGTAATTAAATTTAATGTCAAATGTGGCACAAATACTTATATAGGTTGCCCACCACTGGTCTATAGGCCAACTCCCTTGATCTACCTTACTTTTGTGGCTTGCTGCTCTGACCTTGGCCAAATAAAAAAACTTTAACATGATTGTTGTTTGACATCAATGTCCAAAAACAATTGGATTTCTAGGGCCAAGCAAATACTTAACTCATTATATAAAGTGTGAAGTCTCCTGCCAGTTACCAGCATTAGATGAACTAAAAATTAGAGACTAATTCAGAGTAAATAATGTAATGAAACAAAAAAATTAACAATTTACTCAGGAATGACTCATAATTAAAATTGTAATTATGTTTATGTACTTTGACAAATTTTGTGGCTACCTGGACTAGCCATCATGCATACTAACATATGTATTACCTTTTTTCAGAGTCATCCAATAGATGTTTTCACACTTATGTTTTATATGTTCAGAAAATAATGAAATTTCATGTTATGGGCCATCAAAATAAAGTGAACAAAAAAATCAATGAATTAGACGTTGTTTTATCAATGTTCCATTATTTATTTTACACATTTAATTTTAATGATTAGGATTTTGTAACACCACGTTTTGGATATTAATAGTAAGAGAAAAAATTGTCTTGCACACAAAATTTATGGCGGAGTCCCAATTCAACAGGCAGATCTTACATTTTCAGCTTAAAATAGAATATAGCAATCAAAATATGCTAGTACATATTTAAGTGATTTTTCATAACACAATGACTTAATTTAGTTCTTCAGGGTGACCGATTGAGTTTTCTACGTACAGAGTATCTCAATAGGAAAAACAATCTTCTTACAAATGGAAGAAAACGCCTGCAAGAGTGCAAAGTTTCAAATTTTATGGCTCAAGAACAGCTGCGAATCATCATTCATGCAAGTGAAACAACATTTCTGAAATCTGAAGCTGAGTCTAAGAGTGAGTTTATCACCAAAACCACTGAATGGAAGAATATGGTAAGTTCGAGATACACCAATGGAAAATTTAGAACAATTTCTTCATTTGGTGTTCTAACAATTAATTGCCATTATTGGTATGTTTTTCAACTGGTAATATCTTAGTTCACATTTGTACAATTACTCTTTTTGTGCAAGTTGTATAATAGAAACTAGGTTTTTGATGGATATTTTTCGGCTTCTATGTTATTTTTTTTTAAATTTACATTCAATGCTTTGTGTCATCTGCTGGGCACTTTGTCAAGAATAATGCGCATTAGAGGTGCACTACCTATAGGAATGCATAAGTATATGCCTATCCTAATGAGCTTTTGGCCATTACTCATTACTGTGTCCCTTTTACCTCCTTCAAATATCTTTTCTAAATAATGAGTAATGGCCAACAGCTCGCTGGGATAGATATTTATATTTAAAGATAGCCCGCCTATAATGCACATTATTCCTGATGAAGCACCCAGCTAAGGACTTGAAATGTTGAATGCAAATTTTTTAAATAATTATAGTGAAGAAGAAAAATATTCTTAAAAATAGGAAATTCTTAAGGTGAAAACCTTAACAGTGAAAGAAAGATGTTTGTTTTTATGTATGTAAAGGTTTTATCTCTATTGTACCACTTCCGCACCCACCCCTCTTACCACCTGAACACAAACTGTTATGTGTAATGCTTTTATCACCATTGTATCACTTTGTTAACTTCCCTCCTTATCCCTACTCCCCCCCACTTTTCCCTTTCCCTACTCAAAGCAAGCTTTGGTAAATGCATTAGAAAATCAGTGTGTGAAATATGGAATGAAGATAAATCGTAATATAACAAAAGAAGAAATTTACAAATTTAAAGAAAAGTCTGGAGAAGAGTTTAATATGGAGTATGGTGTTGTATGGTGCAGAAATGTGGGCTCTGAAAAAAGAGGACAAGAATAGGCAGTATGAATTTGAGGTGTGGTTGTGGAGGAGAATGGAAAAGGTGCAATAGATAGAAAGAAAGACATAAGAGGAGGTGCTTGATATGGTAGGTGAGGATAGGATACTTCTGGCTAGGAGATTATGGGGAAGGCAGAGCTGGTGGTTAGAACAGCTGATGAGGGATAAAAAGATGCAGAAGGCCATGATATAGGAGAGGATATTGGATATACAGTAGGGTGGGGCGAAATAAGTTTTTTCTGAATCATATTTGTCCTGTGTGGGTAAGTTGTGTACTGATATGAGGATCCCGCATGCAAAATTTTTTCGAAATCAGATAATATTAACCACCACCCTCTCCCCCCCCCCCCCAAAATGTTAAATGTTGGTGAAAATACAAGCACAAATGGGAAACAAATGCCTTTGGAGACTGAGATATTAAAAAAACCGACATTTTAGTAAGTATCAACGATGAATTTATTTATTTGTATTAAATTTCTGAAATTTTAAATTAATTTAATGAAATATATGTTTCTACAACGCCTGGGAATGGTCAACAAATTTTGAGCAAAGGCAACCTGCAAACCAACCAAAAAATCTTGTGACATAGGACATAACTTCACATTTTGCCTTTTGGAAGCCGTAATTGCCATAATTTTCCTACTTTTCAAATTTAATTCCTTTACAAATTTCTCAGTCATCATCGTGGAAAAAACCTAAAAAATTATAAAGTTTGAAATTAATGTTAATTTTGAAAAATAAATATGTACCCGATATTCAATGATCACCACAAAGATGATTCAACAAGTTTCATTCTCCTTGCAATGCATATCCTTTTAGAGATTGTCGGTATAGCACATTTGAAGTGAGTCAAAGAAGATAGAGATGTTGAGTGGGAGAGGTGGGAAAGGAATGACCGAGACGGGGATTAAATTAACAGGTCCCCGGCGAAGAGTCAATCTTTGAATGGAATTGCTTATGAAGTGCACAGAATTCTCAGATAGGTCATATCCCAATTTAGACACTCCTTCAACACATGCTGCTACTATTGTAATGACATTATTGACTCTTTTAGTCCACCATATTCGCTACAATGTTGTTTCATTTCATTTGGGTCTTCCGACCCTTTACCCCACAAGATTGTATGTAGTGTGTATTTCATAGCACAAGCCTCAAGTAGCCAGTCAGTTCAAGTTTGGTTCTCTGTGTGGATAGCTAACTTGTGCAGAATACTGTGGTTTCTACAATGAGAAGCTTTGTACATTGGTGCTGCAGAAAATGTTTACAAGGTGAGAAGTGGAGTACTTACCTGATTTTTGGTGCTCCAAAAAGGTTCACAGGTAATGTTCTGCCTACTTATGAGGAGATGATGAAAATGTTTTTATCCTCTTGGTTCATTAATGAAGAAAGTGGAATTACTGATTTATCAGTGCCGAGAATTGTGGAAACCGTAGCATATGCCATAGAAGACATCTACTATACCAGTTGTCGGACTCAGGCAAATATGTAGTGCGACGGATTATTCCTTACCATGGAAAATACTGGAATATTCTTCAACCTGTCAAAAATAAGTCTTTCATTGATCTCAAACAAGACTTCCTTCATCAAGTGTGTCAGCTCTTTGATGTTGCATTATGAAAATGCTCTATTGGAACTGACTGCGTTTGCGATAATGCTACTAAGGTGCCTATTTTAGAGCGTGAATTCCTTCAGGACCAGACTGAAAGTAAAATTGTTATTGGTGGAGTTGATGTCCAGGAGACTAAGAGGAAGCAGAAAAGGTTAGAAAAAAACTATAATCAGATTGTTCCACGCTATCTGAGCAGCAAGTTCATGAGATTTGGGAAGATTCAACTGGAGAAATATCAGCAGATGATGAATCACAGATCCTAATGATGCTGAAAATGTTATGGCATTAAAGGTGGCAAAGGGCATGCCTCTGAAGAATTTAAATTTGCAGAGATTGCATCTTCCTGTGAACGATTCTGCCTGCTGCAGCACTCGCATCCGTTCTACTAGTAGATATCAGAATGGTTTCTCAAGGAGACCAGACACTTGTTGTAGACAAGAACAGGGTGAGGAGGGAATGGGTAAAATTGCATTCCTCATTTCAGAAGAATGTTGGAGATGTTAAACTCCCAGCGCTGTACTTTGATGGAAGAAAAGACTCTACATACATATGCAATAAGTCCAAACGAAAAAAGTAGTAGAGGAACATATAACTCTTGTTGAAGAGCCGGGTTCTCATTACTTTGGACATGTCACTCCCAGTATAAGTAAAGTAGTGGGGCTGAAGGATGCAATTATGACATATCTCACAGAAAAAAGAATAGACATCAATGGACTCCGAGGTATAGGGTATGATGGAACTGCAGTAAATACGGGCAGGCATACTGGAGTAATCAGGAGTATTGAAATGGCACTCGGAAGGCCAGTGCATTGGTTCTTTTGTCTACTACATTACAATGAGCTCCCATTGAGGCACTTGCTTCATATGCTTGACGGTCCAACTGTTGGGCCAAAAGCTTACTCAGGCCCAATTGGCCAATCTCTAAGCAAATGTGAGTAGTTAAATTCTCAAAAATTAGTATCCTGATTCCTGCTATCAGTATAAAAGATTTGAGCAGCAACTAAAAATACCCTTATGATATGGCACATGCTGTTTCATGTGGAGAATGTCCCGAGAGCCTTTCAGTGAGAAGTCCGGGAACAATGGTTCATTCCAGATGGACCACAACCGCAGATTGCATTCTTCGATTATGTGTTTCAACAAAGAACCCTTCAAAAGAACTGCAGACGTTAGTCACATTTGTAATGGAAGTACATGTTCCCATGTGATTTGCAATAAAATTGAGGCCACTATGCATGGAAGGCCCTAATCATATCATGAATATGATACATTTCATGAAATATCTGGATCGTGACATCAAATTACGTCTTCGCCAATTATTCAAGGAAACACTTTTTTGCCCACCCAGAGAACATTCTACAACATTCTAGTGATGCTAGCCGATGAGCAAAGGCCAATCTGTGCCATGGCTGTTGAAATAATGTTAAAATCAAGAGGAAATTATAAGAAAGATTTGAGGAAATTCGAACTCCCTACTTTGAATTTTGATGCACAAGACTACATCAACTTAATTGACTGGATAACAGTAGAGGTAACTGAACCACCTTTAACAGTTAGCCTTAGAAGTAAAGATTTGGGAGACTTTCTGGAGGAAGTGACTTTGTTTGAAGTTCCTCCCTTCCCCTGCCACACACAAGCAGTGGAGAGGATGGTGCAAATTATTACGGTAGCTTCAAAATCCATGTGCAGTCCAGAAAGCAGGCATGGATGGGTGTTATCACGTATTTGAGACCGCCAAATTCAACCAAAATTTGAAAATTAAGCACAATATAAGGTATCGTAACAATGTATGCTAAATCACATACACATATGTGCCTCATGGGAAAGGGTGGAACTCGAATAGTAGCCACCTCCTAGTGGTGAGTTATGGATAGTTCTCTACGAAAGTAGCGAAGAGCTTCTTAGATAAGCACTTGGTGATCAAACTGTACCCACATGCTACCTAAATGAATTAAATATTTTTTCAATCTTAATAAATCATTTGATGGATATTTATTCATCAAAATTAACGTTAATTTCAAACTTTATAATTTTGTAGGTTTTTCCACGGATTGCCTTGTGATAAATGATTACTGAGACATTTGTAAAGGAATAAAATTTGAAAAAGTAGGAAAATTATGGCAATTACGACTTCCAAAAGGCAAAATGTGAAGTGATGTCCTATGTCACTATAATTTTTGGTTGGTTTGCTGGTTACCTATGCTCACAATTTGTTGATCATTCCCTGGTGTCACAGAACCGTGGATTTCATTAAAAAAATTTAAAATTTCAGAAATTTAATACAAAGAAATAAATTCATCGTTGATACTTACCAAAATTTCGTTTTTTTTTTGCTCTCTCGGACGATGCTGGTGGTCTGTTTGCCCCTGAGATCCCGATAAGCCATTGGCTTGTCAACAGGTTTCTCAGGGGCTGAACCACCAGAACTTGACAGAAACACCCATGCCCTGGGCATGCAAAAAACCGACCCAGGCGGGACTCGAACTCGCGACCTTCAGATTAGCAGGCAAGGACTTTACCCCGCCGCCACCAGGGCTGGCATATACAATATATATAAATACCTCAGTCTCCATAGGCGTTTGTTTCCCATTTGCACTTGTATTTTTGCTAAATTTTAAATTTTAAGGCGGCAGTGGTTAATATTATCCCATTTCGAAAAAATTGTGCATGCAAGATCCTCATATCAGTACACAACTTTCCTGCATAGGGGAAATTTGATTTGGAAAAAAAACTTAATTTGGCCCACCCTAGTACACAGGGAACGGGATGAAAGATTATTGCCTTTATGGATGGAATGGACAAGACGTGTGTTGAGATGAAGAAAGAAATAGTGTTAGGATATAGGGTCCTGCACATTTAAAAATCTAAAGGATTTTTAGTTTTTACTCTCTTCTATTTAAACTTACCTTGTCCTGTAAATTACCCTAATTATAGCAATGAATGAAACTCTAGAATGTTTTGTGTTATTACAACCTTGTTCAATACCTATTTGACAACTTGCCACATTCATGCAGGTACTACACACAATTTTTTTCTTCCTATATTCGGCATCAAAAATAAGGTATGCATTCTACTGTATGTAGGGTTACCATATTCTAAAACCCCAAAATGCGGACACCCTCAACAGGATTGATCAACATGGTACCAACCGATTGTAGACCAGTAGTGTCATCTATCAACAGTTCATTTAAGTTTTTGTACAGAGAAAATAGCATACCACGAAGTGCCATAAATGATGCCAGCCCCTGGATTCAGCTAAATCGAAAGCACTGCGGCATGGCGACGGCCGTCTATTGCCAGCTATAGCCATAAATGGAAAGCACCCTAACAGATCGCTGACGGTGTAATTCAATAATCGATATAAAAATATATGTAACTAGTTCGTGATACAAGATGAAAACAAAGATCTAAAGATTTTACTTCCCAAAAATAAAAAATGTGGACATTAGCAGAAATCGTAAAAATGTACGCGGACACTACATTGAAAGTCGAAAATACGGGCATGTCCACATAAATGAGGAATTATGGTAACCCTAGCTGTATGAAATGTGTGAACGACTATCCCTGATTATTAAGGTCCTTGACCTCAGTTATGCATAATGAACTGAAAGAAACAGACACCTCTATATTTACCTAGTCACATTGCTCTCTTATTCCAACCGCTACCCATTACTTCACAATGAGTGGGAAAAGTTTTTTCATAATTTAATACATACATAATTAAAACTAGGATATGCATCTTACTTTAGGGTATGTGGTACAAGTGTTAATTAGTTGTCAGGTGGGTTCCCCCCTTTAAAACATTAGTATGTGTGTATTAACAAATATAAAATAGCTGTTGAAATCATCTTTCATAACTTATTGCTAGATATTGGAACACAAATGAAAATGGCTTGTTCTAGTTAGTTTCCTCTTATTCTAATATATGCACTGATATCCTGGCCAATGCGTAGAAGTGCAAGTACTTTACTGGGTAAATTTGAACAAGGTGAGGCCCAGATATATATTGGTTTTCTCAAAATTTCATTTTCATTAATTATAGTCATACTCAATTTGCCATTACTGTTGACTATTGCTGAAGCTCCAGCAGTTTGAGTCTTATTCTCACATTACATACTTAACTGAAATTTGCTATAATGGAAATCTCAATGGTATATTGTCAAGGTTTCACTTAATTTTGGAACTGTAGTCAATTTAAAATAGCAAGTGGTAATGAGTTGGCCATTTAAAAGTAATGTCTTTAAATATTCTCTCCTAATATTAAATCTGCCATTTTTATACAGTATGATAATGAACATAGCCTGATGATGAGCAACAGAGAAGGAAAAATAGAAGCCTTGACCAAAGTATATCAAGACACAACAAATGAATACCTCAATTCCACTGAAGAGAGAAGGAAGCATTATGCAACACTCAAGGCAAAAGATGATTTAAATTGCACCATTATTGACAATCAAACTAAAAGACTGGAGGATGGTCAGGTAAGCTTACTCAAAAGATAAATTTGAACGTCATTGCTGAAGGAATGAAGGGGGTGGGTTGCCAGGACATCTTTCATCTCAGCTGAAAATTACGTGAAAGAGTGAGATGCAAGGAATCATTAGTAAATGACAAACAGAACCCATTGAAATTCAAAGTAGCTGTGATAAATAGGTATTCTGAACAGAAAAACTTCCAAGAATATAAACATGATGTCAAAATGGAAAAAAGGGGTTAAAATCACCATGTACAGCCTCTTTACTGGGGAAGGTAAATAGTAAAAAGCTCCTCATTCACATATTTAATTACAAAAGGGAAGGTTAATGGATCATAATATCCTTTTTACATTATTCTTTCGTCTTTTACCATAGTGTGGGTTGAGTTTGAACACTTGCAGAGAATTCAGTCAGAAGACAGAGATACTTTGCATGATCTCTAATTTTCTACATGGTAATGAAAAATTCTTGTCATGAAAATACTGAAATTTGTTTCCTATCAAGCAGATTTTGACTGAGAAATTAAAAGAGCAGCTGGCATCTTTGCGAGAGTCATATGATTTGACAATGAATAATTTAAAAGATGAAAGAAATGAATTGTCTCTGTATTTTTCTCAACTGAGAAACAACTCTCAGTTGATGGAGAAACTTGATAAAGAGAAACTCACTTATGTCACAGTTGCCAGCAACAATACTGTCAATGTAAGTATTCCCCTCTGGTACCACGTGGTTGCCTCAAGGCAATTTTATATTTCAAGATCTTGATATATACAGTCATCTCATTTTTCAATTATCAAATTTTTTCATGTACATATAAAGAAGCTGTAAACCCATCAACAGTGACCGGCAGAATACCCAGTCATGCAAATCTTATTAGAATAGATTTTATTTTTATATGTTTTGTGCAGGTTAACCTATAATATAATAACCTATAATAATCATTTCACTGTTAATAGTCTAATATAACTAGTTGAATTGGTTCAGCCATTTTCTCCATCATTATAGGATCACCTCCTATCCCTGAACATTGTCTTTCAATAGAATAAAATACATCTACACTCTAAACATTAAAATCCCCCTTTCATGTTTTGTTTTTATTTGAATGAGAAAATTAGGGGAAAATATCAAGATATTAATAAAGCAAAAAACTTTCTGATACTTGTTATATTGATGCTCGTGATGGGTCAAATCCAAACTTTCTCGAATCCAAATCTCTTTTTTTTTTTCGAGTCTCAAATTCCAAATCAAGAATCAAAATCCTGATTTCAACAAATTATGAATCCCTGTCCCTTTTCATTACCATTTCATATGTACATTTAAAGAATCCATATTTACATTTTCTTGTAAGTTTAATAGTTAATAGTTTCATTCATAGTTTTAGGCTTTCCTTCAAACTCATACCTATCTAATTAATTAGCATTAAAATATAAATAATAGATAGCAGCAATTTCAGTTTTACAATCAAATTCTTTTACTTCAGAAATGCAGACAAAAATTATAACAAGTCATTTATTTTTGCTTTTGTAATTGGTGTGGTGGCTTGAGAACTAACTTTCCTACCTGAGGTCCCATATTCCAATCCCGTCAGTTGTGGAGATTTTCAGGGGAATCCTGGTCCCTAATTGGATGGAGTGTGGATGGGACTTCCATCCAAGCTCCATCCATTATATGGAATGTTGAACCATGGTTTCCTTGGCACCTTTCGTTACAAGCAAGCTAATGCTAATATGTGCTAGGTTTTTCTCCATCCTTCCTCCATTTCTCCTATAATTCCTTCCCTTACCAACCTACCCATCTGTTTTCATTGGCACAGGTAATCTTAGTTGTTGGTTGCCTTCCCAAATGGCTAATCGACCGATCAATGAAGCATTGTCAGAATCTAATCTGTTTCTTTTTATCGATCAAATTGCCAACGGTAGCTGCTCAATGTTCTCCCTCTTTCTCTCTCTCCAAAAATACCATTGCTGGAATATATCTTGGGTATTTTTAAAAACTAATATCACATAATCTTCCCATTCCATGTATATACATATTTTTAACTGTTATGTATATAAAAAATAATCTTTCTAATTTTAATGAGAATAATGTTATCCACAATCACCTTAAAAGGGCAAATAGTGATATTCATTATAATTTTGTGAGCACTAAAGTCGCTAAAATGAGACCCAAAGAAATGGGAATAAGGTTGTATAATAAACTGCCATCATGTATAAAAACTGTGAACAGTATAAACTCATTCAAGTTGAAATTGAAAAGAATTCTCCTGACCAAGATGTATTATTCCATTGAAGAATACCTCGGTGACAATTATTAGATCAATTCTGTGTATTAATAAATTATTTGTATATTTGTATCTCAATATGGGCAATTATGTATGTGTATATTTATCTTTTGACGTGCCTTATATCATATGCAATATTTATGTATCTGATCCTTTGGCAAATAAATTATTATTATTTTAATTGTTACAGTTGTAACATGACCCTCCGAGTCCCCAGCAAGCATCAGGTTTCATTGCCGTCATAATGGCCGGAGACTCGAGAGGGGTTCTGCAGTAATCGCAGCCACGTCCGACGCCCATCGGATGTGTGGCTATGCTGCGGTAGGGTCATGCGTCCGTAGTAGACGGAGTGACCCCAGGATGACGGCCTTCTGCATGCGTGCAACTAGTAATTCCGCCTATGCCACGCAGGACGGAATGCACTTGATGTTATTTATCAGCGAGCCCTTAACTCCACCGAGCACACCTATAATGAGGACCACCAGTTTCACAGAGTGTCCGGGGTACATCTGTCGAAGTTCAAAAAGCAGGTCTTGATATTTCGTCCGTTTTTCCACCTCTTTCGCATCCATGTTGGTTTCAGCCGGAGCAGAAAACTCAATGACGAACATGGAGCGTGTGAGGTGGTCGAGGAGAACGATATCAGGCTTGGTCGCCTCCAACTGCCTGGTGGTGGAGAAGGAGTAATTCCACCAGATTGTGCATTTATCGTTCACCACAACGGACTCGATATCTGCAGGGGCATAGGGCAGCACAGGTGTTCCGTCGATGCCATAATGGTGTCGAAGGTGGAAGTACAGCACCCGTAGGGCCGCGTTATGCCGAGCTAAATACGCGGACTTTGCGTAATAGCTACAGCCGGAGAGGAGGTGACTCAACGTCTCCGGCTGGGCTCGGCACGCCCTACATCTCGTGTCCGCAACCTCCGCCTTGAATATAATGCGGCGGTACACGAGTGTGTTTATGACACCATCCTGGTACACGAAGACAAAACTCTCGGTCTCAGACTTCAGACTGGCGGAGCAAAGTAGGAAGGCAAACATCAGGTCCTTTGATAAATGCTTTTCGATGTTGCGATAGAAACATCCATGCATGGGCTTATCGGTATGCACCTTGAGCAAGGCCTTCTGCTCTGCTTTTTTTATTTCGAGCTTGAGGACGTCTGCCTTCAATGAAGAGATGGTCGTGTCATTGTCGCTTCCGTCGGATGATGGGTCGAAGTCGAGACCGGTTTCGTCCGCTGCCCTCTTTGCCGCCTGGAAGAGAAACGCCCCTGCTCCCGCACTCTCGTGATCTCTCACGAGATTGAGCAGGGGGTCCCTGCTTTTCAAGACTCGGCAAGCTGTACCCAGGACAACTCTGTTGTGGAGACACTCCAGACTCAATAGTCCTCTACCACCTACATTGCGAGGGAGATACAATCTGGCGACGGAAGATTTTGGATGAAGACTTCTATAGATGGTCATCATCTTCCTCGTTCCCCTATCGAGGTTCTGCAACTCGTTGACGTTCCACTTCATGCATCCGAAGGTATACAGCAGTGTAGGAACCGCGAACATGTTCGTAGCAAGAACCTTGCTCTTGCCTGACAGCTCAGAACTCCAGATGTTCCTGAGAGTCTCTGTATTTGGCGGTGATCCTTCCCTTCACTGCTGCAACCTCCTGCATTCGGCGCTGGCGGACGCCGAGATATTCGTAGCTGTCATCGTCCTCGAGGTGACGAATGACGCTCCCGTCAACAAGTTGCACGTCTTCCTTGATCTCCGAAAATCTTCCTCTCGCCAAGTGGATGGATGCGCACTTGTCCAATCCGAACTCCCTCCCTATAGCCTCACTGTATTCCAGTACGATGTCCAGGGCAGTGCGGAGGTCTTTCGCATTAGAAGCGTACAGCTTCAGGTCATCCATATAAAACAAATGGGTGACCTTATGCTTCCTGTCACCTGGAACACCACACATGTATCCTTTACCTCGTCGGAGCCTCAGGGACAGGGGTAGGAGGGAAATACAGAACAGTAAGGGGCTCAAGCTGTCGCCTTGAAACACGCCACGGTGGTATGTTACCAACTCTGTGGAAACTGACCGCTTGCCTGAGGTCAGAACGAAGCGCGTTTTCCACAGTGGTAACAGGCGTTGGATGCAGGACACAACCTCAGGGTGGACTTTCATCAACTTCAGCATGGCGATCAAAAGCTCATGCGAAGTGGTGTCAAAAGCCTTCTTGTAGTCCACCCAGGCCATTGATAGGTTTCGCTTATGCCGGATGGCATCCTGGCATATGCACCTATCAATGAGCAGGTGGTCCTTGCATCCCGCGATTCCCCGCTTTGAGCCCCTCTGCTCGTACACCTCCTCCCACACCGGCTGGACTTGGTGTGGGATAAGGACGCTCAAGATCGAGGTGAACGCCTTATATACAGTGTTGAGGCAGGTTATAGGGCGGTAGTTCTTTGGATTGGACAAGTCTCCCTTCTTAGGTATTAGAACCGTGCGTCCCTCAGTCAGCCAAGGTGGAATTGGTTTTCCACCATTTAGGAAGGACGTGAAGATTCTGGCGAGGTGTTGGTGGGTGGAAGTAAATTTATTCCACCAGAAGTTATTTACGGCATCCATTCCTGTAGCTGAGAAATTCTTCTTGCCAGAGAAGGCCTTCTTCACGTCACTTTCGGTGACTGAAAGAGGTTCATCCACATCTTGTAGGTGGCGGTCACAAACCTCTTTAAAGAGGTCTATGGCTGGAGTGTCTCCGTTGAATGGCTTCGACGTTTCGTAGATTTCCTTCCAGAAACGGGTGGACGGGTGACAGAGATTCAACGACAGGCGGAGGTGGTCGAAAGAGACGGGACGGGTGAAGGAGAAAGGTGGCATTTTCTCTCATGCCCCTACTCCTCTTTAGGAGTTTTTTCCGGGCCGTGGTGAGGGCCCGTTCTCTGTCGACCGCGTGCTGCTTAATGGTAAGCAGCACGCTTTTATTCAGGGTGTGATGGTTGTACCTGAGACTGCACGCTATGCGCCGAACTTTAGGGGTGAAAGTTCGCCCAGATAAGATGTATTCCATCACACACTGAATTCTCGACGCCTGTTGTTTCGCCTGTGTGATCTTGGCCTCCAACTGTTCAAGCCTCTTTGCTGCTTTGTCCTCCCAAGAGGTGTTCTTTTGGGAGTGAGCCATAATTTTGGCAGCAGCATAGACCACGCAATTTACCGTCCAAAGGTCCGACGTTTCCGTTAGGATTTCGTCGATAAGACCATTCAACTGGGGCAGGTGGTTACCCCGCAGAGAGATCTTCCAGTGGATGTCTCTCTGCCTAGGATGTCCTTCATTATGGTTAATGGTGCTTAACAACCGCGTTAGTAGATCAGAGACGGCCTGACCAGCTTCTTCGCCATTTGGCCGAGAGACAGACACAAATTTTGTTCTCGCCTCAGGCGGTGGAGAGGCTGCCTGTGTCGGGGAGGGTGGTCTGGCCGGTGGTGTATTCCTCTGAACTGGCGGTTGGTGGAGGTTTTCCTTTCTTCGCAGGTGGTTGGCATAATCGCGCAGGTTTTGCTGCGATAGGTGGTCGTGTTCTGGATGCATCTCACACCACAATGAGTGCATCCTTGCCATATAACCCCTGCGATCTGGCTCGCTGGCAGCATGGCATGCAAGAAGGTCGCCCCTTAGGGCTTCTGTCCACTGCATCCGAGCTCCCGTAACGGTGGTATTATTATTGCCACACCCAACTCCACTAGGACCCCCATCCGAGAAGGGCCGGTTGTGGGTGGCATTTCTGGTATCTTTCTTGGGAACCAGTTGTACTGCGTGTGGGGTGGTTAGCCCCACACGCAGACGTCCACCATTAGCCGGCAAAAGCCGTTACCAGGTACGCCACGGGGAGGCTGGTGGTCCGGTTTCCGTGCCCTTATTATTATTATTATTATTGTTATTAAAAACAGCCATTATTATTTTTAATTGTTACAGTTGTAACATGACCCTCCGAGTCCCCGGCAAGCATCAGGTTTCATTGCCGTCATAATGGCCGAAGACTCGAGAGGGGTTCTGCAGTAATCGCAGCCACATCCGACGCCCATCGGATGTGTGGCTATGCTGCAGTAGGGTCATGCGTCCGCAGTAGACGGAGTGACCCCAGGATGACGGCCTTCTGCATGCGTGCAACTAGTAATTCTGCCTGTGCCACGCAGGACGGAATACACTTGATGTTATTTAGCAGCGAGCCCTTAACTCCACCGAGCACACCTATGATGAGGACCACCAGTTTCACAGAGTGTCCGGGGTACATCTGTCGAAGTTCGAAAAGCAGGTCTTGATATTTCGTCCGTTTTTCCACCTCCTTCGCATCCATGTTAGTTTCAGCCGAAGCCGACAACTCGATCACGAACATGGAGCGTGTGAGGTGGTCGAGGAGAACGATATCAGGCTTGGTCGCCTCCAACTGCCTGGTGGTGGAAAAGGAGTAATTCCACCAGATCGTGCATTTATCGTTCTCCACGACGGACTCAATATCTCCAGGGGCATAGGGCAGCACAGGTGTTTCATCGATGCCATAATGGTGTCGAAGATGAAAGTATAACACCCGTAGGGCCGCATTGTGCCGAGCTAAATATGCTGACTTAGCGTAATAACTACAGCCGGAGAGAAGGTGACTCAAAGTCTCCGGCTGGGCTCGGCACGCCCTACATCTCGTGTCCGCAACCTCCGCCTTGAATATAATGCGGCGGTACACAAGTGTGATTATGACACCATCCTGGCACGCGAGGACAAAACCCTCGGTCTCGGACTTCAGACCGGCTGAGCGTAGGAAGGCAAACGTTAGCTCCTTCGATAGCCCATGCTTTTCGATGTTTCGATAGAAACCTCCATGCATGGGCTTATCGGTATGCACCTTGAGCAAGGCCTTCTGCTCGGCTTTTTTTATTTCGAGCTTGAGGACATCTGCCTTCAATGACAAGATGGTCGTGTCATTGTCGCTTCCGTCGGATGACGGGTCGAAGTCGAGACCGGTTTCGTCCGCTGCCCTCTTTGCCGCCTGGAAGAGAAACGCCCCTGCTCCCGCACTCTCGTGATCACTCACGAGATTGAGCAGGGGGTCCCTGCTTTTCAAAACTCGGCAAGCTGTACCCAGGACAACTCTGTTGTGGAGACATTCCAGACTCATTAATCCTCTACACCTACATTGCGAGGGAGATACAATCTGGCGACGGAAGATTTCGGATGAAGACTTCTATAGATGGTCATCATCTTCCTCGTTCCCCTATCAAGGTTCTGCAACTCGTTGACGTTCCACTTCATGCATCCGAAGGTATACAGCAGTGTAGGAACCGCGAACATGTTCGTGGCAAGAACCTTGTTCTTGCCTGACAGCTCAGAACTCCAGATGTTCCTGAGAGTCTGTCTGTATTTGGCGGTGAGCCTTTCCTTCTCTGCTGTAACCTCCTGCATTCGGCGCTGGGGGACGCCGAGATATTCGTAGCTGTCATCGTCCTCGAGGTGACGAATGACGCTCCCGTCAACAAGTTGCACGTCTTCCTTGATCTCTGAAAATCTTCCTCTCGCCAAGTGGATGGATGCACACTTGTCCAATCCGAACTCCATTCCTATAGCCTCACTGTATTCCAGTACGATGTCCAGGGCAGTGCGGAGGTCTTTCGCATTAGAAGCGTACAGCTTCAGGTCATCCATATAAAACAAATGGGTGACCTTATGCTTCCTGTCACCTGGAACACCACACATGTATCCTTTACCTCGTCGCAGCCTAAGGGACAGGGGTAGGAGGGAAATACAGAACAGTAGGGGGCTCAAGCTGTCGCCTTGAAAAACGCCATGGTGGTATGTTACCAACTCTGTGGAAACTGACCGCTTGCCTGAGGTCAGAACGAAGCGCGTTTTCCACAGTGGTAACAGGCGTTGGATGCAGGACACAACCTCAGGGTGGGATTTCATCAACTTCAGCATGGCGATCAAAAGCTCATGCGAAGTGGTGTCAAAAGCCTTCTTGTAGTCCACCCAGGCCATTGATAGGTTTCGCTTATGCCGGATGGCATCCTGGCATATGCACCTATCAATGAGCAGGTGGTCCTTGCATCCCACGATTCCCCGCTTTGAGCCCCTCTGCTCGTACACCTCCTCCCAAACCCACACAGCCTTGTTATTAAAACAGCCATTTTTATTCAGAAGGGCCTCGCACCTTATGGAAAATGATTAAAAGTAGTTAGTGACAGAGGGTTCCCTAAAATAACTCCCTATAAATGCTCCATTTGAGAAATGCCTGAATGATTCAGACTTCACTGAATCTGGACTACCCCTGGCTCCATGTAGGTCATATTAGCAAAGGTCTAATGCATTTAAATTATTTGCTTAGTAAAAATTATTCATAATTTACATTATTTGCTGGTTACTGAATAAACTTTTTACATATGTATCTTGAACTTTTGTACTTCAATAGCTATTATTATTTGAAGAGAATATTGAACAGTTTTCAGTCCATAGTTACACACTCAGTGGAGATGACTTCAAACATGTTATTTTTTCGAAGAACTGTGTAACTGGCCACACAGTAACTTCGACAGAGTCACCTGCTATAGAGATGACATAATTGTGTGAAATTCATAGTGCAAACAATCATTTGTCTGAACTGACTTTCGAACCCAGAACCCTCAATATCACACCAAGAGCTCTAACCCAGTGTTTCCCAAACTTTTTCAGCCACCCTACTTCCTATACATATAGTGTCTATAGTCACCTACCACTTGGTTCCATAAACCTTCCAATACCAACGCTTAATCCAACCATAAGCTTAAAAACTTTGGACTTGTAAAAATCATGGACTACAAGATCAAGAAGATTATAAAAATAAAGTTAAAATAATTATGATTTTTTAATGTTTATTTCAAATCCAATAAATAGTTAATTCATCCCAGGACATGCATGTATGGCACAATTCCGTCAGCACCCTTCCTTCAGTGCCTCCCTTCCACCCCCATGTTTCTTTTTGGCCCCTGGAATAAAGCACCGCCTCTCCGTGGGCTGTAGCACCTTTATCCTTATTGCATGTGCTAAGTGCTACTGTCCACATTGTGAATTTCACACCATTGTGTGAACATAAGCTGATAACTCTGCTAAAGTTACTGTGTGGACAGTTTCACAGACTTTAGAATTTGTAAACAGCAAATGCATTTGAGTTCAAAGTTCGGCTTTACCTCATTAACAGTGGTGCTTAGCTGAAGAGACTTGATTTTTGGGTCTTTTCTGCATCTATCCATCTTCCTGGACAATATTTCACCTGCAATCCAGCTGGTTTCTTCAGCTCCGCTGAAGTGTCATTGAAGTTTTTGGTCCGGGTTATACATAGTGACGCTTAGTACTTGTAACATGGGGACCACATGGCATTATATGCACGGTACCTGTGAGGACACCACACTCCTTGAAGCCTCAAGGAAATTCACTGTGGAAAAGAATGCTTTGGTAGCTTAACTGGTTAGAGCACTTAGCACAATATCTAGAGGGCTAGGTTCAAATCCCAGTCCAGATGAATGATTTTTTCACTGTGGATTTCACACAAGCCGTTGTAATGTACTCTCCCTCCTCAGCGTCTATCACCTGATATGCATCTATTAATATTATTTCCTGAGAAATTTTTTAATATTTTCTACCCCTCCCCAAGTTACAATGCTTTTCAAAGTCATTGTTACAAACTTGAAAGAATAAATAACAAATTATATTAATATATAATTTTGCCATTTTAAATGTGGTATAAAGGTTTTGTGGGAAGTCAGAATAGTTCTAAATAGTGCAGCACTCCATAAGCTTCCATAATATTTTCTATATTTCTACTTCTATTTATTTACTTGCAGCATCTGGAGAAGTTGATAGAAAGAGCAAAAAATATTCTCCGCCTGTCACAATCATGTAGTCGCTTTGAAACCATTCAAGAAAAAGTGGTCAATCCAGGGGTTAGTGATGATAAGCCTAAAAATTCTCAGTTAAGTGTTTGTGGCAGTGAAGATGGAGACACTTCTAATTGGCTAAAGAGTAGCTTAGCTGAATATGGAGAACTGGATGGATTTTGGAAAAGGTTCAACAAGGTTTTAATGGAACGTGCTACTTTAAAGTTGCACTTTTCAGCTTTATCCATAGAAAATGAACAGTTGAAAGCTGCCCTCAAGCATTACTTCTCTTCTATTTCCCCATCATCATGCATGATTAGGGATGGTAAGGATAGAATAAAAATCTTCCGTTTTACTTCTTTTCTGGGAGACTCTATAAGAAGAATCACAATGGAAACTTTGTGCAGTATGTGTGTACATATCTAAAAGTGATTTCATTGGTTTTATGGAAATTTGACTGAGGTATTTAAAGTCTTAAAGTTAGGTTATATGTATTTAACTTCTCATGCATCCTTTTCCCTGTAGTGTTCACATCCTTCCACTTTCCAGATCACTTTTTCTGAGACCCTTGGCTTTTTAATTATTTGTATTTTCACATTTTTATTATTTCTTCTGCTGCAATACCCCTCTGAAAATGCTCCTACTGTTCAACTGTTTGTACCGTGTTCTCCTCATGTTATTGAATGAGCCAAGAACTTTATCACTCAAATATAGAATGATCTTTAAACAGCCCTTACTAAAGCTTACGCCAGGTGGTTAGTGGACCAGTTGCATCCTCCACCGTCTCACTTAACACCTCCAGTAGAGTTCTGCACAGTAGCACCCCTTGTTTAGTTTTGACTACCCTGTGTACAGTGCACCTGTCTTCTGATTACATTCCTCCAACCACGTTTTCTGGCTTTGGTGGTGGTGGGGTAGAGTTTTCGCCTACTAAGCATAAGGCCAAAGGTTTGTATACTGGCTGGGTTAGTTGTCCTTCACTTAGGACATTAGGGTGTTAATGTGAAATGAAAGTGGTAAATGTAAGGGAGGACTGCTTAGTCCTGACTTTGTACTGAATAAAGATAACATTATTATTAGGGTCAGACAACCAGATCAATACTCATGGCCCCAAGCTAGAGGGAGCATCACACTTTGCTTTGTTATGCTTTATGTCAATCTTAATGTATTTTTGGTAAGTATTACTTTTTACATTGAATGAATTTTCTAAATGTGCCTCTTACAATGTGAAAATTTTCTTTAGATTATGTCTATTTATTCATCGTTTTATTTACTGGGGCACTATTCCATATTTGTAGCTATGCCCTTGAAATCTATTTCTATTAATTAAAAAAGTCAAAATTCATAGTGAAAGCTCAAATCAAAACTCTATGAAAGTGTTATTCAAATCAATTACAACTAATTTAAATATTTAAAAAAACAGCAAAACTGTAAAATAAAAATCAAAACTCTGTGTACCTATAAGCTTTTGTGGGGCTGAACTATTTTGGAAAGAATTGCCATCACTGCCATTGTTTTTTGCATCAACATGCTACATAATTCCAATATCCAATCCACTTAGTAGGAGATGGTATCTGCAAAGAAGAGATTTCATGATTTTAAATTTTAGCTCTATTTTAATGGCTTAGCATAGAGTAATTAAACTACTGCTTAACTTTGGCAAATCAATTGCAAATTGTGCTCTTTTAAATGTACCTGTTTCTGTATTGGTAATGGATAGATTTACTGTACAGAAACTTCCAGTAAACTCAAATGAAACAACTGGCTGTAATAAGGTACATAGTCATGATTTTCCTTTAAACTCGGGCTGCGATAGAATAAAAATAAAGTGTTATTGGTAGAATATAATAGCTGAGAAAGTGACTTTGCCACTATCACTCTCTTACTCAACCATTATTTCCTACCAATGGCACAGTTTATTTAAATTCAATAGCCATTTGGTATCAGGGAATGTTTTAAATATTGCTTTGCAACAGCAGAGGAGGCACTCACTAGGACATGATGTGATTCACTGATCTTACATCATTCCTGCTTCAACTTTCTTAATTGGAATACATAAAAGGAAGTAAAAAGAGATCAGAGTTCCGATTCTCTCTTCATATGCGCTGGTGCACTATGTTACTTGTCCTATTGATGTGATGATGCATTTCACGAGGAATTGCAAAATCTACCTCACCACTACCGCAGGGGTATGGTTGTGATTGGTATTGACCAAAGTAGCAGCCCCCCTTGTTTGGTTCGAGCATCGGCCGCATCAACCCAGTGTTGGCTGCAGAGGCCCTCAAAAGGAATCCTACCCCCTCCTCATTAGTGGAAGCCACCTGGGTAAAAGCAAAGCTGGGCGAGGGTAGATAATTATGGAGATGGCAAAGGGGTGATCCTCTCGGGTTACTCCCTTCTCTTTGTCGCTGAATGAGTCCCGCTCAGATGAATTTTGTCATGCCCAGGAATATGGAACAAAGAACTTTTTTTCTTGTTGTGTCTTAACAGGGAAAAAACCAGTGTAGACACGTCAATTGTTTAGACCCGACTGAGGGATTGACCTGGAATCTGTGAAAAAGTGTGGTTGAGAGGGATAGCTGGATGGCAGGACTGTCTGTAGGGCAATTTCCAGATACACTGGAAAGGATACTTTACTATCAATCGAGATAAGCTGAATCGAGCCTCGTGCTACTTGTAATAATCATTTGTCATCACAAAACGAATAAGTGAATGGAATAATACCTCTATTTGATGCAAAGGCAGCTTGATGCATAAGTTGATTTCCATTGAATTCTCGAGAGTAGCAAAATCTCTACATATATCACTACTTGCAGGGCATCTTTCGGCTTTCCCCTTAATTCCGAATTATCTGTAAACATTTATCACACAAGTAAACAATGAACATTGAAATTTGATGATTACAATAGCCATTGTTTACGTAAAGCGAAGGTGCGATCTTCTCAGTTGACTCCCATATCGTTCTCGCAGAATGTGTCCCACGCTCATGAATTTCATCTTGTCCAAAATTTAGCTGTAATATTTTTTCATCTTGAGCGAGAGGGTATTATGGCCTAGGGAGGTGTGAGAGGGGCATGTGGGGGAATTAGCAGTTGATGCCTTTTGAGTATGTAGTAGGGTTGATGCCTTTTGAGGAGTGAGTCAGCGAGCCTCGTAGTAGCAGCATGCGACCCCCGGGTGGTGTCAAGGAATCACATAAGCCATAACACGAGCCAAGAGAGGGAGAAGAAACTGTCAGCCTCTGCTCATCACTGAATTATTTACCACCATCCTCACAAAGCGAACCCGAAAAAAATATCCGGTGTCGGCAGGGGGGGGGGGGGGGGAAGAGTGAGCTAATTGGTGAAGACGAAGTTGGCTGAATCAGAGACCCAGGCTGACCTTGGAGCTTTCATCGCAGTAAAGTGCCAATGAAGAAGCACAACGTGGCTCACATTTTACATGATTACTCCAATTGTACTGAAAATATTCATATGAGAAAAATCATAATCCAAAGAGAAAGGATCATTTCAGGTTATACATTTTTTTTGTTTATATAGTCATCTCATGGCCAAGTAATGCACTGGTTAATTTAGGCTAAATATTTGTATTTATCTCAGCAATATGGTTAAAATCACATATGTGTGAAGTAACTTCTGACATAAACCTATCTTTACTATATTGAATCGTGAAAACCGTAGTTTTTATCTGCCAGCAATCCATCATAGCAGTGTAAATGCTGACGGCCTGCAAACAGATTTTTTAGCAAGGTATCTTGCCCCCATAAGCATCTGCTGATGTAACCTTTGTCCGCACACCTACCATGAGAAAGTGACAAAAAGCGAGGCAAACTCTGCGGTATGTCAGAATATGTTGAATTCCACTCTGGTTCAAAATTTTTCCAAAGACGGAAGCCTACCTTCACATTTAAGAGCATGCACGCTGACTGATGATCCTGATGACTTTGACTCTTTGGATTCCTCTATTTTAGATCCCACTAGTCCAATGTTTTCGTCATCATCTATTTCATCAGCCTCATCCATGGCTCTTAAGAGTTCTGAAAGCTGTGTTCACATACACTACCAACTTTAATAACATTGTTTTCTAGCATACCTACTATTATAGTATTAGCATACCTACTAAAAATACACTAGAACCCGAAAATATCCTAAGGATCCGAGATCTGAAATCAAGGATCCAGTCCAGATCCAGATCCGAAAAAATCCTAGATCCATCCATCCCTAAGTTTTATATATCTTCATCTTGTGCAAGAGATATTGTGCCTTCTGAATTATTTCAAAAATCTCATTAAAAATATAGCAATTAATAAAGGTCCCAGATGGGACTCCTGAGGAAAATCTAATGTTGCATAAAATGGAACAGAGCTAAAGCCATTCAATTTAACTATTAATTTACGATCTGAAAGGTATGTAACTAGTCAACCACAATTGCATCTCTCCAAATATACCTCTAGCCTTTAATTTGGCAATTAAGATAGAGTGATCTACTTGGTCAAAAGCCTTTTTTGATATCAGTATAATTATATTGAATCTAGCTGTAGAATATGTAAAGAACATTATAAATATTAGACGTAAATTTCAGAAGATTTGTGAGAGTTGACCGACCGTGAAAAAATCCATGTTCTGGTATAATTATGGTTCTAAATATTGGGGAAAGAATGTCATTTGCATTTTTTTTCAAATATGTACTTACTACATTTTGAATGGAAGATATAGATGTAAAAGGGCGATAACTAGAAATATCATTTTTTGATCCTGATTTATGTATTGGCCTAACATAACATAATTTCCACTTCACTAGGAAGTAGCTAGCTTTTAGGGAATTATTAAACAGTACCTATTGTTTAAGGTAATGCCAACGAATTGCAACATATTTTGAGGAGTAAAGCTGGTACCATCTGGACCTGGGCCAACATTAGCGTCCAAATTTTCTAGATACATACTTGAGAACCTGTGATTCATATAACAAATATTTGAGAAATTAATAAAGTCATAATAATTGTATTCAACACAACTTGTAGTATGGGGTTTTACTGTCTTGTGAAATATCCAGCAAGCAAATTTGCAGTAGTCTGGTAATTATTCCTTTGTTTGTCAACGTAGTTCATTGATTTAAGGATGGTATTTGTCTATTTTAATGAGCTCACGTAATTCGAAACATTTTAACATTAGTGTGAATCAAATTTTCTAATTAAAAAATACAGGACTTGTAACAACAAGATGACAGGGACTTACATTGAAACCTTAATTAAGAAAAGATTAAATAATGATTTTGGGATCTAGTAATCTTTCTAGTGTGTTCTTGCTGTGATTTGAGTGGAAACTTACAATAAAAATTATTTTGAAATACATATATGTTTATGAAATTTAGAGGACATGAGATGAATTTGTTTTCATGGTACATGTAGATGACTTTACAGCTTGGGGTTATAATGAATACTATGTGTTTTAATCTTAGGTTTAAGAGATAAGGTATGTGTGGTAGTTTGAATAACTTCCTGTACTGATTTGATTTCAAATCCAAGTGGTGGATCCTCAAATCCAAAACAGTGAAGTTGATTTTTCAGGGCAATCTAATTTCTTACTTGTAAAGAGCACTTCATGTGTAGTACTCCATCCATTGGAGTCAATGTAAAAATGTGGACCTCTAGATGCATCTTTCATTAAAAGCAGGCTAATGCTAATGTCAGGTTTCTCTCCATGCATCTATTTCCATTGTGTTCATGCATCCAGAAATATTTTAATTTTTTCATGTTATTCTTGATATTTGACATGTTTGTGTTGCCTTTTATCTCATTAGTATATTTTATCAGTTTCTTTCATTTCCAGGAGCCAGTAGACACAGTGCCAAACCTTCAACTAAGGAAAAAGATGGAAAATTCATCATTGAAACTTCTTTGAAGAAAATAATTTCTAGAGAAAAGTATTATCAGAACCCTCCAAGGCCAGTGACTTCTGTTGAGGGCTGTATTGCAATTAGGAATTATTCATTAGCTTAACCCTTTCGGTGGTATATTCAGTATTACCACATCACATCCACTTGGGTGGGTTTATTTTATAAATTGAGTGCATTTAGACACCACACAGAGAACTGAAAATGTCTGACATTTAATGGTGAAAGCCAGAGAGAGACCCTGAAAATTTTCTGGGCATATCACTGAAGAAGTTAATACTACACATGTCCTATCCCTATGTCCCAGGATATCCTATAGTTCAAGTGGATACATAGGTGTATGTATTTCTATTCCAGGTGCACCATGAAGTACTTTCAGTAATATTTATCAATCATCTTTAGCTACCTGTGTTCACTGTGATTGGTTTTCTCTCTCCACCATGCAGTAGGAGAAATATGATGCATATTTGCAATCCCTAAGATTCCATTTTGGCTAGCCAAGCACTCACTTAACTAAATGTATAGGTAAGTATACCCAGAGTCACTCACAACTGCTGAAAACAGTAACATTCATGTGTTGTTGGTTTTATTGGTGCTAGGGTACTTTTGAAGATATAGCTAGGTATTTGAAGTGATGCTGAATGGCTTCCGGTGTTCCACTGCGTTGTGTGTCTTGAAATGATGACAGTTTTGTCCTCGTTCCAGAGGACATTCAGGTCAAAGTGATTCCTTTGATATTTGGCCAAGTGTTTATAGGCATGTTGAGTGGATCATGTGTGCTGTGATTGGCTGTCGTTCCCAGCGCATTCTGATTGGCCCTCTGTTCTGTCTCCAAGGTCCTTTTCAGGACCATTGATCTGGCTACTGGTGTGCTGAAATAATCTCTTCCATGTGCTGGAGAGGGTATAGCCATCTTCCCTGCTGAAGTTGTCCAGGTTCTTTGTGAAGACATTGTAATTTCTATAGCCGTAATTAATACGGGAAGCTGTAGAAATTACGACGAACCTGGATAACTTCAACAGCTGTAGGGAACTTCCGTAGTACCCTAAGGAACATATATGTAGACTCTTTCACCACTTAAAATGTGCAAACCACCCACGATTTGCTTTGAAGTTGTACTCAATCGTTTCCTCCTCCTTCCTCACTTATCCTTTCTTAACACTTGCTTTTTCTCATAAGTCCTTCCATATTGATTTTGCCTTTTCCTGAATCGCCATTAGAGTCATTGGAATAGATCGCTGATTTTTGTCTTCGATCCATATCTTGAGAAGGGCCTGCATATCCTCCATAAGTTTATCCCATCTCTTCATTATTTGCACGGAACTCCTTGGCATTACATATTCTGCAGAGATTTTCATATTTTGTAAATTTGCATGAATTGTTTGCTCAGTGGTAGAAGGAAAGTCCAATGTGCGTGCAATATTGGCACCTCATTCTCCGATTTCGAAACGGCGGAGAACCTCCGATTTCGCATCTAAATTCATTGATTTGCGAGGACTCTTTGCTTACGCACTTCCTGTAGGTTTATTATCCATATTTATGGATAGCCAGTAATCTAATGGCTTTAAAAATAACTTTTTATATCTCAACTCAACTTTGCTACGAGGACACAGAATTTCGTGCAGCAAACAAAAGATTCTGAGAGAAACCCGACTGACTTAATTTTTCCCTCAAGAATATATTCAGTAATAGCTATGGAATGGTGACTAATGAAATGCTTATTGTACTTATTTTATGATGGTCGATCCTTTTCTCGCTGGCCAAAGAGGTAGGGCAGCAGACGGGATGTTTGATGGTTTAAATATCACTCTCTCTCAATATCTCTCTCTTCCTCAAACCCATAATATGTATTTTCTGTCACCGCTTTAAACTATGTAGCTTACATAAAAGAGCCACTGATACATCCGGCTAAAGTGCCAAACAGAAGGATGGATGTCGCTCGCTCGAAAGGACGTACGTTGCTCGTCAGCAATGCAGAACACGTAAATTTTTCCAAGGGGGTTATCTTATAGCAGGATTAACCTATATAAATAAAATAACGAATGATTTTCACTTACTGATGAGGTGATCATGACATTAATGAAGCATTTTTTTGTGTTTGTTTAAACATTTTTAAATTAGCTATAATTTTTTTTTTTTTATTTTACCGGGAAAAATTTTCCGACGGCTCTCGCTAGCATGGACGTAAAATATAATCAGACGTAAATCGGAACAACGTAAATTGAGGACTTACTGTATAATGCATTATATTTGTGATTAAAAATGTCTACAGTGTGAACTTACCTAATTGGAAAAATCCTCCATAGATCCTGTCAGAGATTAGACATATCTTTAATTTCAGCTTTATCCCCCACCAAAATATCCAAAAGATTGTGCAAAATACCCTATTCTGGCGAGGTTTCCCAATCAGTTGCCTCCATCCTCCCCACAACAGGCATAATATAGCTTTCTATGCTCCCTCCCCTACAAAAAAGTTACGCAATGCCAAAGACAAAATATCCCCGGGTGAATAAAATTGTGTCTATAAGCATTGTGTTGATTGCCCTGCTCAATAAATAGGCCAAATATGCAGGAGTGCTAATACAAGGATAAAATAACGTAGAAAGTGTTACGTAAAAGAAAAAAAAACTTCCATGTTTTGCCGAATACCTACTGTTTCGATAACAGGCACAGGTAGCAACTTGATGACAGACATCATTCAATTGGAGTATATTGGTAGAAGATTGAACACCCTTGAAACACTAGAAATAGTGCAGCAAACCAAAAACAATGTGATGCTAGTATATGAACTAGTTTTCCCCTACCATTCCCACCTGATGTTGAGCAATTTCCTTGTAATGGGACTGTTTTTTATGAACAAATTCCAAGAATTTATGTAAACCAATCACCTTGTACTTGGACTGTGTTTTTGTGCATTGATGTACACCCCACTCCACCTCCCTTTGTGTACCTTACCCCTAATCCATCACCTGCTGACCTATTGTTTGAAGACATCTTCTCCACCCCCAAATACCATTTTTTGCTGCCTAATTTCCCCCTTCTCATCCACTTGTATTATTTGCTTGAGAATGACACAAAGTGAAACCTGGATAGTAGTAAACAAAAATGTGGTGGAATCTTTTTAAGAACATTTTTATGAATCTTTATTTGTTGGTGCTCATTTCCCTCCATGATGGATTTATTCCACATCATTAACCCTGATACAGTTCAAATTAAGCATATATATAGTGTATGCAATTTATAGAAATTGTATTAAAGTGAGGTGTTCCAATAAATAATTGGCTACTGAACGGTCACTTGATCACTTCCCCTCTTCCCTTTCTCTCCTCCTCCTACTCCTCTCCTCTCTCCTGGGTCAGTCCTTCCCTAGGCACAAATCTCCCTGTCTATTTTGGTAACAATAATGCCTGTTTGTTGTCTGTTCGGTAAGCTGTTGGTTCCTTGTTCTTTGTCCGAGAGACAACAGGCAGGCGTTGGTTGGTAGAATATAAATTCGAACACCTTGTCTGTGAGAAGAGGGTCACTTGTCTGTTCTCTCCCTGTTGTGGTTAGTGGCGTACTCTGTTCCTTGCCCGTTGGACCACAGCCAGTGAACAGGTAGGGGACTGTGCACTCCCAGTTTGCCTGTTCGAACACAGTCAGTAAACAGGTAGGAGCCTGTGTGCTGCCTGTTAGCTGTTGCTAATTTGTCATCAGACGGTTTTTTCCTGGTTATATTCTGTTGCCTCTTTGTTAGCTGTTGGTTTATATTCTGTTTGCAGCCTGTTCTCGAGATGTTATATAACGGTTCCCTGCCCTCTCAAAATAAAAAGTGATAACACACTTAAGTACTATTACGTGCTGGCATACTTTATTATATCCTACCTTGAATCTACCTAATGACAATGTATCTCGCAAGATCGTCTACCCTACGGCTTAACGTGCATATTCTCGTACCCAAAATAAAGAAACCCACGTCAAGAAAGTCTTATATACGTGGCCACTTCCGAGGGTTAATGTAACTTCGAGAATTAATTTTTAAATGGCAATTCCGTGATAGTTTGAGGAAATACCATCCAATCACGATAACAGTTATCAGGCATTAATTAATTGAAAACTATAGTGCCACAAAGTATGAATACAAATGCAATATAACTGTGAATAAACAAGTTTTTTTTCCAAATCCCTCACGTTTTTTCACGTTTCAATCAAGATGTAACTAACTTGAGGAAATGTTGAATGGAGAAAATTGCTGAATGTACCAGAACACCAATAAACACACAGAAATAATATAATGTATAACGGAAATTAATTACCGATACATAAATAAAATTAAAAAATATAAATAAAAAAACACCCATACATCGGGCTGCCATGTATGGGTTGGACAAACAACCAGTCCCTGCCTGTTGAGAGTCTGTTCACTGTTGTCTTCGTTCTGTTGGGAGAAGCAGACAACCAACCAACCCCTACCTGTTGAGTCTGTTCACTGTTGTCTGTTCGTTCCTTGTTTGGCAAAGAGCACAACCAACCAGCCCCTGCATGTTGAGAATCTGTTCACTGTTGTCTGTTCATTCCCTGTCTAGTGAAACGGACAACCAACCGACCTCTGCCTGTTAAGAGTCTGTTCACTATTGTCAGCGAAATGCTTGTGTCTGCCAGTTAAGGAACAAGCTGTAAACAGAGTACAAACTGTTGGAAGGCTGTTTCCAAAATGTTTTCATTTGTGTGTGGTGCAAGATTGTCTGTAGGCTGTTCATATTCTGTTCACTAAATCTCCAACAGGCACTCAACAGGCTTCAAACTGACAGTGAACATATAGAGTTGTCACTGAAATCGACAGGGCTGTACAGAGGCAGTCAGTAACTACATATTCAGTACGACGTCTGCATGCTCATGATTTGGTCTTCTCAATCTTCTTGTAATGAGACAAGGGACGTTAAAGAATGTCTTATTACTTTCAATTGTATTTATAATGCTTTTGCAATTTTATTTTTTCATTGAATATATCCCTCCCCTAGGACTACAACCTTGACATGCTGGAAGGGATTGTGCACCTTCAATGACACCTTTAGCTGTACTGGTAGGAGCAATCAAAATTGCCCTTGGTAGAGCCAACTTAGCCAGATAGGCCATAGGTAGGTCAGAAGGGTAAGAAATAAGGGAAAGGGAAGTCTACACAGCACCTGTTGATGAGGTGGCTGCAATAGGTGTCTGACCCCAGTGGGGAGACATCTCAAGTGATGGTACATATTACATGATAACACTAATGTGTAAGGCCACAGGAAACTACCTCAAACCTATACCATATAGCCTATACTCAGATAATATGGACTTTGAATATGGAATCGTGTGGCGTACTTCCACTTGCCTTATATGTACATAAATTTAAATATCCCCTGAGGAGTAAAATACTCAAATATTAAATCCCCGCTTGAGGGGTTAAAAGTGGGATGAGAAAGCTTGAACAATGTTGAAAGCAGGAATGCTAAAAAATATCTAACAGGGAATGGAGTAGGTATAGATTTGTTTGGATAACATAAGATGAGGTAGATGGACATCGGGAACTACTTGAATGAAAGCTATGATGTAATTCATAGCATATGAGATAAAAGTCAACATAGTGTAGGGTTTGTAATGAACACTTAAACTAGGGAGATGGTTGGTGAATGCGTAACAGGTGAAAGATGAAATAATGAAAGTTGAGATAAAAGTTCTGTCTATGAATTTAGTTGTATTCCAAGTTCACATGCCTGACAAGTAGCCATAGAAATAATGAAGTAAATAAACATTTGGAATAGATTACTTGGAGGCTGCCAGGAAATATAAATATGTATCTAATGATGGGTGATAGGAAAATGGTGGTCATCGAAGGAAGAGAGGGTAACTAAATGGGAGAGTATGGGCCTGAAGTAAAAAATGAATGTGGAAAAAAGTGATTGGTTCTGCAGAAGAAATAAACTAGTTATCAACAACGCATTATTCAAACACCAACCTAGGCATTGGTAAGCTTGGAAAATGCCAGGAGATACAGGGAGGTATCAAATATACTATAGTATACACAATGGTTAAACATATAGATTTAAGCACGACGTAATATGCAATTTATCAGACCTTCGAGGGGCAGATGCGGATACTGACCATTTTTAACCATAACCTGTGATGTCAAGTGACCTGTTTTTTAGTTTTACCCATCCATTCTATTTACTTAAGATTTCTATATATTATTTTTATTTTTCAAAATTCGAGATGCAATGGATATATCTTTCAAATTGAGGCTTTTGAGAAGTATGTTTTGAGATTCTCGCAAAAGTGTGAGGGGAAATTCAAAGGGGACAGAATTGCATGGGCATACCCTAGATTTGAAATAGAGGGGGGGCAGCTCATGTTCGGTCAGGGAGGGGGGGAGGGTGAAACTAAGTTAGTGTTTCTTCGTACAGAAATCAGAGATGTTGTCTTCCTACCTGCAACGACAGGAAACACGATTTGATGAAAATGTTTATAAAATCACTTTGTCCTCTTTCAAATTTCTATTTTTGAGCTTCTAGGGTGGGGGGGGGCTGCCCCTTGCTGGGTACGCCCATGGCAGAGGAAGTTTTTGGAGGGTGGTGTAATGAAGAGTAATGAGCTGTTGACGAGAGTGATGTTTAGGCAGAAGGGAAGAGATAAAAGAAGAGCAGAGATTTTGGATGCAGTGAAGGAGGATAGGTGTCTGAAGATTTTAGGATAGGGACATATTATAATGAGGGACACTTTCATTGCTTTTGTGACATAGTTGGATTGAATGGACCAAGGAATCTGAAATTTGGGAGTTAGATAGGTAGGAATAATCATTGAACGTACCAAAACGTTCAATATATTGTAGAATGCCTATCTGTCAAATGATCTAAGATTTTATGGAAATGTAGAAATGTTTCACGGGTATTCCACCGGGTAATAGGCTTCATATATGCCGACGTTTCACAGCAGCCGAGTACCATAGAGTACAAATATCTATTGTTGGAATAAGATTGAAAAAATAAGATGATAACTGCGATCGAGTTACCATTGAGAGTTTTCATTGTGTGTAATTGGAACAATAGGGAATTACAATGTTTTAGAAAATATTTCCGTTGGGAGATATGATTGAGGATTGTGGTAAGTTTCAGAATTGGCATATGTAACAGCAATAAATTATTCATGGTACCTATACGTACATTATTTTATATTGTCCATTCGTTGGTTTAATTTTTCTTCATGCACCTAAGTTTAATGTGATAAAAATCTTAAATTTTGATGCTGAACTATGGAAAAAAAATTGTAAATGTAAATTTTAATCGTGTAACTCAGTAAACATAAATTGAAGTTGCCGCCAAACTATTACCATGGCAACGACAGCGACCCACCCCTACCGCTACCGGATGCCGGAAGTGTCATGAGTGCTTTAGAATAAATAAAAAAATGGAACATTTTCTAATCCGACTTCATCGCGAAACGAATATTTTCATACCATTCGGTAATGTAAAATATTATTTTTCGTTTTATTATATCATCCTTAACTATCGGCTTGAGTTTATGGGCACTAATGTAAACATTTTCTAGACGAATTGATTAATATTTGTTTCTCAATTCCAAGGATTCCGGTCCAACTAGTGCGCAAAAATGAACACCCGGCGGAAGTAGAACTGCGAGAATTTCGGTGGAATATTTCTATTATGCCGTAACCGCTGAAGAATCAACGCTCTCTTGTTGATGAATATTTTTGGCCAATAAATAATTTCCGAACGTCAGGGTACGATACCCTAAAATGGATGTGTAGTGGGTACTAAAAGTTAGATTAGATAATGTGTGTCAGAGATGTAAGTCTTCGTCTTCGCTGAAATTACGCTGAGGATACTTATTGAAACGGGCGTTATAGAACATTTACTCCATTCCGACAATTTGGTAAGGTTTTTCTTCGCATGCATGAGTGAATACTTGACAGGGTAAGTACTAGCATTTAATGAACCGGATTCTCAGAATTGAGACCCAAGCTACGACGTAAAAAAATAATATTTTCCTCAATTCTTCATCATAGGGTCAGGCTTAAGTATTTTCTTCGGTTCTTGTGAAATAAACTGAGCAATGGCACTTCATAAATGGCTTTCCAATGGGTCTATTTTTGTAAGCTTCGAGGACTCTCTTAGACGTGGTGATAGAGATTATAGAGACGGTGTTAACGATCAAAATATGGAGTTAGTAAAGTTACTTAACAGCTCATAAAATGGTATTGGCTTTTGGATAAAGTAAATATGACGTATTAATTCTCATATTGCAGCCCCAACAGTGTAAGCTCGAGGAAAAGGACTAACTCAAAGTACCTACCTTCCCTGATGAACCTTATGCCTTATCGGAAATCAACAGGGTTTGTGAAAATCTCTCAATATGTCTTTGCAATGATTACTTATTCCCAGTCCGAATAGCTCATAATTTACTGTTAACATTTATATAGGACCAAGAACGTGTTGCCCAGTAACAACGCAGGACTCTTTTCCTTTGTGTCATTGTCATGGCTGTCCAATACCATGTGGAAGGCATATAGGCAAGGCCTTACAGTTGAAGATCTATTTGAATTGCAGGTAATTTATTTGAAATTCTGTCGGCAGAGAAAGGACCCTGATATTCGGGCCAAAAGGGAATGCATGCAGTGTCAATTTTCTTGGGACTATCAGTGGGAAAGGCTCATACCAAAGTGGGCCAAATTACTATGTAGGCACTGTAGGTGCCCACTCATCTACATAATGATTTGCCATAATGTTTGTGAGCACTGCCTCTTGGGCTTGCCCATTTCTACTGATAACTTTATTCTGACGTTCCTCTTATACTGATAAGCCTGATTTAGGTTTACATATTGAGTAAACCTACTTTTTTCTTTTGCATTCTGATAAGTTTCATCAATTACATGTGATCATGCTAATTAGGTATATCTATATCTTATTATGGCTAGAATGTGGACAAACTATTTGGAAGTATTCAATAGATGAGAGATTTATAAAAATGGACCCAGTGTACTCTAAGTAAAGATAGGTTCATACTTGATTGAAATAGTTTAGGTAAGTAGGTTTAAATGGAAGAGAGTACAAACGTTCTTCAGTTGTACAGGTGCAAGCCGCAATCCCTTTACATGATTTCTTTCTTCCTCTCAGCATATGTCCACAACTCTCCTTATCCCCTCAGTAAAATCTTATTTTCTCTATTCCCTTTCCCCGATTACCTAACATCCTCCCTTCTATCAAGGCCTTCAGCCTTTCACCTGTCATTACATGTTCCAACCACTCATTCTGCCTCCTCTTAATTATCCTCCAGGAGTTTCCTGTCCTCACCCACCAAGCCAAGCATTTCCTCATTTGTCTTTCTTTTTGTCCTCTGCACCTTCTCCATTCTCCTCCGCACCCACATCAAAACTGCCCTCAGCATATTCTCGTCCTTTTTCTCAGACTCCAGGTTTCTGTACCATACAACACTACTCTCCATAATAACTCTTTGCTTATCTTTTATTAATATCCTTACGTAAGGTACCCATCGTCTGCTCCCTCCTATTGCTGAATGCCTTTTTCACTTGCACCATTTTCCTCCTAATGTCCCTGCTACTATGCCCATTTCACTCCAACAGTAATTACATTGTTTTACTTGCTCAAGGTTATGACCTCTTGCTTTTATAACTAGCTTTGCAACTGTTGTCCAAAAAAATCTGAATACTTTTGTTTTTTATGATTAATTTTCATCATGCATTTCCATCCAATGTCTGTATATATTCCCTTTTCCGCTACCACTTCTATTCCCATATCAAGCTCTTCCTATGCCTCTCTTAAAATTTCCTCACCATTAATGTTAAAAAGTAAAGGTGACCATTGGCAACCTGTCTTACCTCTCAATTTACCACTGCCCATTCTGATTCTTCATCAGCCACCCTCACATGTTACCTCTGGGCCATCTATGTTTCAAATTAGTCTACTATCTCTCCAATCTACTCCTATGTTCTTGAGTAACTACCTTCACAAATCCACAGAACAACAGAAAACCGGATAATACTCTGGAATCTTTCCTATAAATGTTCTTATCGCTGCGATATCATCCTGAGTTGCCTTCCCTCAACCTAAAAGGTCTTTGCCTAAGTAGTAATTTGATCTAGTCTTCAACCTTCTGATATCAGATCTACCTAATAATTCTAATCTCAACCGTAGCTGCATTGTGAAATGAAAATAACCATTTTATACTCTTAGCATTCTCCTTGCAGTCCTCTTTATTTGACAACTTTGTGTTGGTGATGAGTTTAATTTGAAGTTTAGTATTATATGGTGCAGAAGCGTGGACTCTAGGAAACGAGGACGAGAATAGCTTGCAGGCATTTGAGAGGTGTGGAGGAAAATGGTGGTGTGGTAGATGTAAAGGAAGGCAAAAGAGGAAGTGTATGGTGGGTGAGGGAAGGAAACTTCTGGAGCAGATTGGGAGAAGAAACCTAGGTGGTTGGAACTGGTGATGAGGGATGAAGGGATGCTGAAGGCCATGATAGAGAGAGGATGTTAGGTAAGCATGGTAGAGAATGAAAGAGAACAGGCTTTATGGATGGGATGAAGAGAGGTACGTCACATGCTGAGATGAAGTAAGGCGTTATTTAAGGAGATTGGGGCCCATGCCTGAGAAAACCTAGAGGAGTTTTTCTCTCTTTCATTAGAACCTACCTTAACCGTTAGATTACCCTAATAAATCAGAGGAAATCAATATCCAGTTGAAAATTTGTTGCTGGCAGCCAACTTCAAGGTTAAGTGAAGCAAATAAGATAAGAATATAGTAGTTGGCAATGACCCATCACTAGAGATGGGCCACTTTGAAAATTACCGTGGTAATTTTTGTAAATTACCATGGTATTTTTCGTAATTTACCGCACCCATTGAAAATTACCATAATTTTCGGTAATATTCTAGATAATTCACCTATGTTTGAGATAATTTTTCATACAGATAAGTTCCCAACATGTTCTTTTAAGCCAAGTCCACATTTCCAACGTGTTTAATTTCAAAATTGAGGCATATACAACTCATTTTTGGCATATTTTACTTAAATTATAACATTATTGCGTAATTATTAGTAGAATATTCTTCTTGGAAATTTCTCATACTTTGACAAAAGAAAGCCAGATTGCGTGTTGCTGCCGTATTTCTTTTTACAATTTTAAAAATATATAACATTAATGTTACATTAGGTATGGTTTAAACAATTTATCCTCTCCCTTTTGCTATTGGCATTCTTATTTAACCATACATTTTCTGTTTAATGCTTAATACTGGAAAATTACGGTAATTTTTGAAAATTACCGTAATTTACCACTGTAATTTACCTCAGATGAAAATTACGGTAATTTTCCCATCTCTACCCATCATGCCATTCACTCGTATGGTAGGCACAGTCAGAAGAGCTTAATTGTTGGTGTTTAGAGATGGGAAAGTAACCGCAATTTTCATTAGAGGTAAATTACCATAGTAAATTACGGTAATTTTCGAAAATTACCGTAATTTTCCAGTTTTTTTCAGTTTTAAGCATTAAACAGAAAATGTATGGTTAAATAAGAACGCCAATAGCAAAAGGGAGAGGATAAAATGTTTAAACCTTACCTAATACAACATTAATCTATTAAAAATTTTCAAAATTGTAAAAAGAAATACGGCAGCAACACGCAATCTGGCTTTCTTTTTTCAAAGTATGAAAAATTTTAAAGAAGAATATTCTCCTAATAATTACTCAATAATGTTATAATTTAAGTAAAATATGCAAAAAATGAGTTGAACATTCCTAAATTTATAATTAAACACGTCAGAAATGTGGACTTAGCTTATAAGAACATCTTGGGAATTTATCTGTATGAAAAATTATCTCAAACATGGGTGAATTATCTTGAAAATTACCGAAAATTATGGTAATTTTCAAGGGGTGTGGTAAATTACGAAAAATACCATGGTAATTTACGAAAATTACCGTCGTAATTTTCAAAGTGGCCCATCTCTATTGGTGTTAGGCCTAGGAATTTGGTTTTGAATTACATAATAGTTTGTTCCTTACTGGCCTATTCATGTAAACCTCTCATGCTTATTAGTAAATTATCTTTGGTGCATGTAAATTCTTTCTGAAGATAGCAATCTCTGCTGCCTATCTAGGCAAACGTTACTTAAGATCTCGTGTATCAAGGACTAAACTTTAAGCCTTAGGTTTGCCAAGCCTACACAGACTAAATTACCCAGAATTTAGGCCATGAAAAAGTCACTGCCTACTTGGATATGGCTTATGTAAGGCTATTAAGATACATATAAAGCTGACCTAAAGTCTATTTTACATTGGGCTGGTTCTGACACCCAACTTGGCAGCATTCAGCAGGAAGTACTTACATATATTTTAGACACTTTCTTAAATTGACCATTTTGTCAAAGAATTATTGATGGATGCGAATAGTGTTGTCTTATAATAGTTCTTTGTGTCAAAGTACTGCTATCTGGTAGATATTGAAGAGGTGATAAGTGTCATCAGTGTGTCAGATAAATAATAACATTAACAATTGTATCTCATTGGATGGTTACATTTCACTTTGATGCCACACAACTTTAAAATCATTCAACTAAACATAGAATAATACCAATCATCCCTGTCATGTATATATTTTACCGAAGTCTTTAAGTTTTACAGTAAGTGAAGTTACATATTACAAATTCTCTTCACTTTAGGAATGCAACATTATTGCATTAATGTTCATACCTGGATCTTCACGCCTTGATTTTTTCAGATGGTTTTTAAACAAGAGCATAAATGATCCTTTGACTTAATTTGCTTGTAGTATGTGATGCAATTCGAAGAAGAGTACAATTTCATGGTGACATTAATTTTATTTTCAATTGTGGAGTGGTCTTTATTTAGTCTCTTTTTAAGGATCCAAATCTCTGTTGGTAGAATCTCTTTTTGGACACTAATAATCTTTGATGCATGCATTGCTACCACTCATTAATAATGATAATACATAATTCTTTATTACGGGCAGGTGCCCAATTTCCAGAAGTGACATGAATACATTTAGCATATTATTATAATAATGCATAAAATGATAATACACAACAGAGAGGGGAAAAAATATACACATTCATAGATAAACATAGATACACATTATAAAAATTAATAAGAAAAAAGTCATAAACTTTCAAAACAAAGCATCATTCATACCATTACCTCAATGCCCAGCATAATCCGGTCCTATGGCATTAGTTTTTTATGATATTTGTTGTGAATTCTGACTCTTAAACAATTAGCCTCAGGTTTAACCAATTCAACATTCAGAAAATTTCCTAAGTTTTAACAATGACATTGTGCTAAGATTTTTTTTTGAGTAAATTAATGAAACAGGCCAATGTGCCATATTTTTACCAGATATTCCTTGTCAGAAAAAATTGGGCTAAACCTAGTGGAAGAGGAATAGGCTTATTTTCCATCAGCAGCTGAAATCACTAGGTTGTCAAAAGTGAGAGGTTTTTCAGGCAAAAAGGTAATGGCCTTGTACATATAATAATTAATGCACATTAGTTATATTCATTCATAAAACAAAAATACAACTAGCATCAAATCCATATGGTGCTTCCATAATGCATATGCATGATGCATATTATGCTGGAGATATTCTATCTTCCCTCTCCATTACTCCTCAGTGGCTGCAGGTAAGAGCGAGAGAGAAGCATAATTTGAGGAAATCAAGCCAACATGTGAGTGCTGTTGTAGGAATGTCTGGGAGTAGTGAGGAAAGGATGCTAAAAGTCGTGATGCAGAAATATTGTCAGCACAACCTATTCCTGTGGTAGTAACCTTTGTCTCTCCTCCTCTTTCTTCTTCTAACACTAGCCTTTAGTGTTGACAACTGTCCTGGATTCCCAGGAAGACTCCTTGATTTTTGGAAAATAATATATTTTAAATCTCTCACATCCTCTGATTTAAAGTTTGACATAAAAATTATCACCATTAGTATTGTTTGCTGCACTTTATAGTTTTCGTTATCCCTTAAATTTCTACTAATAACACAGAATATGTGAACACATTTCTTTATTTGAATGATTACTATGCGAGGGTAAATTATGCAGTTAAATGACAATTGAATTTAGCCTTAGGAGTATCAGCTGGTTCAATTGTGACCAAATTGTTTAATATATGTTGATAACTTATGGAGACTATACATTTAATCGCAGTGAGAACTGTTAATTATTTAATTTTTGGCAAGGGCTTCTGCAGTATTTTTTTTGCTTGATGTGGTAGGACCTTGAGTGCTATCCCCATTTGGGTTTCAGTTGATGAATTGAAAATTACAAGTACCTATTCCCAGGAACATCTTCAGATATAGTGAAGTCACTTTGTCTCGAAGATGTTCCCTGGAGTGGTTGCAAAATTTTCATCGTCAATCCTCATCCAAAATTGGAAAGCACCAATAGCCCTACCTCTCAAAGAGTTCATCTAACCTCCCGGAATTTCTTACTGTTCGAACAGACTTCTCCTGGAGTGAGCTCTTCTGGAGTAGGCCACCCAACTTGCCTGTGATATTCTCCATACTCTCTCTCCTTCTGTACATTTTATTTGACACAATGTGGAACTAAAACAAGAGCATACATCTTCCATATAAAAGGCTAAGTATATGTATGTTCTGTTGCTAGGCATGGTGATTTAGATGTTCACCAATAGATGGCAAGCGAGCTCCCATATACGTTCTCCACTAACTGGGACATGGCACGGGCATATGTATTGCACAGGCAGTGGTGATTTATGAAAATCCTGAATAAGTTTACCTGATTCTTTCAAGTCCTCATTTCCAAGATTCACACATGGTACAAATACCATGGATGGTTATTTCTCTGGCTTCATTTTACCTTGAATAGCAAATTGGGAATGAGGAAATCTCATCCTTATTTGAATATATTCTGTTTGAACTGTGGAGTTTATAACTTTGCACAAAAAAAATCTTCCCAGCATTTCTATTTCCTTATGCCTGATAATTCATCTAAAGTGTAGATTTCTCAGTTTTCACATACCCACGCAGTCACTCTACAAATCAATTTATGTGAGTGGAAGAACTTTAGAAGTACCTACCTAAAATCTGTTTCCTTTAAAAACTGCCATTTTTATGCTGATAATTGCCTTTTCTACTGCATATTTAGGAATCAGATCGTGCTGAAGGAAGTTCTAGGCGATTGGAGCGCTTGTGGTGTGAAGAAGAGAGCCAAAAAGGAATTAATTCTTCACTTCCATTAGTTGTCTGGCGTTTTGTGAGAACCCGTGCCATTGTTGCCATGGCTCTAATGGTGTTTGCTGTAATATTCCAGTTTGTAGGCCCTGTGAGTATCCTGAAGTTACAACTGATAATACAGTAGTCAGTCAATGTATTTATATGTACTGCATTAACCCTTTCATTACGAACGACGTTTTAAAATGGTGTAAATTTTCTACACAAACAAACAAACGACGTGTTAAAATGGCGTTGCCGCTAAGCTAGCCTTAAGCAGGCCTAAAAGGTTCTGTGTGTAATAAAAGACTTCTTCTTGGGTCATCGTAACCTTTTTCGGTCTGTGGGAGAGGATTATCTCAATCCTTCGTCGCAATGCGAGTCCCACTCACAGCAGGTGTCCGAGGTCAGTTGCTTGTTGGTGCAGTGAAATAACAAACCTAGAAGTTTATGTGTGATTTGCAAATTGAGGGTTATAAGTACATTCCTTATGTTTAGCTCTACAACTAAAAATTTTTAACGGAGTTCTACCGTTATTTTTAACGTAGTTTGTGTGTAAAGGAATCTCCGAACTAATTTTTTGTTAGTTATTTAGTTGGTTAGGGAGTGATTTTTTCTATGGTTTTAAGTTAGTTATGGAGTTATTATATTTTTAGGTAAACAACTTAATGTTATTCTTTTATATGAATTGATGACCATATTTTTAGTGAGTTTAAATGTTTAGTTTTCCCTTTTAATTACTCATGCTTATTTGATTTTGACAGCTGACTATTTCAGTTCTGTTTTCGTTGGTCAATGGTTTCCACCTAAAGAATACAGTGATTCCTGGTAGTGTTTTGAATCCTGAGGCACACAAATGTTGAAGTTAAAACATTCGCTTCGAAGAATTTCATGCTCCTAAAATCGGATGATTTTATGAATAAGAAAAGTAATAATAAGAATAATAAAAAAGGCTGGGAAATTTTGACTTAATCAAGATATTCGTACTTGATGAATGTGATATCTGCATAAATTTCCAAAAACAAGAGTTCCGTAGACCATACATCTCATGAATTAACACAGTGAAATTTTCTAAGTACTGATTCTTTGATTCATGCTCTGATGATGCCAATATCCTGAATAAGGTAATTTTAAATTTATAATAATTTTTATCATTGAATAATCATCAAAATCATTTCCAAGTGTGAAATACAATGAAGACATTATTTATTTTACCATTTATATGATTTTTGTTGCTAGAGAGCTTAATATTAATGGTAGAATTTCATTTTAGAGCTGTAAAGGTATTGTAAAACTAAAATAATTCATTTCCAATTAAATAAATATCAAGGCTGTAGCAACAATGTTTTTAGCAAAACCATCACATAAAATAATAGTTGACCGCGACCGCATGCCGTAATGGGCACCACAAGCGGAAAGGGGCGGAGATCATCTCTGCCAGGTGGCCGAGAAAAAGGTTCAACACCCCTCTAGGCCCCAACCCAAGTTAGGGGTCCCAGGTACCTGAGAAGATCCTAGCGTAGTGAAAGCTCCGTACTGGCAAGGCAAAGAAATTTTCCCTGTCCTCATCGCAAAAGGGTTAAATGCTTAGTGTTAAATCATTTGTTTGCCTAAAGCTAGCTCATAACTAAGTGGTAGTCAATAGTTTACTTGATGCTAGGAGTTTTATCTGCACAATCTCTTGATTTATTCAGATACCATTACGTAGTTAGATATCTGCTCAATATCCAAAGTTCCTTACATTGGTACTCATTATAGCCATTGAAAGTTCATTCTTGGATTCTCTCATGGTTGACCAATTATATTTATCGGGCATGAAAGGATTCTAAACAAATTAAAGGAAATCGGTGTCTATCAATACTGTTTATTCAGTTATCTTTATTTTATAGCAGATGGCACAGTCAAGAACTTGCCTGTCATTTTTTTTCCATTCATCACAATATAGGGGTCTTTGATCAGTGGTATTGCAGAGGTTAATTTAACCCTTTTACAGCCAGTCTCCTTTACCTGGTTTATGGGAAAAATGCCAGGGCTATTTTGGCAAATTTGATTTTTTTTAAATATATTGAATTGCTTTGAAACTTTTTGTCAGTAGTGATAAAGAAGCACGATAGACACTGAAGAAGTGTCGAGGAAAGCTATATGGTGCACAGAGAAGAGAGGGTCCAAGCGTAAAAATACGTGGCCAATAGATCGGCCCGTGACATTCTTCACACATACCCCACAAGCTGATAGATTGGCCAGCTGGCACTAAAAGGGTTAAGCTATTAAGTAGTATTCAAAATCTCAGAAAGAAAAAGTTGTGGCTTATCACTCACAGAGCCTTGCATGTATTCTCTTGACTTATTAGTTCTCAGCCATTCATTTAAGAGTTATTGGTGACTTTGCATGTTAGCATAATAGTCATCTAACTTTGTATCTGAGTAGAAAATTCTGGTTCTATCTGGTATAAAGGCATTTTACCTGAGAGAGAAATATGACCTATGTATAAAAATTCAAAACATTGTATAGAGCCCTGAGGAATCCCACAAGACTTAGGATAACCATTGAAACATGAAGATTGAGTACTTAGGACAGATCACCTGTGAGCCATGGCTGAGATAAGACTCATATCTGCTCATTCAAGTTTGTATGAAAGCAGTACATATATGATCCACAGCATCAGTTGCTGTAGCCAAGTCAATAAATTACCTATAAGATGATTTCTCTGTGTCTAGTTACCTTGAAGTTTCACTATACAAGCATCAAAATTTGAGCGGATACTCAATTTTCTTTTTTTTTTAGTTTTTTTTTGACTGATAGTAAAAATCAAGTGTAAATTAGTGAAATCCTGAAAATTGCAATGCTAAGTGTTTATAATTGGAGCTAGCATGGACTTGATATAGAGTATTCGTTAGAGTTCTGCATTGAGTGTACTCAGCTAGACCTGAAAGTCACTTGAAAAAGAGCCTCTCTTTGGAGTCAGATTGGCATGGACTAGACAGATTTGATTAGGTCCTTGTATGATGTAATAGGTAAAATATGCTACAGTTAATATTCCAACTCTCACTTATTGTTTTAATCTTACTGTTATTTCTCATTTTAATTTTGTCACCTGTGGTAGACACTTGCTTGCATGTATGAAGAAGCAATCTCCTTTACAAGAGGCAAATAAAAAAAACTTTTTTAGCCTTAGGATGAACAGGATTAGTGACGTACATGCTCAGAAGTACAGTAGACTCTCATTATTACGAAGTTCATGGGACCAAAAAATCGACAGTTTGTAATATCGAACTTCGTATCAACATTTTTTTAAGAAACATAGCAAAAATTACTGTAAAAACTTCCTCGGATGCTGGGGTTACATTCCACGACTATGCCGTGTTGCGCAAGTCTGCATTGGAGTAAGCATTAGTCTCTTAGAAATAAGGGGCTACATTCCAAAGTGGAAAAAAATACTCTATCAGGACCTTTTTTCCATAAATATGACGAGCCTGCTTCTATTTATTTAAGAAAATGTAGTTCACCACCTAAACTATTACAACTGTATCCTCTTGTATAAAAAAAAACTTGAAGCTATAAATTAGAATCACAAGTTCATGAGCTGACATGATTTTACATAATTTCGACTCATTTTTATAAATGTGTACAGCATTTTTTGCCACTCATTAATGCTAATAAATATACACTGTATTTACTCAAATTATCTCCATAGAATCAAAAAAATAATATTACAATTAGTTAAACAAGAATAAAATTAAAAACTTGCTGATTCTCACTTATGTTATATCCAAAGATCGGCTCCTGAGCTTTTGCATGCTGCTGTTAGGCTGATAAATACCGGCAGTGTGTTTGCAATCACTGTGAGGGTACGTGTCTGCATTTATTTTTTGTAGATTTTTTTTTCGCTCCTTCTTTTGGGTATATTTTATTGGTTTTTAATGGAGCTTAAACAAAACTCACATGAATGAAATGATCTACTCCTGATGGAGTGATTTTAATGAGTTCGTATCTTGACTGGGGATGCAAGCTGGTGTGAAGAATTTCGTGATCGGGAGCTGCTGCGGCTTTTCCACTCCCTAAGGAATTCTACAAAAGGCAATACAGCTACATTGATACACATTTTTTTCCTGGGATCATTAGCAGTGCTTTCATCTGGCCATCTTGGGCCCATTTCGAGAAATGAAATAGGAGCAAAGCACACATGAGAAAAATGCCTCACACGATGTTCCACGAGTCACTGCCATGGAAGTAAGTATCCTTTGTTCACATGGTAGTTCTCAAGTTCTTGGGCAAAGTACGTGTGGCAAAGGTTCACTATTTATAATGCAACATTGTGGATGACCGAATGAATGCCGTTTTTGTGTCAAAATTTGTAATAAATTTTTTTGTTTCAATTGGGACCGGAACTAAGGTTTGTAATTTCGTAATTTCGTTTCTTTTACCATAATTTGGATACCCCTTTGATCAGGATCAATAATTTTGCTTTGTAAAAATGAAAGTTTGTAAGAACATGGTTAATAATAACGAGAGTCTACTGTGATGTCAAATTAACCTGGCTATGGACAATACATGTTCAAGAAGCCTAGGCTTACAAAGTACACATGTCAGTCCATGTATGTAGGCTCAACCAGCGAATTTTAGACCACTGCAGTGCTCCAGTCCCTTAGGCTGAGTACCATAAACCTCCATTATCCTCAAGTGGTGTTGGGTTGTATGTCATCATAAGTTTTCACACCATGTGCCGTAGTCTCTAGTGGAGCCACGAGAGAAAGCCTCCCTCCTACTGTGCAAGTCTGGACAAGTCATTTGAGGGAAAGTGCCTTTGTAAGTGGAGGATTGCTTGGGAGTATAGGAAGCATACCATGAAGACTGGTTGGCTGTGCGGAACTCAACTCTGTTAAATGAAGGATTTGGTGTTTTCCCAGCAAATGATGTTGATGAAGTTTTCTCAGGTTTAAAACCAGGTCATAAAGGCAGCTACTGCCAACATTTAGATTGCTAACTCTGCCATCGTCATCAGGGCTGAGCCCTGACATCATCATCCCTGATGACGATGGAAGAGTTAGCCATCAAAACGTTGGCAGCAGTGGCTTTTCTGACCCTGTTGGAAACCCAAGAAAACTTCATTAACAACTCTGTTTGATTCCTGAAGGTGGCAGCATGTCTACTTTAACTATAAAAGTCTAACAGTTGAAGGACTGTATGTATGGGTGACTCCAACGGGCAAGGGCCCAGCCACATTGACACACCGGTTCCCGTAAGAATACTGAAGTTAAGCAATATTGGGCCCCGATGGGGGTTGGATGGGTGACCATACATACCTTCACCGTGGCGCTCTTGTCCCCTGTCTGCGTGTGGCAGACAGGTATGGGGTTGGCACAAAGGATCAAGAAGGTCTAAGTGCCAGGGCTCCTGTCGAAGGCCCCCCCACAAACAATTTATCTATGGGTGACTCCGTGATATGGCCATGTGTGTGATGTTTCAAGTGCGTCATTAGTTTGCAGTTAGTCAGGTATAGTATTTCATCAGCTGCTGCATGTGTGGCAAGGACAGAAAGGAAGAGAACAGGCTATGTCCTCACATTTTTGCAGTAGTTTTTTGTCTGCAGGATGGGACATTAAATTGGTCTCCATACTGTTTAGTTTTTTTTTTAGAAGAGTAGGCTAAAGTAGATGCTGCATTTTTCTCCACTCTTCCACCATTTTACATATAAATCTACCCTTACTAACTTGCAATCGTGGAAATTACCTCAGATATCAGTTGCTTCCCCAAATGACCAGTTAACTATAGTGATGTTACTTCCATTACTTTTTTAAATATTTCTTTTGCATTTTTCCATGACAGGCTTGGATTCAGCGATTGATTTTAGATTATGTCGAAGATCCTAGTCAGGCTCTGGAGTGGGGTTTTTCCTTGGTCGGAGTACTGTTCACTTGCCAGCTGTTGAGAAATTATTGTTTTGGTGGATCTTATGTGCTTGGTCTTCATACAGGTAAATGAAGAATTTCATTTTTCCTATTGAAATAAAACAACTAATTATGTACCGGGATACTTGTATGCCTTGAGATACGTGCATCACTCTGTGCATATTCTTCTTTATTTTATTAGGGGTACGAGTGCAGGGAGCTCTTCAGTTTTTAATTTATAAGAAAATGTTGCTTCTTCATTCTGGAGGGGAAAAGGCTCTCTCACAAGTTATTACTTTCTGCACTAATGAACAAGAAAGGATATTTGAAGCTGTCTCAATGGGAGTCCTCATCCTTGGTAGGCATAACTTTCTCCATTCTTTTTTTTCTGCTGATAGTTAGCTTCTAATTTTTCAGCATTATAAGTGTTCCCTTTTTCTTGAGTTTCACCCCAGTAATATCAAGTTGGTGGAATCCACATGGGGCTCTTGTGGAAATTGAAGGTGCATATTTGGTGGAAATCCAAGGTGGAATTTACGTGATTTTGGTCATGAGATCCACCAAATCCCCACATAAAATAATAAATTTTCACATGGGACCCACATCATTCCCATGTGAGTGGGAATTGAATGAATTGAAACTCATGAATTGCCCTACTTCAAAACGTTGATCATCAATCCAGAAAATCCTTGTATCTTTGGCTATGAAATTTTTTTTAACGGGGGCAAAATTGTTACAATTGAAATAATTTCCTTTCTTGGATCCCAAAATAAAAATTTAATTTATTAATACTCTTAAAGCCGCTACTACAGAATCATATTGTCAACATATAACGTATTGATTTATACTTCCAATTCTCTATGTCAACATATGATATAAAATCATTCTACTAACTACCTACCCAAAGGCATATTTCCACATATCTCATGTCTAACTCACAACTGATAGTAATGCTTCAAAAAAGTGGTATATACCTGGCTATTCCCATGCGTTCAAGTAATGGTGAGAACTAATTTTTTAAGGTCAATGCCGTGATAGTTTGAGGAAATACCATCCAGTCAGGATAACAGTTTTCAGGCATTAATTAATTGAAACCTACGTTGCCACATAGAATGAATATAAAGTCAATATTAATGAGAATAAACAAGATTTTTTCAAAGACTCAAAATTTGTCGTACGTATATAGAACACTTCACCTCCTCTTAAAATCCACATAATTTATACCGTGGGTAAATGGTGGAAATTCTGAAAATTTCCATCTCCACCAAATTACCTCGAATGTGCTAGATTTTACATGGGATCCATGTGGAGCAGTTAATCCACAACACTGGAGTATTTGTGGCATTATATCCTAATTTTCTATTTGATTTTTCATTCGTTACCCACTCGGTCGAAATCTGTAGCTATTGTATATCATACTAGCTGGAGGTACCCGTTGAAATTCAACGGGGGTGAAAAACATTGAACTTATTTTATAAGAAAACCACAAAGCCTGAAGAACACTGTTAGCATGATCATTTGAGGACTTCGTATCCTATCTTGTTTGTTGTGATCATTGTAATTCGTTCGTTTTCCATTTCGTGCACGGAGAGTTGAAGAATTGTTTGTCCTCTTTAATGCACGGGAAACCCAATAATGGCCCATGAAGACTCATTACTACTTAATAAATAGCACCTAGGTTGATAAATGGTCACATCGTCCCTCCGGTTCTCTTGAGCCGTCTTCTGAGTGATTAACAGCTTGATCGCTTCCTTTGTGTACATAAATATATCTGCATTCAATGACTTAATTTAGTTGCGCAATTCAACGTTGATATGTGCGTTGAGTATCTTAATCAGGATTGGAGAGTTGGGTACAATCCAGAGGTGGACAACGTCCAAAGGAGAATTTCCAGCTGCTGCCATGTTTATTTGACCTATGAATCCTACATCACCTGGACTGCGCCTTCGGATAAAGGGCAGCCATAATCATTGGTTTTAGTTGTTAAATAAAAAATCTATGGTGATTTTTAGTGCACTTGTCGATTTTCATGCATGGATGTCGTTCATTGCGCAGAATTTCCACTCTTCTTTCGGCTGAGAAGCATGTAGTGACATCATTATAGTTTTCGCCTTCTTAAAACAAAGTAAAGTTTCGAAACAGATGGATCTATATTTGAACCAGATTTAAAGGTTGCTACCCATCCGTAGGTTAGGTTAGGATGATATATGTGCGGTTTTTAGCGTAATCCGAGAAACACCACGACGATACGCTCATTGGATCGCTAGTGGACATGTCTTTGAGCATCCAATTCTAACCTTTGTCGCTTTTCAAGCACAAACTCATTTTCTTGCAATGAAGACATTCCTCATTCTTAAGAAGATAAATTCGAAAGGTTACTCTTTTTTCTATTAAGGATGTTGATGGCTGTATTTTTAAGTCCAAGGAGGGGAAACACAGTGGCAAATGAGAGACTCTATGATTGAGTAAATGTAAGTGAACTGCATTTTAACACGTTTAAGTATATATAAATAACTCGTAAAGTTTATGTGGGAATTGATCTAAAAAACAGTTCACAATCGTAATGAGAGGCAGACGGTTCCACTACGTGTAATACATCTGAGTATTGAACAATAATAAACTACCCCGTGTTTGTTGTAGCAACAGAGGCATTATTAACATTATTATTCGCTGCACGTAAATATTTTTCCACGTTTAATTCCTTTATGTGTATTGTTTACTACATAAGTGTTCTCTCGTATGCAGTTCCCCAAAGGGAGCTACTTTGAGAATAGACATTGAAGAGTATACTTGTTGTAAATATGCATTGAAATTATCGATTACCCCCCGAAGCAATCTATCATGGGGCCCTTGGGACTCTGGGCCCTTCTTCTACAAATTTTCTTTTTACATACTATCATGGGCCAGCAGGAAATCTTTAATGCCAGATGCGTGAATATCCTTTGAAATTCAAATCTCTGGTTGTCAAGGAAATATGCTATTGTTGATTTCAGAGAAAAATGTGAGATTTTTCCGGAAGAAAACATTATTTTCAGAGAATTACGAAGCGTAAAAGAAAATCGATTGAAAGAATTATGTAGAAACTTTATTTTTTCAGCTATTGGTTAAAAAAAATTCCAGCCCTCTATCTTGATAGAAAGTTATTATAAAAAGCAAAAAATGAAACCACTGCACCGAACCCAATGCTTATCATGGACCACCAGGGGGGGCCTTTGGGGGCCCTGAGGGCTTTTTAATGTAGCCTTTGTTCAACCCATGTACATTTTATGTCTACATACAAATTTCAGCTCAATGGGTTCAGCAGTTTTTGCGTGATTGAGCAACAGACAGACAGACACCATTCAATTTTTATATATTAGTATGATTAGCAACGGTTACAACCCAATTTCTCAACTTTTATGATTGGCATTATTTATTAAATTCCTTCGTTGTTAAAAGAAATATGACCTATCTGTATTTCTTTCTTCTTGCAACAATCAACCCTTTTCTCTTTCTTATGTAATTAGATACGAAACATCACAACTCAAAGATCATGCCAAAAAACAAATGAGCGATGATATTGCCGAGTGCGCATCATGTTTGAGTATGTTAAGTTGCTCACTTTCAACATTATTCATTAAAAAAAGAACAACAATTACTAACAAGATCATTTCAAAAATAAACTTGGTTATATTCGCTATATAATTATTGAAACAATCATGTCACCATTCCACGTAGTGAACTTGCGAACCATTGATCACAACAAGCTCCAAACTACTCACTGAAGTGAATTTTTGCACATTCAAAGAAATCTCCATTACCACTTAAAATCCACTAAATTTCCACCGTGGGTAAATGGAGAAATTCCTGCCTAATTTCCACCTTCACCAAATACCTACATACTGTGGTGGATCCCACGTGGGATCCACGTGGAATTCCAAACCTGTTCTTACTGGGGTACGAGTTCAATGCTCCCAAGTTAGGTTTCTTTGGTGGTTTGTTTGTATTAACCTCGAGGAATGATCATGGTTTCACTATAGGTATTGAAGCATCATCATATGATGACTGTTTCAGGCGATGCCACAATTTAATGAAACCATGGCCATATTTCTTCATTGAGAATATATTTGTGTGGTATTAAGTCCTTTTGAATTATTTTACTGCCTAGTTGAATGTAATTTCACCAAGCATAAGTCAACAGAATCAACTCTATGGAGGATGTATGTATGTGTTTGAAAGCATGTAATCCTCATTAGTGATTTGAAATATAATAATGAACCCCTCAGGAACCCTTAAATTGTTTATTTACTCACCCTTTAGAAAAATCTATCATTGAGTGGAAATTACATACTTACAATTAGACATGCAAATGAAAACTGATGATAATGGCTTACCTGGTGGCCTAAGAGGTGGTGGGTTAATACCTATGCAATCTAATTTAGAGTTTTTTACTTCAAATCACGCTTGGGTGGATTTTTCACCTCTAAAGGTTTTGATCTGGGGACTTGTCTGCAGTGTAATAGTCGAAAATTTATTTAATTGCACTTAATTTGAGGTCATGTGTGTGCTGTATAGATATTTTTTTTAAATCCTACCAGGGCATAAGAATGTGGATTCTGTCTTAGTTTAAATTTATGCTTTCTCTGAGTATCCACTTTTCAATTTCATGAGACAGGTACATATGTATTTATCTTTGAAAAATTGGTTTACCAGGAAACTCCCTCAATGGAAGCTGTGCATTATATATGAATTATTTCTTTAGATTACAATTCTGCCACTTTTTCCTTGATAAGTTATCTAACTCCTTTTTGAGTAAATCCTATGACATGTTTGATGAAAATTAAATACACATCCATGCATACATTCTTTTGTACTCTGTAAGTTTTTCTAGCACTTGCTGAAGTGTAAAAAGCTGATTTCTCAGGGCATTAACCCACACCCCACATGCTGTTGACTGTTATTTTCTTCAAAATTTCAATTAATATCTTACAAAACACTTTTCCCTGAATACTCAATAGGCTAATTGCTCTATAGTTTTAATGTTCATACTTCCTACCCATCCCTTTGTACAAAGGGACTATTCTTGCATTATTCAAATATGTTTGTTTTCAGGCATAAATTAAGCAACTCACACATTATTAATGATTAACTTACACCTAAACATCAACATTTCCCTATATAATCCATCAATGCCTGCAGCCTTCTCATGTTTCAATATCCTCACTGCTGTTACAGCCTCATTCTCATATCTACTTCCCTACCAACATTTCCGAATCCTACTTTGTGAGGCCCTCTTTCACTGTCTGTGCAATTATTGTATAAATCTTCAAATTACACACTCTAGAAGTCTTTGACGTTGTATTCATCCCACATGATCTCAATTTTTTTTTCATTGCATTTACTATTCTGCCATCTCCCTGCTTTGCCTTTTTAGTCTATTTCCAAAATACATACATACTTACCTTTAACATTTTTACAAAAGGTGGTTTTACAAATAAGTTATTTGAATTATTGTGACATATACTCATTTTTGCTCATACTTTAAAGACAATTATACAATGAATACTTACTAATTAGTAGATAAACCTGCCCAGTTAGTGATCATGAGTGGTGAGTAAATACCACCTGCCATCAAAGCACCCTTTAACCCAAAATGCTACTTGGAGGCTCATTTTGTCTATAAAAGATTGAACACTCATTGTCCTGTTTTGTTTGAGAAGTTATTTTGCTTATTGCTCTAATTCTTAATGTACTCTATCCTTATTAATTTTCTTTTTCGTATCATTGTTATTCATGACTCATCTTCACTTCACCAAATACATATTCCAACATTCCTTTTGACATATTTTTTGTTCGGTTAAGTGAAGTTCTGATGAATAATTACCAATGCAGTACATATACCCATATTTACTTTGTACATATTTGAAAGATGGAATTCTAAGTATGTATAGACAACATTTTACACACATTGATTTTACTCAAAACAGTACACACATTAATTTTATACTAGATATATCTCTTTGGCCCACATCCATTTATTAAACTCAAGCTTTCTGTGCTGGCAGTCTCCATCATGTGAGATTTATGATTGAAATATGTAGGTAGTCTATAATTCACAACTTTTGCTAATGAGGTAGTATGCAGTGCATTTGCAGTTTAACACTTTAGGGTTACCAAAAAATATGGCTAATTTTTAAATGCTTTGACTTTCAGTTGTTTTGTGCGAGGAAATTGATTTGGGAGAAGAGACTTTATTTTTATCTTGTTAACATGATGTCTTCCTTGGTTAAGGGTATCCTTAGTTTATAAAATATTAATGAAAAATTCTAAATTACAAATATTTGTACAAATACTTTCATTCCTTGGTGTATGGCTTTTGCATTGGGTGACAAATTCCTCTGGCTTTTATCTTCTTTGCATAGGTACACCTGTTATGTTCACCATGAGTGTGGTCTATTCTTGCCAAATCCTTGGTCCTTGGGCTTTACTGGGAAATTTTATCATCCTTTTGTTTTATCCTCTAATGGTAAGTTATATTATGAGTAGTGTTAGAGTAGTATTTTCTCACTCATCACCAAATGCTAATTTTGTTGTGAAATAAAAAGATTCAGAATTTGTGCATTTAGACATTCAAAGAAATTAAGCATCCAAATAAAGCATGAAAAAGCACTTTGTGTGGTATGAAGTAGTGGCGTAATAACATTGCAGATTTGGGCAAGGCATGGGGGGCAAGCATTTAAGTAGGCATATGGCACACCCCCCTCCTTTCAAACAAACTTTTTAGATCTTCAAGACCTACCTTCTAAAATCCTAAAATTTGATATTTTCAAACTCAGAATTGTGGTTTTCTGGTTTAATTTTTCAGCTTTCTCGTGAAACATTTCAGTTTGTATTTTGAGAATGACACTTACCACTTAGATGTTGAATTGCAACAAAAAATGGTTTTCTGTAAGCAAAATATGTTATGTAAAAGATCAATTTTATTTCCCAAAAACATTGGCATTGTGCTCATTGTTTACAAACTCTCTACAGAGGTCAGCAATGACCAGCAGATTTAACTTTTCTTGGTAGGCATGCAAGATATAATTAATATTGGAATACATGTTGAGGCTAAGACACAAGCATTACCTAACCAGAGACATTTCCGGTGGCGGCATGGTGCTACATAGTTGCATTGGTTGCATCCTAATTGTGTTCATCTTGGGGACTCATTTTTATTGGAATATTGTTATTTTCTAATGACATGATAACTTAACAATTGCTGTGCTCCTTACTTTTGGAAATCCCTGGCCACTAAAAGGCAATTACAAATTCATACTGTTCATAGAAAGATAACTATTTTTTGTTTGAGCTACAGCAGAGCTCAAGAAAAAAAAACATCAGTGGAACTAAAAGATATGTAGCACATGAAGCAAAGCTGAAAAGTGTCAACCAAGATCAACTCTCCCACATATTTTTTAATTCTTGGCATTTATATGCAAAAAGTGACCAGTACCAAAATTTTAAGGAAATGAACTTATAAACAACTAAAATTACCATCACTGCTATTACCACAGCTGCAAGCATCATGATCCAGGTCCACTCTCCTCAAAATTTAGAAATATGTAGTAGTTTGGAGCTGACCATTCTCCTCCTGTTTCTTTTTTCTCTTCCAATTTTTGTAACCTGAAAGTTTTACTCCTCCACAACTGTAAATCATGGTATCACTCACTATCAGAATAAATTTAACTCTACAATGCGCCCATTAGGTCTGTTGGACCCAGTAGATTGCTATGCATTTATGATGCAAGTGTGACAAGTTTGTGCTTGATATTTAGTAGTAGCCCTACCACCTTCTATGGTAAAGGTGGTGCCAAAACACTAATAATCATTGTACCCACCATTGTGAATGCCCCGTCAATGTTGAAGTACCATCTCTTTGGGATGCTGCAATAAATGAGGGTACCTTCTGCACCTCCTTTTTGATACAGTGTGTCCTCGTTTAACGTTGTTAACTCGTTCCTGAAAAAGTAGACGTTAAGCGAAACAACGTTAAACGATGCAGTATTTTCCATAAGAAACAATGTAAAAATTTAAAATTTGTTCCAAACTGTACAATTCTTCATTCACAATAACGATTACCGCACAGCACAGCGATAAAAGGTTGGATATATGGCATTATTGAATGAAGCATTCAAACTAATTTTATAAAACATTTTAATGGTGAAACTTTGATATTTTCACTCACAAAAGAAATTTTGGAATTATTCTCTATCCTGGCGGCACGAAAACTACAGGTGATAGGAACTTACTGTTGATATTTTAAAATACAGGGGACCTGGTTGAAAGGTGTTATCAATGGATTAATGCACAAAAACTGCAAATTTTCTCAAATATTTATGTGTTTTTATGGACTACTTCGCGTCATCCTCCACTGATTTATGGCATATTTTAATTATGTGGGCAGTCGAACAGATGGCACCACTAGTCAGAGAACTTCATATCTTAGATGAAACAAACTGAAAAGGCATTTTTAAAACAATAAGCACCAGGTTTCCCTCCTATATTTCTGATATTTAGTGCTGTTAGCACCGGTTTCCCTCTGAGTAAATAGAAATTTTTGTCCTTCACTGCGGGAGCGTGCGCATGCGAATGCAGTGAAGGGCAAACATTTCGCTCGCTGCGATCACGAAGATGTAGGAAATCAATTAAAATAGTGAGTGAAGTAGGGAAGCTCATTGCTGTGTACAACATTTTTGTTATTTCGTAACAATTTTTTAGGAACAGTATCACCCTCGACGATTTACTGCATCATGGAGGGTTTAGAAAACGTCCTATTACATTGGTACGGAGGCTTCCGCGGTGATTAATTGGAAAAGTATTTTCCGGGTTAAGGCCGCGTTGGTCCATTTGGGCGGACGACAGTTTCGGGCGCATTCCAGCTCCCGTCTTCAGGTCCAACTGATCTGCAGAGCATCATTTTCTTCTATATATATATCTAGTCAGGTGCGCGCTGATATGTTCGGTTTGAATCCCATTGTTGGAAAAGCCGTTTGAAAGATGCAGGGAGAGGATAACCGTCTTCCCTGTTGAAGTTCTTTTCGTGGTTCACTATTTCTATTGCCTCCCTTATCAGCCGAGGGAAATATTTATTTTCTCTGGCAATGATTTTGGATTCCTGGAATTTAATCACGTGTCCGGGTTCTGACCATGCATGCTCTGCAACCGCGGAAAGGCGAAAATTTTTCTTTTCGGTTGCCTTACGATGTTCTTCTATTCTGATTTTTAGGGATCTAGATGTTTGACCGATGTAAGATTTACCACAGGTACACGACACTTCATACACTCCTTCGTATATGTCACATGGGTGACGATCTTTTTCGCTCCGAAGGAGGTCAGAGGTCTTCTTAACGCTTTTAAATCTCGTCAAGACGTCGTGTTTGGCGAGAACTCTTGCGATCCTCTCGGAAGTTCCTGCGACGTATGGTAAGATAGCATGTGCCTTTGCCTTCTGATGGTCTTCTCTTTCAGTCTCCAAGGTCGCATGACGTTTCTCTTCTTCCTTACGCGCGATTTTTCGAATTAATTCTCGATTATAGCCATTCCCTTGGAGTGCGGCGAGGAGGTGTTGTTTTTCTTTCGCGAGCGAATCGGCATCCGAGATGGCATATGCCCTGTGATATAAAGTTTTGATAACTGATGCTTTTTGGCCAGGATGATGGTGGGATTTGGCATTTAAATAGCGGTCAGTATGCGTTTTCTTACGATAAACTGAATGTCCTAACGTTCCATTAGCTTTCTTTGTGACGAGAACGTCTAGGAAGGGGAGCCGATTATTTTCCTCCATTTCCATTGTGAATTGAATGGAAGTATTATGGCTGTTGAGATGTTCTAGGAATTTATTCAATTCATCAGTCCCGTGAGGCCATATGACGAAGGTGTCGTCGACATATCTCACAAAGAGTTTTGGTTTTAGATGGAAAGAATCCAGGGCTTTGCGTTCAAAGTCTTCCATGTAAAGATCGGCGATGACTGGGGATAAAGGAGATCCCATGGATGCCCCTTCAGATTGCTCGTATAATTTTCCATTCCAAGAGAAATAGCAATTATTGAGACAAAATTCTACCATTTTAGGAATATCCTTTGGAAGACCTTTTTTCGTTAGAGTCTTAATGATGTCGATTGCCTCTTTAACGGGTATTTTTGTAAATAAGGACACCACGTCGAAACTGACAAGAAGATCATTTTCCGAAATCTTGGCTTCCTGTATAATTTCGATGAAATGGGAGGAGTTCTTTACGTAGGTGGTAGTTAGGCCTGAAAATGGTCGTAGGCTATGGGCTAGATACTTTGCTAGCTTATGCGTGGGTGAATCACGACCCCTTCCACGATCCAGATGGAAAGAATCTTTCCATCTAAAACCAAAACTCTTTGTGAGATATGTCGACGACACCTTCGTCATATGGCCTCACGGGACTGATGAATTGAATAAATTCCTAGAACATCTCAACAGCCATAATACTTCCATTCAATTCACAATGGAAATGGAGGAAAATAATCGGCTCCCCTTCCTAGACGTTCTCGTCACAAAGAAAGCTAATGGAACGTTAGGACATTCAGTTTATCGTAAGAAAACGCATACTGACCGCTATTTAAATGCCAAATCCCACCATCATCCTGGCCAAAAAGCATCAGTTATCAAAACTTTATATCACAGGGCATATGCCATCTCGGATGCCGATTCGCTCGCGAAAGAAAAACAACACCTCCTCGCCGCACTCCAAGGGAATGGCTATAATCGAGAATTAATTCGAAAAATCGCGCGTAAGGAAGAAGAGAAACGTCATGCGACCTTGGAGACTGAAAGAGAAGACCATCAGAAGGCAAAGGCACATGCTATCTTACCATACGTCGCAGGAACTTCCGAGAGGATCGCAAGAGTTCTCGCCAAACACGACGTCTTGACGAGATTTAAAAGCGTTAAGAAGACCTCTGACCTCCTTCGGAGCGAAAAAGATCGTCACCCATGTGACATATACGAAGGAGTGTATGAAGTGTCGTGTACCTGTGGTAAATCTTACATCGGTCAAACATCTAGATCCCTAAAAATCAGAATAGAAGAACATCGTAAGGCAACCGAAAAGAAAAATTTTCGCCTTTCCGCGGTTGCAGAGCATGCATGGTCAGAACCCGGACACGTGATTAAATTCCAGGAATCCAAAATCATTGCCAGAGAAAATAAATATTTCCCTCGGCTGATAAGGGAGGCAATAGAAATAGTGAACCACGAAAAGAACTTCAACAGGGAAGACGGTTATCCTCTCCCTGCATCTTTCAATTCACCTCAAGCAGCAGTGAATCAACTTTTTCTACCACCAATTCTACCTTATGGCGGCATGGGATTTTCAGGTATTTTTTCCCGTAGATATCTGCCCATAGGTCTACCATTCAGACATGGTATTATTAATACCATGCCATTCAAGATGGTACACTAACATTGGTTTGAGTTTTAAATCACCCAATGCATTGCCCCCCAATAACAGCGTAGTAAATAATAAGCAAATATAACAGTTATGAAACAAATAACACAATAATTATTCACTCTGGTGAACCTTTTACACACGCTATGGGGAGTTAACGCCAAACTTTTCTGCCGAATGGAAATTTCGCATCAGATGCGCCGAAGTCCTATTCCTTATTAATTTTTTTGGTAGCGCAAAATTTGAACAACTTTGTCGTAAAGAGCTGACGACGTTGAACGATTAAGGGTTTTAATTGTTGGACAACGTTATCGCGAAACAACGTTAAACGGGACAACGTTAAATGAGGACACACTGTACATTTTTGCACCCTTTTCAAGGTGAGAATGACAGTTGCTGAAATTAAAATGATGATTGCCCATTGAAAATGTGGTCAATAAAAAAACTAGGGAAAGATGAATACTATAAACAAGTGCTACTTTTGTCGTTATTATGATACAATTCCACAAAGTTAAGTATTAGACTATTTTTTTATTATGAGTGTATTTATAAATATATAAAATTGATTATAAAAATTTTAGGGGTGTAGTTTTGTGAGTGATTAGGTTGATTTGTGTACTAGAATTTTGATTGAATGTATATTTGCTTTGCAGGCTGTGATTGCTAGCTTTACTAGTCACGTAAGAGTACAAACAGTGAGAATAACAGACCAGAGAGTGAGTCTTATGAGTGAAATTCTGAACAATATTAAACTGATAAAAATGTATGCTTGGGAAGATAGCTTTACTGAGAAAATATGCCGTAAGTATATACTGAATTATTGGAAAATCACAGAGCCTTAGAACCAGGTCATGTTTTAATGTGATCTCAATGACAGGATCACCTAAGTGCATCTTCTTATTAATAATTCTAGGGAGATTTCTCTTTACCATATGCACTTGATATTGGCAGAATTAAATTCCATTAATCTAAAATACTAGATGCTCCCCAATTTTGGCTTTGGAAATTATCCAGAGTATTCCAGAACCTGAAGGATTCCCTCCCACTTTGAGACCTCCATTAATCTTATCTCCATCATTTTTTGTACTTGAGGTGGTTTTTGAAAATTTTGTTCCTTATCATTCCAGATGTCCGCGATGAAGAAAGGCGTAATTTGCAAAAGGCAGCTTTCCTTCAGTCATTTAGTAACACTGTTACTCCTTCCATCACTCTTCTTGCATCTGTGTCTACCTTCTTAGGATATAGCTTGAGTGGTCATCCCCTCTATCCTGCTCAAGCTTTTACTATTTTTTCTGCTTTCACTGCAATGCAGTTTTCTGTAGGAACATTACCTTATGGCATCAAGTGCCTTGCAGAAGCCACTGTCAGTTTAAGGAAAATGCAGGTAGAAGGATTTTGAATTTTTAAAATTATTTTCATCACTTTTAAACATGAAATTGTAAAATAAATATTAGATTTCATTTAAATGGTGCCTTGATGTAGGTTTCATATATTGATTGGTAGAACCTTGGTGCAGACCCCTAAGCTACTGTTTTCTAATTACCAATACATATATCTCATGTATGTATTTCTTTTATGGTAGGTAATTTGAACCCAGTACTGCCAAAATCTTAAAACATGTCTTGGTACATTAATGGTGTTATGATAAAGTTGAGTGTCTTTTTCACCCCCATAAGAGCATAGTTTTTATGATCTTTTTAATAAACATTTAAATAAATTTTTAATGGAATATGTGTTAAGTATTCAATAGTCAAATCTTATTGGCAGAGGTCCATTGGGGAGCTATTAAAAATATGTGGTATAGTACCTCTATATGTGGCTTCACTATCTGAAATGTGTTTTACTCGCCATAATGTTCTAATAATTTTAATTGCTATTTATATTCAAGTCACACGGCTGATAAATCATTGTTGTTAAGAAATTTATGAGAGTGCGTGTTCTAGCATTGTAGCATTGGCTTGGAAATTGCTACCGGCCTATTGTTGTAAATCAATACTTACCTCGATCTCATATTGCTTTCTGTTGTGAACAGCTATTTGATAGTGACTTTCTAAATACAGTGATTTGTTGGGTTAGAACCACCAAAACCATCATTATTGTTCAGGGAAAACAAGTGTCACCATATAATTTTTATTCAATTTCATGCTAGTGAGAGAAACTAATCCACGGACTCAATAGCCTTAAAGTTAAGAAAAGATCTCTAGCATAAACAAGTAACTTTAAATTCTCGATGACGACAGCCTCCCCCAATATCCTTCGGCATCACCATCCTCTTTCAGCTTGAGACGTTTCACCAGATTTTACTCCATTGGTCTGACTGCCACTTGTGTGGTTTACTTATCAGCATCAGTTGGATGTGATAATTTCAAGCAGCAAAATAAGCTTTCTTTGCTGTAATTCTCATTGTATATTTTGGCCGTTCGCTTTAGAGGAGGTGTTATTAACTATTAAAAACAAAAAAATCCACTTCATTAGCAATGTCAGCAAAGGTAAGATGAAATCCACATTTCCATTGTTTAGGAAAGACAGTGGATACTCAAACAACTTCCAAAAAATGTGTGAAACAATACATGTATGAGTGTTCAATAGGCAAATGCATTGGGCAAAATAATACTGAATGGCTAAAGCTATCGGTAGTGCAAAGTAGCTGTGACAATATTTCATTAAAATGCAGCTCAATGGTGCATTACCTGCAGGCTTAAGTGAGAAATGTAGACTTAACAAAGATACCACACACAAATTGAAAAAAGGAATGAATCTTTTAGCTCGTTCCTTTTAGTGAACGAGGATGAAAGGAATGAGAATGCCCGACACTATTAGGCCACTTTTCCTTGTAAAAGAAGTGGTTTTTCTCTCACCCTATTTTACACATCTAGCAGTGTGTTTCATGATTGAAGAAAATCTTAAGAAGTGATTTCATGCTCTGAGAATATTGTCTCTACAATGGGCAGTAATGCTTCACAAAAACTGCTATTATTCAAAATGAAATCAGATAGTGAATTTTCAACATTAGGAGTGGCTTACTGCTCAGACGTGAGGTATGTTACGGCATGTGGAGAATGCTGCATGCGATTTCAGGAAAAGAACATTGGCATTTTTTATTTGGTAATTATATGACAACAAATGTAAGCCTGGATGTTTAATCAAAATGCTAGTGTATTGTTAGTTCATAATTATGCATTTTTTCCATTTTTCAATTTTTCTTTTTTGTTATGTCACTTGATTCATTTAGATTCCATCCAGGTGTGAACAATTAATGTTGAGTATGCTATCTGATTGCCATTTAGAGCTCTTTAAGAAGTATAAGTTGCAAATCTTCATTATTTGAAATTTATGTTTAAAACTTCTCATTTTGTAACATTTCATTTCACATTTTTGTGGTATTGTGAAGAAATTTCTTCAGCGTCAAAACCACAAACCCAATGTGATTAAGCAGTCTAAAGATGCATCCGATGAGATAAAGGACATGGTGGTTATTAAGGATGGTTCATTTGCATGGGATATTTTAGAAGAGGAAGTTGCCCCTTACCCACAGTCAAGTGAGTAAAAGGAAATGCCCACATGAATACAATTTCTATTCTCATTATTTTTCTAGTGATACTCATTCTGATTTATTCCGAGCAATTAAAAAAAATCTTATTTTTTCTTACATAGAGCGTCCTAAGAAAAGCATATGTAAAAAGCATCGGGGTGCTGTTATAAAATCAAGTTCTATAGAAAATAGAGAGATGAGTGGCATATTTCTTGGTAAAGATGAAGAAAAAGAGGTCCCACCTGCAACTTTGCAGAATATAAACTTTTCTGCAAAGGAGGGTAAATTGGTGGGAGTATGTGGTGGTGTAGGATCAGGAAAAAGCTCTCTTTTGTCTGCTGTCATGGGCGATGTAAGTATAAGTACACTAACCTACTTTTTTCGATTCTGTTACAAAAAATATAATTTAACTATTTAATTTAATTTTAGGGAAATATTTTTCTAAATACTGTAAAACCTCGATTTTATGTAGTTGGAGGGACCAAAAAAGAGGCAGTATGCAAAATCAAAGGCTGATAAAAATTCATGATGTGATGACATTTTTCAGATATCTTCATTGTATTTCAAATCAAGCCATGAGTAATAGAAATTTGTTTTGATGAGTGAACTTACTTTGAATTAATGTATTTGACGGCATGTAAGATGCACCTTTTCCCCCAAACTAATCACTTTAAAATCACCCCTGTGCCTAACATGAGAAGGTGGCTTCACTTGCAGGCTTAAGTCATCCACGAAAGTCTCTACTGAGGACAAATCTTACCCCAGATGGTCTGTACTACCCAGCCCTTCCCTAAATATTATTATTCATCACTGGTATTTTTGTTACGAACAGTACCATGCTCGATATATTCCATATTTGTCCGAATAGAATATAGTCCCCCTCCGAATATATGCTTCTCCCCCCCAACTTTTCATCTCTATTTATGGAAATGGATCCATAATTTCTTGCCATATTTATTCTCGCACCACAAATTTCCTTCGCATTTATCTTCTTAAAATAAAAAATAACATGGTCGGTTTTTTTTTTTTCAGTGTATCCACAGAACTAATGCAGGAAAAAATATTCAAGCCGCAATTGTATCGCGGGTTGCTTATATGGACTTTTCCCTGGCGTTGTAGGTCTATGGAAACATCGTTATGATGGAAAATTAATGAGATAATAAAAATATTTCATAACTCATAATTTAAATTTATATTATATATATATATATATATATATATATATATATATATATAAAATTATGATTTAATTTAAAAATTTTTAAATCTTTCTTCACTCATTCTCTCCACATGACCTAGCCAAGCTAACCGTTGGGTCTTCACAAATCTCACTATGTCTTCGCCTCTGATAACATATTCTATTTCCCTGTTCCTTCTTATCCTCCGTGTTACACCATCTGTCACGGGGCCATATATCCTTTGTAAAACCTTCCATTCAAATATTCGCAGAGCTTGCTCATTTCCAGCAGAGATGGTCCACGTTTCTGCCCCGTGTGTCACGACCGGTCTGAAAAGTATCTTATAGATCTTGACTTTCATCTCCTTAGATAGCAGAGTGGACTTCAAGAGCTTAATATTAGCCAAGTAAGCCCTATTTCTGGCCATTATCCTCTTGTTGATCTCTTCTGTCATTGAGTTCTTACAGTTTAAATTAGTACCGAGATAACTGAAATATTTTACATTTTCAAAGTTGTACTGCCCAAATGTAATGTTTTGAGTCCACCTTCTGTCTTCCTTGGCCAACATTTTCATGTATTTCGTTTTTCTCTCATTGATTCTAAGCCCTATATTCTTACTCTTCTGTTCTAAAATGTTTTTAATTCTTTCAGAGAATCCATACTTCGTGGCACTAGAACTATGTCATAGGCAAAGGCCTGAGTAGATTTATGCACAGTTGTTCCTGCTAACCTCAGTTCTTTCATGGCATCATGTAGACACAGATTAAATAGTACTGCAGAGAGAGAATCTCCTTGTCTCACTCCAGTTGTTATCTCAAAGGCTTCTCCAGTCTTGCCTCTGATATAAGCCTTAGATTGAAATCCCTCCGTTGCATTTAACATTTTTCTTCTATTGACGCTATCAAAAGCTTGCTGGAAATCAATGAAAAGGATATGTAGGTCAATGTTGTATGCTTAACATTTCTCCATGCATTGTCTCATTACAAAGATTTGGTTGGTTTTTCCTCTTCCCAGCCTGAAGCCACCTTGGTATTCACCAATGATTTCTTCAGCATAGGTGTTAAGTCTCATCTGCAGTATACTAGAGAATATCTTGTAAGTGACATTTAATAATGTGATTCCCCTATAGTTGCTGCATTGCAACTAATCTCCCTTCTTGAAGATAGGGCAAAGAAAACCAATCTTCCATTCCTCAGGCATCTCTTCTTTCTCCCATATTTCACATAATAGTCTGTGTAGGTTCTTTATTAAATCTTTTCCTCCATACTTGATTAACTCCGGTACAATTTGATCTTCCCCTGGAGCTTTCCCATTCTGCTGCTGCTTCACCGACTCCACCTCCTCTATTGATGGCCTGCCAATCTCCATGTCCACCCTCATGTCCAACATTCCTCCACCCTCCTCATCTCTCTTATCCATATTCAGCAATTCCTTAAAGTACTCAGCCTACCTTCCCAGAACTGGTTGCCTGAACTTTTCCACACTCCACTGGGTCTCTTGGGTCCTTAAATACGTCCCACATTCACAATTCTTTCCCTGAGTTTGGCCTTTACCAGATAATTATCTGAATCACAGTTTGGGCCTCTTGCAGACCTTATGTCAATGATTGAAGATGCATGTCTTCTGGAAACCAGCAGGTGATCAATTTGGTTGACCACTCCTGTACCTGCGATTTTCCCGGTTCCCTTATGTATATCCTTGTGTGCAAAACAGATTAGCTTCTGCCAGCTGGCTTAGCATCTTTCCATTTTCATTTGTTTCGGTATGTAAAGAGTTTTTTCCAGCTGCATGCTGCAAGAAGTTCTCTCTTCCTATTTTTGCATTGAAATCTCTTAGGAGAATCAACACATCATATTTAGGTATATTCTCTATCCAGTTGGTCATAGAAAGCATTCTTCTCATCATCATTAGCATCTTCTGTGGGTCCATAAGCTGAGATGATAGATAAGTTTCTAAAACGTCTTTGAGCCTTATCTTACACATTCTATCCCCCAAAGGTTCACAAAATAGATAGATACAAAAATTCCTTCTTTCCAAACACCATTAGTTTTTAACCAAAACTGTGTGACACTAACATGAGATATTGCTAGCTTACAATTCACCTCTGTCCTAATAAAAAACCGTAGGCTTTCTGTAGCATTTCTATAGACTATGGAAAGCCTCACCCCTTGCCAAACCAGAGAGGACTTTATTCACAACTCTGTCCTCTCCCCCCCTTTTCCCAATTCCCTCCCCTTTCATGGCTGGAGTCCTAACACTCTCTGCCGCATTCCTCTGCAATGGATCACAGAGAACATTGTAAATGTAGGTCTCTTGTTCTGTATTTTTCTTGCCATACTTGTCTGTGTGGCTTATTATTGTCCTCCTCATATTATTTCTTTAAACCCTTCGATTAGTCAATTTCAATCACACAACCATGCCTGCATTTTGTCGGCTACAATGCTTTGTACATAGGTGCATGATGAAGCATCTTTTAAATGATCACATGCTAACAGCGATATTATTTTTTTCTATTTTGTCATTATTTATTTAGATGCTGGCTGTTGGTGGTAGAGTTGAAATATATGGAAGCATTGCAGTGGTATCACAGCAAGCTTGGATTTTTAATGATACTGTTCAAGAAAATATTCTGTTTGGCTTACCAATGGACCGAGAGAAGTATGCATCCATGTTTTATTCCTCAAAATTAATTTTGATGTGGTATTTTTGTTTGAATTATTTTTTAAAATGGCTGGTGCATGCAATTTCATCATTTGTGCATTTCTTGTTAATGGTAGGTATAAAAAAGTATTAGATGTTTGCTGTCTGAACAGAGATCTTAAATTACTGGCAAATGGCGATTTGACTGAAATTGGAGAGAGAGGAACAAATCTCAGGTATGATCTTATAATTTCTCTTTTCTTCTTCTATTTTTGTTGTATGTATGCTCTTCTGGCCCTATGAATAAAATGTATTTTCTTGCAAGGATGCCCACTTTTAGTTACATTGAAGAGGAGCTAGTTCATGTTAATCACAGTTTGACCTTACTAGTTACTGTTATATATATGTACCATATTTTCCCGTGTAGAGGGCATGGGTTTTTTTACCTGAAATAAGTATGTATCTCGAATTTGAAGTTTTTCTTCGAGGCCAAAAGTTACGTTATTCATACCCAAGTAGCAATATCTTATGAAAAAATTATTTTAAAATATTTTGCAAAAATATATTTAAATCATTTTAAAATTATTTTGAAAACATATTAACTCTCTCTTTTTAAGCTTTAAAATTTTTTTTTCATGATTTTAAAATGATTTAAACATAAGTTTTAAATATGTTTTACTCTTTAAGAAGCTACCCAGTAAACACAAAATGCTGCAGATATGCCGCGCAGTAGCGGTGCAGCTACCGTGAAGGCGCTGCTGCAGCACGTCTAGCACTTCTAAACTTCCCTTTTTTGAATGTCGGATGCGCTGCAAACGGGTGTCAGGAGCGCTGCACAAGCGTGTCACGATCGCTTCAAACTGCAAAAAAAAGGGCACAGCCATGGCCAACTTTTATTACCTATCTCCGGACCGTACAGACTCACCTTCAATCTCACATCCAAGAACGTTCTTGCTCACATCTATCTACGGTATATCTATATCGCAATTACCTATGTCATATCCTACTCACTACTGGAAATTACGCTCCAAGAAAGTTGTATATATACGGCCATTCCCGTGCGTAAATGTGTTCGCGAGAACTAACTTTTAAATGTCAATGCCGTGATAGTTTGAGGAAACATACCATCCAATCACGATAACAGTTTTCAGGTATTAATTAATTGAAACCTATGTTGCCACATAAAATTAAGATTAAGTCAATATCAATGAGAATAAACAATATTTTTTCCAATTGCCACACGTTTTTTACATTTCAATGAAGACGTAACTTACTTGCGGAAATGTTACGAACGCGAATATGCATGTATAATCAATGTTACGAATGTGGAAATGAGAAAACTGATGAATGTACCAATAAAAGCATAACAGTAATTTAGTGTACAGCGGAAATTAATTACAAAAAGCTATCAATGATAAGTGTTTACTGGCAGAACCCGTCTCTCCGATTCGTTTCAAAGCTTCTCATTTATGCCTAATTTTCGGTCAAAGAATAAACCACAGGCTAAACATATTACTATGCATCAAGAATATATTTCATGAAATATATTCATATAATTTTATAAGAGGTTTTTAAAAATTTCAAAATAGTTTCTAAATCAATTTTGATTTGTTTAAAATAATTTTAAAAATATTAAATAATTTTAAATTATTTTAAAATTATTTTGAAATAATATTCTCATATTATTTTAACGTGAAATGTTAAAAAAAGACTTTTCATACAAATAAATGTCTCAGTACTTCCTACATATGCATATATATATATATGTTATCAACAAAATGAGATGACAGTATACAGAACTTTAATATCATACATTATTTTAAAATCTTGAAAAAGCCATGATTTTAGCCATCTTATGATTATTTTGATTTTAAAATCATTTCAAATCATTTTAAAATCATTTTTCAACATTCTTTTGCTACTTGGGTAGGTCTATGCTAACTCTAGTGGAAGGTCATCAGCACTGCACAGTAACCTGAAGTCCTGTGTATAACCTATAAACAAAGAGTATTAATTACACATCATGAAGAGAATAAATTAGAAGGAAATATCAAAAAAATAAATATGTAATCGAGTTTGCCTTTTTTTTTTCAAAAATGTTGCTCCTCAAATCTGGGGATGTGAAAATAACTCATTGATGCCAGTGTATCCTTGATGGTGGTGCATCCTCAATGCCTGCAAATATGGTAGTTCTCTATATGGATATCCAGTTTCCACCAAGTCAGGCAATTTTCCATCAGTTAAGTAGTGTAAACCTGATGTCTGAGTATCTCTTCCTTGAAGCCAAATATGTACCTGAAATTAAAGTTGGAAGATATTTTATTGGTACCCAAATATTTATCCCAATATTGTGCATGTGCTCTTTGTGAATTTTGCAGGAAAAACTTAGTGTTAACCATGATTGTTAGTGGTTTAATTCTTTACATCTTAATCGCATGTGTACAATGTCTTCCAAATTTAATAACTTCGAAAGTTACTTAACTCATTTATACAAAGAAACATGTATTGTTCCTGGAAAAATACAAATCCAGAAATGTCTGTTTGTATTCCTAGTCAAATACTCTTTTGGCAACTCCATCCCTGTTCCAAATAGAAAATTTGTGACCTCCCAATGCTGCTTTATTTAGATTGGAAGCATCTTCTCCCTAAAAACCTCTTTATTGCAAATAGGGAATAAATGGACATTCGCTAAAAAAATCATGTATGTAAATTATGGTCATTATCCAGGGCAGAAATAATTTTGTTGAAAAATGTTAAATCTTTTTTATCCTATTTGTTAAACATAATATGCATACCATTTTTTTGCTGTTATCCTTTGAGTTTCATTTATTGGATGTTGTGCTGTTATCTGAGTTATTTATGAACTGTTACCTTTTGATGATTAGCCCATTGTTACGAGGTTAATCTAGATTTAAGTTGGGCTAGAGATCTTGCTGGGTTGGACACTTAAAACATTGTGGTAACACTTTTGGTATGGCTGTAATCTTTAACCAGTTTAAATGATGAAGTGCTCAGGTAGAGTGGGTAAATCAATGGATGGAAGATTCTAATGTGCAATAAGGTGTATATTCACTTGAATGATGGTAATATTTGCTAGAATATGGAATTGGCCCATAGTTTAATCACCTTCAAGCAAAAGCTTAAGGTATCCATTTTTTAATAAAAAACGTAGTATTTTTCCAAACTTTATCAAAGCTGCGACCGGTTTCACCTTGGTAAGGCATCATCTGGCACATTCTGAAACTTCAACCATTCTATATATAGGTGAGTGCAGGAGGAGAGAATATAGGGTAGGGGAGAAAATTCATAAACCCACCTAAGGTTTCCACTGGGGTCCTTTTTTTTCCAGCTCATCACTTCACACCCTTTCATTTAACCTTTGTTTCGGCAGATCATAGCCTATACTTTACTTGCCCTTAAATCATGGATATTTGGGTGGTGGCCTTTAACCACTCGTCCCTTGTGCTCCCCCCTTTAAAAATATAAAACATTGTATCTTGGTGACCTTATACTCCTCCAACTGTCCGCCCCCAATTCAATTTCCTCCCAATTTTCCAACCTCTCCCCGCATTCTGTACGTAAGGCTTGGGTCAGTGTACTTCAAATCTTTGCCCAACTTCCAATAGCCCTCAGCATCAACCCTGCAATGTGTATAAAAATGCTCTCTCTCTCCCTGGTTTTTTCTTTACTCTGCCATACTCTTACCACCCTTCTCCCCTCCCCATCTCAAACCAATATCTACCATTTTTAAAAACAAATTTCTCTTTGTATATAGATAGATAGATGCTTATTTGTTCTTGGACATTATATGTCCCTTGGAACATTTACAGAGAACAATTTGTAGTGATTCACAGCCTCATTAGTGACATTAATGATGCAATTTAGTTGTTGTCTGTACATTGACTAAATAATTTGCACAAGGTGTAGTAGTAGAACAATAATTTATAAAAAATAACTAATTTAAAAACAATAGTATTTTAATAAAACTTAGTAACAATAAACCATTAGCTGTAAATTTCATAATCATTACATTTTACAAAGCATTAATTATTTTATTTACATTGTATAAGATATGAATGTAACCGCTTCTTAAACATATAAATATTTACAGTAGGCCTTATTACATCAGGTAAGGAATTCCACAGCCTACAAGATATAACTTGGAAAGATCTACCAAACACATTGGTGTGGAAATTCGGGATTAATAATACCTCAGTATTTCGTGTTAATCGCTTATGCGTGTTAGCATTAAAGATAATTTTGTCAAAGAAATAACTAGGACACTCTGTTTTAACCAGTTTGTACATGAACACATTTATTTGATATTCTCGTCGCTTATCTATCTTCAACCACTATATAGAATGGTTGAAGCTTCAGAAATGTGCCAGATGATGTCTTATCAAGGTGAAACCAGTCGCAGCTTTAAATTAAGTATGGAAAAGTACAAAGTTTTTTTATTGAAAAATGGATATCTTTTACTTCCACAAAGTCAAGCCTGAAACAATCAAATTTAAAAACTTGAGGGTTTAAATTTGACTTAGTTTCTATTAAGTAATTATATAAAGTTGAGACTTCCATGGGGTAGAAGTTAGATGATGAGGGCCATATTGATGTTAATTAATATATGTATAAAATGTAGCATTTATAAGGATGACAACAGTACATACATACATTGGTAACTTCTTGGCTATATGCTATATCTAAGGAACAATGAATAAATAAGGCTTGGGAAGATAATGGCACTAAACAATAGAATGTTTTTTGTACTCTGTACTCTTATTATGGCTTTTGTTGCACCTTGAAAAACATAATAACATAGCATATGTGAATTTAAACAAGCAGTAAGGATATACCACTGAAGAACTGAGTACGTCTGAGGAATTACTCCATTATTAATCTGTGGTCTTTGCTTTCATCATTAGCTTTAAACTTAATGAAATCATTGGGCTTGCTAATGCTTGCTGAAATATTTAAGCTTGTAAGATAGGTCAAGACTTTGGTATCCATTCCTATTCAAGCATTATAAGTATGTACCTGCCTTCCCAGGAGCATTTTAGATTCATGCTTGCAGCTTATGCTGAGAGTGAAACATCATTGCCTTGAAAGACTTGTGTACTTTCTTAGCTTTGAACAGCTTTTTTCCCATTATGAGGTTTGATTGCTTTCTACACTCTTATCCATGTTAAGCATTTGGGATTTTTTAAGAACCACAAGTACCCAGCATGATTTGATAATGATTACTTCACTGATTTGCATGCTTCAGTGGAGGACAAAAACAGCGAATCAGTATTGCACGAGCAGTGTATGCAGAAAAAGACATTTACCTCTTGGATGACCCCCTTAGTGCTGTGGATGCCCGTGTGGCCCGTAGGATATTTGAGTGTTGCATCCGTGGTGCACTGAGGGAGCGAACTATTCTCTTTGCTACTCATTCCTTGCAGGCAAGTCCATGCTCTTTAATACTTTATGATTAAGAATAATGTTACTGCATTGATCAGGAGTTTGTATTCCTTTGCCCATCAATGACTTGTTAAGTCTGAATTGATCTGTAGCTTTGGTAATGTGTATGCCAACTTATGGATTACAAAGTAAGTTTTATGTGTTATAGAATCGGAGTATGTTTTGTGGTAGTCTTTATATCCTAGATGATGAAATATCTTAAATATGGTTACGGATAATCTTATTTGGAGCACAACTTGAGAAATATATTTATTTATTTGTTAATTCATAATGTTCTCATGGTAATTTTATTCTATCTATATTGTTATACATATTAGTTTTAAATGGTTGAATGTAATTTTTGCTTTATGTGATCTTAAATCTGTGTTCCAGTTTCTTCCTGAATGTGATGAAATTATCTTCTTGAAAGATGGAATGATTTCAGAAAGAGGTGCTCATAATGAATTAATGTCATTATCTGGAGATTACTATCAATTAATGCAGTTTGATGAAACCAGAAAGGAAGGTGGTGAATCTGATAATAAGCCAAAACCTTCTCGTCAAGATAGTGAGCAAAGCCCGGTTAGAGAATTTAAAGGTATTTTCATGTGCTACTCTCATATTTTTCATATGCTACGAACTACATATAGTATGCATACAGGTGTTATTTCAAATTCTGTTTAAGATTTAGGTTCAAAGTTGCATCCAATAAAGTATCTTTTAAGTGAATGTGAAGGGACCAAAAATTTTCCATTTCACTTTTAATTTTCAATATTCAAAACGATCTTTTTTTATCATGATGAGGAAGTGATAATCATAACACACAGTTTAATCATGTATTGCAGTAGGATTAATATGCTTCATTTTTTATTAAAAATATGTTTAAATCAAAATATGGTAGATTACAGTAGAAACTCGAAAATACGAAACTCGAAATTTTGATTTTACGAAGCAAAATCTTCGGTCCCAACCGAAAGGGTATATAAGTGTATGTAACAGTATGTGATATTACGAAATAACGAAGTTTTAAAATTACGAACCTCGGATCTTGGTCCCGACGTGAAAAAGTTACTCGTTCATACGAATAGTGATGGAACACAGCAACGTTTTTCGGCGCTCCTTGTCAGAGTTAAACATTAATTAAGAGTCTAATTAATCATCGTCGCCGAATACATTATGCACTGGTTGTATTACCTGAACAATATCCCATTTTTCAATGCTACAATAGCAAAGGTGTAGTTTTGCTGGGGCGTCCCACGGCTGCGTCCGGCATCCGCGTCCAGCAGTCAGTCCAGAAGTCACTGCCGTACTCATCCAATGTATATCAAATGGGTTCGATTTCACTGATACGTCTAGTAATACAGAAATATGGCTTGGAATTGCTTTTGATGGGGAAGCATTTATGTACAATGAGAAAGGAATCGACAGGGACTCTGAGATTTGCCATTGAGAAAATATTACTGGTAAAATCCTCAGTGTGAAGCACTCCATAATATGGTTCAGATAGCTGTTCTCGAAGGACGATGAACCTTGGCTTGAGCTTTTTCAGTTGTTGGAATAGATAAAAATAGAGGATATTGCAGCTTGATTTGGAGAGAAACTCATTTGGAATCGATTGTATCTTCCTCATTACTATTGCAGTCATCTTTGCACTAGTGTTTGCTTTTCTGGTGGCAAAGATGATAGCATTGTCATCAAGAATCTGATGTCCTTACCAGTGACGTAGCCAGGAATTTCATTTGGGGGGGGGAAATCCAAGGAAAATTTTTGAAAAACAGGGTACTAAGTAGAGGGTTTTAAACTAATTTTAACACTTTTCAGGGCGGAACTATGGATCTGTGCTTCCACTAGCGCTGGGTCGTGGCTGGAGTGTGAACTATACAGTAGACAGTCCAGAGTCGAAACTCAGCCAGCTATACCATTGAGGTAGACCTCATTGAGCTATACAAACACCGCCATTACACTACCTGAGCGGTCGAGCCCAAACGTATCGTTTGATAATTTATTATTTAAACAAAAGGACAAACCTTTTTTAACTACGGTATAATAATTTATTATTTGTAGACTTTCCCCTGTTCCATGCTTAATTTATTTTTTATATGTCTTAATATTTCGGGAGGGGTCCGGACCCGCCCCCTCGCTACGCCACTGGTCCTTACAGTTCATTGTCATGACGGAGCCATTCAGAGTTATGCTAGCCACTGAGTCTCCCTGGGATGCCCTTTCAATTATCCTCAACTTCTCATGAATATATATTACACAACGCGCTTCCTCTTTCCCAAAGACATTTTGAATCAATTATTTTTGTGAAGAAAACTTAGCAACAATAATTGGTCGAGGAAGCAATATAAGCTCGCTTGCCCAGGTCGTGTAAACAGTGATTCATGGGACTCACTACCAGGGCCATCCCTGGGCATTGAGGGGCCCTGTGCAAACAAAAGGCAGGGGCCCCCTTAACTTTGCATTCCCTTATTGATATATGTAGTAGCATCTTTTAAGCATATTTCATGGAAAGAAGGAAATTAACCCACAAACTGGCTAATGATTTCAAGAAATTTACATGTGTAATAAGTAGTAGGTAATTTTGGGTAATAGGAGGGTTTCCCCATGCTGTCTGAAAGAGGCAAGTCTGGGCAGGGCCCCCATAGGCGTGGGGCCCAGTGCTGAGGCACCTGTCCCTATACCCTAGGGACGGCACTGCTTCAGCATTACTGCCATGTGCACTATTGAATAGCCTGCTGCAGGAAAACCTATTGTGAGGCCAAAATGTTGCAAATATATAGACCTGAACACGGCCAGTGGCTGCGAGTGCAAACAAAAACGGAAGTTGGCGGTGAGGGAAGGGGAGTGGAGGGAAAGGAAGAGTAGGGCAAATTGAGGGACTGAATGTCGGAAAATCCAACAGTCAGTTGATTGAACGTCAAATAATTGGTGCTCTACTGTATTGTAAACTGTGGCAGTCAATTGGTGGATTATCGAATTGGTGGAAATATAGATAGTTGAGTTGGGCTTGAGGACTTGTTCCAAGTATGAAAATTGAAACAAAAAATTACTAGCTTTTAAATTTTTTAATTGCATATTATATTTTTTTCTATGGAATACTATGTGAAGTTTGGGAGATTGCTAGAGAATATTCCTCTAATCCCTATATTGAATTCTTTAAATCTTAAGTCCTATGTTGATGAGTGGGACTGCAGTTCTTATTTCAATGCATTAAAATTTCACTGTATTTTGTTTCATAAGAAAGAGACTTTGCCATAGTTTGTTGTTTGTTTGAGTGATTCTGATATACTTACAAGGAGTCATCGTGTGACTTATGTTTGGTATCCAAACGAGGCAATTATTTTCTGAAACTATAGAGAGAATGCGGGAAAAGTGTCACGGCTTTCTTCCACATAAACATTACATCTTCTTCAATATAATATGTTGCTCCACAAAAAGATCATAGCAAAATTTTTTTACATAACCTAGGAAACAGTTACCATCTCTTTTTTACCTATGTCATGTTCACTATTGAACAAGAAATAGAGTTACAGAAGTCATTACTCGAAAGTGGCTCCTGGGAAATTTTAAGTGAGTACATCGTTGCTAATTAAAAGGTTATAATCCGTTCATTGTTTACGGCCTTGAGAAAGACCCACGACCAATCAAAGCCCCTTCCTATTCACGGAAATATCCTTGTATTTTCTAAATCTAAACATACTAGGTCTGTCAACATGTGAAGCCTCTTTTCGGCTGAACAAGAATCCCGAAATTAGCTTCAAAAGTCTCTCAAGGAGGTTGATTGAAAATCCAGCAAGTAGGCTGAAAATTAAAAAAAATTGTTGCTACTGCTGTAATTGTATGGGAGTGGGAAATTTACAGTAGTTCCGTAAAATATTCGAAAAAAAAAAATGCCGCGACCTGAGATCGATTCCCAGCCACCATATGAGGATAACCGGCTCAGCGCCTCAACCCAATGGGCTACTACCTCTGTTGAGAGAGGCGTGAACTGTAAAGGATTTATACGGAGGAAGATTCTTTAATAGCGTTTTTCTCTCGAACCCAGGCCTATGTGGAAGAAAGTTGTGACACTTTTCCCGCATTCTCTCTATACATAGTTTCAGAAAATAATTGCCTCGTTTGGATCCCGAACATAAGTCACGCGATGTCTCCTTGTTAGTATGAAACTGTGTGCATGTGATAATAGCATACAAATTTATAGTGTATTTTAAGCTTTTTATTGTCAGTGGCATGAATAATTATTTTTTTAATGCATGTCACAAAACTTAAGAAGTAAACCTGGGATAAAGGTTCATTAAAAATATTTTTATGCTATACCATTTTGGAGGTATCTGTTATTTTTATTACCTAAATGGAAATTAAACATTCTATGAAAAATTTGATTAAAGGTGAACATATCTCCATCCTTGGATGATCCATGCTAATCTGTATAAGGGCCATGTGACATTAGACATTACTAATCTAGCTGTCAACCCCTGCATTTCAGTGCAGTGCAAATGACTGCAATAAAAGTGGGTTGGTAAGGATCGAGAAGCATTTTTCATAAACATATTTATGCAGTCTCTTGTGTGGCATTGTTTGCTGTGTAATTGACATGAAATCGCTCTGGAACAATGAAAGTTGTTTGCTGGCAGAGTCATAATTCAGTCAGACTACCCATACAGCACAAACGACCACAAAATGGCTGTGTACACACGGAAGTTATCTTGTATAAAAACCATTTTTACATGTGAGAAAGTGGAATAAATCCCGCATAAATCTGGTTGTTTGTCCGCCCCAAACCGGATAAAGCATGTTTATGACAACAAGCTAACGAAGGCATAGGTGTTAGTTCAAATCTCTCTGATATTGGTGCTACTGACCGCAACCCAGTTACTAATTCGGCCACTAGATGGTATTGCCAGGAAAATCCATGGCTGTTTTGGATTTATATTTAACCAAAAAATAATATGCTACTGGAGAGCCGTGAACTCTAGAACCTGACTCGTACTTTCCTCCTAGCACCTTAACCCACTCAGCCACGGTGGTACTTGAATAAAGGTGAGTAATCTAAAGAACTGGTTTCCCCTTCCCATGTGGTTGCAAACAGTTGGGTGCAGTTGCGATCAACCTCCCACCGAAGTTATTATATTTCGCCCCGTGTTGTATGGGTAAGTGGGTTTCATGTGTGGGAGAGTGAAGTAAGATTCACAGTCAGCATGACCCACAGTTAGTTTTACTAAAACTTAGCAATGTCTGTTTTTCCTATGGATCAAGAGATAAATCGTAAACACACTCAATGTAAATTAAATTTTTAACTACCTTCCAGTTTTTTTAAATAATTGTTTTTCAAGAATTCACTGTCATTTGTCATTCTTGCTATGATTTTATTTAGAAGGGGAGCAGACTGGAAAAATGACTGCTGCAGAGGAACATAACATGCAGAGAACTGGATACCAAGCTTTTTTGAGATTTTCAAAATACTGTGGAGGATATTGGGTGATGGCAGCACTTCTTTTTCTTATCCTCTTATTTACTCTTGCTAGACTATTTTCTGGAATATGGCTTCAAATATGGCTGGACCAGGGAGATGGATCAGGTGTGAGTATTTTTCTTAAGTAATAATAATAATAATAATAATAATTGTTTATTACAGGCATATACCCAATTTAGAATAGACATGTACATTTCTTTCAATATAACTCTTAGTAATTTATAAAATATTCTTAAAATAATAAGTATTACATGAGAAAAGGACCACTAGAATATGAATTATATTATAACAAAAAAAATATTGCTCAAATAACATGAGGTCAGACAGAGTTCGACAATGATAAAATACACTTCTTCTTAAATATGGAATGTTTATCGCTAAAAATATCAATGTTGCCAATAAGGGAATTATATAGTCGAGGGATCCTGGTTAATGGTGAATTAAAAGTGAAATTTCTACTACAGTATTTAACATAGAATAATTTTGTGCTTCTGGTGGTGGAAAATGTGGCATTAAATGGGATCAATTGAAGTAGGGATGGACAGTTAATAAAGTCATTGCATAGATTATATAGGAATAGCAATTCAGCAAAATTTCGTCGAACATGAAGTGGCTTTAAATTAATAATAATATAATACATAGTTAGTTAAATGAGTAATTGAAAACTTTGACTATCTCATATGCAGAGAGGCTACCATAATATTGTATTACATAGGTGGCAAAAATATGAAATTTTCATAGCATTTTTCAAGCCTGAAAATATCTTTGCATTCAGAGATTATATTTGAAATTGTTTGCATTTTTAACATTAAAACCATCCCATAATTACAGCATTGGAATCCTATAGTCCTATGTAATTAGTGAAACTAATGAAATGTCATCTTGAAATATGTTGTACATTACTGAGATTGGGATTTCTTGCAATTCACAGGCCATGGGAAATGTGGGAGATGAAAAATCACTCCATGTTCTCAATATTTACATCCCTATCCTTAGTTCCACTCAAATACCCAGGAATTCAACCCATGAATCCATTTTGTCCTTCCTAGGAATTCCTCTCCCCTCTTACCACCGTGCACTATTTGACCTGAAACTCGTACACATAATAATGAATGGACAACTTTGTTCCTGTGACCTTCTCTCCCTTTCCAATTCGTGTCCATCCTCTCCCCACACAAAACACCTACACATCCCAAAATTCCATCTTTCCCCATCACAGCATTCCCTGTTTTACTGAATCCCCTCCAAATTTAACATTGTCCTCAACATATCCTTCCCTTGACCTCATCTCCTCACCCAACATATTTAAATCTTTCATCAAACCCAGATTAGGTAATGGAACCCCAAATTTGAGTTAATTTTGTTTTTGTGATATTTTTGTTTTTATTTCATTCTTCATGTTATTTTTTATTGTTTTTCTGTTTATCTATTTTATTACATCAACCAATGTAATTAGCCACTGTGCTGTTTTGGTTTTGTGAGATAATAAATAAGTAAAAATAATTAAATATATATGCATTGACAGTGAATTCCCTTTAAAGTGAAAAACGATATAGTGAAGTGAACAAGGTGATCCCACCGATCTATTAATAAAGGCCTTTAAAAAAAAACGTGTAAAAAATTTGATATAGCGAAAGATTTTATATTTCGGTCCCGATTCAATATAGTGAAATATGAGCTTTGAATTATTCTCAGTTTTCCAAAATGGTTGAGTCTGCTAATCGTTTGTTCCTACCATTTATGTCCAAAGATAAGCCCCACATTTCTGGCAAAATATCGTTTGTCACGTATGAAGGCCTGGTCTATTTTTGAGCAAAAGAGAAAAAAACACATTCCATAGCTAATGGTGCAAAATAACAGAAAAATGGGCTATAATGAGCTAATATTACTCATATCAGTAAAGTTCTTGGTTTTCCTAATCCTTCGATCGATTCCTAATCCTTGATTTTCTTAATCCTTCGAATAGGAATCGAGAATTGAAGTCTACAAAGTTGATTCAGAAAGAATAAAAAGCAGAAAAATTTCATGGGTTTTACTACATTGTTGCTTGCTTGCTCACTTTAGTGGAATGACCAACAAACTTCAGTGGCTCACACATTTTCTTTTTTTTAGCGTATTTAAGAAAACTTGCCTCTCACTTATTTTTGTTGTGATAATGTGTGGATTAATGTTTATGGGTGGTATTGACTTTGATTGATTTAAGTTATAACTCATTGTAACCTTAATCCTTATGTGCATTTGACTCATATTTTTTTTGTTAGATTTTTAGAAGTAAAAAATTGAAATTACAATCTTAATTACTACTTTTTTTTTAATTTCTAAACAAGTCAGTTCATATTAAATCTCATTGTCGTCTACATACTAAAAAGTATTTTGTGTGTGTTCATATATGTAATTTTTTTCTATTATTTTTTGAAGAAATTAAAAAATATTCGATTATTCCTATTTGTTATAACATTTCATATGTGTTATTCCCTTTTGTAGCTAATTGATAAAGTATTGATTAAAGTGATTGACCTCTAAAATATGTCTTTACAGTGCTATTTCTGAATCAAGTACAGGAATCAGGATCAATATTGGATTTAAAAAAAACAAAACTGAAATTGACCCATCTTTACTCCATCCCTTCGCTTCTTATTTTTATCTTAGGTACAACAATTAATGTCCACCTCCCACCTTCTTTGCCTTTTCTCCCTTCCAACTTATTTCCTTCCTACGCTGTTCACCAATCGTTCTCCCCTTCATCCAGTCTGCTGCATTCATCCTTACACCAGTCATGCTTTTCACATTCAATAGTCATTCAAAAGTCCTCACGACTCACTCTGAACTATCCAGACTCTGTTCTTTAACCACATCAAACTATAATGCAGTTGCCCTCACCTCCTTCCCACAACTGTTGGGTGATGTGACTGCATTGTCATCATGTGGAGCCTGTGTAGTTTTAACTAACCGGTGACGTCATAATTTTCAGTTTTGATTTAGCTTTATTTCATTGTCTTCTTTCTTTCCTTGCTCATGCTCTGATTGATGTACACCATACTGCATCCTGGGGTATTACATTCCAGCTTGTACACGCCAGAATGTCCGAGCACTTCTTTTTTATCCTTCCCGTTTCCCAGGAGCTTTCTCAGATTCCACCTTGTGTAGTGGCCTACCTTATGTTGGGGGGGTAGCAAATTGGCTATCCTGTGAGATATGCTGTCTATGGAAGGGAGCTTACACCATTTTTGTGTATCTAAGGGCAGAGGGGTAGGGATGTTAGTGCCAAAAAGGTTTTCTGCTTAATTTTCTTTCTAATTATTCTATCAACTAATTCTGCTCTATAGCCATTGCTAATAGCGATAGATTTTATTGTCTCTAACTCTATTTTATAATTCATTTCGTAGAGGGGTAAACTTATAAGTCTATGTGCATGTGAGTGGAAAGCGGCATACTTATGGGAGTGGCGGTGGGCAGCATTGAATGGGATGGTTTGGTCCGTATAGGACGGTTTCCTATGAATGGTGAACTCGTGTTGCCTCCCTCAATTGAAATATTTAAATTTAATAAATTAATTCTCCCCGAGTTACTTTTCTCCATTTTAAAATTGATATTCCACTGCTGCATATTTAGTAGGTTAAGGAATAACCCCAGCTGACAGTCCCTTCCTGTCCACACACAAAGTATGTCGTATACATACCAGTAATAATACTGAACGTATTGGAGAATGTAGTGTCTTGAATTAAACAGGTTCATTTCCAGGTTGTCCAGAAAAATTTTGGCAAGAAGGGGGAAAATGGCCTAGCCCATGGCTAAGCCATCTATGTTGGAAGAATTTATTTTGGAATTGGAAGTAATTTTGTTCTGTAATCACTTTCAGCAGTTTCATAACCTTGCTGGTCATTTTTATGTCAACGTTGGCAGTTGATAGAACACTTTGGGCCCTATTCAAGGTTTCTGCTAAAGGAACACTAGTGAACAAATTTTCTATGTCGAATGAAACAATTTGGGCGTTTAAAGGGACTGACTTTTCTTTTAACTCATTCGTCAAAACTATTGAATTTTTAGTTGAATATTTTGGTTTAAAATTTGTAAGCTCCCTAAACATAGTGTTAATTTTTCTGGCCAATCGGTCGGCCAATAACTGCTATTGACGAAAGAACTGGCCTAATAGGAATATCTTCCTTGTGTAATTAGGGGAGGCCGCAGAGGGCAGGGCAAGGTGGGTTCATTATTATCATGTCAGTGATATGTACAAACTTTCCCCCCTCCTCCCCCCACTCCCTAACTCTTTGATCAAAACCTATAAATCCAAGGGAAAACGGAAGACTCTTTGCACATGATTATGCCATAGAGTGGTGAAACACGTCGTTCCATAGAAATAAATCTGTGGAAGATTAACAAGTGTTTTTATTCATTATGAAGGCCATTAAGTTTATTTCTTTCCTCGCGGTCTTTCTGAACAGATTACAGGGTGCAATCTATCTGTTATCTTCATTTCAGTTTCTGAATGTCAAGAGGCCAGTGTTGCGTTAGTTACCCAAAAAATGCAATTGGGGTAGATTACAATTACTTAACAATATTATTTACATTTATTTCAATTACTTATAGAAAAAATAATTGATTACAAGTAAAAATCACTCATTATAATTACAAGTAGATTGCAATTATTGTGGACCTCCACTTTATGATGGGTTAACTTTACGATGAATTCACTTTACGATCTGCATGTTAGGAATTTTAAAGGGTGCTGATTTTAGGCACGCCCTTTAAAATTTCCCATTTCAACGATCTTTTGTGCCAATAACATGTTATCCCTTCAGCATTCTATGCCTAATTTGTTAACGGACTGCTCTATTTATCATAGCAACATTTACATATTTAATGATATGTGTAATTAACTATGAGCTGTTTGCACAATTAGAGCAAATCGAGCAAATGTTGCGGTGATTAGCACTACCACCAATCAGTGCCAACGAGATAATATAACATTCCTTGCGTAGTTAGGATCACATCTATGATACTTCAGAATAAGGCTTTCATTAGCCATTAAAGAGACATCATTTTGTTTACCAACTTGTAAAAATACTAGAACTTCCGCCAAAGAGTAACTCATCATTAGAGCACATTACCTATCTACGAAGTGATATGATTCCTTAATGGGTACAGCTGGCACGAGATAATAAATCACATCAATGAAATTAGTTGAATTGTATTGTTACATTTCTTTGTGAATGATAGAGATGTAATGTAATGGCTTATTTAAATTTGCCTCAAAATTCACACCCCTTATGACTTTGCACCAGAATATCAGGAAAATCTGTGTTGCTCTAGCATCTAGGTCGCTGATGCGCTCTACCATTGTGTGAATATCAGTCTTCGAGTGTCTTCTGTACGAAGTGGTATTGTCGGCTAAGGGCATAGTTTGTACTGTGAACTAGGCCTGATCGTCAGGAGGTCGATATCGAAATTCGATTTTCGACATACGGGAAAATGTAGCCCGTCCTACCAGATGAACAACGGAAGAAAATTTTTTTTTCGGACAATATCTAGGGGTGCCGCCGGGGCCGTTTATACTGAGAGTAGGCAACCCGCAACACCCGCTCTGATTTGTCCCCTTTTAAGCCATTTCAGAGACTCTGGTGAGGTTTCTTCGGGTCGTTATGACTGATATGGCTTGGCTAGATGCTGAGGTAGGCCCAACAGGTCAGCGGGTCACGTGGTACGCCATCAGTGCCGTAGAAAAGTTAATTAATTAGCCAATTTCTTCAAAAAAGGGTTATAAGTGACGTAAAATCGTAATTATTGGGATATGTGGGAGAGTTACTTCGTCCAATTAGTTCCCCCCTCCTCCTTCACCATCCATCTTCCCCCCCCTCATGCATGTTAAAGAAAACTTCGTTTTTCGGACAATATCTAGGGTTGCCGCCGGGGCCGTTTATACTGAGAGTAGGCAACCCGCAACACCCGCTCTGATTTGTCCCCTTTTAAGCCATTTCAGAGACTCTGGTGCGGTTTCTTCTGGTCGTTATGACTGATATGGCTCGGCTAGATGCTGAGGTAGGCCCAAAAGGTCAGCGGGTCACGTTATACGCCATCAGTGCTGTAGAAAAGGTAATAAATTAGTCAATTTCTTCAAAAATGCGTTGTAAGTGACGTCAAATCGTAATTATTTGGATAAGTGGGACAGTTACTTCGTCCAATTAGTTCCCCCCTCCTCCCTTCCCCCCTCTCATGCTTGTTAAAGAAAAACTTCGTTTTTCCAAGTTTTCTTTAACAAGAAAACGAGAACGCTAAACGAGAACAAACGCCTACTCTGCTAGTTATTTCTACCCGTATCCACCGCTGCGACCGAGGAGCTCTTCAGTCGCTTCGGCACTTCCCTTACCCTCACCTCCTCCCCCCTTCCGCCCCATCCCTGCCGACTGTGTCGGTCGGGTGGCAGACTGTCGCTCAGTCACCAGCCGAAAGGCCTCGAGTCAACATCAATGAGACTACATCGCCACCAGACTCCTAACAACGCGTTTCTGCAAACCATTTCGAGATAACAAACAATTCTAGCATCCAGCCCAGCTGCTGCCGAAAACGAAGTTTTCTTCAACGAGCGTGGGGGGTGGGGGAGGGATGGTGAGGGAGGAGGGTGGAACTAATTGGACGAAGTAACTGTCCCACTTATCCAAATAATTACGATTTTACGTCACTTACAACGCCTTTTTGAAGAAATTGACTAATTTACCTTTTCTACAGCACTGATGGCGTGTAACGTGACCCGCTGACCTGTTGGGCCTACCTCAGCATCTAGCCGAGCCATATCAGTCATAACGACCCGAAGAAACCGCACCAGAGTCTCTGAAATGGCTTAAAAAGGGACAAATCAGAGCGGGTGTTGCGGGTTGCCTACTCTCAGTATAAACGGCCCCGGCGGCACCCCTAGATATTGTCCGAAAAAAAAAAATTTTCTTCCGTTGTTCATCTGGTAGGACGGGCTACATTTTCCCGTATGTCGAAAATCGAATTTCGATATCGACCTCCTGACGATCTCTTTTCCAACCGCATAACCATTCAATAGCAAACCTTGCCGGAAGTGGGTGGTTTATTGTGGGAAGTTTCTGTAGTGACCATGCCCCCCAAAGTGCACCTCAAGCAGAAAATAACAAAAAAAAACAAGCAGGAGTTAGTGAAGAAACACAATAAGGCTGCTCAAATTAGCACTTCATGTCCTCAGTGTTCTTTTTACGTGTTTCGTGTCCTAGTACTCGATCTATGGATTCCTCTAAGAAGGTTTTAGGGTCCATAAAGTAAACAACCAACACCCGATAACTGTACCAACCCCGATGAGTCAGTCAGCTGTTCCAAGAAAAGGGCGTTGAGTGAAGTTTCTCCCCTCTGCTGCTATCTCTATTATTATTCGGCTATTCAATCTCCAAGGAAGGCCCTTGACTGGGAGAATAATATCAATGCTGCTGGTTTAGCATAAGTAGAAGGAAGATCTTTAGAAGTGGAAGACAGCGATGTGCACGTAAATTATTATTTGTGGAAAGGTCATTGACTGATCCATCTGTCGTCTATGTATTGCTATAAACTACTCCTCACTCATACTTAGCAAAATTTCTATCATATAAAATAATATATAAAATCAAGCAAGAGATAGTGAAGAAACATGATGAGGGTGCTCGAGTTAGCACTTTGTCCTCAGTGTTCTTGCGTGTTTCACATTCTCTTTCTCGATGTGCGGGTGTCTCTAAGAAGGATATGGGTTGTGGGTGGGAAGGTTTCTCACTCATACTTGGCCTATTTCTGTCATAACTCATTGCCTAATTTTGTGTACATAACTTTAGTAAGCTCGCAACATCACATTCTACGGATGCATTTCTACAGGTATCATTTTGGTAATTGTGATGTAGAGATGATGGCGTGAGAGCAAAAGGACGTTGCCTATTGCCGATGCCGAGTAGTAAGCAGAGAGTTGAGTTAAGTAATATCTTTTTCACGTTTTCTTCCCATTGCTAAATAAAATATTAAATAATAAATATTGTCAAAAAATAAAAATAATATATAATATAATAAATATTGTTAAAAAATATTAAATATTGTTAAATATTAAGTTGCTGAGATTGGCTCGCAGTTAGATGGCAAGTACGGAGGCGAGGTGCATCTTGCATATTCATGCAATGATATTCGATGTGTTGACAATTTACAACACCTTATTAAATTAAAACTATTAGATTAGATTAGATGATAGGTGGAGTTTCTCCAAGGAGGAACTAAGGCACTTAGACCTAATGGTCCATTGTGCCAACCACCATGTCTGTACTCACCCATAGAGTCCAGTCGCCCTGCTAAAGGATAACATGTCCTCCATGGGGATACCCCTGACTTCATCTAGTTCCAAAAATGGTGAGCCCAGATGCCTAACTCTAGTCCTCATCAAAGCGGGACACTTGCAGAGTACGTGCGATGTTGTTTCATCCTCTTCCTCATACCATCTACATTTTGCCGAGTCTGTAATTCTCAGGAGATGGAGGTGCCTCATAACCTGATAGTGTCCAGTAAGCAGTCCCACTATCGTACAAAGTTGTCTCCTGTCCAGCGATAGAAGCTTTCTTGCCATCCCCGGTCTGGGTCCTTCTATCCGGAGCTTGGCTTGCCTAAGCCCCTGTACATTCTGCCAGATCTTAGAGTGTTGAGCTAGGCTCCACTCTTTGATCTTTAAAATCCCTGAAGAGGGTGCGATTGGGATGAAAGGCTCTGGTCCAATTGGGTTGCTATTCGAGCCCTCCTTTGCTAGTTCATCCGCTATCTCGTTTCCGGTTATGCCTGTGTGGCCAGGGACCCAGAAAAGTTCTACATTGCTCTGTCTGCTGAGGGAGTCGAGTGCCTCCCGGCATTCCATCAGCAGTCTTGATCTGCACCATGGAGATATGAGAGCTTTTAAAGCTGCTTGACTGTCGGTGCATATGTGAATTGATCTGCCTATTTGGCAAATTTTCTTGGCAACATGGGCACAGGTCAGCAAAGCGTAGACCTCTGCCTGGAAGACTGTAGCGTACTCCCCCAAGGGAATTGAGAGCCTTTTATCAGGTCGGCGGCAGTGAACCATTAAAACTATTGGTTAAATAACTTTTTTAATCATTTCATTCTAGCATATTTCATACCTATACTGTATTGTGTATCACTGAATGCGCTGGCGATTATGTAGTTAAACCGATCCATCGTCTGGTAATACAGCTACCACTTCGCACCCCCAGTCGCCCCCTTTTTCAGAAACACAGTCTCTTAACCCAACCCTCAGTATATGTCCTATATTGTGCTATCTTTGTAAAACAAAATCCACTTATATTTCCTGATAACTGTAGCTTTCACTCATACCATACACGTGGTAAACATTATATTCATATTTATAGCCATCTTCTCTCACTGTCCCTAAAAGGACCTCAACATGCAGCATCCACGATTTTCAATACTTTACCATCCAACATAAAGACAATATGCTCTATGCCTTTGTTTAAATTGGAATTGAAATATTACCTTATAAGTAGGGCATTTTACAGTGTTTGTGATTTCCTAAACAACCAATGCACATGCTATGAGGAGGTCTAGAAGTTTGATATTCCTTCTCACCTCAATTGTGTATTATTTGTAGGCCATTCTTATATGTAATTGTAGTATGACTGCACATTGTTTGTTGTTTGTTTATGTGTAAGGGAAATTAAAGAAAAAAATTGTACCTTATAAATTATTACATATTATAAATGATTTGCACTTGACAATTACTATGTTACTGAAAATGTAACCGTCAGTAATAAAATCATTATCCTATCTTATCTTATCTTTAAGTTTTTTGTTCTCTTAGATTAAAATTAGTTGTTTAAATTACTCGCTGATGAATAAAATTGAGTGATTGTTTACTTTAGTTCATGTTAATGTCTTCAAGTGTCAATTTTATGGAAATAAATATTAGCCAAGAGATAATTATTCTTGTGTGTTTATATGCACAAGTTAACCTGTGATTAAACTGTTGAATGTAAGTCCTAATATTCCAATATTTTATTACTTTATAGGGAGCAATGGTGGCAGAATGGAAAGCTAATTCTAGTATTGCAAGCAAAAATCTTACTGAGAATGAATTGAAAGGTTCGGTGAATGACAACCCTCTTCTTTGGTTCTACCAGACTGTGTATGGCTTGAGTTTTGTGATATTGATGGCTATTGGGCTTGTAAAAGGTGTGGGTATTGCTAGAAAATTACTTCTTGGTTCGTCTGCCCTCCATGATGCAATGTTGCGCCAAGTAATGAAGTGTCCAATAAGCTTCTTTGATGTCACACCACCTGGGCGAATATTGCAGAGGTTTTCTCGGGACATGGATGAGAGTGAGTAATTTGACCTAAGTCTTCCTCTATTTCTTGGAAAATTATTATTTAAATCCACATTACTTAATTTCACATGTCAGGAAGGTAATCATTAGCTTAATTATGAAAATTTGGTTAATAAGAATGACACAGGTGGAACATCAGATGGAATGGGGAATAAATGATGGCATTCCAGTAATGAGAACAGTGCATGAGAGAAAAGATCAATGAATGCAATCAGAATATTTAGGATGATGGGGAAAATTTAATGTAAATACATATATGTATTTTGGATATCAGAGTGAAATGGAGGGATGAAAGTCACAAAAATGAACCTTCTCCTGAATCTAATTTTACTTATGGAGACTGTTGAGAGGCTATAGCTGCCCCACTTTGTTTTTATTAAACTGGTTATTAAGAGAGAGTATTTTCCTGATGCATTAAAAACCAGTAAAACGATGCCTGTGCATAAAAATAAAGAGTAACCAAATAATCTTAGGAACTATAGGCCCATCTCCTTGCAATTTTCTAAACTCTTTGAGAGAACATACCTAAATCGTTTAATACCATACATACTTAGAACTAAACTATTTACTATCTGAATCACAATGGGTATACAGGAAAAATAAATCAACCACAGCTGCACTCCTTCAAGTTGTCAATTCTATCTTTAATCGTAAAGATGAAAAAAAAAATTTACTCAAGGTTTATTTTTTGACTTCACTAAAACTTTTGATGAGGTGAATCAAGGTTTACTCCTAGAAAAGTATGGGGAGTTGGGAATAAGAAGTGTAGCATGTGATTGGATACAATCTTATCTAATGAAAAGATATCAGAGGACATTTATCAGCACAAATGAGAAAAATACATTTCAGATGCATTACCAATCACAAAAGGTGTTCCTCAGAGGTCTTTCTTTGCACCTATTCTATTCATTATATTTATAAATGATTTGTTAACCTAGGGAGAGACACCAATGTGATAAGTGTTACCTATGCAGACGAGACAGATTTTTTTATTTGTAGAAGTAATACAGATTCTTTAAATGTTCATGCACAGCATTTACTAAATATTACGGCAAACTGGTGGAGTATTAACCAACTGAAATTAATCTCCAGTAAAACTCAGCTGGTACTATTTAATAAGATCCAAAACAATTGTAAACTGTGTTTAAATTTAAACGACATTCATCTGAACGAAACATCCTGTGCAAAAACTTAGGGAGTGGTTCTTCAAGATATGGGGAAATTGGATGCTCATGTGTCAGATTTAATTCCTAAGCTGTTCTCTCCATCGTACTGCATTTGCTTTTTGAAATGTTCTATGTCTACAAATGTTCTACTGATGCTTTACTACAGCTACTTTTACAGCAGAGCAACATATTGCATTATACTTAGGGGTCTTCCCCATCACTTTTGAAAAAAATCTTTGTTCTGCAAAAGAGAGTTATTAGAACAATGCTTAATTTATGTTCCAGAACACCCTGTGAAACCTACTTAAAAATACTAAGTATGCTCACCATTCCTTGAGTATACATTAACAATGTGATTGTTTTTATGAAACAAAACATGGACCAAGTTGTAAAATATCAGGAAATTCATCTGTATAACACAAGAAACAAACAGGACATACATGTTGATCACCACAGGGGCTCACTTACATTAATTTGAATAATAATTGTTTATTTGTCCAGAGATCACATTGATACATGATATAAGACACGTCAATACATTTACATTTCAACATTATATTACACAGTGGAAATACATTAGTGAAACATTCATATACAAAATAGTGTAATAGTAATATTACATTCATGTATATACACCACCATTAGGGGTTAATCATAAAGATATTCATTGACAGAATAATACAATTTCTCCATGAGAAAACGGTGAACATGGTGTTTAAACATATTCAATGATGCCTTGTTTTTTATATGATCAGGCAATTTGTTAAAAAGCTTGATACCCATTTCTTTGGGACCAGAGCTGGATGCACTGGTTCTAACCCGGCTTTTATGTAGGTGCTCTCATACCCATGAAAGTCTGAATTTATGGAGAATTTGGAGATGTTTTGTTTGACAAATGTAACAGTAAGGAAGATATAAATACAAGGGAATCGAAGAATGTTTAGGTCAACTAAGATAGGCCTGGAAGGGGAACGGTATTGCTTTTTATCAATGATTCTAATAAGTCTTTTCTGTAGTTTAAAAATTTTAATGACATGTGTGGAGGACCCCCATGGTATTAGATGGTAAGTCATATTTGAATAAAAGATACCATAGTAGAGAGTTAAAAGGACTTGAACACTAACTGTACTACGTAGGGTTCTTACAAGATAGCATACAGAGCTAAGTTTTTTCATGACATTGTCGATATGTAGATCCCAGGAGAGATTGTCACTGAGGTGCACTCCAAGAAATTTTGTGCAGCTAGCCTGTTCTATAATATTATTTTTGAACTGGACTAAGAAGTTACTTTCAATTTTCTTATGTGAAAATATGACTAAGTAATTGGGATTTTTGGGTATTGAGACAGAGGCGATTTTCTTGGCACCAGGTATGAAGTTTATTTGAAATGGCATTGGCATTATCAATCAGGGAGGGGTATGTAGGTGTGGAAAGAAGGAAGTTGGTGTCAGCAGCATAGAGAAGTAGATTTGTGCTAGTGCTTTCCGTGACATGATATGCCATGTCATTTATATAGATTAAGAACAGCACAGGGCCAAGTGTAGAACCTTGAGGTACCCCTAGTGAACTATGAGTTATATTAGAGTGGTTGTATTCACCATTTGCGAAGATGGACACAAAATGAGATCGATTATTGAGGTAAGATTCCAACCAATAATGAGGTGTACCTCTAATGCCAAGGTTGTATATTTTTTTTAGCTAGAGTTGTCGACTGACCATGTCAAAGGCCTTAGAGAAATCGAAAAAGATGCCCAAGGCTTTCTCCTTGTTATCTAGTGAGGTGAGGATGAAGTCCATGGCTTCATAAATAGCTGAGGTCGTGGACCTACCCTTCCTGAAACCATGTTGATTTGGAATGAGTAAAGAGTTCTTTTCCGAGAAGGAAACAAGCCTAGTAGCAAAGACCATTTCAAACACCTTGGCCAGTGTGTCCTGCAAGGTAATAGGTCGATAATTGTTAATGTCATTTGGGCTTCCTTTATTTTTGAAGACAGGTACTATCCTAGAGTGTTTCAGTACAGAGGGGAAAACTCCTTGGGACAGTGATTCATTCACCAGGTACAACAACGGTTCCTTTATATGTTCATAAGCACTGAAAATTACTGAACCTGGCAGTTCGTCAGGGCCAGTACAATGTTTTTACTAAGTTTAGAAAGGATTTTGTTCAGTTCATGATCAGTGCATGGTTGATCAAAGAATGACCCTGAGGATAATGAGGCACTGTCTGGGGAGGTGTAAGCAAGAGTTAGTGGAGAGGGTTCAGTTGTAAATAGTTGGTTAAAGAGATTACTTAGTTCCTCATAATTTTCTATTTTCATGTTTACTAGTTTTGTGACATCAGGTAGAACATGTTTGGATGATTTTCTACCTGAAGCATTAATAATATCCCAGGAGGTTTTAGCTTTATTACTGGAAGAAGTAATTTTGTTATCATTATATGTTTTTTTTGCCTGTGTTAGTCTTTTTTTGTAATTTTTTTAAAATATTTTGTATTCCTCCAGGGCTTCATTACAGTTTGAACTTCTGCAAATTGCTCCGAGGGTTTTGAGGTGGGAAGACATTTGTCTTATGTAATTAGCAATCCATGGTTTTCTTTGATGTTTATTTTTATACTTGGTAATAACCAGGGGGAAGGCAATGTTAAACCAGTCCAAGAGATGATCATGGAAAATTTGAAAGCTGTCATCGATGTTAGTTGATTGATAAACGGTATTCCAATCGATGGATGAAATCATATTTTTAAAGTAACAGATATTATAGTCACAAAAGTCTCCTTTATGCACAACACCAATGTTAGATGAGGATTGGAATTGAAATTTTGACAGTAAGGGCAAGTGATCAGAAATTGCTTCATCAAGGACAACAGTGTTAAAATTCACAATATCAACATTAGAAATAACATTATCAATCAGGTTTGAATGAATTGAATGGTCCTAGGGCAATGGGCACACACCAGATTAAGGATGTTGAAAAGACACAAAATTTTAGCTTGAGATTGAAGACCTACTTACTGGATTTTTCCTGTTATGTGTAGTGTGAATGAATTCTTTGAAAGTTAAAAAAAAATAAACTTCGGTGAATTATGATACACTGAACATGATGTACCTACATATCCATTGTCTGCATTGACTATATTTTTCTGACATTGGGTGTACTTTTATTTCTCTTTTCTGATGGATCCTATATCATTGGGCGCATTATCATAGTAAAATAAATACGGTTTGAATCCATTACTATTTCCTATTTCCCTAAATTTTCACTTTTCCCTTGTTTACTTACGTTTCTACTTTTATATTTCCGCCATATTTTACCGCTCAGTGAGCAACGATTTATTCCGCTCACCAAGATAGCCGACCGCTCTCACTGAGTGTTCACTGAGCCTACGAATTTAGCCGAAACACTCAGGATCGGCTCTGGAGCAGCTCTGTCAGCTGAATGCACCCATTGTAATTTATTTGTACACATGATCTTTGGATAGTAAAGGTATTATGTATTATTATTACTTGTAAGGGTAGTAAATGGAGTTTCAGAATGGGTATCATTTGATTGAATTATAAGTCAGGGTTGGTAAACTGATAGCTGATGAAAAAATATTCTTTTGTCAAATTAAACATTTTGCAATTTTCATAATATTTTGATACACCCTTGGTCTGATTCACAATTCGTTTGCACTGCAGTTAATTTTTTTCTCTTTACTCATTTTTTAAGTTATCCCTTGATTCTAAAACAGTTGCTTTCTTGGGATGGTGGAAAACAAATCAAGTATAAGTGACATTACAAAGTTGTTTCATTTTAATGTAGATGTGTTCCAGAAATCTATGTTAAATAAGTTGAAATGGCAAAAATAGGCTGTGGAAGTCATGCCCATGATAAAGTATCAAACTGATCAGTGAGAATTTCTTAAGGCACACTAGCCAGAACTTCTTCTACCAGTTTTTCTCGTGGTGAAAATTTTATCTATTCTTATTGTTGTGGGAACATATCTAACAATATGACGCTTGATCAAGAGGCAGAAATAAACAAAAACAAGAGTGAAACTGCATTTTTGTCCTTATGAAAATAATGTGAATATTCCTATATGATTTTACTTTGAGCTCCAATTCTGTACACTTAAATGATAATTCGTCAAGAGTACTCATTGAACCAGTTCAATAACATTAAAGCATTTGGCAGTTGATGAAACAGGCACAATGAAATTTCTTTATCCTAACTTATTTTGGCATTTTACCACTCATATGCACTCAGCACGAAGGATTTCTAGTGAGAGTCGCCAATGTTCTATCTTGACGTGAAAACCATGGAAGTGTTTCCTTGGAAAGCTCCCATTATTCATGGCATTGTGAGAAGGGACTGATTGCGTAAAGTAAACAAATCCATGTATGATCTGGTGCTTTCCCGGCATAGCTGATGAATGAATTCTTCTCGGGTTTCCAAACGGGTTAGAATCTCCATTATAGCCGACGTTTCGATGCCCGACTCATGCATCGTCATCAGGGCTGTAGATTGTTGTTCTCGTCAAGTAGTCATCCTTATATACTACTCTCGCCGGGTTCAAGTTCCTCTGAGGGCGGGAATCTGATTATCTCCTTCCTTGTTCACATGCATCCCTCTCACGGATACTCTACGCCTCCTGAGCAACAGATTTGACGGAGACACTGAAACTTTTCACCATGTCTTCACATAACGTATTTTCAATTCGACAGGAAATACTTTGAACAAGCAGAGGGAGTGGCTGTGGGATCACCTTTATCCCCAGCCATAGCCAATTTCTTTATGGAAGATTTTGAAGACAAGGCACTCAACTCTACAGCATTGAAACTAAAGCATTTCTTTAGATACGTCGACGACACTTTCGTAGTCTGGCCCCACGGTATGGACACCCTCAACCAGTTCCTATGGCATATGAATGGACAACATCCCAATATAGCCTTCACCATGGAGATCAAGGACAATGGCCAACTTCCCTTCCTTGATATCCTCATCAAACGGAAGAAGGATGGAAGACTGAGCCTCAGAGTCTACCGGAAACCTACTCACACGGACCTTTACCTGAACGGTGGGAGCCATCATCACCCTTCACAACGCAGTGCTGTGCTGACATCGTTACTCCACCGAGCTAAGACCATCAGCAATGAAGAAAATCTTCCCTGGGAATTGGAGCGCCTCAAGACGACCTTCCTTCAAAATGGGTACAGTCAACGTCAAGTTTCACTGGCCCTCAAAAAGACCTTCAACCAGAGAGAGTGTATGGCTGACGAAGAACGGAAAAGCCTGTTGCCAGAGCATGCTTGCCATACATCTCCTCAATATCCGGGACGATCTCGAGGATTTTGGCAAGACACAATATAGAAACCATCCACTTTCCGCCGAGCAAACTCAAAGAACAACTTACGAGAGCAAAGGACAGCATTGGTCTCCGTATGCCCGGTGTCTACCGTGTCCTATGTGAGTGCGGTGGAGTTTAAGTCAGTGAGATGGGACGCTCGGTGGAAACGAGGCTGAAGGAGCATAAACGGCACCTGAGACTGGGGCAAGAAAGCAAGTCAGCTATTACCCAACATTGCCTTTCCAATAACCATTCCATCCATTTCGAAGACACCAGGATATTGGCCCGTTCACGTGGCTATTGGGATCGCCTGGTAAAAGAAGCAATTGAAATCTGGCTGGAAGACAAAAACTTAAACAGGGACTCAGGTTTCCAACTCAGCAATGCCTGGAAACCAGTATTGAGGAACATCAAAGAAAAAAGGAGGAAAAGAGATAATCAGATTCCCGCCTTCAGAAGAACTTGAATCCGGCGAGAGTAGTATATAAGGATGACTACTTGTCGAGAACGACAACCTACAGCCCTGATGATGATGCACGAGTCGGGCATCGAAACGTCGGCTATAATGGAGATTCTAACCCGGTTGGAAATCTGAGAAGCATTCATTAAACAAATCTATGATAAATCCCCTATTGTATGTATTGTTTCTCCTCAACCTTTCCGAGGATGAACTGCCAGAGTAGGCTTTCCCCACTGCTTCTATCACATTCTTTAATCCCATAAGCTAGCAGTCGTCAAGGTCAGGCCTTGGACTGAGGGTAGGAAAAAATAGCTGAAGGCAGGAAGTAGGGAGAGGGAAGATATTCAGAACCAGAAGAGAGAGGTGAGAAATTGCATTGGGAGTGAGAGTGACTCATACACAGATAAAAAAATAAATATCACCTTTCTTCTTTCAAAACTCACTTCATCACTGTGTGCTACCTCATAGTGCAGAGGTGGGGTAGTGAGCTTTACTTCAGTCCACAGTATTATTAGAAATTAATCTGGTATTAGTTTTTTTAGTATATAATTACAACTAATAATCTTTCCTATTTGGAAATCATCAACAATTGACTTGTTTCATGTCCATCTCAAGAAAGATGGTATTGCATTTGAAAATTCATATGGAGGAGTAACTATTGCAAATAATCTGAAGACCATCCTGCTATTTGACAGGGTATAATAACCTAGGTAATCAGATACTTAATCAGTTTGTAATGGGCTATTGTAGCTTGAATTGAGGTGGGGCAGAAGTTTGCCAATGAATGTAGTGGCTAGGTGGCAGGAGATAATGTGCAATCGATCTTGAGAAGTCGACATGCTTTTCTGCCCTCTTATTATTGAAATAAGGTTGTTAGTTTCTTTATACCATTTGTTATCCTTTATCCCAAGTATTTAATACTTAACTATTGTATATATTTGAAGTATGTATGCTTTTGCACATGGAATGTCTACACCGTGCCATCAACGCTTGTGGCTACCGGTGCTTCCATCTGTGCAGCTATCCGGCGATACATCAGGAGTGATTGCAGAGGAAGCCTTGGTGGAAGATTCTTATCCATCGTTGGTTGCCTTTTTGAACAATCTACAATCTATCAAATTCTATATAATATTTTAGCCTGCTCCTTTAACATTTGGCCTGAAATACTGAACCCTTCACTTTGACGCAGTCAAAACCATTGAATAAGTATGCGATCTAAAATGGCATTTGACCCTTCTTTCATGGTTTTTCTTATCGCCATCCCTTTCTTAGTGTTATTTTCACAGAAAAAATATTTGAGGATTTTCTCTTTCTGCTTCTTATTGTCATAGATTGTCGAAGATCCAACAGAGTACATATAACACGTACAAGCGCTTCACTGATGTACCGAAAACAAGTATTTTCAACACTTCCACTTTTTTTATGGTAGTTAATGTTCTGTGTTTTCGCTTCACCCCCTTGCTGCTGTTATATCTGCTTATGTTAGACATAATTACGGATAAAACTATGCAGATGACAGATAGTTTTTACCTCAAGTTGCCACTAAAACATGTGCGTGCCATAAGACCGGTACTGTCTATCTCCAAGAAGCCACACACCCACGTCTCGGCAACGACACAATATGTCTTCAATTTGCTGAATAATGACCTTCCTTGCACACAACAATTAATATAGACAACATTGTTTGCAAAAAATCATCCATTACTCACTCTTTAGTGTGAGAATTTTTTATAAGAGTGGGTTTCAGTTTCAGTATATACGAAGCAATGATTCGGCAAAAATGTTTCTTTTTTCCGTGAAACACGCCTTGGAAATATTGCCGGATTATGGGTGTTCCCGGGTTTGGGATTTCCGGATTAGGGGTGATCAACTGTATTACATTTTGTCTTTCCATTTAAGGTTTTACTTATTCGGAATTTGTTGTCATATCTTTGTAAGTAGTGGTATGTCTCTATATCCCTGACTGTTTTGTTAATCACCTCATTTTTTGAGATCCTATCTAAAGGTCCTCGGCAATACATATCTTGAAAGAAGACTTGAATGCCTTATAATAATGCATGGAGTCATTCTGTATACCATAGAATATGTGTTCTTGAAAAAAATCTAGGTAAAAGCAATATTATTGGCCATATCAAGTGTTGATTTATTTTTTTACGTATTTATTCTCTTTTAATGGCTATTTTCCTACTTGCAGTGGATGTGAGAGTGCCCTTTTTCTTTGAGTTTGTGTGGCAGGGCCTCATGTACTGTATCACTCAGCTGCTTCTGGTTTGCTTCATATTTCCAGTGTTTTCCATTGCACTATTAATAGCAACAGGTGAGAAAAATATTGTAAATATTGATGAGCTATGTATTTTTAACATATTTTATTCTAAGATGAACCATTATTTCTTTAGGCCTATTTGCCTTTCTGGATGTATGGCTTAACAAAGGTCTAAGGGAAGCTAAGAAGATAGATAATTTTTTGAAATCTCCCGTCCTCAACCACCTTGCATCCAGTATGGCAGGTCTGTCTGTCATTAGAGCTTATGGGCGGCATAGAGTATTTCTGGAGAGGTATGGTATTTTTTTAAACATAATGTTCCAAAGTTCCCTTGCAAGACTTGTGGTCTGAGATCTGTAAATGTTGTTCTGTTTTTTTACTGTCTAGTTCTGGCTATTCATGGTACATACATTATGTGATATATTATTAAATGAGAATGGTGGCATTATTTATATGGTTACTTAAGTTTTATAAGCTGGTCAAAGTGGCTCAAAAGTTTAATAATAATAATAATAATAATATTCTTTATTCACCTTTAGCATAAATACATATGATAGGTGTCGTCAAGGTATGGTACATGTGAATAATTGCGTTTAAAATTAATTCAAAATTATAATTGAGTCAAAGAAACATCTCATAATTGAGTAATGGTACATGTGTTAGGATGTTTGGTGTGCATTGGAGCATTTTTCTTAAAGGAATTAACTTTTAGATGAAATAGGTTGTGCTTAACAGAAGGAAAATAAATTACTCCATAAATTACCATATTTGTCCTAGCCCCCTCAACTTTATAACTTTCCATCTCCATTTTTGGAAAAACTTAATTTCCATCATGAAGTATCCTTTTCATGGCTGTTAACATTAAATATAGAAAATATTGATTTACTACCATTATCCCTGACTTTGTGATAACATGAAGAAATGACTGAAATGTCTTAAATCCACTAAGCATATGGTGCCTTCAAGTATGTGTTACTTCATGCATCAAGGGGCTGAGCAAGCTTGTAATTCCTTTAGGGATTACTATCAAGTCAGATTAACTGCCTTGGTATCCTTTTTCACATTAACTCTAATATGAGTGTTGAATAAATCTAGCTCCACGAATGATGGCATTTATTAATGTAGGTAACTTAATAAAAACCGCAGATGCAAAATTGTGTTTTACAGACAGATTTGGTTTATGCATTACTTGTAATATGTTTTTTGTTAGTACCCCTATCAAACGCACACATAAATCGAAATCTAATCATGAAGCTAAATAAATGAAAAACTTGGAATGGTGATATCAAAAATTTCATCAGCGGTTCATATTTCCTTGTGTCTAACTAATTTACTCAGTATTTTTATGCGTTAAATAATAAGTAACGTTGCTAGAAATTTTTCAGCAGGAGCTCACAAAGTTATTAATGCGTGGAAAAGATTTGAGGCCCATATGTGTTGCGGGTTGCATAAATTCATGAGCCATGACTGTGCTGTAAGAGGGCTGTAACAATATCATCATGAACAGAAATTAATCAGATGATTGCAGATACATATAACTATTGTTGTATGTACAAGCAAAGTTGTTATTTTTTATGTGTACCATGTTTTTTCATAGATTCAAAAGGCTTTGTAAAGGTAGGAAAATAAAGAGGTGGAACCATGAAGCATTAAAAGGGTTGAAAAGGAGGGAATACCAAGAGCTGGTGGAAAAGAACATAGGTGAAGCAAAGCGGATGGGGACAATAGAGAGAAGATGGGAGATTATAAAAACAGGCATCATAGGAGTGGCAGAGAAAATAATAGAATTGGTGGAAAAGAAGAGGGTTAAGAAGCAGTGGGTAATGGAAGAAATTATTAAGAAAATGGAAAAGAGAAGGATATGGAAAAACGTCAACACCCACGTAGGCAAGAGGAAGTAGAAGGAATTGAATAATAAACTCCGGCAAGTGACCAATCGGGCAAAAAAAACTGGTGGAAGGGACAATGCAAGGAAATGGAAAAGCTGCAGGAGGAGGGGGAAGTGGGCACATTGTACGCCAAAGTGAAAATGTTATTGGGTGGTAAGAGAGGGCAAACGATACCAAAGGTTAAGGACAAAATAGGGAAGATATTAAACGCACAGGAAGATATCCAGGAAAGGTGGAGAGAATACGTAGAGGAGCTATATGACAGCGAGAAAAGACCCTTTAGCCTGGAACTAGAGGATGAAGGAACAATAGATAAGGATAACCTAGGACCAGAGTTACTTGACAGCGAAATAGAGAGGGCATTAAGAGAGATGGAAGGGTAGAAAAGCCGTGGGAACCAATAACCTACCTGCGGAGCTACTGAAGACTATGTGGTAAGGTGAGAGAATCATTTTTTGAACTTATTCGCAGGATCTATGAGGAAGGAGTATGGCCAGAGGATTTATTGAAAACAGTATTACAGTAGAAACTCGAAATTATGAAGTCAACGGGACCGGAAAAATAGCCACTTCGTAATATCAAATTTCGTATGAACGAGTATCTTTCAAAAACATCACAATGAAGCCCTTTTTTTCCTTAAATTAAGATGTACTCTCGTGACATAGTAGCATGATTTATGAAGTTATAATTCATGAAAGAATATTTAAATATGTATTCATGCCCACAGGGTGCACACATTGAACACTACTAATTTTTTGGAGTTTGATTCTTCTGATTTTTGGGAATTCCACTGTGTCGTTCCAGCTTTTCACAGTGGGATTCCCGTAAATTGGAAGAATCAACCTCCATTCAAGCCCCGCGGAAATTTATATCACGACAACTAACTTGTTGTGTAAGACTTGGCGCTTTCCTGGCGCACAATGTGAATAAATTCTTCACGGGTTTCCCTCCAGATGAGTTGTTCAGCCAGAGCCGACGTTTCAAAGGCTAACTCTGCATTTGTCCTCAGGGCGTTGACTCAATGCCCTGAGGACGATGGCAGAGTTAGCCATTGAAACGTCGGCTCTGGCTGAACAACTTTCCTGGTAGGAAACCCGTGAAGAATTTATTCAAACTAACTTGTCGTTCTTTTTTCCAATGAATGATTAGTAGGGATAGGAAAATTTCGCTATCGCGAATTTAGGCAAATATGTCCTAGGAGTGGTAGTTAGTAACAACTTACTCCATACTGACTGGGGAAATGACTTTTGAACTCACGAAATGTCGCGAATTGTGCCCCAAAACGCGAATTTTCATTTTTTATGAGAAAATGGTTGGAAGTACATTTCAAACGCAAGAAAAACATTAAAATTGCAAGCAAATGTTATCAATTCCATTTAAACGAACTCACGTGCAAATATTCTTGAGGTATGCGGAAGTTTGCAGTTCATCGTAGCATAACCGGTGTTACGATAACAATCGCGGGAGGATGACATCGGGTGCTTTCGATTGACGGCGCTTTCTGGCAAAATACAGCTCGTCACGCCGCGGTGCTTTCCATTTACAATTAGTGGAATAACCATCTATCGGCATCTATGATCGGTGGCTCTCCGATTCCGAGGTGAGTCGAACAAATGAAAAGCAATATGCGCATTTATTCTAAGTAATCTGCTACAGTAGGGTTTCCCAAACTTTTCCTGCGATGGAACACTTCGTAAATCCGGAAATTTTAACGGAACACCTTGTGGACTTCACATATATTAAACCATTGTGTTTAGGTAGCAGCATATAAAGCCATTATAGGTTACTCTGAACACCCATTAGCCTTCCGCGGAACATAGTTTGGGAATCCCTGTGCTATAGATTTGAAGACGAGACGGACTGCGCATGCGTGAATAGCCGCTTTGAGTTGTTTCATTTCAATGGGATCGTTCACAAAGAGATTTCTAATGCCAATTATAGTTTGATAACTAAAGAGACGTATTTTTCCGATTTTTTATTTTGGTCTGATTTGTTCATAACACTTCTACGGATTTGAAGATGAGACGGACTGCGCATGCGTGAATAGCTACTTTGAGTTGTTTCATTTCAATGGGATCGTTCACCAAGAGATTTTAAATGCTAATTATAGTTTTGAAACTAAAGAGACACGTATTTTTCCGATTTTTTTATTTTGTTCTGATTTGTTCATTAGACTCTACTACGGATTTGAAGACGAGACGGACTGTGCATGCGTGAATAGCCGCTTTGAGTTGTTTCATTTCAATGGGCTTGTTCGCCAAGAGTTTTTTAAATGCCAATTCTGATAGTTTGAAAAATAAAGAGAGACATATTTTTCTGTTTTTTCGCTGCTCCGTCCAATCACGCTGGGCGCTATGCAGCATTCCCCTTACCTCGCTTTCTAGCGAGTGAATTACAAACTGAACTGAAGGGGAAGTATCGCATAATAACCCAGATCATATTGGGTTAAACTATAGTATAAGTGACCCTTTTCTAGACTTTGAAATAATCGGTATTTTATGTGTGTGTGTGTATATATATATATATATATATATATATATATACACACACACACACACGCACACACACACACGCACACATATAAATTTGTGGTCACTGTGAAAACACCGAAATGTCTTGTTGAAAGTACCGAATTCCTAATTTCAAAGTACCACTTTTCTCCCTCTCAAACCACCGAAAAATTCCTATCCCTAATGATTAGGCAATGAAGCGCCTTTGCACCATTTTCATGCAGTTTGGACTAAGCCTATGAAGCTTCTTAGTGGATTTTTTTATATTATTTCCTAACTGAAGAACTCATAACTTTAACATGAGCGATGTATAACCATCAATGATATTGATTTATGCATACACTAAGGAAGTGTGCGACTTGCACGATCATTTGCACCGGATATTGAACTCAGTGAAAATAAGATTCTCTCGCGGATGCTATGCGATGGATGCATGTTATGTACATACCTATTTTGTACAACTACTGATATGCCCGTTAATCTCGCGAAATAACAATCATTATTCTCCCTTGGATTCATCTACGTAAATGAACATGCAAATAAGATAGTACATACAAGCCACGCACTTCAATGGTGAAGGCGATATAACTCCTTTTACACTTCATCGGCTACTAATGATGCTATCACTGCAAATCAATACTTTTCTTTTTCCACTCTACAATGTGAAAGCTTCATTTGTGGCTCCATTCAGATTAGGTCACCTACTCTTCATTTATTAAAGCTCAGGATTCATTTAAAGATTCGATATTGAACTAAAATTTGGGATATTTTTTGTAATTGTTTTCCCTCTGTTTTGGATCAAGCATGGAGATTTTCGTCCGAGCATTAGAGCAAGGAGCATTCGTCCGTCATCAGGCCAAGCCACGCACCAGGCTGGAATCCTTTCCCCGTAATTGTGGGGAAAGGTCCATTCATCCTCTCACAAAAACAGCTACGCCACCCATGGTCTCGGAGTATCGTGCGTCACTTGTGAGGTTGATCTACCTGGGAGTCAAGGCCAAGGGATGCACGCGAGGAATAAACATCAAATGAATCATCGGCTTACACTGAATAGCCACATCTTATCTTCCTCCTCCCTTACCTCAACCGGCTGCGTCAGCGGAGAGGGAGGACATGCTTTCGGAGAGAGGGGGGCTTTTACTTTAAGGGCCCAAGAGTTGGCATGGGGGGCCGGAAGAGTCTGCGTGGGACATCGCATCCTGACCTGGTGTTGAGGGGGTGGGATGGGTGGGAGGCTTGAATGGGCCTGATCTCCTGGAGGGCTGGAACTTAGTGAAGGTGAAGCTTCGTAGTGAAGGTGATGGCTCGTGTCCACCCTTAGAGCGGGGAGGGGAGACACGGAGGGTCACTTGAGGGGGGAATATGACCAGTATGGGAGAAAAGAGAAGTGTTTGATAGGTTCGCCTGAAGTGAGAAAGAAGTTGATGTAGGAGAATAAGCCGAGGTTATGGAACAACGGAGATGGAAAACTGGGTGAATTATCCTAATGGGGATAGCCGGGTGGGGGAAAAGAATATGGGAATGTGCAGGCATTTCCATTTTCAATTTTCTTAATTTCCGATCCATTCGGACAGATTCTATATCAATCTGCAGGAATGCAGCTGAGGTCTCTTTTAGGATATTTTTTCAATCACTGGGTTGGAGCGAAAGGGGAGAAAGGTACACCATTTTCCGATACAAATATATATGGGTGCTTGAGTATTATTTCTCTTTGATTATGCATGCGGCCAGCGCTAGTCATACTTTAGAATTAATGTGCGTCAAAGTAATTGGTCGTATGAACCAAGCGAACTTGTATTTTCTCTGGTTTTCTTGGCTGTTGGCGACGGAAGAAGGGAAGGGCAATACCTTGCTCGATGTCTACATCAAAATGCTCAATTAGGGCAGGAAATTAAACCTGATTCTTTCGATGATAGCTATTGCCAGCTGGAATAATTATGCCGTGGAGGAAGGTTAAGTGTAATCAGTCTGAAATAGTGAGAAAAAAAGCTTCCTTATTTTATATTCACGACTGAATCTATCACTCGAAAAACCCAGCACTGTCTCCGATACATGTCATATGTTTTAGCACACGCACGCAGCAAACGATTTCTGTACCAGGAATACTCATCATGGATTTATGTTTGGGATAACCGGTAGCAAAAAATGCCAAGGATCATGAGAGGAAAATGGTGGTTGTAGCAATTATTCTCTCGGGGGCGAGTATATCCGTACGCAAGTAATTTACATTTTTTTACTCGTTGGCAACTCTGTGAACTCATGGTAACAAAGCCGGATGCATTTTTGTCTGATTGGTTTCATATTTTTCTGCTACGATGCCCACGATTCAAAGTCGTCCAAGGTCTGGTTTCACTGGGGCGTCCAGTGGCCACGTCCAACCTCCGCATCTAGACGTCGCAGCTGGACGACGAAGCCGGGTGGTTTCATTCAGGCATCCACATCACGATTCCGCAGCTGGGCGATGTGGGAGAATGCGTATTTAGTTAAGTTATGAATTTATTATCGGTTATTGTTTCCTGAGAGTGAGTTGATTTTGAGCTGAAATGGATGGTGACGATTTAGTTTTGTTGGTTTTTTTGGAAGACGAAGAAGAGGACGACCAAATGTTGCGAGTAGTTTTACAGAAAGAGCTGGAAACAACGCTTTATATAAAACGCGGAGAGAGGAAAGCAGAAAAATCACCAAAAATTGGGACTACCCAACTAGGCGTCCGTGTCAGCAGTCGAACGTGACGGCTGAGACGTCTCAGCGAAATCAAGCCCATTTGATATATATTTGATGAGTACGGCAAAGACTTCCGACTGCTGGGCTTAGACGCCGGATGCCCCAGCAAAACCACGCCTTTACTATTGTAGCATTGAAAAATGAGTTATCGTTCAGATAATTCACATCCAGTGCATAATGTATTCGGCAAGGATGATAAATGAGATGTTTAACTCTGACAAGGAGCACCCAAAAACGTTGCTGTGATCCGTCACTATTTGTATGAACAAGTAACTTTTTTCGTCGGGACCAAGACCCTAGGTTTGTAATTTCAAAACTTCGTTAGTTCGTAATATCGAGTACTGTTACGTACACTTAGATACTCTTTTGGCCAGGACCGAAGATTTTGCTTCGTAAAATCAAAATTTTGTAATTTCGAGTTTCGTATTTTTGAGTTTCTACTGTAATACCTATCCTGAAGAAGAAGAAAGCCTCAGAATGCAAGGAGTATAGAACAAGCAGTTTAATTTTGCAAGCAGAAAATGTTTTACTTAGAATAATAAATAGAAGGTTGGAGAGCAGAGCAAACAGAGGTGATGACCAATTTAGGTTCAGGGAGGGGAGGGCCACCAGAGGTGTGATTGTGATAATGAGGACACTTATAGAAAGAAACATAGAGTATAATCAGGATGTATTCGCTTGCTTTGTGGAAAAAGGCGTTTGACAGGGTAAACTGGGAGAAACTAATGCAGATACTGGGGAAAATAGGAATAGATTGGCGTGATAGGAGACTTATGCGAAACTTATATATGGGGCAGAGAGCTGACGGTGAATCAGGGTGGGCAGTTATAGGTTGTGGGGTGCGGCAAGGGTGCCCGTTGTCACCTTTGCTTTTTAACATCTATGCTGAGGAAATGGTAAGATAGGCATGGGAGGAGCTAGATGTGGGAATGAAATTAGGAGGCCAGTGGATAAAGTCGGTAATATTTGCGGATGATCAGGCATTGGTCAGTCGGTCATGGAAAGGATTGCAAACATTAGTAGATGCATTGGAAAAGCAGTGCAAGAATTACGGAATGAAGATTAATAATAAGATAACAAAAGTAATGAGATTCTTTAGGTCAAAGAAAGTGAGGCTGGTGATAAGAGTAGGAAGTCACAAACTGGAGCAAGTCGAACAATTTAATTATTTGGGTAGTATGCTAGAAGAAACAGGACATAGTAGCAAAGACATTAGGAGGAGAATAGTGCTAGCGAAGGAAGCGTTCAATAATAGAAGGGAGCTGATGACGGGGACCTTAAGTAAGGATGTAAAAAAGAGGCTGGTGAAGAGCTTGATATGGAGTGTGGCGTTGTATGGAGCAGAAATGTGGACCTTGAGAAAGGAAGACGTACATAGCCTGAAGGCTTTCGAGATGTGGGTATGGAGGAGGATGGAGAAGGTGCGTTAGATAATAATAATAATGCATTTATTTGTCCAGAGATTTGTGGTATAGACATATACATACAAATATAGGACACGTCAAAACAAGAAAATCACACTTTCAAAAACTCATTTACAGAATAAAACATTTCAGTTTTCAGAAAAGTTAATAACTTTTTTTTGAACACAGATATCTTTGCCTCATGTTTAATTTCCTTTGGTAAACCATTAAAAAGCCTTAATCCCATTGACTTGGGCCCAAGAGCAACATTTTGTGTTCTAACAAATGGTTGATGCAGATCTTTACAAGCTCTCGTGTAGTGAAAATGGCAATTGTCATTTGTCACGTATTCAGATACGTTATTACTAACATACATAATTGCAATATAAATATATATGCATGGAATTGGTAAGATTGACAGTTTTTTAAAAGATGCTTACAGGGTGCATCACAAGGAGCGTTGCTCATAAGCCAAACAGCCCTTTTTTGTATTTTGAAAATAGAATCAGCATGTGCAGAGGAACCCCAAAACAAAATACTAAATATAACAATAGAATAAAATTCACTGTAATAAATAGATAATAGTACCTTGACATTTAAAGAATTTCTTAGATTTCTAATGAGAAAGCATATGGAGCTTTGCTTACCATGTGTTTTACAAATGTGCTCTTCCCAAGATATAGTTTTATTGAGAACAACTCCAAGGAAATTAGTGCTAGACTTTTGAGGGACAAATTTACCATCTATGGCAACTGATATATCAGAAGGCAATTTGTTTTTGTTACAGAAATAAATGAAACTAGACTTATCAATATTAAGTTTAAGAAAATTGTGTTGGCACCAGTCACTCAGAGTCTGGGCAACACTTTCAGCTCTGTGAGTCAAATTATTCACTGATGACGCTGATATTATAACATTTGTATCATCAGCATAGAGTATTGGGTCAGCTCCAGGTACAGAATTTAATGTTTCAGGTAAATCATTGATATAAATAAAAAAATAACAGAGGGCCCAGAACAGAGCCCTGTGGTACACCTAGTGTTACTTCTTTACCAGGAGATGTATATGTTGTACCATTGTATTACCAGATAGAAAGGAAGACAAATGAGGAAGTGCTTGACATGGTGGGCGAGGAGAGGAAACTTATGGATGAGATTAAGGGAAGACAGGGTAGGTGGCTGGAAGCGGTAATGAGGGGCAATGGTTTGCTGAAGGCCGTGATAAAGGGAAGGATGTTGGGTAAGCGGGGAATGGGAAGAAAGAGATTAGGTTTTATGGACGGGATGAAGAAAGGTAGGCCTTATGCTGAGATGAAGAAAGAAATACCAGAGGTAGATAGGGCACGGCACATGTAAGAGTCCGTTGGATATTCTCTCACTCTCATCATAACCTACCTCTAACCAGTAGATTACTATAATGAATGAATGAATGGTTGTTCAGGAGCAGAAAAATATTTATACAGTGCAGTTGTGTTATGGGTTGCACAGTGTCATTGCCGAGTTGCTGTATTTACTTACTACTATTGCAACATCATTATAAGGAAAAATTAATGAGATAATAATAAATGTTACTCAACGTTTTGAGAAAATTGGCTATTTACTGATTTGAGTTATATGTATTAGCATCGAAATGCCCCTTTTTCTCTGCTATTTTTGCTACCTAAACTTTAATTTTGTCTTTAGTCATGTAAAATAAACTAAATTTGTTTTGCTTCCCTCACAGTACTATCATTGATTTAGTACTGCAAGGTGCTGATATTTTGTGAAATAGTTTTCACCTTTTATTGTTGTATTTCTGAAAAAAAAATCCTTCAAGACATTATTGTTTTTTTGTGAAGAAGGCATTTTTTTCTCATGTCTTATATTCAAAGATCTTTGGTAATGATGATTTTACATTGCTTTTTTTAGGGCTTAGGGTTCTCTTGCCTCATTTGTGATCAATTAGAATTAGAATATCATTTTTCTCTTTGTTAATGTTTAAAATGGGTCAAATGTCATGAATAATTTTTCCTCAATATTTGTCTTTCAGGTTTTGTACTCGACTGAACCGAACACTAGCTTCTGATTTCATGTTCCGCTCTTCCATTCGATGGTTCACCTTTAGGATGGACATGGTTGCTGTTGCCACTGTTACATTAACTAGTCTCATAGTTGTTTTGCTACGAAGCTCTGTATCCTCCGCACAAGCAGGGCTGGCCCTTTCTTGTGTGTTTGGCGTAAGTAAGCTAAAGAGTTCATTATCAGTTGATGGAAAATTTTCAGGAGACTTGATGGTTAATAATTTAATATTCTTTCATGAAATATTTTAATTGTGGATTTTTTTACAGGTGAGTACTTTTGTGCCTTATGTGATGCAGTTGAAGTCTGAAATGCAAGCACGTTTCACATCTGTGGAAAGAATCTTGGAGTATGCTGAGGTTAGTGTTCATTTCAAAGAAATGGCCAGTTCCTTTATAAAAATTTAACAGCTACATATGTGCATTTATGAACAATTTTTCATTTTGAGCTTCTGAAAATAATGTCAGAAAGTATTTGATTAATTTCAGAAATAGTCCCTTGGATGCATTTTTTTTTATCAGTAAGTGCTATTGTTCCCAGTCAAACACCTCACGTTTAGGATTTTTGTCTGAAAAAATGTATTAATGGCATGTTACTTCTGCTGGGCATTTTGTGAATGCCAATATTTGTTGTTTCTGTGACTTTTCTTCTATATATGTAGGAATTAGAAGAAGAAGAAAATGTTGTCAAGGAGCCTGAAGATAAGGGTGCTCCTGAAGATGTTGTTATTGTCCCTCCAAAGGACTGGCCTCAAAATGGTGAGATAGAGTTTACTGATGTCCAGCTGCGGCACCGTCCTAATTTGCCTCTGGTTCTACTTGGCATCAATGCCAAAATTTCTGGAGGAGAAAAGGTGGGAGTTGTTGGAAGGACAGGTGCAGGTGAGATCTTATGGTGAACACAATCCCGTAATCATGTTAATTTGGGGAAATGAGGAATAGGAGGAATTATTTTGTGCTGACAGTATATTGTTGTGCTCAAATACCTATTTTAAAAATGATAATCTGAAATAGTTACTGCAGGTAATGCGTTACACTTGTATGTATGTTGATGCAGTTTTAATGAGATTACAAATAATGCTGATGTAGAATTTTCAACCCTCCCTGAATATTTGTTTTGCTATTTTTCCTAGCTCTTATGACTCTGATAACTACCATCATACATAAAATAGTTTAAAATATTTGTATTCTAAATTACTTCTTTTAACAGGAAAATCATCATTGCTTGGTGCCCTGCTTAGGTTAGTCAAGCTGAGTGGAGGGAGCATTAAAATTGATGGCATTGATATTTCCAAAGTGTGTCTGCATAAATTGCGCTCCACCATTGCCATAATTCCCCAAGACCCTGTGCTTTTCCATGGAACATTAAGGTAAGTGATTTATTGCACTAATAATCTGAGGTCATTTCTCATGGTTATTTGCTGTAATTGCCTCTTAGATTAGATTGTTGTTGGGGGGGCCTTCGTCAGGAGCCCGGGCACTTAGACCTTTCTTGGTCCATTGTGCCAACCCCATGCCTGTCTGCCACTTGCAGACAGGGGACAAGAGCACCTCGGTAGAGGTATGGAGGATTAGCCTCCCCCTGCCTCACCCCAGTACCAGGTATAGAGGAGTAATTGCCTCTTAGTTGGTCTTATAGTGCCTCTCATCATTGAAATGGTCAATAATGGCAGCGCTGCTAATTTATTGGATTTGCACCAAATTCAGTCAGATAATGTGTATTGGTATAGCAAAATATAGTTGCACTCGCCAGCAGAGTGTGCAATGTTGGGGTGAATCTAGTGTTTATGAGCAGGCGGTGGTAACGAAACACTCCTGTGGGGATCCCTGGACGAACCCTAGCCCCTTTTTTCCTTTCTTTCTTGCATGCTTACATATGCATTCAAAGTTTTTTTGCTGAATGCTGAGTGTTTTTTTTTTTGCTTTCCATGTATCACAGATGGACCATGAGAAAAAATTATGTCTAATTCTATAACTCTCAACATAAAAAGTAGCCTTTGAAAAACTGTCCACATATTTGTTTCTGTAGTTGATTCAATGAAACTCCTCACTTTATAGAGTTGTAAAATATGAAATCATTGCTGAAATCAAAAGCAGAAGTTTTATACTCAGGTCTACCCTGGTGTTGATGGAACCATCAGCATCCCATTTTGTATTTGTCCATCTATGTAGTTATATATTGTGGAGGGTGGTTTTTGGCCAAGGACTATTACTGACTGTTTGGCACCTTTTTATTCTTTGTCTCTTAATGAAGTTCTCATCAATTGTCACCTAGGCTGATTATGAAGCATGTAAGCAATCATCATATTTTTGTTGATATATCTAATTCTTTTTATTAGGTACAATCTAGATCCCTTTTCAGAGCATACTGATGAATCAATTTGGCAGGCACTAGAAAAATCTCACTTAAAAGATAAGGTAAGAATATGAACAACATTTTATTCTCTACAATATAAGTTTATCATATGAATGCATACTTTTTTCAGAGGAGCTCTTTGATATTTTTTGCCTAAATGTATGTAGGAAAATGGAACCTTTATAAAATTCCATTTTTTCACCAAAGAGATTTCTGATCAAACAAAAATAACTAGAAATATTTTCCCTTGGTGGCACTAATCAATATACAATAAAACCCCCATACAACGAACACCCATACAGCGAAATTTTAAGGAAAATCCCTACTTCGAAGTCTTTGGCCCGGTCCCGGACCCTTCCAATGGACAATGCACGCAAAAAAACCTCCCGTAATGAACCTCTCTAACTACGAAAACTCCGTACATTGAAGTCTGCGCTTGGGCCCAAAACATGAAAAGTGCCCCTCTAGAACGAATTATTGAGAAAAAAAACAGCATTCTTCATTTACAGGTAATTTTTCCATATAGACATTTACGTAATAAGCAGGAAGTAGAACCGCAGCGGAGAGTACCGCGTCTTCCCTTCTGCTCCGCGTCAACTCTGACGGTTCCCACAATAAGAACCGTGCAAGGGAAGCCAAAGCTCCGCTCCGCATTAGCTGAGCCGGGTGATAGTTGGGTGGATGAGTAATTCACCAAGAGGGGAGGGGGGAATATCAGTGCCAGCCGTAACCCAATACAGAAATGTAATCTGAGATCTCTGAGGGCCTATTCTCTAACTCGAAGCATCGGAGCTTTCTGGCAGAAAGATGCTTCTGGTCACGATATATTCTGGTCACGAACATAGATATTTACCGGTATTTCAATGGGATTTCAACAGTGCGTTTTATTTCGAAAGTCTAAATGGCAATATGTGCTTTTTCAAGCAAAATTGCTGCATAAAACTGCCAATTGATATTGACTTAAATTATTGCACTCTAAGAATAATATCGACTAGATACTCAGAAAAATTATGGAGCACTTTAAAATACGTAATCCTTAGGCATTAATTTTGGTGCTCCTTTACTTTCAGACCGTAACTAAAGTAAGCGATGAGGCATAGAGCAGAATCGACGAAAAAAACAATAATTTCAATTAGAAATACACAGATTGAAAATAACGCGGTGAAAGCTACGGTATTTGATGGTAAATAATAAAAATTGTTTATCATCACTCTAGGAAAGGTTTTAATGGTGAATAAAGCAAGATTGACATATTTACTCGACTTGCATCGTAAAGCACGCGGAAAACTTGGGTGCCCCTGTGGAGACGCAACCCGCACACCACATCCATACATCGAAAACCCCCTACATCGAAGTCATCACTTTTCCGGTCCCAACAAATTCGTTGTATGGGGGTTTTACTTTAGTGAGTAGCCTTACTAATATTTTATGATTTCCTCATCATATGATATTTGAGACACTCATGGTTTCTGTGGTATGTGTCTGTTGATTAATTGAAGGATGAAGATGTTTTAACAAAAGGTTTTGTTCTGTCTTTTGGAGCTGTAAGTGTTATGAATTGTAGAGTTTGTGACCCCTGCTGATTTGACAACATTTACTGTTTTTTTTGTAATTTTGACAAAATTTGACAAATATACTGTAATGGGGGGAGAGTGCAAACACAATCACTGGTATTTAAATTCTGTTTTCCCTGTGCCGAGGTAATGGAGTCATTGCCTTGGCATGGAATATGTTATATTGTATCTCTTATTGAGAGGGATGCATGATGAAATTACATTAATATTTTCATAGCATAAATGTAGCTTATTAAGCTTTCAAAATTTATTTTTAATTTTAATATATTTAAAAAGGGTGGGTATGGATCCTGGATTTTCTTTAGTTTGTCTTAATTCTAACAAAAATTTGCTGCATATTTTTAGAAAGTATAGTGGCATGATTTCACATTTTTTTTTAATAAACTTTTTCTATAGCCAAATATAAGTGCTCGAATTTTAAAGTTATTATGAGAAGTTAAAGTGATACCCAGAAAAGCAAGGAACTTGGATGAGATACTTATACTAATTGTATATTTCAGGTTACTAAAGAGGACAAGCAGCTTCTTATGGTTGTAGAATCTGATGGTGAAAACTTTTCTGTTGGAGAGAAGCAGTTAATATGTTTGGCTAGAGCTCTACTTAGGAGAAATAAAGTATGTCAAATGTTTGTTCTCTTGTTCTAGTTTTTGCTTCTAAGTAACAGTAGTGTGTGCTACTTTGGATTATAATTACTTAAAGGAACTATGTATCACACTGGCATGAACTTTAAGAAAGTTAAGATGTACATATTTCTTAGAAGTGTTTATTTATAGAAGTACAGAATGTTGTGACAGCAGAAATAACTTATGATTTTTTTGTGTGAAACTTTCCTATTATCATTATGGTTGAGTTAATGAGTAATTTTAAATACCCTTAGGCTTGGAATGAAAGCATTTGTATTGAATACACAAAATATTTCATGCTTAAACTCACTCACTCAATGCTTTCAACCAAGCTGTGCTTAAGTTTGTAATGCTGTGAGTGCTAAGTTTCATTGGTGTAAAAAATCTTATGCCCATTGCTGCTTAAAAAATGCCAGAAGCAAAAGTGGTGTGGCAAAATGTAACACTAGCTGTGCCCGGCATGCATCGCAATGCCTTTTTCGGTTAAGGTGAGCTTTCGTCTCGCACTCGTTTTCGCGATTTTCACCCACTTTAAACAGATATCGGAACCAATTTCACCTCACTTATTATGCAAACCTTGCAAATTTGTTTAACACTTTCAACACAACAATGCATCAACTACTTTAGGAATGGGAAACTTTCAAACCTGAGAAGTGCGTTTTTTCCTCTCCACCATCTTGTGAGAAAATGCTGTTTCCTCTTATCCACTGTACGTGGTGCAGCGATCGAGCAGTTGGTTCTCTAGCATATACACACCTCTCCTACACAGTTTCTTCCTGCCTTCCACTCAAATTTGCCCCGCAACAGCCATTTACTACAATGCAATTCCATTCATTCCACCGCAGTAAACATTGCACATTTCACTTCAAATGAAGGATTTACACTTCCTTATCACTCGCATTCATTCCACTGCACTAATAACATTTCACGTATCACTTTAAATGGAGGATTGTGAGTTCCCGCAGCGAGGACACGAGTTTCCATCCCTGGGTAACAAACACCCGTGCCTTTCAAGGAATAGCAAGCCTGACTCCACCGAAACGAAAGTCTGGATCGCAGAAATTTGCGTGTGCGTACACGATTGGCAACTCATGGCGACCATACACCACACAGACAAGTCAGAAAATGTTTAACGCCAACAAGCCCCTCGACTCTCGTTGGCGAATGAATACCGGGTGACTTAATAACAATTAACTTCCAATTATTGACAGTTAATTTCCCCCTTCCACACTACCCGATAGAACTCCGTCAACAATACTATTCCCTTAGCCTCTAACAAAAGCCAACTTATATTAACGTTGTCACTTGAGGGATTTTATACCAGAAACAATACGCAGAATTACATTTTAGCCTTCTACCAATGCCCACCAAAAATCACCAATGAGCGAAAACTCCTCTCGACTAAAGGACAACACCCAGAATTATTCATAACAAACGTCTTTCCATTTTCACATTTATTGTAAAATTCAGCATTTTGAAACTTCAACCACTCCCAGAAATGCCTATTTCCACGTTATCAATCGCGCTAAAAATGCGTTTTCTGCTATTCCAACTCACGAAAATGCATTTTTCACTTTTGAAAATGACCAATTCGGGTTTTACTCCATTGGCCCGCAAGCCTCTTGGTGGGGTGGGTTCAGGGCAAATTATGGAAGGGAAATTCGTTCTCTGCTTTTCCAAATCACGAAAATGCTGTAAAAATCAGCATTTTGAATCTTCCTCCACTCCCAGAAATGCCCATTTCCATGCATTTTCCGCTTTTCCAATTCACGAAAATGCGTTTTTCACTTTTGAAAATGGCCAAATCGGGCCCGCGTACCGTCCCACCCTTGTTTCTCTCCGTAAGCTTGTTTGGGGGGTGGGGTAAAGGCATATTATAGAAGGGAAATTAGTCTTATCCCTCTACCGGTTGTTCGTAAAAACCTCCAAATATGGCATCGAAAACTCACGAAAAAATTGCGAAATTGGTCATTTTCAAACGTCAATATCTCAAAAACTACTAGTCACACGGGTATGATTCTTACATTTTAAAAAATCCGCATTCTTCCTCTACTCCTAGGTATCACATTCAATTTCGTCAGTTTCCTACGTTTTTCAAAAAAAAAATTTGAAAGTGCGAGACGAAAGCTCACCTTTACCCCTTTTTCTTTCTAAGCAGGCACACACATACAAAGCAGACACGTTTACATGTGTACAAAGTGAATGAAAGATGTTTTGTGCTTTAAATTAAAGTTAAAAAAATGTATTCAAGTGCTTTGGGATATACACTATATGTATATGGTCTTACCACCCTCTGCAAAAAAATAAATCTTTCCACTGTCCCACTCGTGAGCATGCAACATATAATTCACCATATGAAAAGCATGGATTTTCCTGATTTAATCCACACTTGAAGCGATTGACCTTGTTTGAGAAGGCAATGGAACAGGGAACTCTAGTTGTTTGACTACATCTACCAAATTAGCCACTGAAGCTGGCATTTAAATGCTGCAGGCATAAATAGCCATTCATGAAATCGCTATTAAATGGATATTCATGCCTGGTTGCCAAGGAAATTTCTATTGTTGAAAAGGAAGAAAAATTGATGAATTTAGAGTTAAATAGGCAATACTTGTAGACAAATACAATTACAAATACAGTTACAATAGACAAAAACGAAGTATATAAAAAAATTGAATGAAAGAATTAAATACTGCATTCCCTTATGCGTTCTATGATAAAAGTTTCCATCCAATATCTTGAGTGTAAGTAATTTAAAAAAGCAAATAAAGAAACACCTGCACCGAATTCAATGCTTTTCTTATGGGAGTAAATGCTAACAATATCGGGGTAAAAACAACTCCAACATTTGCAATTTTTATAATTGGGTATTTTCCAAACTTTTAAATTTAAGTAAATGGATATTTATATGTTACTTTAACTTGAACAAGCTTGCGGAGCGAAAATAGTTTTAAAATTGATTCAATATTAATTGAGATATTTAAGATTAAAATAGTCGAAATTTCAAATTTTTTACGCGGCTGCGAAACAAAATCTGATTGGCTTGACGTCATTTTCGCTGAGCGATAGACAGCTGTGAGGGAGAAAGTGAAGGACTGTAGAAGAGATCATATATTTAAAGAGTTTTCATTGAAAACAAAGACTATGGCGTGCAATGGTTTTATTAAAACCACATCAGACAATTTACCCAAAGTATATATGTTTATGGTAGGCGTTTTTATGAAGAAGGACGAGCGATTAACTGCTTCCGAAATTCGTGGAGCTTAAGTCCAAAAAATGTAAGCATAAAGTTAGCTTGTAAATCGTCATTACTGTTGTTTATCATTTTAATGGATATAGTTATGTATTTGGTATATGAGCTTTGTTAATTGTTTTTCCAATACACTCATAATCATTAGGATACTTCTTCTTTATTTCTCTAAGTCAATACCACTCCATGCAAAAGTAAACAAACAGTACCTTAGTAACATATCAACATAACACAGTACTTGCCAAATGTTTACGCTGCAAATAATGAACACACTTAAGACGTTAATTTGTGATTTGTTAATTAGTAATTGTTTATAGAGGTTTCTATAAGTGGTCTCTCGGCTATAGAAATGCCTAAAAATAGATTTTATCTCCTAAATGTCTATTCAAAGTTTAATTTAAGTGTTGCTTTATTATAAAGGTTCTTGTGAGAGTTATGGTGGTAATGTTATAGGATACGTCCAAGTAGAGAGAGATGGACCACTGTGAACAGTCATAGCTAGAATATGTCCAGAACACGAAGTGCGAAGTAAAGCATACATTGTGCAGGTGGATATTAAGGAATCCAAGGAAGAAATTTCAAACATTCAATGTCGTGATTGCGTGAATGCATTTCTTGTTCGGTGTTTTCACCGATGTATTTGCACATTGTGGCACAAAACACCATCTATATATGCCATTTACAGGCACATCAAAAACAGAAAAACGTCCAAAACTAATTTCACCGCCCTTGTTTCCACCGTAAGCATAAGGAAACGCCTGGGTCTAAATGTAAACAGCGAAAATGACGTCACAGGTCATTCGGTTGTTTTCGGAGTGTGCTCGGGAGGTTTCGTAACCTTCAACTTTCTTTAGCTTTTAAAACCGAAATTCATACAATTTGATTAGAAAACTTTTGGCCAATGCAATAAGTTCAAGTAACAGAATCAGAATATCGATAGTTTGAAATACGTGGAAAATACCCAATTTATAAAACTTTTTGGGCATACGCACAACAACTCAACAAAGTTTCAAGTCAATCGACAGACTACTTTTCGAGTTTTGTGGTCACTAACATACGTAGGCTGAATTTTTATATATTATTACTATTGTAGACTCTGAATTGCCCCTTGAAAAGATGTATTTACTCAGTAATTTATTTTAAGAAGAAAAAATCTTATTCCAATCAAAATTTTGCATTAAACTTGAGGTTTTACAAATATTGGTTGTCTTATGAGTTCCCCTTATTAAAACCTGAGTTGGAATTCCCATTTACTACTTTTCTTTTCATTTGGCCTGTTTTTACAATTATTTTCTTACATTTACCAAATTCTTAGAATGATCGTTCAATCTTCATTTTCATCATCATTTATTTATTTTATTGTCTGTTCTAGATTTTATTGCTGGATGAAGCTACAGCATCAGTGGACTTGGAGACTGATTCCTTGATTCAAAATACAGTTCGTGAAGAGTTTTCAAGTTGTACTGTAATCACCATTGCTCATCGGATACACACTATAACTTCATATGATCGAGTTATGGTTTTAGATGCTGGCAAGGTAATGTACTATGATTTTCCTCTTAGTATGTTGCTAAAATTCCATTTCTTTTTGTTTCCATGACTTGACTCACACTCCCAAATAGCATCCTGCCTTGCTTTCATCATTGCCATCCTATTCTGCCCATCATTTTGCAATTGTGATATCATTCATTTATAGATTTCTCTATGCCCTAAAATCTTTCTTGTTGGCTTTCATAAGTTGAGAATTTCTCCGAAAGATCCAGCTTGGAAAGTAATTTTGTTTTTTCTGCCTGAAAATTTGCCTTGTAGAAATGTCACCGTTTAGGATCTTCCTTACTTGTGTTCACAATTAAAACATAAGGCATGTGTAACATGACTTTATTTTGTCATGTGTTTTGAAATTGCAATATTTCAATTTTATAAGCACAAACAGATAGAACTAGTAATTATTTAACTTTGACTAATTACTTATTCTGCATGGTCTTATGACTTCATATTTTCTTCTTCAAGGTGATTGAATTTGACTCGCCAGAATCATTAATGACTAAATCTGATTCACAATTTCACCAAATGCTGGAAGCTGCTGGAATCTCAGGCCTCTCAACTGTGGATTGATGACTGTGTCCAAATTAGAAGGTCCTTTCAATGTCTTGGAGACAAAGATGGTTATAATTTGTTGTACCTGATTTTATTTTCTTCAAGTTAGCCGAAAGTCCATTTTTAAAGTAATGGATACTAATCAGAAATGGGATGTTGATTTTGTTTTAAAATGCCCATGTAAGTCCTCGGAAGTATTTTTGAAATCAGTATTATAGTTTTGTGTGTTTTAATCTAAATATTAAATTGTAACCTTAATGTTTATCCATGGTTTATATTTTGTAGATTATATTTTTGTTTCTGTGGATACTACTAAAGGTTTTTTCATAGGAACTGCATGGGCATGAGATATCTGGCCATTTATTTATTTTTAAAACTCCCTCCTAACTATTCCTGGTGCAATGTTGGCAGGAAAGTGCTCGTGCATAATGATATGCATACTTGTGTTGTGCTAGAAAGAAGTACGGCTTAGCTTACTAAGGCAAGTTTAAGTTTTGATTTTGACTAATAAGGTGCTTCCAAAGGATATCAAGGCTAAGGTGATGAATTGCTGTTGGTCGGCAAAATCAGTACCATCATCAAAACTTCAACCATTTCTCACTTTATATCTTAGTTTTCATGATACCCATGTCAAATCAGAAACATTATACAGTCGAAACTTGATAATATGAATCACGATAATACAAAGTTTCGATTACATTAAGCAAAACTGTTGGTCCCGACCAAAACCCTATGCTAAATACATGGCGCTATTCGATAATACGAAGTTTCAAAAATATTACGAACCTTGGCCCCAGTCCCCAGGAAAAAATGGAATTCGTTTTAACGGACCATGGCAAAAACTCCGTCAGCAAAACTTTTTTCATACGTAGACACTTAGCAAATCAGCGTTGATGAATTTGATGCATCAAACGTGTAAAATACGTGCATGATAGTGCAGTCGTCTCTCACATATGCCTGAGTCACCCAGTCATTTGTCACATTTAGACCTCAAATGATATGGAAAATGGTAGCTTAGGCCATTATTTCTCCTAATGAACGGTTATTTTTGTTTTACCTTATGGCAGCATTTCCATTATATAAACAATTCCCTTTGGGAAAAACTCACGAGCGGTGCCACATGTTATGCTCGCTGCTGTGCACTCAGATTGGCGGCAGTTCAAATTGTTATACTGCTCAGGGACGGAAAAATGACTTGATAAAATAATGGGAAATAGGACAGGGATACCTATTGTAGCCTCTGTCCCTGAAAAATAGTCGTGTCCCTAAACTCTTGGTACCAAGTGTTCTCTTTGCATCATGATTAATTTCCACGGAGTCACGCCTGAACTCACCGAGTTGGTTATCAATGTTGATTTTATTTGCTACGAATCACGTTTTGTTGCTTCGCGACATCTTCAGGTGAAATGTTGGGCCAACTTGAGAAAATTCCACTAAGTTACGCCTCAAACCATTAACCTTATTTTATTTTTGTGTTATATACTTCACCATGTTGACAATTATACATGACCACATTGAGATAGAGAGAGAAGATTTTCATAGTTTTGCCACAAAGTCATGCAATCATTGGAAAATAAGTAGTAAGTCAGAGCGGGGAAATAAAATAACTGATTAATGAAATGGAGAACGTTAGATTTGGAATATTTCGGCAGTGTCCATTTGAGATGAAGTTTCTCTTTCACACGTTGTGTGGATAAAAAGTTCTCGAAATCATAGTGATTCGATAATCACATTTCAACTACAAAGTCATTACATGAGATTCCATGTTTTAGCTTATCAAAGTCTGTAAATAAGGATGTCATTGGATAAAATGGTGTTAAACATATCTCCCAACACCCATGATGGGAAATCACGGCGAAAAGATTACGTGTTGCGTAATTTTTAGGGGAACAGAACTCTAAGCACAAATCGTCAAAGTGAAAAGAGACTTGGGAATGAGTTAATGATTTGTTCACGTACTTCAATGAGCTGAAACATCACTAAGAACTGGACAGGAGAATTGCCATCACTGAACGCAAAGGCATTTCCTGGGAGGGAGGTAAATCGTCGTCCTCATGAACTAAAGGATTGATATAGATAACCGTTAACGGCGGCACTATTTTCTTCGGTTTGATTCTCCATGGCCTCCTCATTATTACTCCACCTGACAAAAATCTTGCTCTTTAGAACTGAAAGCTTAGTATATGTATCACGAACTGACAGGAATATGGGAAATATGCCGAATCATGCCCCATTTGTCGTTAATCAATTAGTACAGTAGAGCGTCGATTATTATCCGTCATTTGGTTATCCATCCGGCAGATTATCCGTGCATCATCCCGCAACAACCGCCTCCCCTACTCTCTTTTTCCGTCCCATTCCCTCCCCCCCCTACTCTTCCTTTCCGTCCTCCTCAGCAGGCTGTTCAATCATGCAGATGAGTTTTGCATTACCCTGAGTCCCCTGAATCACTGCTCTGTCTGTGCACCTTGAGCTTCCGCAGGCATTTTATATTTGCCAAGTTTTCTTCAGTAATACAACTGGTTGAAAATGTCCAATTCTTCAAAAAATAGAAAGCGCATCATGTTAGACATTTCGGAGAAGCTAAAGATTATTGAAACGGCATCCAAGGGAGACCCAGTGGCTAATATAGTGATGGGCTCTTGTGTTGGCATCTCCATAGTACGTGATATAATGAAAAACCAAGCCAAATTATTGGACTATGCTTTAAAATTGGATAGAGTGAGTGGACTTCAGAAGCAAAAAACAATGAACCATTTAACTATATCCGATGTTGACAGTGCATCATCTGTTCAAGCATTGGGGTGATCGGTGGCCTTGCCTTGTTTTCTTCGAGATAGGACTGAGTAAGGAGGGGGATAGAGGACTTGGGAACTCCCGAAGGGCGACCATAAATCACTGCAGACCAGACACGTGATGAGTTGGCAATAGCTTGGGGTGGAGGGATCAGACTTAGAGACATGCAGGCAGTCTGAAAACCTGGGTGACTCCAGCCCGTGTGTTTATTTCCCATGTTTGCACCCGCCTGAGTGACGTAGGTGCCCGTGCGTGCCCATTCACGTGGTCACCCGTCCTTCAGCCAGTCGCTCGCTGACACTATGAGAGAAGGGAAGGGGTATCCTTCAGAAAAAGGTTTGCGTAGTTGGCCTCAGGAAAACAGTGGTTTCTGCAATTGGGAAGATGATCGCTCATCCACCCACTGAAGGATCGGCCCTTCCTCTTTTGCCCTTTCCACCGCTTGGAAGGGGGAGAAAGGAAGAGAGTGTCTCTCTATCTCTCGCACACAGCCGGGTGAAGGTAGTTCGTATTTGCCAACCACCTGCAGGTCTCTACTGACTCCCAGGATCTGTTCTTGTACAAGTGTGTGTCAGTTATCTTGACGTGAGTCTCTTAAGTTAAATTACGTGATTTGGCTGATCTCAGATTCTTCACAGTGAGTGTAACACATTGCGATGATTAGTTTAAATTCTTACTTGCCGACTTAAAATCATTTGCATAGAGAAACTACGAGGTGATAGTTATTTTATGATCCTTTGTTACATAAAGTTTATAATATAAAGGCATTGTTTTAAAAATGCTTCCACTAATAATGACCAAAATTGGTTTTAAAACGTTGCCAAAGACCACAAAAGTTTTTTTTAAGTTAGCCGATTTGCTAACTTTGTATTATTGAGTTTCTACTGTAGTTCTGTGTGGATACATCTTTTGGTTATGAAAAGCATAATTTAATATTCGATTTGAAGATAATTTTCATATTAATTTGTTAGCTTCCGTTTCATAATTGATTATGCCTGGCACAGAGGAGATGAAGCTTGGGGAACAGTCATAGAGGAGCAGTTCACACCACAGGCTTCTGCAATTTAAGAATGCTCATTTTTATACTTTCATTTATTTGGCATATTATGTCCATCTGGAAGGTCTTCTTTTGGTCAATTTATCAATATTAAGCACCTCTTGGCTGTTTTTTGTTAGCATTCAACGCTTCCAATTGAAAAGCTATTCCTGGAACCCTAGTCACATTTCACACTGTTGATTTCCAGCTGGAGTAGGAGCAAATGTCTACGTAGATAAAATAATTTTTCCTTCTGATGATTGCTGCTGGTCTAGTAATGATTTGGTGGATTTTTGAATTATTTTAAGGCAGATTTTGTGACTGAATCATACTTAACTGTGTTACATCACCCTTCTACCTCTCTTCCTTACAGAGCTGAAGCTTTGGCTAGATGCCAGCTTAGGATTTTTTTCTAGAAATCTTATGTATTTGTAAAAAAAAAAATTGAATGTACAAGTTCAGTGTTGGGGTATCAAGGATGAGTGATTTTTGTGTTAACAGAATCTTGCCTTAGCAAACCCTTTTCTTGCATGGATTTCATGTAATGTTCGCATTCAAAAGCATTTTTATGTTTATTCATTGGATTGTAAAAGGCAAATCATTTAGGATTGAGGAAGGTAATCTCCCTATGAATTTCACATTTATTTTTGCATTTTATGGTTTTATTTCCCCAGTGTTTCTCTCATTTATATATTCAGATCACAATACCAGTTTCATTAGATGGGGGAAATCCTTGTGTCATGTGTATAGTAGTGTTTGAGTCAACTTTATTAAAAAGGCTTTATTTCATCTCTTTCCTCTTGAATGTCATTGATCTACTTCATGTTCAGTATTATGAGGCTTGAAGGAAGATGGGATAGAATCAGTTAAGTAGGTATTACCTGTGTTAATTTTGAAGGAATGTTGGCTTTTGAAAGTTTTTAATTTGACATTTGTGACTGTAGCTACTGGCTAAGATTATGGTACAATATTGTATTAGACTAATTGGAGGTTGATCAAAAAAATGCCTTACGTTTTTAGTCATGTTTGTTAACAAGTTGTTTGTACACATGACTACAGTACATTCAATTGCCCAAGGGCTATCCTAATATGAAACCCTGAGATCTCTATGTCTCATTCTAGAGATTTGTCTCCCATTTACTAACCTATTGACCTTTCATCTCAGAGGGAATGGGACATTGTGTCAAGGTGTTCAATCAAGTAACTCAGCCACATAACGTGGCCATAAGCAAAGTCGCTACTTGTGCCAAGGATGAATTCTTCTTGGGTTTCCAACCGGGTTAAAATCGCCGTTATGGAGATTTTAACCTGGTTGGAAACCCAAGAAGAATTCATCCATGAGCTACGCCTGGAAAGCACCAAATCATACTTGTGCCAACTTTGCCTATGGGACATTTGAGACCTATCTTTTTATATAAAATTCTCATATTCAATCAGTCAATCAAGAAGCTTTCAGTTTGGATTCTTCTTCTTGGTCAGTCATTTCTCTTGGGTTCCCTCACTAAGTGAATTTTTAGCAATTCACAGTGGGTGGAATGGTAAGGTATGTAAAAGCTTTTGTTATAATTTAAATTTCCTCCTGCCTATTTGGGGTACAATACATATTGGCTAGTATTTTTTTGTGCTTAACAGCATGATTGAAAGTTTCGCATGGGTGGAAAGTGTTTCACATAACTTTTGAAGGTGTCATTTCTCATATCATTGTAAAAAAATAGGTATTTGTAAAAACCAATGAAGGCCATTATAAAAATGCATGGCAGATTTTTGAGCACTAATGCCAATAAGCACCAACCATATTTATTTAATTCCTTGGACTACCTTCCCATTGACTTAATCATTATTTAAGTTCTTACCTAGCCCATTGAGGCCAGTGTTCATGATGCCAGTGTTAATTCAGAATACCAAATCAAATCATTGCAGCCATAAATAGGTACAGGAACATTGCATCGTTCTTGCCTTGGGTATTTGTTCTAGAAACCTTTGAAAAGCATGGATGAAATAAAACACCATTTACAGTACCATTTAGAGAAAATATTTTGATAAATAGACAATTGTGCTTGTACTTAATATGTAATTGCAATTATTCAGTGCCTTATAGTAGATAGGTATATTAGTACAATACCTATTATATTATAGGTATATTAATCCAATTTCATCTGTTGATTTTAATGCATACTGTGATTGAATACAAATGAATAATTGACTTGCTATTTATATATATATATATATATATATATATAAAAACTTTGTCACAAGTGTGACTAAAATGAGAACACATAAAAAAGACACTCACACGGGTTGTAAATTTTTCGGTGGATCGCCGCCACCTTCTTCAGCGAAAGGTATAGGAAGAATCATTCTTCCTATACCTTTCGCTGAAGAAGGTGGCGGCGATCCACCGAAAAATTTACAACCCGTGTGAGTGTCTTTTTTATGTGTTCTCATTTTAGTCACACTTGTGACAAAGTTTTTATATATTTGCGTTCATGCTCGTGAAAGCTTCCAATGATTATATGTATATATATATACACTCAGTCATACGAAAACATGACGCTCAAAGGTGCGAATAAATTCATTCAAACATAGGAATTGGAATTGGATATAGGTACACATAAAAGGACGAACAGGTTTTGGTGGGGAAGATGAAAATGAGTCGAATCCAAACAAAAAATTTCACCTGACCCGGGATTCGAACTCAGATCTCCTGATTTCTGGCCAGGCATGCTACCAGTTACACCAGCCAGGTTACTCAATCAACTGCGTAATTCTCCCCACCAAAACCTGTGTTCGTCCTTTTATATATATATCACAACGAAAGGTTAGCCAATAGGCCACAACAATAAAAATACACTTAACAGGGGGTGGGGAAATAAAAGTAAAAAGAGAAGACTTACAGGGAACATTTCGGGCATGTAAGCCCTTCCTCAGCTAGAGAAAAAGTGCTCTTCCCATGGCAGCTGCACCACCTTTAACATGGTATACCTACTGCAGTGCAAGGTATGCCCTTCTTTTTATATCGGCAAGACGTGCAATCCCCTGTCTATCCGAATAAACGGACACCGAGCCGCCCCGCCCAACTTCCCAGTCCCCAAACACGCCTCCACTCAACCTCCAGTTCAACTCTTGCTTCCGTCTCACCATCCTCCACGCCTTCCCCGCCGACGCTTCAAACACACAACTCAGGAATACTGAACTCTCGATTATTTGGTATTGTCGAGCAATTCCCTACTTTGTTGCACTCCACCCCCCTCTAAACATCCAGGTGCGACACCACGTGACCATTCACGTCCCTCTTATACTCCCCCACCCCCTCCCAACTTAGCAACTTTGTTGCAGTCTTTTAGACAGCCAGGTGCAATTCTCCACACTCCTCCCAGTTCACCCACACCCACGCCCCTCCCTACTTTGTTGCACTCCCCTCTAGACATCTAGGTGCGACACCAGTGCCCATCCCCGTCCCCCCTCCCCTATACCACAACTTCCCTTCACTTCCCTTCTTTCCCCGCTTCCCTTCCCCTACCTTGGAGCGGTACTTCTCACTTTTTCTACAGCTGAAGAAGGGCCTACATGCCCAAAACGTCCCTGTAAGTCTTCTCTCTTTTTACTTTTCTTTCCCCACCCCCTGTCAAGTGTTTATATATATATATATATATATGGTTCATTCTTCAACTTGTAAAAATGAAGCATATGCTTTGCATTAGGATTGTTTCCAGAATGTGTTTTTGGAATATTGACCTCCAGTACTGCAGCTTATTTTTTCCTTTGCGTAGAAATTGTTATGAGAAAAAATTGGCCTGGACTGGAAATCGAACAATGGATCTTTAGATTGCCAGGCCAATGCAAAGACCAGTATGTTACCCTCATGGCTTCGTAATTCCCGTGGCAATCCAGGCCATTTTTTTCTTGTGGCAATTTCTACGTATTTCATCACCATATTTGTGGCAGTTATTAATGACTTCATATTTTTCCTTTGTTTGATCATGGTCCATTATTAAAAATAAAACATTATATGGCCATTTTCAGATAATTTTTGTAATCTTAGCTGGTAATTAACCAATGCCACCACTGAATATTTGAGAATCTCATCACTCGTAGTTCTTTTGTGAAATGCCTCTTATTATCAGATATTGTTAGTATTTATTTCATTTTTCCATCAAGTAGCCACTTGAGAATGAGATATATGCAGCCAGTAGTGGTTTAGGACTTCCATTATTTTTTTTTTGAAACAGCCCCAATGCAAACAGTGTTGATTATTCAGGACTTGGTGTAGGTACTTAATGGCTAAAATCTAAAACTTAAAAATCATTATGTATTGCTGTTCTGTTTCCTCATCCACATGCTGAGTAAACCTTCCTATGAGGTTGATCATGCTCTACTGTACAATCATGCTGTGTCGCATTTTATAATTGTTGAGAGACAGAAATCTGTTTTCAATTTAAAATTTTAAAAATGAATTAAAGGTAATTTATATAATAATGGATTTGTTTGATGGTGTATTGGGTTGAACTCAAAACTGCTGGTTTGAAGTTATTGGGTTCATCCGAGGTCCATGAGTGTATATTCTTGCCTGCCTGCAGGTTTGTCTGTTAATGCCTCCACAAATTCATTTATTTTGTAAGTAAATTATTTAATGTCATTAAAATATGCTGTTTACTCTTTGTCTGCTGGTTTTTCATTGTGCAGCTTATTGTCTTGAGTGTTTTTTGTTTACTGTGGGTGATTAAGTTATTTCAAATAGTTTATTGAGGTGGAAAGAAATGAAAAAAGCAATTTGAGTTATCCATTCAAGCAAGTGGAAGGATTTTTAGTTGGCAGAAGAGAGAGTGTAGTACTCCCATGGCATAGGAGATATGTAGAATGGACAATTAACTAAACTACATGATATTCATGGCTGGGGCTATGTGAATGTTGTTGATGGTAAAGGGGCTTGAAAAATTAAATAGAGCAAATTTATTATCAATAAGGATAAATCTTAAAATACTAACTACAATTAAGGTCTTAAGGCATCATATTCCGTGGAAAACATTGCAGAAAGTCAAGGCAGGAAAGGTCAAGGGAAAAGGTAATAGCTGTGGATAGTTACCTTTGTATATGAAACAAAATGGCTAAAATTGACTGAAAGTAGTTAGCAGGGGACAGGGTAGAATGATGGACTGCAGTCAACCAATCTAAGGACTGAATATGTACTATTTATGAAATAAGAAAAATGGAAGGAATATTCATGGGCCACGGACCATGATCGTCACAAAGGACCCTGACCCCCATGTTGTGGCCCCCAAGACCTAAGGTCTTAGATCCAGTGCCAGTTACCATCTAAGGTCAGTATCTGCATAAAAATATCTCTGGCTTAATTATTTTCAGGGTAGGTGCAATCAAATAGCCTCTAAGTGGTATTAAATACACAAAACTGGCCTTCAGGATCTCTTCCACTGCTTTTATCTCTGAATTTCTCCTTCAACACCTTCCTCAGAACCTGTTTCCTCTTTACCTCTCACCTGTTGGGTGACTCAACTCTCATCCATTCTGTTAATACAGTAGAACCTTGTTATAACGTTACTTGATGTAACGTAAAATTTGAAGTAACGTCTACTGAAGGAAGGAACCAACGAAAACCCTATGTTTGCCAATGTAAAAACCTTGATGTCTCGTAAAATTTGATGTAATGTTATAATATAAAGCCGTTGAGGCACCACCAGACGTCGTTATTACGTAAACAGGATTGGTTCCCGAATCGAGTGGGGATGGCGCTGAAGTAGTGAGGTGGGGGGAATACCACCCGATTCAAATCTGCGTACGAGTATTTCTTAAATTGAATTTTGGAAGAATAGAGAACATTCAACCCATTAAATGCGATAAAAGTTTTTAAAATAACGTAACCAGGGGTAACTGTCACAAGTAAAACACATTTTAGTGGTTAACTCAATTTATCACTTAAACAAGAACATTTGAATGGTAAAGAAAGCAGTTTTTCAAACAAAACACTGGTGAAGGGAATGACAAGAGCAGCTATTGACGGCAAATGGCTACAAAAAGAAATTAACTCAAAGTGGCAATTCACACTTGCACAGTCTGTCACGTGTATAGATAAGCTGTAGAAAATAGCTGTGGACAAACCAGCATATTTTTCTTCATTTGTTCCTCTCGGGGAGGATAGCTACCAAAAAGCAATACACTGTACTCGCCATCTAACTGCAAGCCAATCTCAGCGACTAAATATTTTACCACATTTTCAAGCAATGGGAAGAACACGTGGAATAGTAAGTATTTTACTCATTTTACCTCTGCTTACTTCTCGGCTTCGGCAATTAGGCATCTTTCTTTTGGTCTCACGCCATCATCTCTATGTCGCCATTACCTCAACGATACCAGTAGAAACGGGTCCGTAGAATGTGACGTTGCGAGCTTACTAAAATTATGTATACAAAATTAGGCATTGCGTTATATCGGAAATAGGCCAAGCATTAGTGAGAATTAGCATACAATCATACGTAGACGATAGAGGGATCAGTCGTAATAATAATTTACGCTGCGCCGCATGCCATAGCAGCTGTTTACCCCCAATCAAATATCCCTTGAGTAAATACACATCTCAGCCACTCCGTCCCTAGCTTTTTATTTTTGGGGCAATTGCACTATGACTAATGCCTTCTCCTCTCTTCCTTCTGAGCCTCCCCTCCTCGAACGATGAATGTAGGATTCACCACTTCATCGCATTGCCAGGTATGGTGGAGTAGTATTTTCCGGATGGCGTGATATCCTTTACCCATTTTCCCTGCGAGAGCACTTCCACCCTTTGGCAGCCCCTACTCCTATCTCGCTTTGCGCGCTTCCCCAGATTCTTTTGTTTGCCCCGAATCGCTGGCGAGTCATGGTTCTCTGCTTTGTTTACACTTTTCCCATCTACTCTTGTCCCATCTCCCCAAACTCAAATGTGAATCACGAGGTAAGAAAGGCAGAAGATGTAGGGACTACTTCTGGGTGGTGTCTGTCCAACACTGCGTAAGCGATTTTTTCTTGGGTTCTCTTGAGCTTCTTTTTGAGGGCTAAGGGATTCTGGGTTCGTCGCCGACCTTGACATGATGCTCCACCCCTACCCTTCTCTCCCCTCTCCCAAGCCCCTCTCCTGTTGGAAGTCACCTGAGAAGTTAGGGCGTGGGAAAGCGATGAGTGAAATGTGATACTTTTGGTTCGCGGTCGTAAATGATAAGCTTCCAATGGTCAAGGATGGCAATGCAGCAGTTCTTCATCGTAGAAATCTCTTGGGGAAAATGGGCTGAGAGCAGGCCGGTAAAAAAGGTCAATAGCAAAAGTTTTGGTGACCTGGAAAATACACCCTATGTGATATTTCTGGAGACATGCCCGAAATGATTCATTTTGTTTTTATTTTCTATGTTAATGCGTCTGATAGTGCATACTTCTCCAACTTTAACTGGAATCTGATAAACGTGAAGAAATTCGTCCATTAACTCCTCATTTTAGTGCATAATCTTTGCCTTTTTATAAAAAAATATGACAGTACGGTGATTATCTCAGAAAATATGGGATCTTTTTGAATCTTTATGGGATCTTTTTACAGCCCTGATGACGATGCACGAGTCAGGCATCGAAATATCAGCCATAATGGAGATTCTAACCTGGTTGGAAACCCGAGAAGAATTAATTCATCAGCTACACTGGGAAAGCACCAGATCATACACTGGATCTTTTTCGTTAATTTTCGGAAAGTACAGTTTAGTTCGAATCTGGAATATTCCAAGTCCAGTTTTTTTGGTCCCTTGAATTTCGAATTTATGAGGTTTTACTGTAATGGCTAATGAAAGCCTTAATCTTAATTATCATAGTTGTTATCCTAACTACGCAAGGCATGTTGCGTTATCTTGTTGATGCTGATTAGTGGCAGCACTAATCACCGCAACATTTGCTCGATTGGCTCTAATCACGCGAACAGCTCATAATTAATTACTTGTATCATTAAATTTGTAAATGTTAATATGATGAAAAATTCAGTCCGTAACCAAATAAGGCTTGGAATACTGAATGAATAAAAATTATGGGTGCAAAAAATTGTCTAAGTGGGAAATTTTAAAGGGTGCATGCAAAATCAGCATGCTTCAAAATTCCAAGCATACAGATTGTAAAGTGAATCCATCGTAAAGCGGGGGTCCACTGTATATGCTTTGTATTGATTTTCATTTATCACTATGTTGCATCTTTTAACAGTAAATAAGCAGTAGAAGGATAAATATGTTTTATCAGCTTCATTCTATAATTTATGAAACTATTATCCTAATATTCTCATTAGACTGGAGGTCAGTAATACTTGGGTAAGGAGAAATAAGGGGAAGGTAAGGTGGACAGGAATTGGATGACCAGAGGGGTACTAGGAACGGTGGAGGAAGGAAGTGAGTTATTGAAACAATTCAGGAGTGGGTGGATGGTGGAAGTAACAAGAGATGATGGATACTGAAGATATAAGTGAAAACTTAATGGAAACTTGGAGGTATTAAGAAATGGATGGGTAACATAGGTTCCATGAAAGGAAAAGGAAGTAGTTTGTATGAGGCAAGGGCCTAGCCACGTTGAAACACTGGTTCCCATCAGAACACCTAAGTTAAGCAACATTGGGCCCAGATGGGGGTTGTATGGGTGACCCTCCATACCTCGACCAGGCGTGGATGGAGAGGCGATGGTGAATTTTTAAACTGACATGCCTTATACTATGTATTCCTTGTAAAGCATGGTCCTTGGGCAAATAAAAATATTATTATTATTATTACAAAGTTTTTAATTGGGTACTTTGTTGTAAAAAGCTCACGTTTTGAAATTCGTATTTTGAACGAATTTGAAAATTACACACCAAAAATTAGGCAGTGACTATTGCGAACAAAGAATTCCCCTGGCAGTTCACCAAATGTTTCGTCTGTGCATATCGCTCCATTCATCGCTATTTGAATGTGCTGATATGCTCCAATCTGTGTTAACTTCATCACCTAGAATGGAAACCTACGAGTGTTACCACTTTTGCCTCTAAAGACACTAGGCAGTGTACATGTAAGTACATAATGTGGCGGCACTAGACAGTGCATTTCAAAACAAGTCGGTAGTAGACTTGTGCCCTGTTTCCACAACAGCCGTACGGACTGTCATAAAAACCCGACACTAAGGGACTTTATTGGAATTCAGAGTTCGACATAATGTAAAATGTAGCCCTGCCTACCTGAGGAACGGAGAAAAAATAAATTTTACTCTGGGATGACTTTTAGCGGTGCCACCAGATTTTTGAGAGTAGGCATCGCGCTCCTGCTTTTTACACTTTTTTGGCTGTAAATGACATGAATCCTGCATTTTTTTCTATCGACACTGTACCAGGCATGTCAGCAATTGCCGACGTAAGTCACAGGATTTGGGAGATCACGTGGTTGAGCCATAACTGGTCTTAAAATGCTAAGAAACATGAAAACTGGTTAAAATTGCTTCATTAATGACTTACATTGAAGTTTTTCACAATCATATACGCATGATAGTACTCATACAACCCCTTCCCCTGCCCACTCACCTCGGGCTACCTCCCATTCCCCCTATGCCCTGCATATGACTCATATCAATGCACTGTAATGGCTACATCGTCTACAACAAAGGGTTTGTGTCCTTCCCATCTCCCCGATGTAAGCCTCTCTCTCTCTGGAACCTTCCTGCAAAACAATTACAGCAAGCGGGAAATTGACTTGGCCCTTAAAGTATCCAAGAAGCTCATGAAAGGGAGGTTGACAGTTAACCATGAGCCAGAGTCTGCATATCAAATTCCCAAACTGCATTCCTCTTTTCAAGTGATGTCCATAATTTTTTTTTTAAATATCATGTATCATGTGCCTCTTCATGTTAATAACGATTAGCAGATTTTTAGTTGAGTGTAATGTTTTTGGTATCCATGCTCCTTTCATCATTGTAGAGTCACCATTGTTTTCTGCAGAATAATTAAATTGCAGTCATCAACCTGAAGGTTAGTGTCATGGTAGATTGCATGAGTAGGTATAAACTTAATTGACTTCAGTTTGCTACAGATTATAAATGTGTATACTTTAATGACTCAGGTGCTACTCTGTAGAATTCAGCTTTATTCACCATGCTGTGAATAATCTTTACAATTTTTTTGCTGTTCCTTTTTGTGTAATTTTTGTCTATTGATATCAATGCCAACTGTGATGAAAATTGGTGAGGAATTGCACAGTTGTGTTTCATATTCACAATGTGATGAATGCAGAATGTTAAGTTTTATAGCCTAAAACTTTACCGTTGTCGACTTCCTTTAGAAGCTTCCAATAATTGCATTAACAAATGATGTGGTACGCAGTCACGCGCACGGGTGCGTGTTTCACCATCTTCTGTGTTTTCCTTTAGAAGTTTTGACAGTTAGTATTCTTAATTTAAATAAAATATGTCACTACAAAATACTTTATATTTTTCCTATGTTTTAGAATGTAATTAACAAACTGGAAATGTACAAAGCACTTTATTTTAATGATGGAAAGGTAAACCATGACTTCATGAACATTTGGTTACCAAAGTATTCTTTTCCAAATAAATGTGAAGTCAATAAGCAAGAAAATATTGTTTGAAAAGTAATTTGATGCCGTGACAAGCAAAGAAATTGTGGAAAGGTGGAGTATGATTGGCTAGATGCACATCCACATTCTGCAACTGTTCAGGATCTATGTGAACTCAGTTTTAACCAGTTCATGGATACTAACTTTTATAACCTGAATTTATTATTAGTTTCCATGGTAATAGCAATACTCTTTTCTGGTAGCAAAGATAATACAAACAAACAGAAATGTTTACATTCAAGTACTAGAATTCCCTGCTAGTATTATTTGTGTGCAACCTTAGGAACATTTATAGTGATTCCTGCTCGTTTAGTAAGTTGATTTTTTTAGTATATGGGGAAAGGTCAGAGTCCTGATTTCCTTACTGTTTGGGTTACCCCCATATCAAAATGTTTGAGAGAATATTCTTTTTCCAGTTATACTGAAGTCATATATACATATCGTGAATTGTTTACACATAAGTCATTACTGATTTTGTTAGCACATCGAGGCTTTCCTTCATAAAATTTTATGCTAACCAAGATGGCTGAGCCCAATGTTGGAATTAAAAGAAACACAAAAGTTCGACGTGAAATTGAGATTATGTCAACTGCAGGTACATCTACTACTGCTGGTGAGAGACACAGACTTCCAAAACAACTTCTGTGAGTAAGAATGCCCCTCTGAAATAAATGTAGGCATATGTTTCCACTTAACCCATCTATTTTTTAGATGTGCCAGAATATATAAAAGAATTAAGTAATAGATCTAATCTTAGGTTAATTCATGGTGCAGTAGGGATTCCATTCTAGCTTGCTTAAAAGCAACTTATGTTTTACATCTTAAGTGGTTGAGAGTTTTTAGAATAATTGAAGTGTAACAGGAGAGGGAAATAATTTTCTCGTCAAAAACGCCCTTCTAGAAACAAACTTTCCAAGCTCAGGTGAGAAAAATGAGGAAATCAGCTTGAAAGAAATATTATCGATGAACAACTAATAAAAGCTAGTATACATTAAATCAGCAACCAAATTACAAACTAATATTTAAAGGTTCAGCCAACTGTTTTCCAACTTCCACATTAAATCAGCAACCAAATTACAAACTAATATTTAAAGGTTAAGGCAACTGTTTTCCAACTTCCACTCCAAAATCAATCACAAATTGGTACAAGTGCAAGCTGTAAGTCAAAATCGACTGAATTACAGGAGTGATGCGTACTCCTTGCCATCTAGACTGGACCTCTAGAGGTCGAGGCTTTGGTGATTCACTCATCAGAGGGGAATTTTCGGCAAGGTTGAAGTGGAGTGGGGAATGCATAAGATAGAGGTGATTGGTAGCCTTGGAGGGGAGGAAATAGAGGGATGGGTACATAGATGCGATGGGAGTCTTCAATTGGAGCTTCTGGAATGGGTTTGTGTCTCCGTCTGCAGAATATAGGATTTAAGTCTTTTAGCTGTGGTCAATTGTCCCAGGGGTGCTCAAATGGCTCCTGCACTGACTAATACTTAGGTGAGCAAGGAATGGGTGAGGGAAAGGTCGCTGGCAAGAAGTAGTGTCTGCATCTTGGAGTCTTAGGCATTGTTGGCATCATTGGCACAATGTCATTAGATTGAATGCTGAGATTTGCCTCGGGCAAGTCCTTCAGCTTAGTCCGCCAGGGGAACAGTCCACCAAGGGAAAAGAAGTCCAAAGAGGGGAATTGTGGCAAAAAAAGGGGTGGAGGATGCATAAAAAAATGCCACATAATTTCAGTTTTATGCCCACCCAAACCTATCTGTAATTGATGATACACTATGAATGAGTGGTTATTTAAGTAGATATAGGTATGTACATACATGGTTAAAATAATATTCATATGGTCCCCAGGAATGTATCATTTTTTCATATGAAACTCATAAATACTCATTTATGTACCAAGTTGAATATTTTTTGCAGATGAGCACAATATTTAGTCAATGCTGAGTCTTCTATGGATTATTTGTTTATTTATTCTCATCATTTGTCAAATTCTGATTTTTATTATCTCCCCAATACTTTGCAGAGTCATATATATTTACTTTCTATGTTGCAGACATGCTGATGGTAATATAATGTGCCTCACTTACATCCCATATGTGGATTTGATTGCTGGTGGTCTCAGTAATGGGAAGACATTTTTATATAGTATTTCTAAGGGAGTGATTGTTCGGACCCTACAAAATAGTAATGCTTGGAAAAAGCATTTGGCTATCACAAGTTTACAAAGCCTGGCTCCGATGAAAAAAAAAGAGAATTCATCCTCAAATAGTGGGGTACTGGTGACTACAAGTGGGTCCTTTTAATATTTTTAGAACCCATACCCATTAAAAATCTTAAAATATGAGTGATCTATCTATGTATTCCAAATGTGGCTTTGTAAATCATTTATCTTATTATTAAATCAAGTTTGGAGCCACATTTGCCCTGCTCTTTTTATTTTAGTACCAATTATTATTGGAGTCGCAAAATCTCCTGCCACTGCACAGTGAACAAACCCTTTCTAGTCATCGCCAACCTCAGTAAATTAGATGAGTCACAACAACCTAGTGTCCATTTTTGAAGTATGTAAGACTCAAGAAAAGGTCCCAATGGACAATGGTGAAAGTATAGCATTAATTAAGCAAAACAACTTGCCTATTAGCCTTTGCATTTTGTGTTCTTGTAAGTACTCCAAAAGTTATTTTCAGAGCTCTTCACCTCCTTACCTACTTACATTTTCTGCTAAAAACTGCTCTTATTGTAATCTATTCGTTATTCATTCATTTATCTATATCATCCATACATCACACTGATTTTTGCCAGTCGTCATCATCATCCTTCATCTCTCGCACATGCAACCATTGATCCTGGGAAATTCAAACTGGGGGTTAAGGTTATTCGTTGACTTGCTTGAGAGGTGGTTTTCAATCTATAGATAATTATGATTACCGACTTTTATGAAGAAAGAGGACAAGGAAGGTATCACCATTTAACACTTGTTTGAGAGGATGGTGGCTGCAATGGGGGTATCTGAAAGCTCCATTTTGTGGATTTTTCATGAGGATGATGCCATGAAAGATGTACTGTCAAAGGATTTTTCAGAGCCTAAAAAAGCATAATCAACAAGTGAGTTCAAAAACTTGTGTGGATGACTTAAATTTGCAGACCATCCATTGAACCGTTTACGAATTCCACGTAAAAGAGAAAAGACATCCCACAGTTGAGTCTTTGCTGCCAATGATTCGGTAGAAAACTAATTTTGATGATAAGACTTCTTCCCTTAAAGCCATCATCAAGTGACTTTAGGTAACTCTACCCTATAACACTTTCAGTGCTAACGGCATAATATTACATTGCTGTTTATCTCCGAAGAACTGCTGGCAACGAAATATAGATTTCTTTTTAATTTAACTAATATTTGGCATATATTAAATAGGCATCATAAAAACTTTTAACTCCCATTCGAGGAATCATTCAACTATGATGAAGCTATAAACTAGAAGTTATATTGTTATATTCTCAGAACTTATGCAGCAGAAAAAATTAAATGGCCAACACTCTAAGCGTTAAACATGATGGGGAACACAACAAATGGAAAGGTGAAAATTTCAATCAGGCAAATGAGTGGATCAAGACAACAGAATAATGGATTAGTGGTGTCAAATTTTAACCAACGCATGACTGAGATGACGAAAAGCTCACCAATGGAAAATGGGGACTGCCTGCATGCAGGTTGGTAATCAGAATATTAGATAAAATTAATCATGAGTACTTACTAGTTCTGCTATCTAAATTACTCGTACTGACATGCATGTTTTTTTCCAGGCACTATAAAAATTGATTGAGAGCCATCTTCTACAAGACTTTGCTTGTGAGTTCTGTCGTGGTGAGGGACAATGCAGCCTAAAATAAATGTATACATATATGTACTACCCTGCAAGCTCCCACATAGGCATGAGGCAGGGGTTGTAAGGATACCAGCCATTGAAGGGGAGGGAATAGGGAAAAGGAGGGGCTATACATGACTACGAGGGAGAGGAGTTGTAATTGCAGGAGAAGAGACGAAATTGTAATTGAAAGAAAGTAAAAATTGAATCAATTAATTTTATGAAATTGGAATTGCTGGAAAAATTAAAATCAAGCAAAAAAAATATGGTGGATGAAATCCTTGGAAGATAAGGACATGTGGTGCTTAGCCTGCTCCCATATCACCTTGAGCTCAACCCTATTAAAATGTGTGGGGGTTCAAAAAAATTGGGTAGAACCTAGAAACATGGATTTCAAAATTGAAGAGGTGATGAAATTAGTGGTTGAAAGGTGCAATGAAATCAGAGGGGAAGTGCAGGAAAGGGTGTGGAGAAAGTAAAACGACTGGGAAAGATTATTTTGAAATAAAAGAAGTTACTGATAATGTTCTTGAAAACATTGTGGTGCTTGCAAATTATCAGGTTTTTCAAAATGCACCAGACAGAAGGTGGGTACGGATAAAAGTGGATGGAAGTCTAGTGACCATTAAACATCTATATTTCAACCTCTCAAATTCCTTTCCACATGTTATCCCATTGCTGCCACCATTTGCCGTGACCGGCCACTAGTGAGGGGGCTCAAACACGGACTTGTGGGTTCTTCCCCTGGGTGTCAGGAATCAATTAAGTACAGAAGCTTCATTTTTCAGTACCTATATAGAAAGGCATTTTCCTTTGGTATAAGAGTCTTGAATGAAGGTGGCAAACAGTGGAAGCTCGGTAGGAGTGAAGTGGCCGGAAAAGTGGATGGAAGAGTGGTGTGGACGTCAGCTCTCACTGTAAAGGGCACTCTGAAGTTATGCACGTGGAAGTGTTCCTGGCCCTCAAGAATAAGGTGTTATAATTGCCAGGAAGTCTTTCATTTCACAGGCTGGAGGGGCCTTTCAGGTTTCGTAAGAGATGTGGGTGCGATAATATGCCTGATGGGCCCGATGAAATTAGGAGCAAACGGAGATGGTGAAAATGAAAGGAGTAAGAGCAATGGATGACAACTTTGCAATGACAACATTGGAAGGATCAATCACCCCGATGATGCATGGGAGAGATTCTACAATTGATTGAAGTTGGGGGGAGATTCCAAAATTCTACAGATGTACTGCATCATCATCAGGTCACCTGATGATGATGCAGTGCATCGTAACCCGGGTCGAATAAAAATTTTTATCTGTGGAAAATTGCATCTTTTAAGTTCTTATTTTAACCAAGTATTTTTCATAGAGTTTCTCGGAGGAGGGAGGTGAAAGAGTGAATAACCAACATATTGATTCACATTGGAACAAGCACAATGCTCAAATAAATAAAATTCATGGATGTAGAAGGGAAATGTTGAATTCATACTTACAAGAATTCATGTGGAGAGAATTCATGATTTTCATTAAATGGCTTTGAAAGTTTGTGTAGACACGTTGCTTTTCATTAGTAGTTTTCATGAAGTAGTTGTAGCTTCATTATACCTTCATATATAAAGGAGAAACTTGTTTCTTCTTCAAATCAAACAAAGAACTTCTAACCAAAGTACAGAAAGAATACAATCTGCAAGTAACCCAAGCCAAAAGAGTAGCTAATTGTGAATGCATCTCCAATTCCGACAATAAATTTAAGGCAGCATGGACTGTCATTAAAAAAGAGGCAGTCATAACAAAAAATTCTCCCGATCTTTCAATCTCTCCAGAGGACCTCAACAAATTTTTTATTGAGACAGTAGAGAACATCTTCAACTACTTCTTCTGACCAAGCAAAAGCTATATTTCTGTTAAATAAATACATAATAAACAAAATCCGCTTTAAGTGGAAATGGGTTACACCATATGAGATCTTTAAGGTAATAAAATCTCTTAAAAACTTAAACAGTAAAGACATTTATGGCCTCTCAAATAACCTTATCAAGAGCTTAAATGAATCTATAACTTAGCCTCTCAGTATTATAATCAATACTTGTCTTCAATCTGGGGTTTTTCCACATCATCTTAAATATTCAAGGGTGACTCCAGTACACAAGAAAGGCCCTAAGGATGACCCTAACTCATATAGCCATATTTCAGTCATACCAATAATTGGTAAAATCTTTGAGGTAATTATTAAATCTCAGCTATACTACTATTTGGAAAATAGTGGCTTTTTTAGTTCATCTCAATATGGTTTCCGTAAAGGTAAAACTACCACACAAGCTCTTCAATATATCACCAATACCATCCACAACTCTTATGAAGACCAATTATTTGTAGTTTTGACCCTTTGTGATCTTACCAAGGCTTTCGATTGTGTTTCACACTCAATACTACTGGAAAAATTGAAATACTATGGGATCTCAGGAGTTGAGTTGTCTCTTTTCCAATCATTTTTCTCAGCATCAACAATGTGTTGAAATGGAGGGAGTGCAGTCCTCTGCCCTCCCTACTCAATATGGTGTTCCCCAAGGGTATGTCCTGGGACCCATCTTATTTTCAATAATGATCAATGATCTTCCAAACAGAATTCCCACAGATTTTATTCTCTACGCTGATGATACAACCTTAATAGATGTTTGTAAAAGTACTACCACTGCAGCTGAAAGTGCAGATAATCATCTAGCATTGGCTAATGATTGGTTTAGAGTTAATCGTTTTGTACTTAACAGGGAAAAAACTCAAAAGTTAATCTGTAGCCTTAAGTCTGCCTCAGATAATCTGAAGCCAACGAAGCTACTTGGGTTTTACCTTGATACTAAACTCAGCTGGAGCTATCATATTACTGAGGTAAATAAAAAGCTTTCCAAAGCTCTCTTTATTTTAAGAAAGCTAAGTTTGAGAGTCCCTTCTGATTTCATGAGATGTATATATTTCGCTTTTTTTAACAGCCACTTGGACTATGGCTTGGAACTATGGGGGAATACCCCTGACATGAAATCTGTATTTCTTTTGCAAAAAAAGGCTCTTAGAATACTAACTAAATACCCATCTCGGGAACACTGTCGCCCACTGTTCATAAAATTGAAAATTTTAACTGTTTACAGTAGGTATGTATGTGTACAAAGTTTTGATTTATGTGAAAGAAAATCTTGAAATCTTCCCTACAAGATGTGCAACTCACAATTACAGCACAAGAAATAATAATATCTTATCCCTAAATCAATGCAGGTTAACCAAAACTCAATATTCTCTGCCTAATTTAGGTATCAGACTTTTTAATCATCTACCAATTTCAGCCAGAATGGCTAGCTTGACTAAATTCAAGAGCGTGATTCACGCATGGCTGGCCTCACGTGCATTGTATTCTGTTGGCGAGTTTTTCACGCATAACAGTTGTAATATTGTATTCTGACATTTCTGATAAACTAATTATGTGTACTTTCTCGTGTATGTATACTAATGTACACTTGAAATTTTCCTGACGAGGTCTGTGTATTTTCTGAATACTTTTGACCAATAAAAATTATTATTATTATTACCCCCAGTAAATAAATTTATTCATTAATATCAAACTAATTTTATTAAAAGTTCATATTTTTAAATAATAAAATTTATTTTTTCATTTATTCAAGATATCCTCAGTCAATAATTCAAATCGAGAATTAGATTCTACAATTGATCCCAAAGGCACCTCCCTACACGTGTGTCACTCGTGCACAAACCGGCAGAGCAATGGCAAATACACAAAAAATAAGACCCTCCGACCTCTTGACATGAGTTTAGATACGCCAATTGTTGTCTCCAAATGTCCCCTTCCATATGCGGGGAGAGTACGTGGACACCTCCCGAAATTAGAATACAAATCCCATTCCCGTATTTCGGACTTTCTAGGAAGGGGCCTTCAAATATAGACGTTTAATGGTCACCAGGCTTCCAAATGCTTTTGTCCATTACCACCTTCCATGTGGTGCATTTGCAAATACCTGAATATTAGCGAACACCTCAGTATGATAACCAATTTAAATGGTGATGATTTTTCAAGTGAAAGTTGTAAGAGTGATTAGTCCATACAAATTACCTTACATCACTGTTTTGAATGTATTATTTTTATTTTCCCTGTACATTTCAGAACATAAGTGGGTAATTATGCATACCTTATCCTACATTCTTAGTCTTAGTGCATATTGTGTTTATAATTTTTCGTTCTTTTCTATTTTTAAGTTGAAGTTGCATTTCTATTTTTAAGAGGATAAGACATTTCTCTACATCAATGTTATGTTATATGTATTATATTTCCGTATGACAATTTCCAAACTATTGGGGAATACACAAATAACAAAATGTATACAGCCTCGTGCATTGGTGCAAGGCTATATGCACACCAAAGAGATATACATGATTAACAATTTAAACAAGTTGAAGATACCTATGGAATACCCTATGAGTTGTCTTCACAAAATTTTATCCTGACAAAGATTATGAAGTAAAGAGTTATATCCACTTTCCTTTTTCTTATTTTTAGATGTAATGGGGGATGTACAGGTGTGGAACTGGCGAGAAAAGGTCCAAATTCATTCCCTGAGTGAACCACAAGCAATTTATGGTACTACAGTTGGCCATGGAAAGCTTATTACTGTGGGAAAAAATTCATCTATCAACATTTATGACATAAACACCTTTCAGAATGAGAGCTCATTGAAAAATATGTGAGAGATATTTTGTTTTATTAGAAAATTTAAGCAGAGTTAATATAAAACCATATTTGTTGTTATATATATTATATGCCTGTATATATATATATATATATATATATATATATATATATATATATATTATATACCTGATCATTTTCATTCCAAAACATTACATAGTCCATAATGATTCAAGTCTCTTCTCTGATTAACTCATCCATCACTTACTTTCCATATTTGGTGGCATACAAGACGCACCCCCATTTCAGCAGAGCACACTCAAGAAAAGTGGCCGTTAGCCTGTCCAAGGCCATACCTTTACATTTCTGACCCAAGGGTGATATTTTTAGCCCTAATTTTGGAAAAAGCCTTATATGCCATCAAATACAGTACTTTGCAATTTTTCATTTACTTAGTCTGCAAGTTTGCTTGCCAATTGTTAATATGACACAACTACTCTCTATTCTGTTTTCGTTTACAGACCACCATATTTTATGTTCTAATTCCTTTTTTCTCTTCTCTTTTCACTTGGGTTGATTAAGACCAAGTACGTATTGTCCTTTTATACCCTAACAAATCCATACTTTTATATATATATATATATATATATATATATATATATACACACACACACACACATGCATAAATAAAACAGTGATACACTAAACAAACACAGAAACACGCAAAAAGGACACTCACAAAAGAAAACTTGTACGTTTCGACGTCAGGACGCCATCGTCAGCGGTAGAAGAATCGAATAGAATATATATATATATATATATATCCAGAGGTGTTTGTCTTTCTCACTTACTCTCCTCCACCCTGAAAACTTAAGGAACTTGCATTCTCTGTGCTTGGAGGCAGTTTTTTTTAAACTGTGACAACATATCTGTAGGATTGCAGTAATGAACAGATTCCAGAAATTTCTGGCATAATGACTATTATCAGTAAAAAAAAATTGGAATCAAGACATAAGAGCAACAAGGTAGACTGTTAAAATTACTGCGTGGCCAGTTACGCAGTTCATTGAAAAATGTCTTTGACCATGAAACACCTGGGGTGAGATCATGGTTCTACATTATGCGTGCCCTGGGTTTATCGTTATTTTTCAATTGTGCTCATGAGAGCGAAAATGTGATCATAATTCTTAAAATTTTATCAGGTGCTTTAAATAACCAGTTTTAGTTGATGGAGTGTGTTCCTAGGACAGTAACTGTGAGCATTGACCCTCGCTGAAATAGCTTGCATTTTGGATATTGATAGCAACAACAAGAAAGAAGGAATCATTATCCCACCCTGCTAATAAAAATAGCAGTAGCCAAAATTGGTAATAAAACACTGAGAAAATGATACCTCAATATTGGTGTGCTTAGTTTGCTTTTCTATGACTCTGATGTCATGGCTAAGGAAGCAATCGAGAAAAGGAGTAGAAATTATAGGAATTCATTGCCACTAAATTTTTAGATATACCTATTGATAAAAATTGAAATAAAATGCTAGACTATAAGGCTAATTACCTAACTAATCCTGGCCTGTGGACTACAGCAAATCAGTTCACAGGTTCCTGCCCAAAAGATGAATTTACCTCACCGTAAGAATTTCAAAGATGAATACAATTTTTCATGTTGGTCATTGTGTACTTTGTATTCAATCAACATTTTTTTCTCTCATATGATTTTTACTATCAATATATGACATTTATCTTACTCCTTTGAGATGTAGCAACTATGTCCTATGGCTCCTTTTTCATACCATTTGATGCCAAAAATTATGCAAATAAGATACAGAAAGGCAAATATGAGAGGGGTAATCAGGTGTATTAAATGGATGGGTTATAAAAATGTTTATTAATAAAAAAAGGATTACTACTACTCTTTATACATTTTCCAGAAATAAAAGAGATGTTATGTCAGGTCATACTTCAAGGGTATTTGCAGTGAAGTTTCATCCAGTCAATGAAAATGAATTTGTGACTGGTGGTTGGGACAACATTGTTCTTTTTTGGGATAGAAGGCAACCTCTACCAATACGCTATGTATTTGGGCCTCACATTTGTGGAGACAGCATTGATATCACTTCTGATGGACAAAAAGTATGGTAATCACTTTCATTTAGGACTAGATGCATGTTATGACTGACTTAGTATTGTTTTCAACTGTTATTCAGATATTTATTTAATTACAGCTATTAACTTGTTCATGGTCCATCCATGACAGTGTGCAAGTGTGGGATTATGCAACTGCAAAGCTGATGTCAACAGTAACCCAGGATCAATATTCTCCTAAGGTACTTAGTACAAACATATTATCTTTTTATATCCTTTGTCTTTGTCCTTGATTTGTTTTCTTTATTTAGAGGAGGCGATCAAGATTGGGGTTTATTTATTCCATGAAGGATAGTTGGGTAGATAGGTAAGGGAAAGGGAATTGGTAGAAAGAAACACTATGTCAGCATGAGCATTAACTCAATGAAAGGTGATAAAGAAAATACAGTTATACAAGGTGTGATCAAAAAAAGACCGGACTGATTTTATAACTTGTTTATTTCGACGGATACAGCTTAATCGAACTTGTCGCCCTTAAAGTACATGCCTTGGCTGACCACACACCTTTGCCCACATTTCTTCCAGCTCTCGAACCCTGCCTGGTAAGCCGCCTTAGGGATCCTATTCAGGTCCGCCGTACAATTAGTTTTAATGTCCGCAATAGAGTCGAATCGGCGCCCTTTCAAGGTTGATTTTAACTTTGAAAACAAAAAAAAGTCTGATGGAGCCACGTCTGGAGAGTAGGATGGCTGTGGGATCACGGAAGTTCTGGTTTTGGCGAAAAACTCTGTCACGATCAGCGCCGTGTGAGCCCGTGCGTTATCGTGGTGGAAACGCCATCCATTGTTTCTCCACATGTCCGGCCTCTTTCAGCTCACTGCGACCCTCAACCTCTTCATATCCTCTAAATAGAAATCTTTGTTGACGGTTTGACCTTGAGGGACGTATTCGTAATGAATCAGCCCTTGCTAATCGAAGAAACACACCAGCATGACCTTCACATTGGACTGGGACATGTGAGCTTTCTTTGGTCGCGGAGAATGATGACCCTTCCACTGAGAAGACTGGGCCTTTGTCTCAACATCATAACCGTAAACCCAGGTTTCGTCATCGGTTACGATGGTTTTAAGAAACTCTGTGTCTGCTTGTTGAATCATTCCAAATGTCTCCGTAGCACTTTTGCCAAGTTTGAAACAAAATTTCACGCACACACGCTGTTCCTCTAGCTCCTTCATTGCTGCCGTTGCACGGGGCAACGAACAGGTTAAGACACGTACCGCTGCTGCAGCGTAATGACTCGACGTAAACAAACAAAACATCTCTCGTTTTAGTCGTCAGATGTGTAGCTAGATGGCGCACTGTGTCTCGTTTTGATCCATTGAACGGTTTGCGCAGAATAAAATCAGTCCGGTCTTTTTTTGATCACACCTTGTACATATGTCCTATCCAATGGATGAAGCACTACCTTTTAAATGCAATAAATAAATGAATATCCCAGAATAAATCAAGATTCCAATGAAAAATCTCTGTCACTGCTTGGATTCAAACCCAGGTCTTTGGGATGTGAAGCCAGATCTCTAGGCATCACCCAATCCTGATTCCCTTTTGTTTTTGAGATCTCATATACATACCTTCACAGAAAACTGGTTATAGTGGAACTGTATACAGTGTTGCATACTGCAAAAAATGTTCATTATGGACAGGTTTACGTTCATAAAAGTTCCATAAAAAGAAAATTCTAAGCTATTGCGACTCTGTGTTCCACAATGAAAGCTTCCCGCAGCCAGGAAAAAGTTGACCTGCATTATAAGGGTCCACTACCTGCTAAGCCAATGTCTGAATACTAGGTCTTCCCATAATTTTTTACCTGAAGAGTAAGCTTAGAGCTTTAGGCTATAGGCTTTAGCCTAGAGGTAATTTTAAACATATAACCTGAAGAGTAAGCTTAGAGCCTATAGGCTGCAAGCTTACTCTTCAGGATATATGTTTAAAATTACCTTTCAAGGCCATGCTTATCCAGTATACCAGTAATGAACATCTGATTGAATTTTCTTATAGGGGATAAAAGTTTTTTTTACCTCCTGAAGTGCACATCTGGTGCAGATCATGGATGTCAGTGTCATTTTTAATCTAAAAAAGGCTATATGGATGGATGGAAACTGTTACACATTAGAAGCATTCAACAGGACTGCTAGCTGAGCTATACCACTGACCAAGGGCCATAACCTTAATACGAATTATTTACTCTATTTTTACTTTGTTCTTTCACAGAAATCACACAATAACATTTTATTTAGATTCAGCAAAAGTAATGGGAGAATTTCTGATTCCTTAACAGTGTTGACAGACCAGTAATGACGAAATTCCAGCACCTCTCCTGGTTTTCCATGCCAACATTTTCATTTTTCCAGTGATAATATCTGTTATTTGGTGCATATTAAGAAAAAAACGTGCAAGAATAGTAGCACAACACATTAACGCATATTTTTTGGGGGAATAAAGTTTCTCAACAAAAAGAGCACCGCCTTTATTACTCTGGGAGAAAATTGGCATCCTTTCTGATGGACTATTATTATTTGGTTTCGGCAATGATGAGGGCCACTAATTAATTGTACAATATCTGAAGAAATACAAATATTTCATCAGCATGAGTGTAAAGAATAGCACCTGGAAGTTAATTTCAGGGGCATAATTAATTGTTAAACTCCGAATAAGAGCTACACTGTCTCATCAGACAAGGAACTAAAAACCCTTAGTCCGCACCCCAACAGACTGCCTAAAATGTTATAACTCATTGAAAAAAAGCAGATTTTGACTTGGAGAACCAAATTTCTGGGCTAATTTTTCATTTTCCATGAATTTTCCAAGAGCTCAGAAAGTAGCCTTTGCATTGGTGGCAGCAATAGCACTTAATGCTTATGAATAAGTCATTTACTTTGTAGAAATTTCTCTTGGATTTGCTGTAAAAACGAGTCAAACAACATAATTTTATGCCATTAACAACTCATAAAAGATGTTTTGAATGTGCCGTTGGATTAAAGGTCATTCTTTATCTGACCAGGAGTACATTCCTGCTGAGGCTGGATAATAGTGTACTGTATCATACCATTCTGGCACGAAATGAAATACACTTGTGCATACATAGATGAGCAAAAAATTGCCAGTATCCTCTGGTATATGCAACCCGGTCTCTCCATAGGGTGTGTTGGTTGGTATAATCTACAAGGATTGCCTTGGTCTTACCCTGACAACGATAATTCATTGAAATAAAAATACACTTTTGTTCTTCAAGAAGTAATCTACGTAGTACAATAGGAATCATAAGGTTAATTATATTTTCAATCTACCCACCTTCAGTTATGTAAGAAGACCTTTAACCTAAAATTATCAATTTTAACGTGCTTAAAAAAGTATATATCGTTCCATGTAGGATGAGGCAGCGACTACGTACGTTAAAATTCTTATGTCTTCTGTCGGTCCGATTTTCAAAATGGTGGCACTGCGATCCTACTTTCGGATGGCTTGGTTCCTATTGCCTTACCTACTGCACCACCTCACTTGCTCTCTGAGAAAAACTTCGAATATTCTGCGTTTTTTCAATTTTGGCAACTTGGAATGTGTCATTATTGGTGTCTATCGCTCGCCTCAGGGGGATTTTTATTTGTTTTTACAAAATTTAGATATTCTACTTGAATTTGTATTAAACCTTAACGCGTCCTGCGATCACACCTCCTCAGGAAGGGCCTTTTTTCCGCACGTACGCACAGTTATGCACACTTACAACCTTGCGTTGCAAGTGATTTCTCCCTTCAGTTCGCTGAAGATGGCCACGTTGTGGCCGAAATACGCGTTTCCGACGCACACCCTCGTCTTTTCTTGTTTTTGTGCCGTTTCTTGACAACGCTCTTTTGAGCTAGATTCTCCCAGAAATTGGGCCCATTGAGTGTGTGAGTGAGTGAGTTCTTGAGTGCTTGTGAGTGTGTTTGTGTTCACAACCCAGGCATCCTTAGTTGGGTCTCATTAGCCCAGCAAAGAATCCCTCTTTGGGTTGAGTGTGTGTGTGTTCATAACCCAGGCATCCTTAGCAGGGACTCATCAGCCCAGCGAAGTATCCCTATTCGGGTTGATTGTGTGTGTCTGTGGTTGTCACTGGCGAGGAAGTAACATTCCCGTAAACCACCACAGGGGTTTTTCTGGTCGAGAGGTTGTGGTTGGTCACTGGCGTGGATTTCCCCCCATTTTTTCCCACAAACCAATACAGCAATTGTGGCGTATTTTTGACGAGTGGTGCCAATTTATTACGGCCATTGGAGAATTTTATACCTAGTAACTTTAAGAGGCCATAGAGCTCACGTTCCCTAGTTTTACTAATTATGTTAATCACAGGGATGTCTTAATGCATTCTGCTTCATCATTATTTTTCTCTCCCTGCAGTGAAAACGAATTCAAAACTATAATTAACAGTTTTGGAAATAAATTTAGTGCAGGCATTGATGAAATACCTAATTTTGTCATCAGGCTTTGTTTCAACCTTATTAAGGACCATTTACTGCATCTTATTGCCTCCTTTGTTGAAGGCATTTTTCCTTCAGTATTAAAAACTTCTAAAGTTATTCCTTTGTATATGAAAAAAGGTAGCCCCCATGATTTCAATTCATATCCCCCTATTGCCATTCAAGTTCAGTTTTCTAAAATACTAGAAAAATCTTACTATAGGCGTCTGGTTTCCTATCTTGAATCTATTGGTATTTTGTCCCCACATCAACACGGTTTTCGTGAGAACAAGTCCACTTTATCTGCTATTTATGAAGTTATTAATCACTTGCATATTGGCCTTGATGAAAAACTGTTTATTTGTGCTCTATTATTCGACTTCACTAAAGCATTTGACCTTGCTAATCATAGTTTGCTCTCTGAAAAATTAGACTTAGCTGGTGTCAGGGGTCCTTCAAAAAATTGGTTGTTGTCCTATATCCAAGACAGAACTCAGTATGTCATTATTAATAAAGATGGCACTAATCATAAATCTTCCCCTACAATAATTCACCAAGGTGTTCCTCAGGGTTCTGTTCTTGGCCCCATTTTGTTTCTCATTTATATTAATGATCTACCCGGTGTTCTACAAGGTATTCCAGGCGGTCATCCAATTTTATTTGCTGATGATACCAATGTTATTATTTCTGCAGCTTCTACTCACGACCTTCTTACAATATATACTCTTGTTACCCAAGGAATTCATTCTTCGGCCACGCAAAATTTTCTTAAAATAAATGTCGAAAAGTCACAAGTTATACAGTTTATTCACAAAAACACTCGAACTGAAGTGATTAATATTACACTTGAAGATCAGATTTTACCTCAGGTCGATTCAACTAAATTTCTAGGCCTATTTTTAAATTCCCATCTCTATTGGAATTCTCATATACAGTAAAACCCCCATACAACGAATTTGTTGGGACCGGAAAAATCATGACTTCGATGTAGGGGTTTTTCGATGTATGGAGGTGGTATGCGGGTTGCGTCTCCACAGGGGCATCCAAGTGTTCCGCGTGCTTTACGATGCAAGTCGAGTAAATATGTCAATCTTGCTTTATTCACCATTAAAACCTTTCCTAGAGTGATGACAAACAATTTTTATTATTTACCATCAAATACCGTGGCCTTCACCACGTTATTTTCAATCTGCACATTTCTAATTGAAATTATTGTTTTTTTCGTCGATTCTGCTCTACGCCTCATCGCTTACTTTAGTTACGGTCTGAAAGTAAAGGAGCGCCAAAATTAATGCCTAAGGATTAGGTAATTTTTAAAGTGCTCCATAATTTTTCTGAGTATCTAGTCAATATTATTCTTAGAGTGCAATAATTTAAGTCAATAATAATTGGCAGTTTTATGCAGCAATTTTGCTTGAAAGACCACATATTCCCATTTAGACTTAAGAACTAAAACGCACTGTTGGAATCCCATTGAAATACCGGTAAATATCTATGTTCGTGACCAGAATATACTAGATATCGATAAACGACGATGGAAGTTAGGTGGGGCGAGTTAATTACCACGAGTGAAAACGTGGCAGTCGGCAATGCAATGACACCACAATGGCAATCTCAGATGATAATGCATTGACGATGCCGTTAACGTGTGTAAGAGTCGTCTTTTATGCGCCGAAGTTGAAGAAAAAAATTTGGGGCTTTTTTTTCTCCTATTGCGAGTTGTTGTGGGACTAACTTCGAATTTTCGGCCATTATCAAAGCCGCTTCCGATATTCTCTTGTAATTTACGCGGCATTTTTCAAAAGCATATATGGACCTCGGAGGTAAGGATTCACTTGTAGCCTTAGCCCTACAATGCTTACATTGTTTATTGTCCTTTGGAATGAGTGGAGTAATTGATATTCATTAAAACAAAACAAATCCGACCTCGCTACAATTTGTGTTTAGTTGGTAAGTGCGGAAAGTCGCACCGAGCTCTGATTTATAATTCCGAATCCCCCCACCGTTTTCCTAATGCACCAGTCATAGTCGCTGTAAGTCGCCTTTTAAAACGTGGTTAACTTTTACAAATTATATGTTGCTATAAACGATGACGAGTGGGAATGCAAACACGTTAAATGCAAAATACCCAAGCGTCAGCCACGTAAAAAACGAACGATAAGGTGTAAATACGACATCAAAACTTGAAAAAAGTCAAACTTTGAAAGAAATCATAACTGTCTATGGAATTTAAAGCAGTTAATATTTCAATATGGTCCAACAAAAATCTTCAATGAATGACAAAATAAAAAAATTCATGATTTAGGTACATAAAAACGGCTGACTTACTAGTGAGAGGGGCGTAGCAGTACGGCGGCACGCGCGCGCATGTCCTGTCACAGCTCGTAGATTTTCCCCGAAAATACCTTCTGTGGTTGGTATGGAATAGTGCAACCTTATCCTTCCTCCATCTTCTAATGCACGATTCCGGCACATCATGCCTTGGTCCCGGCAGCGCGGTTTCCTACGTCTTTGATGACTTAAAGTACTTTAATTTTTTCAACTACCATGAAAGACCACAACTTTTTGCCCTTGTTCATTTTGGAACAACACTGACCTATGTTGACGTATGCAAAAATGTTAATATTCACAGAATTCTCTCAGTTGTGCTTAAGGCAGGTGCATACAGTTGAGTCACTCAAATTTGTCCGGTGACAGAAAATTAGAAAGTTAGGGGGGTGGAAAATTCCAGTGCTTGCACTTGTTGCGCGGCCAATCGCTGTCCCCCAATTGCACCCCACACCCTTGCCTTGTCAAACAACAAGTTTTTAAAGTTATTAGGCAACTGCGTCCCCCGTAAACAAGCGAGCGAATGATACCCTCCCCTTGATGACTCACGCTAAGCACCAAGGTCACTCAGCTCTCCAGGGACTTGCCTCGGCCACGATACGAGAGGCGCGGCGGTAGGCGAGTGAAAGAGTGGCAACGCTGAGTTTTATGTTCCTAAGGTTTGACATGGAACACACTCGAACCCAGCCATGATAGACGTGAGCGGCATAGGTGCCGCTCGCCGCCAATCCCAGATATTAAATTTTTCTTGTGCCGTTCTACTCATTCTGTGGCAAAATGTCGGCCGAGAACGTTCTGTCTTCTGACAGTATGTACTGCCATTTCAGATTCTGAACTTATCTGAGGTCTAATCACTGCTTGTTTTGTGGCCACTACCGCCCTGCCGCGATACTGCTCTGCAGCCCGCCGGTCATATCGTGACCGAGGCTCGAAGGCTGGCAGATAAAAAAATCGTGTAAGAGGCGCACCCTCATTTTCGGCTGCGATTTCTGGGAAAAAAGGTATCCTCAAGCAATCGAGCAAATATTAGGGCAATCTCGAGGAAACGCACCACTTGCTGGTTAACAGACCACATCCATCAAGGTTAAGACGGCAATAGCAATATTTGGATAGAGTAGAGAGGTTACTCCAGATTTTCCTTTGGGATGGGGACAGAGTAGATAAAAATTGGCTCCCATTGGTTGAACACCACACCAATGAAGTTTTGAATACTTCGCCCTCCTAGCAAGGGGAGTGTCCGACAAACAGGTCGCAGATCTCGATGAAAATTCGTATGCATATAGAACTCCGAATGCTTTTCACGAATCACTCCACATATGGGTGTATAAATCCAATAGTTAACAAAAAAGGCGTTTAAAAATATATAGATGTTATAAAATCCCTATTTATCAGCCTCCGGCATCAAGGGAGTGGTCCATTGATTAGCGTACGGGGCTGCGGTGCGGAGGGACCATGTTCGCTTCCCATCGGCAACAAATTTTTCATGCTTACTTTCTTTGTTTTTCCTTCGCGGAATTCTATGTTAAAATCTAATTATTACTTTTCTATTCAAAGTTTTTTTTAACGAGTGGAAATATTTTTTTTTGCGAATACCATAGGGCTTATTTTTTTTCTTTCCCGCGAAATTTCTTTGTTTCCCCATTCTTTCACCACGCAAACTTGATTTGTTCCTTCATTTGCAAGACCTCCTGTTGATCGATATCATAATTATACAATAATGAAAATTTTCTGAAAGTGGTCACTCTCTCCATTTAAAACACGAGCCATTCTCGACGAGCCTTATTACAATGTATTTATTTGTACGTCTTTAGATCGTGAAATGGTGATTCGATTACAGAAATTAGTAGATAAGCCGATCACATTTTCCCCTCCTTTTTTCAATGCACAACCAAACAGGAAAACGGGGATCTTTGATTGTGGGTCTTATAAATAATGATGTAACAATTATTTAGACTATTGTATAATTATAATATCAACAGGAGGTCTTGCAAATGAAGGAACAAATGAAGTTTACGGGGTGAAAGAATGGGGAAACAAAGAAATTACGTTGACTTCGCGGGAAAGAAAAAATAATAAGCCCAATGTTATTCGCGAAAAAAAATATTTCCACTCGATAAAAAAAAACTTTGAATAGAAAAGTAAAAATTAAATTTTAACAAAGAATTCCACGAAGGAAAAACAAAGATAATAAGCATGAAAAGATTTATCGCCGACGGGAATGAACACGGTCCTTACAGGCAGGTGGACGATTATCGTAAGACTGTCCACCTGCCTCTCCCAAAATAAAATCCGATACCGAAAGGTAATTTGAAACCATTTTAGAGGAAAACATGGAGCTCCTCCCATTCATGGGGTCCCGGGAATGTAACCCAATACGGAAAAGTAATCTGATACGATTTAAAAAGGGAAAATTGAGCTCCATCCTCACCACCTGCACCTTTGCAAATGAGGTGGGGTGGATGAGTGAGAGTGGAGAATACCCCCCCTGATCTGATCTTTTCTGAGTATCTTTCTGTATTGGGTTACGGCTGGCCAGCTGGTATTGACTGGTATTCCCCCCTCCCCTCTTGGTGCATTACTCATCCACCCAACTATCACCCGGCTCAGCTAACGCGGAGCGGAGCTTTGGCTTCCTTTACACGTTTCTTATTGTGGGAACCGGCAGAGTTGCCGGTTCCCACAATAAGATACGTGTAAACGAGCCTTCACAGAGCCAGAGCGTCAAGTTTCCTTCATGCCCCCTGCTCTGTAGGTCTCGGATGTAAACATTTTCGAAGCCCGGAGCAGAAGTGTTAAGACGCGGTACTCTCCGCTGCGGTTCTACTTCCTGCTCATTACGTAAATGTCTATGGAAAAATTACCTGTAAATGAAGAATGCTACGTTTTTTTCTCAATAATTCGTTCTAGAGGGGCGCTTTTTAAGTTTTGGGCCCAAGCGCAGACTTCGATGTACGGAGTTTTCGTAGTTAGAGAGGTTCGTTACGGGAGGTTTTTTTGCGTGCATTGTCCATTGGAAGTGTCCGGGACCGGGCCAATGACTTCGAAATAGGGAGTTTTCCTTAAAATTTTGCTGTATGGGTGTTCGTTGTATGGGGGTTTTACTGTACATAGATATGCTTTTAAAAAAGCTTAATTCTGTTACTTTTCTTATTCGGAATATTCGTTATACTGTTTCCATAGATGTCCTCATTTCTCTGTATTATGGTTTATGTTACTCACACATTGTGCAAACTATACTTTTCTGGGGCTCTTCCCCTCAAGCAATTTCTATTTTTAAATTACAAAAGAAAATTGCTCATTTGATGACTAACTCTAAGTACGACACCCCAAGTCTTCCTCTTTTTAGGGATCTTAATTTGTTACCTCTACCCTGTATTTATATTTTTACTGCTATTGTATTTACAAAAAAATAATCTTTCTAATTTTGCTATGAATGCAGATATACATAACCACAGCACTCGTAATGCAACAAATCTCCATATTTCATTTACTTGCACAAAGTCTACATACAATGGGCCGAGGAATATGGGCCTTATCTTATACAACAAATTGCCTATTTAAAAAATAATATGTCTGTTCCTAAATTTAAATGCCATTTAAAGCACTTCTTCCTTGGGAAAATGTTTTATATGTTGTAGTCAACCTATTCGGTTGGCTAACGTGTATGTAGTAGGGGTGAGTTGGCCACCCTGGGCCTGCGTACTTCCGGCAAACCCAGCATTGTAAAACAGTGTATTGATGATGGTGGACGTTAATTAAAACGTGTCTGTTTAAATCTACAAGTGCTCTTATTGTAGGCTAGCATCCCTATTTACGTAACATAATTAAACATTGTAGAATTAACAAATATCTATCATTTTGCTAGTTTTTACTTTTTTTGGCTGTTGTGATCGTGTGATTTATCTTTGTAAATATGACGTATCTTATACTAGTATGCAAGCTTTTTTGTATTACCGGTCATTGGGCAAATAAATATATAATTATTATTATAAAATAATTTCTTATTAATTTGATTTTAACGTTCAGCGATATTTAATAAAAATCTCTCTTCAGTACATTTGCGGTACCTACTCCATATTTTCACAATATTTAATCCAAAAATAACTTTTACAAAGACCACCCTTAACACATCAAACACAACCTGGATTTCAACGATTTATGGTCAACACTTGTGATGACGATAAATTGTTGAAACCTAGGTCGTGTTTGATGTGTTAAGTGTCGTCTTTGTAAAAGTAATTTTCTGATTAAATATTGTTCAGTGATATTGGTCCTAAATGGTGGAAGAACTCAATTGGCATGGTGAAACCAAACCTCCTAGAGGGAAAAATAAAATCCTGATCCCCCTGTTTGGGAGTTTGGCATTGGGTTGCACCAGCTCCATCCCAGTAAAAATACTTTTGTAATATTTCCCAAAGAAAGAAAAGCCAGACAGATTTATAGATATACTTTGGGGGTGTATAATTCAGTAGAAAACTCTGAGAACATTATTGCAAAATAGTGGAATTGGAAATGGATGTCCTGTTAAAACAGAATCAAAGGCTGAGGACAAGAGCTGATTAGGGGATGCACAGGGAAAAATCTGGGGTAGCTGTTCTTGTATAAAGGAAAATCCCTCTCTTCCCTCCCCTGTGCACAAGTCTTCAGTTTATAAACTCTCTTTCTTTCTTTTCCCACAACCGACGGTCTTCAGTTTTGCTCCTTCTCCCAATTCACTTACAATCTTGTGTTATATAAGTGTATAACACCTTCAGTTTGCTGAAGAGAGCCACCTCGTGGCCCAAATACACATTTGACATACACCCGCATTGATTTTCCTGTATTCATTTCCTTATTAGGATTGGGAAAGTTTTTATCCTATTTGAATAATATCTTCACACCTTCGAATGTACTCAAATATTAATTTCCTAATTTTAATATACTAGCAGATAATGATCGATACAAATGCTGCCAAGGCAGGTCAGTCTAGACTAGCCCACCTACAATGTGTAACTCCAAATTTCTATTTTTCTAAGCAATGTAAAAATGAGTGCTGTTACCTCTGCTAATACATGCTATACTTACAGAATTATGCAGGAAAATGGGCAACTAAAGAAGTGGCAATTTGTGGTGGTACAGGTCCAAATGCTTTGAGAGTGACTGTTCCAAGTGAAAATGCTGTAAGTGGGCTCCTGCTCCTGTGCGCCTCCGGGCACACTAATGTGTGAAATAATAATTCCCTTAAATGATTAAGGTAACCTGGCATCCTCTTCCATGGAGATGTTTTTCTTTAAAGCCTCTACAACATTCACAGTGGAAGATGGTTCCTGGATAGATTAATTAGCTTAAGTACCCAGTGTGAAATTAGGGAGTCTAGGTTCAAATGCCAGTCCAGTTGCATGATTTTTTTCACTGTAAATTTCTAGCATTCATATATTTCCATAGTGGATGATGCCCATTGACTTTATGCCACTTTAAAACTCAATACACTTGATGGCCTAATACATATCTAGCAATGCAGTGTCAATGTAGCATTTTTTATTTCTTTTATTGGTCATTATCATAAATACACTCAAGGCTAAGGTATCTTTTTCATTAACTCATATCACCCCATGCAAAAGTGACCGATTCCTTGTACTCTTGTTAAAGCATGAATAAAGCTCAGTTCATAAAAGGAATTTTTCCTTGATTGCTAGTCAATGAGATTTGCTGCTGTTGCATTTGCAATGAAATTTTGAGACTGAGTCAGCAAACAGTGCCCTGCGAGGTACTGTTTGCTGTTCATAATGCCATGTTGATGGGTGATGATTCACATAAGGCTTGCAGAGTGACCTTGCATCTTCTTCCATTTTGATGTAGTTCACTCTGCTACCAGACCTAGGTAGTTCTAAGGGTATAGCTCCCACAAAAGTTCCTGGTGCAGAGCTGCGTGGTAAGGGTGGAGGGGATGAAGTGAAAGGACAGAGGGGAAGAGAGGGAGGCAACGAGAGAGAGGCAGGGGAACCAAACTACTCCACGAGAAAAGCATTAGGCTAATAGGTAGTTTATATCACCCATCACTACCACTTTACCTGGGACACTATTTTGAGATCTCATTGTGAGAAGAGTCAAAATGGGATGGCAGGTCAGGGTGAGTCATTCCACTACTCAAAGTACTTGTGTTGGCAGCAATTAGTTTTCTGACTGACCCTCTATGCCAAACTACCTTCCTCCCCTATTTCGCAGGGTTTTGAAAGTTCCATTCCTCAATTGTCCACTGCACAGTGCCAAGGGAACCTTGGTGAGGGCTATACCAGTTGAATCACTTGCTACATATTCAGGTGAAAATGCAAGTTTTAACAATGGGCATTTGAGCTGTCAGTACACTGTTAATGTCTTTAACTATCAAACCATATGGTAGACCATGTAATGCAGAGCTCAACAGTCATTAGCTAGCATGGGCAAAGAACTCAGGAATAATGGCCTCAAGCCTATTCCCAAAATTGAGTAAGGTAGAAATCAGCACAGTGCTAGCCATTTCCAGCAAAAGGGTGTACTCAGAGGCCATTGAGACTCCTCAGAAGCAATCCACTAAGGAAAAATGCATTGTGTGAGCCAGGCTTAGAATTTTGTCAAACTCATCTCCTTCCTTGCTATGTAATGTGATGAAATTCATCTGCAGCCAAAAGGGCAGTACATAAAATGCCATTCTCACATCATCAATTCACTAAAAAACATAGCATCACTTGAAAATAAAATTAGGTCATAAATACTTTACTTGGAAGCACTATTAGTACTGTGCATTATTTAATTTCAGGTTTTAGGAGGATATTCTCATCTCCCAGTGGGTGTGTATGCAATACAGTTATGCAGCTCAAAAGAGTCATGGCTATTACAGCAAAAAACAGGTCTATCGAAGGTGACGAAATCAAAATATTTGAATGAAAAAGAGGAAGGTATCCAATTGCCAGCTGCTACCTTTTGTTGTGGACCACATCTTTATTTCACCTCAAGTAGATGATACTATTCATTGTTATTGGTAAATATAACAAAAGTGTCAACTATTAATGGACCAAAATGATAAAGATTAAAAATATTTACAAATAAAATTACTTTTGTCCCATCCATTGCCACTGAAGTGCAGTCATACATCTTTTACAATATGACGTGCTCTTACTAGGAATGTATTTTTGAAAGGATTATGGCACTACCGTGTTTCAGCCCTTCTCAACTATTCTCACACCTCAAATAAATGGTGATGAACATAATTCATCACTGCATTTATGCATTAATTACATTTCTAGAGTCAATAAAAAGCTTTTATCCAACAGTCAACATGGCTATCGCCATCACAGATCTACTACCTCAGCCACAAATGATGAAATATACATTATTTTTTCTTCCCTTGATAAAGGGTTAGCAACAATTGGTTTGATGTTTGATTTTAGTAAAGCTTTCGACGATCTGATCTTGTTTAAACTTAATCACCTCAGTGTTAGAGGAATTGCAAACCAGTGGGTAAAATCTTATCTTCAGGATAGGCGTCAGTCTGCTGTAGTTTCCTATCATGGTGTCAAATGCAGATCTGAAATGAAGGTTTCTTGTTGCGTACCCCAAGGATCAATCCTTAGCCCTATTCTTTTCATTATTTACATTAATGATCTCCCTAACAGTCTCCCTAAAGTAAAGTACAAGGGGCTACACCAATAGTTAATGCCGACGATACCAAAGTTGTTGTGTCATCAAGTAACCTTGATTATGCTATTTCCAATGGTCAACTTATTTCCCTTCACTTATCTGAATGTTGTGCGCAGAACCAATTAACTTGTCTATTATTGTAACCTTGTCATTAGTACCGTGAGCATATCCTTGTATTCCTTCATACGGAACTCACTCTTGGCAAGGAATCGCACAGATATACTCCTTGTCTATCTTGTATCACAAGTCAGGGAAGCCAGACCCTTTCCTCAATCACTGGGCAGAGGTGCGATAACGACCCTCTTCTCAGTACCATCCCCACTCACGGCCAACTATTTGTTTTCTCAGTGCATTTACTAAAAATATTTGCCGCCTACTATGAAAATACAGGCCCAGCGGTTCATACCTAATGTTTCGTTCTGTATTTATTAATTTTAAACGAAACTCTATCATTATTATTAACAATCTTTGCTGACCAATTGTCTTTCAAATAGGTGCATGGCACAATACAACATGGAAACAGTCTCATGTGCATAAAGAAAAAGATATATCCTCTATTTTTCTATTCATATCAATGCTTCATTACAACCTGTCCAACTTGCAGTATAATCATGTGTGCAGACTTTTGTTTGGGATTTTCTCAGCAAAAGCTATGGTGTGCATATTATATGAGGGTGTACAGTTAGAACATAATAATGTGATGCCTTTGCTATGAATAGCACTTAAATTTTATTGCCAAAAAATTTAAGTTCAAAACATTGGCTTACAAAACTTACTAGATATATGTACTCACAGACAAAATAACCATTCATTCAAAAGGATAATAGTAATTTAATGGAAAAGATTAATTGAATAAGTAACATTGGTTGAATGAACTACCCAGAGAACCAGTAGGAAATGCCTGGTAATTGTAAATCAAATAATGAGCTTCTTCATCTGGGGAAGAGAATGAGTGTCCACTTTTCCGAGCTGCTCACCATGTTTTTATGAAAGGAAAGATTAAAGAAAAAAATCATTTGAGGTATAAAATAAGCAATGAGTTATTACAAGTACATTTCAAAGCACCACCCACCTTCATTTACAAAAAATTCAGCAAAATATTGCCCAACATGCGTGGCTTCAGCAGAATGTGGAATGCCAGTTAATTTAACATTCCATTCATAAGAGTTTTTTTCTGGGTGAAACTGAACCCCATAGACTGGCAAATTCTTGCCCTCCATTGCAGAAACAAAAGACTCATTTTCAGGATCTGTACTTGAAGATAGCATATTAAACTGTTCGCTCAGACCAGACGAAACAAAATTCTGGAATGAAAAAAATAAAAACCACTTTGAGTGATTGCTTTATATCAATTTCTTGTTTTCAGTAAACCCTAATGTAATATTTAAAATGCGTGCTTTCACTGAAGTTTCTGCTAGCTTTATTGGGCAATAATAAATCTTTAAATCACATTATATATGGCATGCTTTACTAGGAGTATATTTTTCAAAGGATTACGGTAAGTACAGTTTTTCAGCTCTTATAAACTATCCTCACACCTAATATTAAATAAAACTTGATATGCACTGCATTTATGCATGCATCCACCCCAGTAGCAGAGTTAGTCGCCACAATGATGCAGCGACGTAACAAGGGTTGTCCTAAGGTTTCGGTCGCAATGGTCCATCGCAGGAACCTTGCAGACACATCACATTTTGACCGTCAACTTGTGACCAACCTGCAACCAATTACTATCAATTTTGGTCAGTCCGATATTTTATTTATTTGAAAAAATCTTGTTTATTCTTAGTAATATTGCATTTATATTCCTACTATGGGCCCATAGAGGTTTCAAATAATTAATGCCTGAAAACTGTTATCGTTATGTGATGGTACATATTCCCTCAAACTATCACGGAATTGTCATTTAATAATAAGTTCTCGAAGTCACTTTAATGTATGGAAGTGGCCAGATATATATGGCTTTCTAGACACGTGGATTTCGATTTTGGGTGCGACATAATGTGCATAGAACCGTAGGGTAGCTGAAAATTCGAGATAGATACGTCATTAGGTAGGATAATAAAAAAACATTAAAACATAGTATCGCATAATAGTATATTCATAGTAAATAAATGAAAATTATATTTTTTTATTTTGAGAGAGCAGGTAGGAATACTGGTCTGGAGCACTGTTTCAATTTCTTCCCAGTTCCAGACCACCTACAGACCTCTAGCTCCAGACCTGTTCCAGATTAGTTACAGGCCAAATATTTTTACCTGGAATTTCTTTGGGCATTTGGGGTCACCAAGGGTCAATGTTCACAATTTTCTTATTGTAGGGGGTTTATGCAAGCATTTGAACAGAAGAAAGAACCATTTAAGGTAGCCTAAACGTTTGATTAGCTTATCGTAATGGAATCTGGTACCCAAGCAAAATTTTTTTGGAAGGTTGCAATGCGACGGTCCCGCTATGTTCATTCTTAGAAATTTCGCACATTGCTAGAACGTCGCAGCTACGTAACTGCCACCCCTGTGACGTTGCGGGACCATCACATTGGTCGCAATGCGACGTGCCTGCAATGTTGCGGGACCGTCAACTGCTACTGGGGCATGTACACATTTTCTAGCAACCGCCAAATATATCCCTCTATATGTATTCCTGCAGATTGAAAAATTCATTATCGCCTGACAAAGTCAGCAGATGGGTCGGCAAAATCTCGCACTTCAAAAATGCTATGAGCATTACTACTGAAACGATTGCTGAAAGCAAGAAATTGATGTACAACATGGAACACACTGAAAATCAAGATCAAAACATAATGAGAGCTTCATTGTGGGCAATAAGCCTTCAGTATGCATCAACAATTCCTGCTTACAAATTCAGAGTAATTGCATAGAAACATCACCAATTATAACAACACTTTTCTAAGACACCACTAAATAACCTCCATTAATGGCTTGATATATTATTTTTCCTTCCACTGAAATACATGAGCTCTAAGGGAATAATCACATAAATATGTACATATACAACACTGCGGAAGTCAAACTCATAAACTGAGGGAAAGGGAATTGCAGTTAAACAGATCTTGAGTTCACCAATTTCTAATCATTATCTCTATAGAATCAAATTTGGTAGGTTCTTAGACTTTTTACCTTGCTCCCCACTCCATAACCATCCGAACATTCTAATCCATTTACCTCACAAACCACCAACAATCATATACTCTAACAGAAAGATCTGGCTCTCAGTGCTAAAATCGCACTACAAGTTCAACAGTGGCAATGTCAACCTTTTCCAAGGTAAATTTTGAACTATATTTTGTGGTATATTTCAATCCATTCTTATGAGAAATTTCTTTGTTTATAAACAAACTATAATACTCTGATCCTTGGTAACAATTCATTTTAAATTTCAAAAGGCACAGCACTCAAGCCTTGAATGCATAAACTTAAGCAAGATAGCTAATTTAGTTAGAGTTTAGAGAGTTAGTTTAGTTAGCTAAGAGAACCCCTTTTGGTTTATTGATTGCTATCAGATTAGAAATGTATCAGATGGGCCTTAATAAATACATAATCCATTTTAATTGGCACCTAATAATAATTATTATGCTTGGAGATCAATAGATGTCTTCTTGGGTGTGGCACTGGGTCAGGCTTTCCATAGCCAATGTTTCGACAAGCAACTTGCTAATCTTCCTCAGGGCAAAACTGAGTGCCAAGTTTCCTCTCAATTAATATGTTGAATATGTGGAAAATAACAGCTGCCTTCCTTTTCTTGACATATTAATTGAGAGGAAACCAGATGGAAGTAGGGTCAAAGGAAAACCTACCCACACCGACCTCTATCTAAACGGAAGCAGTCTGCACCAAGGGCGAAGAGTCCTGACAACTGTGATACATCGGGTGATATCAGTAGCTGACGCAGAGAGATTACCGATCAAATTGAGACACTTAAGGATGAAATTAAAACAGAATGGAAATAAAAAGATTTTCTCCTGGACCTGAAAAGGACCGATGAGCTGAAGATGCGACTGGAGGAAGATCTTGACAAACCATTGGGAAGAGACTGCATCCCGTATATTTCCACGGTTTCTGAGAAAATAGGAAGAATATTTTTTTAAAACCATTGTATTGACATAATCCACAGACCACCAGGAGAACTTTGGGATAGCCTCGTATGAGTAAAGGATACCTTGGCCTCAGAGCACCTGGATTGAATCCCATGTGAGTGTGACCAAGCCTATATGGGAGAGACCTCACATACCGAGGAAACCAGAATCAAAGAACACCAGAGGCACATTAAGCTTTATCAACCCGAAAAATCAGCCCTGGGGGAACATAGCCACGATCAGGCACACCACATCAATTTTGACCACGTCAAAATCCTTTGCCATGTTGTAAGCAGGATTTAGAGAAAGAGAGAAATGGTAATAGTATTATATTTGGCTTTGCATATGTCCCCAATTCCCTTCCTCCTCCAGCTCCATTCTCACAACACAGTCCACCTAAAAGAGATGGAAACTCGTACCTCCAATTTCCAGGTCACAACAGCCGCTCCAACAGATATCTGAACTGATAAACTAAAGAATAACAACCCATCCAAAACTAGAGATGGGAAAATTACCGTAATTTTCATCTGAGGTAAATTACTGTGGTAAATTACGGTAATTTTTGAAAATTACTGTAATTTTCCAGTATTTTTCAGTTTTAAGCATTAAACAGAAAATGTATGGTTAAATAAGAATGCCAATAGCAAAAGGAATGGGATACGATGTTTAAGCCATACCTAATGTAACATTAATCTGTTATATATTTTTAAAATTGCAAAAAGAAATACGGCAGCAACACGCAATCTGACTTTCTTTTGTCAAAGTATGAGAAATTTTCAAGAAGAATATTCTACTAATAATTACTCAATATTGTTATAATTTAAGTAAAATATGCCAAAAATGAGTTGTATATGCCTCAATTTAAAATTAACCACATTGGAAATGTGGACTTGGCTTAAAAGAACATGTCGGGAATTTATCTGTATGAAAAATTATCTCAAATATAGGTGAATTATCTAGAAAATTACCGAAAATTACGGTAATTTTCAAGGGGCGCGGTAAATTACAAAAAATACCATGGTAATTTACGAAAATTACCATGGTAATTTTCAAAGTTGCCCATCTCTAGCCAAAACCAGACTTGCTCGCAAAAAACAATGGCCACCCCCAACCTCCAGTGGCAGATTAAGGGGGGGTGCGGCCTTCCCCCCTCCCCATAATTCCTGGTACATTAGGAAATATTTATTTATTTATTTATCTCACATAACCAAAAACGGCACAATGGCTAATTACATTGGTCGATGCAACAAAATAAATAAACATAGAACAACAATAACGAAGAATGAAATAAAAAATAAAAACATCAACACAAAAACAAAATTAAATCAAATTTTTGGGTTCCATACCCAAGTGCCGTTTGATGAATGATTTGAATATGTTGGGCGAGGAGAAAAGGTCAAGGGACGGATGCGCTGAGGACAATATGTTAAATTTTGAGGGGATTCTGCAAAACAGGGACCGCTGTGATAGAGAAAGCCGGAATTTCGGGATGTGTAGGAGATTGAAGTTTCGCGTGGGGCGAGGAGGGACACTAATTGGAAAAAGAGAGAGAAGGTCACAGGAACGAAGCTGTCCATTCATTATACTGTGCAAGAATTTCAGGTCAGATAGTGAACGGCGATGGGAGAGCAGAGGAATTCCTAGGAAGGACAAAATGGATTCACGGGTTGAATTCTTGAGGGAGGGAATGCGATGACGGGCAATGGCTAGGAAAAAATTGACGGGACGATTTAGAAGTTTCAGAGTGGATGGGCAAGCCGTTGACCAAATTGGTGAGCAGTATTCTAAGATTGGGAGGACACAACCAAAGAATACTGTTCTGAGGGCAAGGGGATCATGAATGTCTGTGTGACGGTACAGTAGGCCAACCACCGCCATCGCCTTGCCCACAACCCTTTTTATGTGGTCTTGGAAATATAGCCTATCGTCAAATATGACACCCAGGTCACCATGGGATCTCACTGCTGGAATAAGGGTATTTTGGAACGTGTAAGAATGATCGGCGGGTTTACATCTCAAGGAAAAGGTCATGACAGCTGACTTAGTAGGGTTAATGCGCAACTGCCACTGAGCACTCCACGAGTTCAATAGGTCCAGTGCAGATTGAAGGGCTAGGTGGTCGGAAGGACCGTCAACTTGTTTGAAGATTTTACAGTCGTCTGCGTATAGTAATATGTTGCATCCTTTGGAGATGATAGAGTCGACCATGTCATGTACATATAGAGAGAAGAGTAGGGGGCCGAGAACGCTGCCCTGTGGTACCCCAGAAGACACAGGCAGGAGTTTAGAGGAAATGCCGTCAATTAATACCCGCTGATTACGTGAAGTAAGGAAGTTATCAATGATGGAAAGGAAATTGCCATGGATGCTATAGCGAGATTTTAGCTTGTGAACTAGAAGAGAGTGGTTGACAGAATCAAAAGCTTTGGAAAAGTCAATATAGCAGACCGCGAGCTGAGAATTCAATTCAAAAGAATTTATTATATGATGGTGTAGGACGGCAAGATTGGAGAGACATGAGCCACCAGGGAGAAAACCATGCTGGTGGGGGGAGATATACGGTAGAGTAAACTTTAGGAGTCTGTGATGAATAATGCGCTCGAAAATAATGGAAAGGACCAGCAATATGGATATGGGTCGGTAATTCTCGACTTTAGTTTTTAAGCCCGATTTTAGGATGGGAGTAATGTTTGACTCTTTCCATACGCATGGAAATGAGCCAGTTAAAAAGAATCTGTTGTACAAAATTGAAATTGGTATGTGTAGGGAGTTAGCCATGCGGTTGAGGAAGAGGGAGCCAAGGTTGTCGGAACCCGTGGATTTATAGCAAGGCAGCAAGGTTCGGTAATTTAAAATTTCAAACGGGTCGGTTGAGATACAAACAATTGGCGCGTCTAAACCGGTTTTTCCCAGAAGACCCTTCAAGAAAAAAGTTCTTCGTTCCTTATTCCTAGGCGTGACGACATTCATCTGCGAGGGACTCATTCAGCGAGAAAGAGAAGGGGGTAACCCGAGAGAATCACTCCTTCACCTTATCTGTTATTATCTACCCTCACCCAGTTTCGCTTTTACCCAGGTGGCATTCACTAGTGGGGGAGGGGTTGGGCCTCCTTTCAGCGGCCTCGGCAGCCAACACTAGGTTGATACGGCCGATGATCGAATGAGGGAGCCGTTATTTCGGTCGATTCAAATTGTAACCTACCCCGGTTGTAGCTGTGAGGTTGACTTCACACTCCTTCATGATTTTTCCACAACCTGAAAGTATGTTGTTGTGTAGCACCCAAGAGAGCTTTGAAACGCATCATCACATCAATGGGATAAATAACGTAGTGCATCGGCGCATGCAAAGAGAGAATCGGAACTCAAATCTGTTTTTACTTCCTTTTAGAGGAAGCATCATTCACTTTTGGAAGTGGATACCACGCCAGGAAATCCATTTTTAGACCGTTGACTTTTACATCGCCATGCTAATAGATAAAGAAATTCTGTTTTCACCGTTTGGCGCAGGAAGGATGGTGCTAGAACTTATTTCATAGGGCTTGATACATACTTGTGCGTACTTTATATCAACCACATCGGAGAAAATTTAGTTAACCCATTTATGCCCAGAACTTTTTTTTCCTAATTTTCTGTTCAAACTCACGGATCTTGGAAAGTAGGTCTTCTGAACACGTCTGATATGATTTTTTTACGATACGACAATTGGTTGCGTAGTAATAGGGTGGGCATCAAAATGCCCTTTGGGCATGAACCCGTGGTAAGTACCAAATGGTACGCTTTTTTTACTTTTTCATTAATTATTTTTTAATATTGCACAATTATCTTAGTTGAATGAGATTACCTATGCATTAATAATTTTTCTCCTTTTACAACATTTTTTCAGATTCACAATGTTCTTGCCGGAATTAATCAATCATTTATTACAATCATTATTTTTTGACTCATGGAATGCAAATAAGAATTGGTGAGTGAAATATAAAAACATTCTCTCTTATGTATAAAGCTTTATTCATAAAAGTATCAATGTTATTCATGTTTTAGTTCACAGAGCATGAAATTTTGCAAAACAATGGGTATGAAGAGGAATTTCACATTTTTGGCAGGCGATTGGGATGTTGTTCTTTTTATAGTAGGCACATCTTCGCCGGGGCTTACCAGTCACAAGAATATGTCCATTGTGCGTCATTCGTGCGGGCTTGGCTATCTTATCACAGTAGCGAATGGGTTCAGGAACAATACCTGCAGTACCATACTTTTGCAGAAGTGCCTGGACGCATGCACGCCGGAAGGCTAACTGGTCCATTGCACTCAGCCCGATTTTCCTGGCAAGCACCCAGGCATTACTCGCACACCTATTCTGTAATTATCGATGTTGTTGTCCAGCAACTCAACTCCCCCCATGTTCTTGTTGTATTTGTATATTACATATGGCTGAGTAATGAGTATCTTTTTCCTCTCTCTGATGGAGTAACGCTGAGCCTGGCGCTAAGGTCGTACCCCATATTCATTAGACAATGCATACATAACATTGTTGTCTACCCAAGCAACAGCAACAATTCCCTTGTTACTTTCTACATACGACTCAACTGATCCTCTCTCTCTTTTCCGCATTACGTTTTTTCCAGAAATTGGGCATTTCGCCAATATATTTATTCTTACCGTGCCGGTCCCACTCATTCCTTTAGCAGACAAGGAGCAAAGGGGTTTGGTATTAGTGAAAAAATTATTGGAGTAGAATGAAAATTTGACTCCCGGGAATGAAGCCATTATAGAGTCACAGAAATTCATCACCACTGATTCCCCAACACCCTGATCAGAAGGACGCTCTCTATTTTCTTCACGGCCTTGGTACAGTTCTACCTCAACTCAGTAGCGAGTGGTTTGTGCCATTACCCACGCTTTGAATCCAAAACGCACTGGTTTAAGCCTAAGAAACTGCTTACATCCATGTCTGCCAAAGTAGGGAATCATTGGTTCATCTACTGATAGGTTTTTGTCATCAGGAGCATTGACTATGAAACGCTTGCTCAGTATGTCTAGCAAGGGCCTAACCTTTCCCATTTTATCACCTGATGGCAGATTCTCATTGTCGCAATCATGTATAAACCTCAGAATTTCCTCGAAACTGTTTCGACGCATTGCCTTAGACACGAGTACATTATGAACATCATCGGCACTTTCCCAAAACATATGCCTACGGGGAAAAGGAACGTAGGTAACCGCTAAGGAACAAGATTCCTGCGAAAGTGTACATTTCCTCCAATGATAGGTGAAAGTTTGGATGATTTGATTGAGTGGCATACATTACAGAAAATTTAACAATTTCAGAAATAATTTATTCATTCAATAATATTTGAAGAAATTCCAAGGGGTGGTTTTCACTGGTAAGATTAGAGGCATCCGGATGATTTACACTGGTGCTGTTTGCCTGATTGATGGGAACGCACAGGTCACCTTTTCTCCATCTCAGGTCCAAGGGCACATTATGTGGTCCTCTTTTCCTTTTCGCAGGTTGCTCATCTGGGTGAGATGATTCAAGACTTGCAGCATTTTCTTCGAAGTTCCCTGAACAAAATTCGGCTGTGGCGCGAAGCTGACAGGAAGGCAGGGAATCTGGATTGTTGCACATTTCATCTCCTGAGTCCTCATACGATGCATTATTTTCAGGTGGCACTATATATATATATCAGCAGAGTCACCGCCAACATCCTCATCCAAAGCATTCTCCAGATACTCCATCACCTCTGCCAGTGATAGGTATTTTGTACTGTAACAAATGAAGTGTTGTGAAAATAGAATATCAATAAAAGATAATAAAGTATAGCATATCATGTATTATTCAGTCAAATAAATGTCCATATGCACCCCTGTAGTAATGTTTCAATGCATGAGCTGATATGTGATTGATGACTAAACTTACTATTTTTCATTACATTGGGTAAAATATAAATAAATGACTGATGGAAAATATTCCATGAAGGACACTTTATCAATACCCAACAGCATATAAAACTGTGCCTAATTACCTTAGATTAACAAATAAAATATGACGTTGAGGAGACAAAGTAGGAGCAATTGTACGGATAAACTCAGTCGATGGATAATCAGAATCTTTAGTATAGGCATGTGCCCAAAGGGCATTTTGATGCCCACTTTCAGTTTCCCTCGTAATAAAAAAATAATAAGCTTATGTCATCAAAAACTAATGGCACATGAATTTACATAGATGCTTACCGAAAGATCTCCATAAAAGATTTATAACTATATTGTCAAGGATTAAGAAATACATACCCTCTATGTAGAGCGTGCGATGATCGCGAAGCGATGATGATTTCAGTGCTCGACTGTGTCGCCGGTGGGTGCAATGCTTGACTGATTCTTCTCTGAACATGTCAAGCAGACCTTCTATGTTGCACACGACACAAAAACACACACGTGGCGCGAAACGGGTGAGTAAGGCTAAATTGTAATCAGGTGGGCATCAAAATGCCCTTTGGGCATAAATGGGTTAACTTGCCTAAAATGATCATTTCGCGGAAAAGCTACTCGGCTATGAGAAGTGATACGAAAATGAGCTTTGATATAAGTTCTAGCTGCATCGTTCATCTTTCAATGCGGATACTCCTCAAGTTGGTACGCAAGTTTAATACAATTACTGTAGTCGTGTAATGCAAAGATGTCAAGCACTTTTTTCCAGAGGCATTCGTGCTGAGCATTGGCACATCCGGCAGTCCAGCGAACCGCTACGCGTCCTTGGCCTGCCTCTTGCTCTCCCCTTCACCTCTCTCTCTCTCTCCCCAACCCTTGGCTCGGCGCTCATAGTTAGGGGGTCGGAGTAAAGTGATATTTTTTCTCGAGTCCGCATCACATTTCATCATAAGTATCACATTTTACTCATCGCTTTCCCACGCCCTAACTTCACAGGTGGCTTCCAAAAGTTGGGTGGGGGGAGGCGTTGCCCGTTGGGAATTCCTTATCAGCTATGAACGCGAACCAAACGTATCACCTTTCACTCATCGCATAGCCGCCCTAACTTCTCAGGTGGTTTCCACTAGTTGGGATATCCTTTCGAGGACATCCTATAGACATCCTTTCGAGAGCATCAGCAGCCAACTTCCATGGTTCCAACTAGTTCCTACATCGGCCGCAACACAGGATGACCAATATTTAGGGCGATTTTAATGGTATCCACTCCCCAGTGTGAATTTTTTTATCTGATCCAGATCCGATTTTTAAAAAATGAATTAGGATCCGATTTCAGTATCCGGAGAAACGTAATACCCGCGGATCTTTAGATCCGATCTGACCATCCCTAAATAATATTTTCCCGGCTAATCAGCTTGTTTCTTAGAGGACGAATGAACAATTTAAGAGCACATTTTGGAGCAAACAAAGTGCGTCTTATGGGCCAGGAAATACAGTAACTACAATTTTCGATGCCTGGCTAACGTTTTTCACCTTACGAACAAGTTCTCGGAACGCATCTCGTTAGTATGTAGAGGACTTACTGTACATTGGATGAGTACGTCAGTGACTTCCGACTGCTGGACGGATGCCAGACGCCCCAGCGAAACCACACCTTTAATATTGAAGCATTGAAAAATGAGATATCGTTCAGGTATTACATTCAGTGCATAATGTATTCGGCGACGATCATTAATTAGATGTTTAACTCTGAAAAGGAGCGTCGAAACGTTACTGTGATCCAGCACTATTCGTATAAATGAGTAACTTTTTCACGTCGGGACCAAGATCCGAGGTTCGTAATTTTAAAACTTCCGTTATTTCGTAATATCGCGTACTGTTACATACACTTAGATACCCTTTTGGTCGGGACCGAAGATTTTGCTTCGTAAAATCAAAATTTCGTAATTTCGAAGTTTGTATTTTCGAGTTTCTACTGTATATCCGGCCACTTCCATGTGTTAATGTAACTTTGAGAACTTATGAAGAGAATGGTTATTTGGGGTTCCATCCACGTTTATCCATTTTTGGTGGACAATTTTTTGCCAGCGTTCCAGCTAGCTTCCTCAGGTCCGTAACGGACCTGAGGAAGCTAGCTGGAACGCTAGCAAAATATTGTCCACCAAAAATGGATAAACGTTACGGACCTGAGGAAGCTAGCTGGAACGCTGGCGAAATATTGTCCACCAAAAATGGATAAACGTGGATGGAAACCCGAAAAACCATTCTCATCATCAAAAAAACTCCACGGAAGCCTTAACGAAAACTTTGAGATTTAATTATTAACTGGCTATTCCGTGATAGTTTTGAGGAAATACCATCACATCTTGATAACAGTAATGTGGCATTAATTGATTGAAACCTATATATATTGATTGAAGGGTCTTCTGGGAAAAACCGGTTTAGACGCGCCAATTGTTCAGATCCGACTAAGGTATTACCCTAAAATCTGACAGCTTTAATGTTTCTGGCTGAGTGATTGAGAGGGATAGCTGGATGGAAGGACTGCTCGTCAGGCAATTTCCAAAGACCCTGGAAAGGATATTTTACCATTCATCACGATAACCCGAATCGAGCCTCGTATTGCCAGTAATAATCATTTGTCATCACAAAACGAATGAGTTAACGGAATAATGCATTGATTTGATGCGAAGGTAGCTTGACACACGGAAGTCGAAACGCGGCTTTCGTCTTACTTCCGAACTATCCGTAAAAATTTATGACGCCAGTAAACAATAAACATTGCAAATTGATATATCCAGATAATATTCTTAAAATTCGTCACGGAAAAGAGGGGTAGTACCAATCCGCGAGTTGCTGCACGCCGCACCGCCAGCTGCAACGGCAAAATAACTTATCTGGTGGCGCCAAATTTGAAATTCCCAAAAATAGGAATAATAAAACTCAGACAAATAAGTTGTGTTCAACTGACAATGAGTGCACCCTGTGGGCATGAATACACATTTAAATATACTTACATGAATTATAACTTCGTAAATCATGCTAGTACATCGCGAGAGTACATATTAATCTAAGGAAACAAAAAAAGAGCTTCATCACGATGTTTTTGAAAGATACTCGTTCATACGAAATTTGATATTACGAAGTGCCGATTTTTCCGGTCCCGTCAACTTTGTAATTTCGAGTTTCTACTGTATTTATTTAAAAAGTTCAATGGGTAAAAACCCTATACAAAATAATTCATAATTGTGGCACAAGTTATAAACATAAATAATATATTGTGAACAAAAAATTTGAGTAAGATTGTCCTTAGCTCAAGATTTGGCACAAGTTATAAACATTAATATATTGTGAGTAAAAATTTTTAGTATGATCAAAAAACACATAATTAATTATTATAGCGCAGTTCTAACTTTTTGCATGTAGAAAACGCAACAAAAAATTTTTCTTATAATTTTTCAACATTTATAATACAATTTCAAAGATTCAATAAGTTTTAGTACACTCATTGCACAGTTTTGAACATTACTTTGGCTTTCTGCTTAAATTTTATTAGAGAAAGAATAGATATATCAAGTTGCAAGGTATTCCACAACCTGCAAAGTCTTTTAGAAGGATTTTAAAATTCATAATCAATTGATGAGTTATATTCACGAAGTCTAGGGGCACATACATAGATTATACTGCAAGTGGTGGTCAACAAACAATTCTCTCAGGCTTTTGCAGTTTATGTTACCTTTGCGAATGTTAAACACAAGCATTATATCGTTGTACCTATGGGTTTTTTCGATTGTTGCAACATTTAGAGCATGAGAAATCTAAGTATAGTCATGATCAGTAACTTGCATTGGCCTGCCCAACTTACGAGAGGCGAATCGGAGAAACCTGTGTTGAACATGTTCAATTTTTAACTTAGCACATTCAGTAAAAGGGCTCCATATAGGAGAGACATACTGTAAGCAAGACCAATGCTTTGTGAAGTCTAAGCAGTGCCCAAATGCTCCCAAACACATTAGTTGAACACATCATGAACCCAACCATCCCTACAGCTTCAGCAAATAGGTGTTCAAAGTGGCTCTCAAAGGATAAGGTTCCATCAAAAATAACACTTAGGTCCTTAAATTTGGTGAGCTTTTCAAGATTGACAGAATTAACATAGTATACCCCATTTCTCTTCTCTTGGACTACAACCTTGTCGTGGTTGAAGGGCTTGCGTGCTCCGATGACCCCTAGAGCTGCACTGGCGGGAGCATTGCTCCTGGTAGGGTCACCCATGCCAGATTGGTCGAAGGTTAGGAGACAGATGAATGGTAGTCCGCGCAGCGTCTGTACCTCAGTGAGGCGGCTGCAAAAGGCGTCTGACCCCAGTGGGGCGGCCTCTGAAGTGATGGTGTCACGTAAAAAACACTATTGAGTAAGGCCACGGAATACTATCTCAATTAAAACAAAAGCCTTGAAATTATGGACAGTTCTCAATTGATAATGAATCCTGGCAACTACGGGACTCGGCCAAGAGGGCCGGGTGTCGTGCCCGGCAGCGGTGGGAGCAAGGCCCCTGCGGTCGTCATCACACGAAATCCTTGCTCAGACGTAGCAGCAGCAGAGGAAAAGAAGATAAAGAAGAGGAACGAAACTATCAGAATAGGCACGTGGAATGTTAGGACTATGCTGAGGGCGGGGAAGCTAGAGAATATAAAGCAAGAAATGGAGAGGGTGGGTGTAGACATCATGGGTCTGGGTGAAGTAAGATGGAAGGATGACGGAGATTACTGGAGCGGCGACTATAGAGTAATCTATAGTGGAGGGAATGAAAGTCAGCGCGGGGTTGCATTCGTAATGAATAGGAAACTAGGTAGAAAAGTAGTGTATGCAGAACAGGTGAGTGATAGGATAATAGTCGTGGAGCTAAAAGCAGAACCAACGAATTTAGTTATAATCCAGGTCTATATGCCTACCTCTATTCATAAAGAGGAGGAGGTAGATGGGGTGTACGATCAGCTAGAGGAAATAATTGGTAGGATACCAGGAAGTAAGCACCTGGTAGTAATGGGGGATTGGAACGCGGTGGTGGGTGAAGGAAGAGATGGGAGGGAGGTGGGCGATTACGGGCTAGGAAGGAGAAACGACCGGGGCGAGAAAGCTGTGGAGTTTTGCCGCAGAAATAACCTAGTAATTACGAATACATGGTTCAGACATCATCCTCGACGTAGGTACACTTGGAAGAAGCCGGGAGACACAGATAGGTTCCAGATAGATTACATAATGGTACGTCACAGATACAGGAATAGTGTTAAAAACTCGCATACTTATCCAGGAGCTGATGCAGACACAGACCACAACTTATTAGTCATGAAATGTCGGGTAAAACTGAAAAAGATAAGGATGGGAAGGAGGGTACGAAAGTGGAATACGGAGGCATTAACTGGGGCAATGAAGAAGAAGTATCGAGAGAAGGTGGATGAGATAATGGGTGAGGATCATGGAGTTAGATCAGTGGAAAATGAATGGGGAAGTTTGAAAAATGGAATTGTAGAAGCTGCGAAAGCAACGGTAGGCGTAGTGATCGCAACTAAAATTAGAAAACCGTGGATCACGAAGGAGATGATCAGGGAGATGGAGGAGAGAAGGAAATGGAAGAGCGTAAACTCAGAGCTAGGTAAGAGAAAATACCGAGAATTTAATAACAGGCTTCGAAGAGAAACAAAGAAAGTAAGAGAGGCGTGGTGGAGAGAACAGATCGACGCGTTAGAGAAATACCAAAAAGAGGGAAGAGCAGATGCATTATATCGGAGAGTAAAGGAACTGACGGGTGGTAATAAGGGAAGGGGAATTACAACGATAACAGACAAGACGGGAAAGGTGATCGTTGAACCGAGAGAGATCCAGGAGAGGTGGAAGGAGTATGTGGAAGAGCTGTATGGTAAAGAAATAAGGCCCAATAGGTTAGATATAGAAAGGGAAGACGATATCGACAGAGATGGCATCGGACCAAGTATCCTAGATAGCGAAATCGAAAGAGCTATACGAGACATGAAAAGGAATAAGGCGGTGGGAATAGATGACATACCTGCAGAGTTATTAAAGAGCATGGGGAAGATCGGAAGGGGAAAACTTTTTGCGCTTATTCGTAGGATTTATGAGGATGGAGTGTGGCCGGAAGACTTCGCGAAGACTGTACTAATTCCTATACCGAAGAAGAGTAAGGCAAAAACTTGCGAAGACTATAGGACAATAAGCTTAATATCCCACGCGGCCAAAGTAGTTCTGAGGATTCTAAACAGAAGGCTAGAGAAGAAGGCAAATGAATACCTGGGTGACGACCAGTTCGGGTTTAGGAGAGGGACGGGAACGCGAGACGCTATAGCGGTGATGAGGACGCTAGTAGAAAGAAACCTAGAGTATGGGCAGGATGTTTTTGCATGCTTCGTAGATTTTGAGAAGGCGTTTGATCGGGTGGAATGGACGAAATTAATGGGAGTGTTGAAGAAATTAGGGGTCGATTGGAGGGACAGGCGTCTGATTCGAAATTTGTATATGAATCAGACTGCGCAGGTTAGGGTAGCCAATGGAGAATCGGGATGGGCCACGATAGGACGGGGAGTGCAGCAAGGGTGCCCACTATCGCCGTTGCTTTTTAACGTGTATTCAGAAGAAATGGTAAGAGAGGCATGGGGGGAGGAGGCGGTAGGAATAAAGGTAGGAGGGGAGCTGATAAAATCAGTGAGATTTGCAGATGATCAAGCATTGGTTAGTCAGTCGGCCAAGGGGCTACAGTCAATGGTGAATGCATTAGAGGTGCAGTGCGAAAAGTATGGGATGAAGATCAATCACATGAAAACGAAAGTAATGAGATTTTCTAGAAGTAAGAAGGCGGGGCTGAATATAAGAGTGGGAGGGCAGAAGATAGAGCAGGTCGAGCAGTTTACGTATCTGGGTAGTATTTTGGAGGCGAATGGGTTTAGTGGTAAGGACATCAGATGCAGAATTGCGCTAGCTAAAGAAGCATTTTCGAAGAGAAGGGAATTGATGAGGGGGGGTCTGAGAAGAGACTTAAAGAAGAGGCTGGTGAAAACTTTAATATGGAGCGTGGCGTTATATGGGTCGGAAACTTGGTCTTTGCGAAGGGAGGATGTGCGTAGACTAGAGGCGTTTGAGATGTGGGTTTGGAGAAGGATGGAGAAGGTTAGCTGGATGGCGAGAAAAACGAACGAGGAGGTATTGGATATGGTGGGAGAGGAGAGGAAGCTTGTGGCAGAGGTTCGGAGAAGGCAGAAGAGATGGATGGAGGAGGTTTTGAGAGGAGAGGGCATGCTGAAGAGAGTGATAGAGGGGAGAACACTGGGGAAACGTGGGAGAGGAAGGAAGAGGATAGGAATTCTGGATGAAATAAGAGGAGGTAGAAGATATGAAGAATTGAAGAGGGATCTAATAACTTAGGAGGGAAAGCGAGACAATTTCTATTAGTTTGGGATACAAAATGAGGACTGTCCAAGAACCTACCAATCAGCTGGTAGAATACTTGAATGAATGAAATGAACCCCATTTATATACCCAATGGTTTATATGGTTGCCAAGGAAATATGCTATACGCATTTTATATACCCAATGGTATATTTATGGTTGCCAAGGAAATATGCTATACGCATTTTTGCAGGTAAAAACGCGATATTCAGACAAATACGAAATGGAAAAGATAATTGAAAGATTTATAAACTTCATTCTTTTAGCCATTTGATAAAAAAATCCCAACCTTCTACTTGAGTGGAAGTAATTTTAAAAAACAAATAATGAAACCACTGCACAAAACCCAATACGTAGCATAAACCACCCAAGGGCCCCTTTTTGGGACCTTTGGGGGCCCTGAGATACTTTTTAGATAGTATAAAAACCTTCTCCTTGCAAAAATACATATATGTGCCAACTTTCATGGTGATCGGTGAAACGGTGCTGAAGTCTAATAATCTTGGACAGACAGACAGATATACAAACATCCATTTATATATATATATAGATTAAATGGAACAGGACCCAGGTGAGAGCCTTGAGGAACTCCAGAATGAACATTGGTAAGTTCAGATGTTAACCTTTTTACTTTAAAAATTTACTTCCTGTTTATCAAGTATGATTGAAAGCAAGCCAACATTGTACCACCCATGCCAGAAGACTTTAATTTTAAGAGAAGCTTGGAGTGAGAACCGTTTCAAATGCTTTAGAGAAGTACAGATATATCGCATCAACTTGAGCTTTATTGTCCTTATCATTAATCAAAGACGAAACCTCATTTGAAAAAAAGCAACAAATTGGTTAAAACCGATCCACCTTTCAGAAATCCATGTTGTTCTTCAACGATTCTACTGGACACCACCTCAGAAATAATACTTTCTTGACGTCGGGATTTTGATGTTGGGTGCGAGAATATTCACCTAGAGCCATACAATGTTGTTAGGTCGATTCAAGGTAGGATACCTTAATAAACTATAGCATGGTATTGCGTAATAGTACATTCATGGTAGTTAAATGTTAATTATCATTTTTTTTATTTTGAGAGAGCAGGGAACCATGCATGGAGCTCCAAGGCGTTGCGACAGCGCTGTAGGCATCCATGCAAGGGCAGCGTGGTGCCTTTAATACTGCGCAACACTATGGATGGTACTTTTCAACACTCTCAGAGCGCCTTGAATGGCACTTCCTAAAACACCTTTAGCGTTCACAACTTCATCATTGAAGCGCCTTCACAGGCATAACGAGGGATTTTGAAAGACACTCTGAAATGTTTTACGAAGGTGTTCTGAATAAAGATGGGCCACTCTGAAAATTACCTTGGTAATTTTCGTAAATTACCGTGGTATTTTTCGTAACTAACCGCACCCCTTGAAAATTACCGTAATTTTCCAGATAATTCACCTATATATGAGATAATTTTTCATACAGATAAATGCCCAATAAGTTCTTTTAAGCCCAGTTCACATTTCCTACGTGTTTAATTATTAATTGAGGCATGTACGATTCATTTTTGGAATATTTTAATTAAATTATAACGTTATAGAATAATGTATTAGAATATTATTCTTGAAAATCTCTCATACTTTGACAAAAGAAATCCAGATTGCATGTTGCTGCTGTATTTCTTTTTATAATTTTAAAAATTTCTAATAGATAAATGTTGTATAATTATCTTTTATGTTGACCTTATAAGGTATGGTTTAAACATCGTTATTCCCTTCCTATTGCTATTAGCTTTTTTATTTAATCATACATTTGCTGTAAAACGCTTAAAAAATAAAAAATACTGGAAAATTACGGTAATTTTCGAAAATTACCGTAATAATACCTCCGAGGAAAATTATGGTAATTTTCCCATCTCAAGTTCTGAAGGTGTATTAAAGGAGCGGCAAAAGATGCCAGGGAAGTAGAAAAATACTATGCAAAGCCAAAATGTGAGACTAATACTGTCCTTGGGAATAAAATGGTGAGATATTGGCCAGCCACAGATATGGGATTTTCCTTTTATTAAACAAGTGAGGTGTATGAAATCACCCTAGAATGCAGATTAATTTTGAAGAATTCTGAGCTTATATATTTAGAGAAAGTCTCTGTCAATGTAGGGAGAAACCAGATGCTACTTAATCAGAAGGAAAATGGACTGGACTGCCCAAAATTAATTATTAAAGTCAATAATAAATAGAAATTAATGTTTTTTTTTATTTTTAGTGAAGACAATATATGTAACAAAGGTAAACAATATACAATATCTAAATGTCAGAGAGTTCTTTGTGTACAACATTTTTAGTGAATCATGCGGAGCTGTTACTAAGCTGTTTCCCTTGTATGTAAATATGTATTTTGAAAAATGCATACACCCGCACCATGTATCAGTTAGTAGAGAATATACATGGGAGCTCACTAGCCATCTATTGGCACACATCTAAATCACTTTGCCTACCAACTGAACCACATGTACGTAATGTGTAGCCTTTTATATAGTAGATAACGTCACCATTGCCCATCACTGGGCTCATGCAACATTAGAGAACATACTTCGATGATGACAAAACATAGTTTTTGTTATTATGTATCACACACCTACATTATAATGTGTCATATCATGTTTTGATTATACTAAGCACTTGACAGAAAATAACAATCTTACCTTTTTAGTAGCACAGAAATGATGAAAATTTGCTGTGATGGGCTCACTGCGTAACAGATTCAAAATATCCTCAGGTGCATTCTGAAACAGCTTACTTTCCAGGTATCCTTTGAATATAGAATTAAAATATTGGTTTCAAACATGATACCGAAGTGTGGAAAGATGTTGAAATAATTTTGCATTGAGTATCGCTAACAGTGCAATGTCTTTCACTCATGCACTGTTCAAGGAGAGGTGTCTATAGATGAAATTCATTTTTTGTACCAGGATTGAAGAGGTCCACTTTTTTTTAGAACTTACAAAATTAAAAACTCCTCCTGAGGAGTGGCAGTACCAAGGTAAGCAAAGATGTTGTATTGAAGCCATAACCTTCAATCAATTATGTATTTTTATTATTACAGTAAAACCTCCGTACAACGAATTTGTTGGGACCGGAAAAATCATGACTTCGATGTAGGGGGTTTCGATGCATGGAGGTGGTGTGCGGGTTGCATCTCCCCAGGGGCATCCAAGTGTTCCGTGTGCTTTATGATGCAAGTCGAGTAAATATCTCAATCATGCTTTATTCACCATTAAAACCTTTCCTAGAATGATGATAAACAATTTTAATTATTTACCATCAAATACCATGGCTATCACCGCGTGATTTTCAATCTGCGTATTTCTAATTGAAATTATTGTTTTTCTCGTCAATTCTGCTCTACGCCTCATTGCTTACTTTAGTTACGGTCTTAAATTAAAGGAGCGCCAAAATTAATGTCCAAGGATTACGTATTTTAATGTGCTCCATAATTTTTCTGAGTATCTAGTCGATATTATTCTTAGAGTGCAATAATTTAAGTCGATTTCAATTGGCAGTTTTATGCAGCAATTTTGCTTGAAAGAGCACATATTGCCATTCAGACTTACGAAATAAAACGCACTGCTGGAATCCCATTGAAATACCGGTAAATATCTATGGTCGTGACCAGAATATACTAGATATCGATAAACGACGATGGAAGTTAGGTGGGGCGAGTTAATTACCACGAGTGAAAACGTGGCAGTCGGCAATGCAATGACACCACAATGGCAATCTCAGATGATAATGCATTGACGATGCCGTTAACGCGTGTAAGAGGCGCACCACTCTTTTTATGTGTCGAAGTTGAAGAAAAAATTTTGGGGCTTTTTTTTCTCCTATTGCGAGGTGTTGCGGGCCTAACTTCGAATTTTCGGCCATTATCAAAGCCGCTTGCGATATTCTCGTATAATTTACGCGGCATTTTTCATAGGTATATATGGACCTTGGAGGTAAGTATTCACTTGTAGCCTTAGCCCTACAATGATTGCATTGTTTATTGTCCTTTGGAATGAGTGGAGTAATTGATATTCATTAAAACAAAACAAATCCGACCTCGCTACAATTCGTGTTTAGTTGGTAAGTGCGGACAGTCGCACAGAGCTCTGATTTTTAAATCCGAATTCCCCCACCGTTTTCCTGATGCACAAGTTGTAGTCTCGGTAAGTCGCCTTTTAAAATGTGGTTAACTTTTACAAATTATATTTTGCTGTAAACGGGGACCCCCTGCTCAATCTCGTGAGAGAGCACGAAAGTGCGGGAGTAGGGGCGTTTCTCTTCCAGGCGGCAAAGAGGGCAGCACACGAAACTGGTCTCGACTTCGACCCATCATCTGAGTGAAGCGACAATGACACAACCATCTTGTCATTGAAGGCAAACATCCTCAAGCTAAAAAAAAAAGCCAAGCAGAAGGCTTTGCTCAAGGTGCATACCGATAAGCCCATGCATGGATGTTTCTATCGCAACATCGAAAAGCATTTATCGAAGGAGCTGATGTTTGCCTTCCTACTTTGCTCCGCCAGTCTGAAGTCTGAGACCGAGAGTTTTGTCCTCGCGTACCAGGATGGTGTCATAAACACACTCGTGTACCACCGAAACACCTGTGCTGCTCTATGCCCCAAGAGATATTGAGTCCGTCGTGGAGAACGATAAATGTACAATCTGGTGGAATTACTCCTCCACCATCAGGCAGTTGGAGGTGACCAAGCCTGATATCATTCTCCTCGACCACCTCATACGCTTCATGTTCATGATCGAGTTTTCGGCTCCGGCTGAAACGAACATGTATGCGAAGGAGGTGAAAAAACGGACAAAATAATAAGACCTGCTTTTCGAACTTCAACAAACGTACCCCGGACACTCTGTGAAACTTGTGGTCCTCATCATAGGTGTGCTTGGTGGAGTCAAGGGCTCGCTGCTAAATAACATCAAGTGCATTCTGTCCTGTGTGGCACAGGAGGAATCACTAGTGGCACGCATGCAGAAGGCCATCATCCTTGGATCACTCCGTCTACTGCGTACGCATGACCCGACAGCAGTGTAGCTACTCATCCGATGGGCGTCGGACGTGGCAACGATTACTGCCCATCCCTCTCGAGTCTCCAGCCATTATGAAGGCAATGAAAATTATGCTTGCCGGGGACTCAGAGGGAAGTGTTACAACTGTAACAATGAATTATAATATAATAATAATATTTGTTTGCCCAGTAGATCAAGTTACAAAGTTTGCACACAATATAAGGCATGTCAGGAATTAATGAAAGTAGTAAACTATACATTAAATCGACAACACTACCAAATAAAAAGGTAACATTGCACAGCACTATAAATATTAATTCTTCAGTGATCAATAAAAAGATGGTTAAATTACAAGGGGTCTGCCTTAAACTCATTGACATCATTGTAGAGTTTTTCTCTTAGAAGAGCTTTCAGTAGTCTTTTAAAAGCATCACCATTCATGGATTTTATGGAAATGGGCAGATGATTAAAATAACTTAAGTCCCATCCTCCGCAAATCGTGTAAACATTTTATGGTCCTAGCATATGTTACATGTTAGTCATTACGGCTTCTCGTGAAGAGATGGTGAATGTCTTGATTTTTAGAAAAAGATAATAGGTTACAATGGGGGTACATGACAGCAGATAGAATGTATATGCAAGGAATGGGGAGAATTTTTAGCTTCCTGAAAATAGGACTGCATGAGGCATTGAATGGCTCTTTAGCCATTAGACGAACTGCTCTCTTTTGAATTTTAAAAGTATTCTTTGCATTATGGGAAGAGCCCCAGAAAAGGACACTAAATATGTAGTACATTGGAATAGAATTCCCCATAGTACAAAGTAGTGAGGACGTTTGGTGAAACACTATTGCCCCTATCTTCAAGTAGCAGACAATAAGTAAGAAATGACTATGGTTGTCCAAGCACATTAAATTTAAGTACAACTAATACATACAAATAGATTATGAGTCCTGAATAATAATCCCAAATTATGAAGCATTGAGAGAGCGAGTTATTTTGGGGAGGCAACCGACAACCATTTGCGGCATTAAGAACAGGCAGGTTGGTAAGAGACAGGGGTGTAAGTATGAGGGGGGGGGGGGGGGCATAGGGATCCCTCCCCTTTCGCTAGACTTTTTTTTGCCTGCATGTCATGAGTGACCAATGTTAATTGTATTCTGGCACTCTTTTTTCAAAATTAAACTAATTGGTTCTACATATATGAGCATGTGAAGTACTTGAATCCCTATAACTTCAACAGAATTCATCATATTTTTAGGATGAACTTGGTGACACAGACGTCTCACAACAGTTTGAGACAAATGCTAAATGCCCCTTTGAAATATCCAATATAAATTGATTCCCTCCATGAAAAATTCCAATCTACGCCACTGGTACGAGAAGTATCATTGGGGAATGCAGGAAGGTTGGAGAGAAACCCTTTGTAGGCTTTGTTGGCCTTCTCTTAGCAAAAGGTTCCAAGGGGACCACCACTTAACATCCCAGACAGGCAGAATAAGTTGTACTTGAAAATCTCTCCACATGGCATCCTAATAGGGCTGTGGATTTCCACTGGACAGGCTTGGGATCCTCAACCAAGAAACCCACCCATGGCTGGTATCGCATGGCTTTCGGGCGTGACCCCTAGGGCGATGGGGTTACTGGTTCAAATGCCTGAACTGGTGGTGACAATGTCACCATGGACCTACGCAATATACTAAAAATGTCTACATAAAATAAACAGGACGATACACAAAAGAATGCATGTGGCGCCACCATAGCAACGTTGTTCATATTTTTAGGGCCATATGTGCTTGCGATGAAAAACCACGTCTACTTTATTAAGACGTTTGAAACATGCTCTTTCAAATGAAAATGATTCAAAAGAGTATCCAGAAGGTCTTTCTTTTGTAAGAGCAGGCAGACAATAAACTATTTTTGTCATTTATACTAATGTCATACTCAAAGTTGTCCCTATTTTTAGGGCCTTATATGCCCACGATGAAAAACCAGATATACTTTTTTAGAGGGTTTAAATCATTCTCTTTCTAATGAAAATCATCCAAAAGAAATTCCAGAGTGTCTTTTTTTGTAAAAGCGGGGTGAAACAAAAATTGCCAAATTTTTACTCAATTTTAAAACTAATGGAAAGCACTAGGAAGATGAAATTTTATATTCATAAACCATGTGCTGATATATTACCATGCACAAAGTTTCACGTTGATTATACCTTTAGGTACTGCCTGAAATATAAATAGCCAAAGTTTTAATTTTTTTTTCGATCCGCAATTTTTCGGGCTAGTTTCGTCCTGAATTTTCTGCGAGGTCACTCTTACAGTTATTTTTATTATTTTGTTTAATAGAGCACATAAAGTTGTACAAGATAGCCCATTTTTGTTTCTCTCGTCAAAATATACCCCGAGATACTACGCCTCAAAGTTACCAAAATCTCATAGTCATACTGAAGAAGGCTGTGACACGGGGTCAAGAACAGTACTATATCTCAGCAAGTATACCATCGGTGAACGTAAAAATTTACAAATGTTCATTGGAGGTATATGTGAATGTTTACATATTGGAGGTAAATGTGATGCTTCTGGCATTGAAAAAAGGGAAGTTTGTGAGTGTTGGGCAAGCTGTAGCAGTAACTCTGCCACAGACCCCATAGAGCAATGCTGACTTGCATTGGCAGGATTATGTGTTCACAGGGTGGTTGAGTTATTTTTTCAGAACAAACTCACATATGTGCAGATCATTGATACTGAGTGGACTCTCGTGGCAAACCCTTAAACCTTGAAATACATGGCATGGGTGGCCCTATCAAAAAGTAATATTATCAAGGTTCCCACCAGCCAAGCCAAGGGTCATTGGAATTTACAAGCCTTTCTGGTGTGTTAAGGTTATAGTCCAAGTGGAGAGAAAATACCAATAATAATTTAAATTAATAATAAAAAAATCACATACCATCATTAAATTTCAATGGCAGTGCTACGTTATTGGCTGAGCATTCAGTTAGGATTCTCTTGCCAGTGGCAATAAATGTTAACAGTTCAAAGCCAAGACAGGTTCCCCAAATTGGAAAGTAATCTCCAGCAGCATTTAAGTCAGCTGCAAGAGAATAAATTAAATGGCCCGCCCGACCATATCCTGAGTCTTTTAAATCCACTGCTCCTCCAGGAAAGAGCACACTGAAACAGAAGGTCAAATTATTTTAGATTCATCACTAATATTGTAGTACCGAATGAAAAAAATCTTATTTGATTTTCAAATAAAAAATCTTTTACAACAAAAATACACAAGTGATTATTCACCCTAACACAATAAACTTAATTCAATTTAAATATTTAAAAATTGAGTAAAAATGTAGCTGGTACTAAGAGAAATTTAAACATTCCAATCAATGATATAAAAATATATTGAATGCAACATACCCATTCACTGAATTCACAATGTTATCATAATACTCATCACTTTGATTTATCCTGCAAAGATAAATGAAAATGCATTCCATAAGTTTGAAAATAAAATAACTTTATTCAAAATTATAAGACTATATAGGGAGAAAACTTACATAATAGGAACCACTCTCGCTCCGGCTCCCTCTACGTATTTAACATAGGAAGCAGCTATATAGCTAGTGTAATTTGGGTAGTTATTCTTTATAGAATCATCTGTGATTTCTTGAGACAATATACCTACAGAGCGAAAGATTAACTCAATTAAATACATAGGTCAAAGGGATACTTGCATTGAGTTAATATTGACTGAATCTGCATAGTAGAGAGAATGTATTATTAGCAGCAAAAGTGCAAGAAATACAATGGGAATGCCAAGGAATTGCAAACAATGTGTGACATCGGCAAGATCAAACACACGTGTGTATACACACGTATACTGTACTGTACAGAACAGCTGGTAACGCACAGAAATGAGAACGCATGCACTACACAGTAAAGTGCTTGATCTTGAGATTAAGCGCTTTACTACACAGTGACTTATAGCACACTCAAGTTGTTTCCATCAACTATCAACTACACCCTCATATACTAGCACACCTAATTTGCATAACTATTCATCTTAACGCTGAGGCAAATTCCTAGCACAACATATAACTGACATTTTTTAGCACCAACAAAAGCTTGCCACACATTATTCGTTCTCAACAATAACCTTTCATTATTTACTGCACTTATACAGTTTTACCGAATACATTAACATATTTACCAACTAACGGTCTATTGTTTACTACTTTCAAGTCGCAATTGCAGCCAACAAATAGATTAAAAGCATAAAGGGCTAAGAATGCAACCGTTCTGGAAATACGACGAGACATTTTCACCGAGAGCGTTTAACCTGAATGCCGTGGGAGATTTGGATAATTGGCAAAAAAAATTGCCCAAGCTATCTTAATACTTGTGCATCAAGGTCACACATGATAAGCAGTTATCAATCATGGACCGAATAACCATGAGCGTATTACTACATACCTATCTGGGTGGAAACACATTTCACAATCATATCCCTGCATAATTGATTTCACATTGATTGACCCGATGTCTTATGACTGAATAAAATTCATAGGGGATGGCAGCTTTAGCGCTTATTCTTTTTTCACTGAAGCGTCTGGCAACCCTAAATAGCACCATGCCGTAAATTAGGGCTTTCGCCAAGATAAAATAACTTCATAATTACCGATTATAGGCCGATCGTTTGACACTTTCAGCTCTGTCAAAGGCACATTCAGCACACAGGGAACGTTAGATATCAAAAGAAGGTAAAAGAGTACCCTAAAAAGGCAAAAATGCACATTTTCTCCTCGGTTAAACATTTGAATGAAACTGCGGTTTTGCGTGAATCGAAACCTCCAAACTCTCGTCTCGAATCTCTTGAATCGACTTGGAATCGATGAAACCGATGAAACGAATTTCATGGCGCTCATAGTACGCTTCGTGCGCTCCTTTGTTTCACGAGGGGTTAATCGATTCATGTGAGGCGTACTGCAGTAAATATGCCGCTTCCTTTGCAGTCCGTTCTTTTTCAGGTATGGATAATATAATATTTATATTTTAATTAAATTTGATTGCCCTAGTATGTTTTTAATCAGGCCCTGTGTGGCAAAAGTCGATCTTGAACTCAAAACCAGATAAATGTGTGAAGGCTTCTGTAAGCTCACTCCCCAATTACAGAATTCATTGACATTATCTCTCTGATACAATGGTTATTATGCTCCAGAGTCCCGTGGAGCCAATGCAAGTAGATGCTCCACCAGAGGACAATGACAACACCGAGGAAGAACCGTATTTAGTCGAGAATCCCACCTTGGTAATGAAATTTTCTGTCAAACATGTTTTCTCTATATACTCATGTCGTTGACGTATTGAATCTCATAGCCTCTTGGGTTATTTTTTAGGATCTCGAAGCGTATGCAAACAGTTATTCTGGCTTAGCAAAACTGTATCGATTAATGTATATTGCCGACCACTGCCCTAGTTTGAAGTTAGAAGCTTTGAAGACTGCAATCAATTATGTTATGAATACTTACAATGTTACACTTTATCAGCAGTTGCACAAGAAACTGCAAGAAACTGTTGTGTACGTATTGAATTGAATCCTTTTTATGCTGAAAGTGGTTGCATATCATTACTTTATCGTCAACATGATACTGTGTATTTAAGACAATTTGTACAGCAATATATTTCTTTCTTATGGGTAGTGGCGGTGGAACAACTCTCCCAGACATTGCTGGTGGAGGCCAGTCGTCCAATTCTCAAGATCTTCCTACGCATGATTTGCAGTGGGTGGATGGTAAATCCAAAAAAGCCGCCCTCAAGGTGTGTATTGAATCGTGTTCAGGAATTGATGAAAATACCGATTTACCTCATAAACTGACTGGAATCTTGCCTCGATTAGCTGTTTAATAGGTGCATGCCATAAGCTGATAACTTAATAGCATTTATAGAATTGGATCAAATAATTGAAATCGGCATACCTACCTAATAAACCATGACATTGTTTTTGTTTACCTTTGAATTTTTATTTTTGTTTGCTCCGAATGTTCCGGAAAATCATAAAAATGAATTAATTATCTATTGAAATATTTGGGCATTGGATCATTCAATGTGTATTCCTTTTTATTTCAGTTGGAGAAATTGGACTCTGATCTGAAGAATTACAAGTCCAATTCAATCAAAGAAAGCATCCGAAGAGGTCATGATGACCTAGGTGATCATTACCTAGACTGTGGAGATCTTTCAAATGCTCTCAAGTGTTATTCTCGAGCCAGAGATTACTGTACCAGTGGCAAGCATGTAGTAAACATGTGTTTAAATGTTATTAAGGTGAGCCAGCTACTCCCTTGATATAAGGTATTTGTTGTCCTGCACATACCTGCTTCTCATAGGGTATATTCATTACTGTATTATAGCATATACACCATATGCTTGGAAAACTTTAAGGATACTTATTCTTATTGTTATCTTGTACTTTCAATTCAAAACTATATATTTCAAGATTTTATGTCATGCACAAAGTATATTTGGATGTGATTTTTAGAGAACTGTGAATACAGTACATTGCTCTTCATTATGAGTTTGATCCTCCGGTTATGCCTGACTCCTTCTACTGCTTGGCAGATGCTATGGCTTACAGTGAAGGATAAAATAAATTTGTTTATATATTATAGTTATGCCATTGATGGTCATGCATTATGTCAATGAAGTAAATTGTTCACGGGTTTTTCGTCGGAGTTAGTGGCTCCATCTGCTCCTCTGCTGACGTTTTGAAGGATGGCTTGTCCTTCGAAACTTTGGCAGAGGAGCAGATAGAGCCACTAACCTAGACTGAACAATTTACTTCAGCTATTCGCCAGGAGAAAATCAAACCCTACATTATGTCAATGATTTCTTTAATCCCCACTAATGTCATTTCAATATGCAGAGGCATGCAGTTTTTGTTTACCTAGTTACCTTTTATTAGAGTCATTTTCAATGGGGGATTATCATTCAAATGCTTTTTCGGTATTACCATTGAAATCAAATTTGCAAAGGTATTCATGTACTAGATTTACGGAGTTGCTTTAAAACTAAAGGACTAATAACCAAATAACTAATCATAGAAATTTGCATTTTTTGTCTCCACAAAACGACTTCTGACGTCATTTCATCCATCAATCAAAGGCCCATGGTTCGATTCCCCGTGAAGACTGATAATTTTTCAAAGTATTTTCTAAAGCTTTATTCTGTTGTATTTCTGCAAAAAGGGTACATCTTCACAAAATCCTTTTTAAGGCATATTTTAGAATGTATCGGGAAGAAGAGGGAAGAAGCAATGGATGAAATGACGTCACGGCCATTATGGGAATGTTGCCCGTCCATTCAACTTTAGATTCCCACATCTCTGGCAATTTTTGGAATCTTTAAGAGATGATTTGCAAATGATCATTTATCATAGTCTCTTGAACGATAAAGTAAAAAGCAATAATCGTGATAGACCCCCATTATGTGCTGGCTGTCAGGGTGCACGATCAAGTGCTGCTTGAGTGAAATATGTAGCATGATTTGAGCCTGGGTGTTTCTTAGGGCCGTAACGAGAGTCTCACCTTTGAAGGAAGCCTTGGCGTAGGCGAGACCGTAGGAACGAATTCTGTACAAGAGAAAAAGGATACCTTGGTAGGTCGAAGGGAGCCTTCGACCTAAGTTGATTTCTGTTTAGAGCGCTTACTGCCAATGACGTCATGGAATCGCCGTGGTTACGCGATAAACATTCAGGAAGGAGGGGTGGGAGGTCCTATTTGTAAACATTGGCATTCATAAAAATAACCTAATGACAAAGAGATCTGCTGGCCTATTGAATGAGGTAGTTCTCTTTGAAATGACAGAAACGTGCCAGAAAACTACTAAATTGGTGCTTTTATAGTTCTGCCTGAATTGCCGAGTTGAATGATGTCAGGAGAAATTAATAGCTGCAGTTAGAATGTGACAAAGGTAACGCAAACAATTTTACATCTGCAGAAAGTTACGTTCTTTAGCATCAACTTGTGAGACATATATTAGCTAATCCTTGACGTACAATTTAAAAGTGTTTACCAATTATAATTTCTCAAATAGATAACGAATGTGATGGTAAAAATATTATAACGGAAACTCATTTTTCAATTCATAGTTCGCTTTTGGCAGCAATTGAGGAAGGCAAAGAAAATTACCAATCTGAGGAGGAAAAAAGTTTAGACTAACAAAATTGTATACAAGTGAAAGAAGAAGGATGAGGCCCCTTGGAATTTTACCTTACTTAAAAATCAATTGCTCAAGAAACCTCTCAGTTTTATGTAAACTTATATTTTTAATGCCTCACAAGGGGTGAATTAATGTCTAAAGTATTCTTAAGATATAAAATGTGCCTATTTAAATGACACGCTGTGACATTGTAACTCAAATCGTAGGTTGATATACAGGTTGATCTTTGTAATTTAAACAGTTCATACTTATTATTTGGGAAGGCTTGAGCATACACTGCGAAAAAATTATGTATGTACTGTTGTGGAATTAACATAATAAAAAATACGTAAACTTGAAACTACGAATTTTCTCACATTCTATTCCTATTTTAGTTGCTCATCCTACAAATTCAAGGGTTAATGACTTTTTCTGTGGCCCTGCTTCCAAAGTGCAAGTATTTTCTTCTTTCTTCAAGTCTAAACTTCTTGCTTCAATAACCTTTGATAAGAGCAGTTTTTTAGAACTTTCTTTTCAGATATACTGGCTACTTTAAGGGCGTTTGAGGCAATTGACTTAGCAATTTTTAATCGAATGGCATATAATTATATCATTAAATTAAATTGATTTTAAACCCAAGCTTAAAGGTTTTAAACATTTTCATATAATTTAAAGTGGATTTCACTCTTGATGTTAGCATACAGCTCTTTTATTTATGAAGTAATTGCTCATATCAGGTTTCACAATTAATGAGGCTTTTATATTCTAGTTAACCACCTTATTAATGAAATGCTTGCATGGCCTGAGGTTATATCTTGGTAGGTAAGAATAATAATTCAGTCAGTTATCAACTATAATTTGGCTAATTTCAAAAGACAAACTAATTTTCTCCTTTTGGTTAAATATTGGATTACCGTTCACCTAAGATTATCTAACACCAGACTCACAACCGTCATCCTCTGTCTATGTCCTGTATGTATATTAAAACCTGTTTAGAATACTTCACTGGCCTAGATATCGTCGGTGAGCCAATATTGTGTTCCAGTTATGGCACCTGCTCCTGTAATATCAACAAGATGATGTAAACATGCGATTTAATTCCTTACGCTACGATAATTGACTACTACTACTACTAATGTATTACGGTTCTTTACGAAGGATATTTGATCGTCCCTGAAAATTATATCTGGTACTCTTGTTTTGTTTTTTCTGTAATTCTATTATGTTCAAAATTCGATAAACTACTTTTTAAGCCGAACAACTCACTGCGTATGTTTGATCTACGATCAGCTCGGTTACTTTTATCCATCCCTCTGCTAGTAGAGGATTAGATAAAATACTGTAAGTTGGTGAAAGCACACCCCCTGCCAAACACCCTAGAAGTACACCCTTGTACCTCACCACCAGAATTCAGAATACACGTGGGTAAAACTTAAAAGCGGAGTGTGAGGAGAAAAATGCACCTCTTGCCTTTCTTTTAACTTTTATACATTACTCTGCAAATAGAGGAATAGATAAAATAGTCACCCTCAAAAACACACCCTCTGCTAAACACCCTTGCAGGACATCGCTACCGGAATTCCGATTCCACGTGGGTTTGCTTAAAATAGGAGTCGGGGGAGAAAAAAGCGCCTCTTGCTTTCCCCCCTCCCCTCCCATAGTTTCGGCGTTGCCAATTTTTTGGAGGCAATCGGTTAAAATCACATCAATTTTTGTGAAATCGTTATTTCTCATCGTAGAACCTCGATCAAAAGACGTACTTAATTGCTCCGCCGTCAAGGGTAACATTACTTTTTTATTTACCTCTAAGCATCCGAATTATTAAAGTAAAAAATGTACTACGGATGGTCATGTCTGCCGGGGTAAACTCACGCTGTGTCCGAGGACCTGGATTATCTCTCGGAGCCCGAGGAAGGGTTCGGAAAGGGGTCGCGTTCGAGCAAAGACCGCACTAATTACCCCTTCCTTGGGTCTCGTATACCTGTGGACTTGGGGGGCCCCACCAAAGTACCATTAACCGGAATTTCAAAGCACACACCCTTTAAAATATCCCATTTTGACGATTCAATTAAAGATTAAATATTGGTTAATTAACATTTTAAAATGTAATTCCAGCATATTTCGTACCTATACTGTGTAAACCTACACTGAACGCATTGGCGATGATGTAGTTATACCGATCCGTCGTCCAGTAATATACTGATTCACTTTACGGTGAAATTCACATTACGTTCGGCCCTATGGAACAGATTACCATCATAAAGCGGGGATCCACTGTAATCGCTGAGACAAAGGGGCACCAGGACTTTGTATTGTAAATTATTATATAGTATATTGTGACCTCGCACACAGGGAAGGGGGAGTATGGGAGGGTTTGAGGTGCACGGGCAAATATGGGAAAAGGTAGGGGACGTGTGGGTGATCCCGGGCACCTGGGTCAGGAATGGAAAGGTAATAAAAGAGTGGGGGTGTGAGGGGAAAGTCTGGGGAACCTTTCGATGACTGGAGTGCTTGAAAGAAAGAGAGCTTTTGACACGAATCCTTTCTTGGACATATATTTAATGAAATCAAAAGAGAATGAAACACATGTAATGGTACATAAGATTGCCCACTCTCACTGGCATTGGCGGAAACTGATCAATGACAATTAATAAAATAAATAGTTAAACAGACACAAAGAAAAATAAATTCCCTTCTGATCGGTTCATTGACCGATCTCTTTACGAGGTATTAACATCTTCAAAACCTGTCGAAAATCTGTCTATCACTACGTTTACCAATCGATCTCAGATCGGTCTGAGTTCAGACCGATCTGTAAGTTCAGCAGGGAGCTAACTCAGATCGCCTGGTTTACCAACACGGTCTGAAAATATCGATATTGAACTATCGATTTCAGTAGTTTGAATTGTTTTGAAATTTCTTGCATATTTCAGCCGCACACTTCTCTCCTTTCCCTTCTTGCAACAAGTCACGCCGTAAATGATATCGTTTATATTTTGTTTACCATCGGCAACCAAAAGAAGAACGATGAGCGCCACGCTCCGGCCCCTCCGGCCTCTTCGGATCGATCTGAGATCTCAGACTGGTTAGGGAAAGCGGGCTGACTCGGCTCGCTTCTCAGATCGATCTGGCCAGCGCACTCCGTTTACCATACCGAGCTGAGCCAGTCAGATCGATCTGAGATCGATTGGTAAACGTAGTGTATGTTGGATACTCTCAAAAATGAAACACGATAATAACAGCCATAGAAAAAAACACACCCTGTCCTTACAATACTAAAACACACGCAATCACACATCAGGAAAAGGGGAGGGGGGAATCAGAATGAAAGAAAGACGCGATGCGGCGGCTCTTCATCACTGGGGGGTTTCTTCTATACTCGAGGGTGGGGGAGGATTTGGGGTCCGTGGACAACACTGATGAGGGACTCATAATTGAAATCTTCTTTACTTGCGGACATAATTCGGGGTTTGGGGTATGGTAATTTTACTTATCCGGCCTCTGGCTCTCTGTCACTGCTGGAGGCTTAATTCCTCTGGTGGCTCTTTCATTGGGGTTGTTACGCCTTCCGCTGTCTCCGTGGCTGAGAGAAGTTCTAGTGGAGTGCATGGGGTGACCTTCCCTTGGCGACAGAAAAACTCCCAGTCGATCTCCTATTTCTGCTCCGCCCACTTTCTTCTCTGGTCCAATCTCCTACGCCACTCCAAATCTTCTCTCTCTAGGCCACTCCCTCCTTTCTTTGTCACACACTCTCGGACAGGCGTTTGTCCCGAGAAAGACGTCCAGAGCCTAGGTTAGTAGAGGCTAGCAGCATAACAGGATAACAGGCTCTCGGGTGGCTTGCGCACCGACGTTTTATACCCTCTGAGGGGTGGTTTTTCTGGGGGGGAAAGTGTGGAGGGTATGGGGAAGGGTCATGCTCTTTCGAGCCGCATCATCGCTGGGGGGGAGGTTTCTTCTATACTTGGGGGAGGGGAACTTGGGTTCCGTAGACCACCGAATTGCGTCCTTGTTCTCGGTGGGGGGAAGGAGAGGGGACACTTCTTTCTTCTCGAAACACTCAAGGACACACAGGAGGAAGCACAGGGTCGGAAAACAGGGAATTGGGGGTTGGGGGATGAATCACACTCTTTGTCCATTCACACACATATTCCACTTGTTCAAACATAAAATTAAGCTCTCCTTCCCTCAAGCGTATCCATTTGACTCTTACTATGTTACCAGCCAAACAGCATCGGTTACAATATATTATCCTCACTGAGTTTATACAATTTGTTTTGTTCCTTGTTACTGTTTTTTTAATTTAAGACCCTTACATTATTGATCATAGATAACTTTTCAAGCATATTATGTTATTGTTTGGGAATATATTTATAATCAAGAAAATTAGTGCATTTTAAAAATCTATCACCTTTTCAAGTAAATTTGTGTAAAACCCTTTACTCATTAGATATTTTCTCCAATTATTTATATTCATTTTTTATTTAAATTTATAATAAATTGAAATAAACCTACGGCAGTTATTGTTATTACTCTATTGTATATTCTATGAAATGACCGTATTTCTCCAAATATAAGCCGTACTTTTTTCCCCGATTTTGGTGCCTCAAAATCGGGGTGCGGCTTTTATTTGAGGTGCGGCTTAATTTGAGAACTTTCTTAAAATATCGTAAAAATGACTGATTCGAGCAAACCAGCCATTCAGATTCACGCGGACGCCAGCTAAACTCGCCTAAGCCATGGGGAAAGTAAGAAATAACCCTGAAAAAGGTCAAATTGGTGCACAATGTATTCATATATTAAAGGATAATATGGATAATATTGTGTCACAGTTACATAGGAAATGTAAATACAGATATAAAATTCTAATGCCTAATACTGTAGGTAGTATGGGATGAACTAAAAAGGGTGTGGCTTAAATTTGCGTATTAACTTTTTTCCCTGTTTGAGACCCCAAAAAGGTGTGCGGCTTATATTCGAGTGTGGCTTATATTCGGAGAAATACGGTAACACTCTCATATGTGTAAAAATCTGCAGCAAATATTGTTGAAAATAAAAAAAAATGGGGGAGGAAGCAGACAGTTATGACCCCCCTAAAATGTTAGTCTGTATCCGCCTCTGTGTGGAGATGGAGTTAGTGAACATGTGCAGCCAGAAAAGGTTGTTAGGGGGTAATTTTTAGAACTTTTCTTCTTATATTGCTTATGAAAATGTTTGACCAAATTTTTATCGAGAAGGTCCATGAAATACTTATACATATTTGATTGATAGTTCCACTCTGTATGACCTGAATTTGATCAATATCCTCCTCACTATGTATTCTACTGTTTTCTCTCTTGCTTCAATTTTTGTATCTTTATCAATTTGAAATTAGTCCGCTTATGATCAGCACTTTTTTGTAAATATGTTTCAGGTTAGCGTGTACTTGCAAAATTGGTCTCATGTTCTAAGTTACGTAAACAAAGCAGAAGCAACTCCCGATTTTTCCGAGGTAAGAGTATTTTTATAATTTTTGCTATGTTATATCTTGATTTTATGATGATTCTGACTTTCTTCATGATGAGTTCAATTATTAAACAAAACGAGTTTTATAATAAAATCTAATTTGACATAGCTCTCCCTTGTCGTAGCATGTGGAGGGGATGTAGCATGATGGCAGGTTAAAAAAGAATTTTTGAATTTGAGTCTCAAGAATGTGTCCCCCAGGTAAAGAAGCTTCTATCATTGCCCTAAGGCTATCACCCTGATAAGGAAGGAGCTTAGTAGGCCTGAGGCTTTAAATTAAAGTAAAAATAATTAAGCCAGCTTCTGTTATAACTATTGGTATCACCCCAAAAGTAGGTTGAATCACTTTTCAAAGACTGCCTTCTCATCAACTTCCATCAAAATCGGAGACCTAATGGGGATCCAGTTGGTGTGAAGGCTAGAGCTCTGGTTTCCCATCCTGAGGACTCAGGGTTTGGATCCCTGTAGTAGTGAATATTTATTTTGTTGAAATCCCAAGTCCTCCTTGGGCACCATGACATGAGCACTTCAGTTAGAGTACATAGTGTTGCTACAGGCCTGGAAAACCTGGAAAAGTCATGAGAAATAAGCCTGGAAATTTTCTTTTCCAAGTCAGAATCTAAATTTTTTCCATTGATGCTCAATTTGTTGGGAGACTTTATTCCCCCGTAGTACATGTATTAATGTGTTGTGCTCCAATTCTTGCCCCTTCTTTAAAATATAGCTAACCAAAGTTCGGATATTTTCTATTAGAAAAAAAAATATTCGCTTGGAAAAGTCCTGGAATTTCATAATCTCTGATCTGTGACAACCCTGAGTACACCATCTGTTGAGTTAATAGCAAAACTGTGGGCCATTTAGTGCTCTCCTTCAAGTGGAGGCTAATGGCAATGGCTGGTTTCTATCTTCCCTTCCTTTTCACCCTTAATAACCCTATCCACCTATCCTTAATGGTGTAAATGACCTCAGTTTTCAGTCATTTCCTAGATTAACTACAACTCTTAACTGAAACCTAGTTATTGGACATTGAAAGGAGATTTGCAAAACTCCCATGGGTTAAATTAGAACTGTACATTATATACACCAAAGATAGTGAAATTCGCCATGAAAAAGTCATTGGTCTTGACCAGGATTCGAACTCAAATCTCCCAATTGGCGGTCAGGTGTTTTTTTAATACGTTATATTTTTCACCTTGGCACCAATATCTCATTATAGTTCTTGTTTACTTCCATTAGGATATGGACCCTGATGTGTTGCAAAATTTTAATGTTACATAATATTTTTACCTCAAAATAAATAATAAATAATGTTATGGAATCTTACAGTACATTACCCTTGAAATGTCTGCAATTTCTGTTGTAGATTGTCTAATGTAATGCAAATGACCCTCTTAATGTTCAAAAATAATTATTAGTAGCCCTTCTCTCATTTATGCTGGTGGTTATGAAGAGCCTGCAGAATACAAAGAACCTTGACGCAGTTGACTGATACTCTGGCAATAAGGCTTAGCTGACTCTGCCTGATTCACTGGGGGAGCTGGTCTTTCTTGTCTAATGAGAAAAAAATGCACCTTGTAAAATATGGTGAATCTTTTCAGGGTCTGTCCTCATTGAGTGCTCATTTTAAAAATGGCTTTGGCTCCTGAAAAATCAGGTGCCAGTTGATGTAATACAGATGCATTTGGCTATTCCTTCCTTGGTTGAGCTCAGCCAGTAAATAATTGGAAAAAGTCGCTTCCAACAAATTAATTGACTCCATTATTTCTCTATGAAAATCATTCTGATTTGCTGTCATCATTTTAGTGTTCAACCACTATTTCATTGATGATTTGCGAATTGCTAATTTACAACTCGAGACTGAATAACTAAGGTTAGCTCTTTGGAGAACTGCTTTGGAAATGACTTTTGACCTGTAAGGATTAGGAAAAATTGGTGGACGTAATTCTATTTATTAATTTTTGCAAAGAGTTTCTTTTCATGTAAATTACACTTATGTAAGTTGAAATGATTTTCCTTACAGGTATCAGAGTAAGCATAATACTGTAAATTTGCATGCTAATCACCCATGTGCAAGATGCAAACTGTAATTCTAACCATGAAAATTGCTAACAAAAGTTATTAAACTACTAGAGAAGGTGCCTGTTGAATATGAACGGAAAGAATATTATAATTTACATTGATTTTATTAAACTATTCATATCTTATTTTGTGCTAAGAATCAGTGAGTTAATGAATATAAACGGAATCTCGACTCAAACAATGAGCATGGTCGTTTTGGGGAAAATGGCTCAAAAATGCTAAAATATTGCAAAAAATCGTTACATTTTAGCAAAAAGTTTTGAATTTTGAGTGGAATACAAAATAGGATTGAAGGAATAAGAATCTTTATTTTATTTTCTTTCTATAGGTACCTTTTCCAGTATCAGATAACCACTAATTCTAGTTTAATTTTGCAAATAAAAAAAGATCTGCAGCCAAATTATGATTCAGCTTCACATGTATTTCTTATGTGAAATTTACTGACGTATACATATGTATATATGTACATATATTCACATGGGTGATTATTATAATATATACTTGCAATTTGAGGCCTGATTTGCTGTCTCCTCTGCTTCCTAAATAATTTTTAGTCTCTCCTGCTAACAGGAAACGTAACTCCTTTCCCATGCTCAATGGCAAATCCTAACTGGCTTGATAACAAAGAGAACTATGTGTAATATGAACTATGAGAAATATGTATTAGAAATTATTTAAAGACGTGCTATTGGGTGTGTAATATGAGCAACACTTGCCCAACTGTGTGCCAGAAATCAGCATTAACCTGAACATGTGCGACAGTGTTTGACAAGTACTCCTGAAGTGTCACGACTGACAGCGGCTGCTGGCTGCCTTTTAGGGAGAGGACATAGGGTTCTTGGTGACCAGCTGAATGAGCATAGTCATTCAAATATATTCTGCTGTATGTTTCTCACCTGATTTTTTTATGCTGATCTTTTCAAAATAGCATGCACGTGGTACATGATTATGTATGTTATATGAGGTATTTCAGTTCTGTTATAATTTTGCTAATGCACCTTGCATGTTACCAGGTTCATGGAAAAGATGCTAGTGGCAGTAGTCAGGGTGTTCTCACTCGCTTAAAGTGTGCTGCTGGCTTAGCTGAGTTGGCCACAAAAAAGTACAAGTGTGCAGCACGTCACTTCCTTCATGCTGCATTTGATCACTGTGATTTTCCCGAGCTTTTGTCACCATCGAATGTTGCTGTGTATGGAGGTCTATGTGCTCTTGCCACATTTGACCGCCAAGAGCTTCAGAAGAATGTAATCTTCAGCAGGTGTGTAGTCATTGTGGAGTTAAAATACATTCAAGAGATGTAGAAATGTTCATCAAAATTCATGTTGTTTTGTTAAATCTGCTCTGTGAAACCTTTAAGTGATTGCAAAAAAATGTTCCAAAGAATTTTCTGTTCTTCATGGGCGCCTATTTTTAATCAGTTTTGAAATCAGCCTCCTATGTAATTCAGTATGTTAGTGGACTTTAATTAAGAGATTTCATCTATGCAATAACTGATTTTTCATCATATTGTCTCTATTCCCATATTAAATTTTAAAAAGTGAAATCCCTTGGATTATAAATTCACTATTATTCCTCTAAGTGTTTTTTTTTAAGAGACCACAGTCTGACATTCAGTGTTATTGTATTTTTTGTTTCTGCTGTTTAATTAAAACTAAGTATTTGAAAAACCATTATCACACCTAGAAGACTCCCTTAGGGTGGCGATTGTCAGGGAAAACCTGGAAAAGTCAGGGAATTCTCGTGACAGTCGGGGAGAAACTGGGATAGGAATTTTTCGTTAATTTTCTACCATTACGTTTATCGGCCAGTCATTCCCACCATTTATTTCACCAAAACATTTCACCAACTAAAACGAATGTCCATCGCTGACATGCATGGAATAAGCCCCATCAATTCGTGAAACATTTAGTGGTGAATCATATTAGTTGTGAATCGTAATTATTTAATTGTGAATCAGACGTACAATGTATCCCTTTTGTATATCCGTATTGCGATATTTGCCTAGTGGTGTTTAAGTTCATGATTACAATGTATTACGCTCATCACAAGGAATCCGAGGCTGTGTTGTTCGGAAAATTTTACCTCGCATTTTGTCTTTTAACTTCCGAGACTCAGGTCAAGAGGTGGATGTAGCACCCTAACTCATTGTAAATACATGCTTGCAGTTCTAAAAACACGAGACGATGATTATTAAAATAGTAATACAAGTACGATCTCACGTGTAAACAAAGTCTTGCGCAAGATCATCTGCGATTCTCATACCCCCCTTCGTGAGACAGTAAGAAGAGCCCTCCCCACCTTTCACGCTTGACATAATTATTGAATGGCCTTCTTAAGCTTCCTCTCGAAGCAATTGAGTCAGGTCACAAACCACCTCAAATATGATATTCCTAAATATGATGCTGCCGTTGCTAATTATCTCCTGTCCTCCCTCGCAGTGGTGCACTTACATTTTGTTTTTTTCAACCAAATATTTTTACATTTTTTAGTTCCCTCTTACAATCAAAGGGTTACAACCACATTAATCAAATTGTTATTTGCTTCTGAAGGTCACTCGCGCCATCCGATTTTTATCCAGTCCAGCAACTTGGCTTTGATTTGTAATTTTCACGCACTTAGTGACACCTGCGCCGGATTCCGACAGTAAATTGGCCATTAACTTTACCTTCGATTCCTTTTCACTAATCCTCAACTTCCCAGAACTACCACGATGCGCTACCTCTTTCTTCTTGAAGAATTATACATTGTCAATTTGTAATTTTACCGAAGGAAACATACCTACACAGCCACGGAAATACGATAAACGGCCGTGGATACGCGGCCGAGGAAGCAATACAAGCTCGCTCGCCTGGGTCGCTCCAATGCTCGCATTGGTTCAGGAGACTCACCATAATGCAACACTGTTATATGTATAATTCAAAAACCTGCTGTAGGAAAACCTTGTGTGTAGGGAAATGTTACAATTTTGTAGACAATAAAACGGCTGCTACGACAGCGCACAGTGGTCGGAAATCGAAAAATGCCAGCCCTAAGTCCAAAATGGCTTTTTTTTAGATAAAGACTTGAAACTTGGCACATACACTCACAAATGATTATTTATTATGAAATAGTAAGCCATTCTTCATAGCTCGTACCCATTACTACTATATGGAGGCTCAAACATGACCAACATTCCATAAAACACCCGTTTTGATTTTTCTTCGAAAATCTCATAAGTTAAGCAGATAGTGGAGTTGTGGAAGGATTTTAATGAAATAAAAAACAATACCATCTGTGATTATGGTACTTTTCCTGCCCTATGCATAAGTTTAACAGAGAATATGATGGACATTTGTGTGATATTACGTCACAAAATGGCGTATGCTTTTTTAGGCAACATTTCCCATAAAGTAGTCATTTTAATTGGTTTCAGGAATATGTGCTCCGAGATATTCGTACATAGTATTAATTGAAGACTTCTATAGGTTCATCTGAAAAAATCTTCGAAAAGTGTCAGCATCTTGGGGGTAGCGGGTGGGGGTGAGATAGTAGAGTCCTTCGTCTTGCCAGAGCATTTGGGGGTATGAATGGACCCTCCTCGGTGTGTTTTTTCATTAGGTTGTACTTGTAGCTTTTAATGTATTGATTTCAGCTTTTAACATTTTGTTAGTTTTGATGAAAATTTAATTCAGCAGAAATAAAATATTCCAATAATAGGTGACCTTTTGGCTATCGGTCAGGGAAATTGGTAAATCTATCAGGGAAAAGTCAGGGAATTTAAAAATTGGATATCAGTAGCCACCCTGTTAGAGATAAATTTTATTCATCTTTAAATGACTATTTTTTGTAAAAAAATTTGCTGTGAAATGGCTTTTGTGTCTCAACAGGTTACCTATTTCTTATCCTTTTTTTTCAGCTCCTTCAAATTGTTCCTTGAGCTTGAGCCTCAACTACGAGATATTATTTTTAAGTTTTATGAGTCTAAGTATGCTTCATGTCTTAAACTACTTGATGAAATTAAGGTTTGTATGTATTTTTTTTATTTTTGAATATTTTCACACCCTGTTTTTCGAATGTTATTAAGTGACATTTATGAATGTTTACTCTATCCTAGGACAACCTTTTATTGGATATGTACATTGCCCCACACATAAGTGTTCTCTACACCCAAATTAGGAACAGAGCTTTAATCCAGTATTTCAGGTAAGTTCCTTCAATTGTTTTTTAGGTCTCTGCCTTCCTATTGATGATTATTCTTCATTGATTCTTCTTAAAACTGTAAAAAGGTCTGAAATGAAAGTGATGAATATAGGTGTACGAACAACATATAATATTCTGAAGACATTGCTAGAAAGAAAGATGAATGAAAACAAACTGGATTTTTGTTTGGAGGTACTGTTTTCATCGAACAGTTGAATTCATCAGGAGCTGAAGATGTCAATTCAATTTTACGCAATATTCAAATACATGTACCAGCCATTTAACCTTTAAAGCGCCAGCATCGCTATAGGCGACTCTCGAAAACTGTCCCAAAAGTGCCAGTGTCGCCTAGCTAAGTTTAGAGTTTTTATATTCATTGTGAACACAATGCCTCACTGTAACTTTTTTTATATTTTAACTTCGTAATGTTCTACGAACCTAGTACTACTCAAATTCACTTTTATAACACAAGTGGTGATTTAAATCTCTTTTAAATCCTGTGGTCTCAAGTTAAATGGGACTTTCATCATGCTCTTATGTTCTTAATGTTTTTCTTTGGATTTTTGCATGGGAAAATGCTCATAATTCACGAATGTTACGTGCCAATATCTTTTTCTTGTTGTATTATCTCCTACAAGGATCTCCACAACATAATTTTACGGGAAACTGGGAAAAAATATTGGGCATTCAAATAAATATTGACAATTACATATAGTACTTCGAATTAAGTTTTGTCTTCAAGGACTATCTCAACAAATGATATGCAGAAGATATACCTCTGTCCATAGTTATAGGTAAATTTTCATTTAGGCAGAAATGGTGAATAGGAGGTATTAGTCACATATTGTTTCACTAGCATAGATATTCGACGCACGGTTGTATGCACAGACGGCCCTAACGTGCTGTTTTCAAAGCTGGCGCGTGCGTTGCAGGCCATTATGTTTGGCCTTTTTTTGTTTGTTTGACTAAATAACCCACCAACTTTACTTTTGTTTTTGGAAAATAAATGTTAAAACTGTTGTAAAATATACATTTTAACTAGGGATGAGTCGATTCCACTTTTTTTCGATTCTGATTCTTTCAATTCGATTCAGATTCCATAGATTCTTATTCCTAATAGCAGGTGGTATATTGATATACCAGTAGCGGACAACTATTATGTAAATTCAAGTACTGGCTGGAATAAAATAACAAAGACAATTAAGTCGCTCAAAAAGTGTATTTAATGACAAATAGCAAATATATCCTCAGCTTATAGTCTATGTTTAAAATAAACTAAAACCTTGATTTTATGCAGTTGGAGGGACCAAAATAAGGGCACCGTGTAAAATCAAGACTTTATGAAGAGGTGACAGCAATGCAAGGTGTCTAGTTATTTAGGATGCCTCTTACATTTTATTTTTTAACAAACCTTGTCAAAAATATTATTTTTCGCTACAAATAAGGAATATTTAAACAGAATTTTTGAATATTTATGAAATCACTCACTTTGGGTGAAAGTAGTCACTTATTTTAGTTTGTTGCTTCCCATTATCAAAAATTTGATGTACAACTGTCTATAAAGCATTCAGATTTTCTAAGTAGCCCTCTGCAACCTATGGGTGTGCATAGCAAAAATAGTACAACTTTCTGATAGCTTCTCTCATATCACTAAGAGCAGGGTGAACAGGCACTACTTCACTGTCATCTATCATGTCACTGTCTCCCTCAAATAAATCAGAAGCTGGCAGGTTGGTGGTACATTTTGCACTTGCACCAATTGGCTTTGTGCTACATATTTTCATATGTTCAATTTAAGCAGCCATGTGAGGTAAATGGTTGTTGGCACTCACAGCATTAATGCATATGATCAGATTATTCACGTTGCATTCCAATATTTTTCCAGTCCTTACTTGTCAGCCGACATGAGAAAGATGGCTTTTGCTTTCAACACCACAGTACCTGCTCTTGAGGATGAGCTGATGCAGCTAATATTGGAAGGTCAGATTCAGGCAAGAATTGACTCTCATAATAAGGTTAGTAGAGTAATTGATGTTGTACTAAATATTTAAAAAAAATAGCTTCTGCCACAAGTTTTATTTAGTTACATTGGTTGGAATGATTCTTTTTGCAGCTAGTTCAGTATGTATACAGTTTTAGTACCTGTTGAGCTTTTTTTAATGCATAGTAAGTTGCAAGAGAAACTTTTCCAATGTTTTAAAGGTTTGGTCACCATTTTCACCTTGATCAGCCATCTGCTGGATTTATTGTCACATTTACAAGTAAATATTAACCCCATAGTACCAGCTTTAAGTTTCTAAAGTAACCCTATACATATGGATTTGAGAATATTTTGTGTAGCCTGTCTTATACTAAAAATCCTAAACAAAATGAAGTATCAGCAAAGATTAATTATTTATTCAAATTAAATGCATTAGAGGACTAAAGGTTGATCATAGTTCGTATTTATGATTGGAAAATAAGCATGCTCTGAGTTGTGTGTTTTTCTGGAAATGGGAAGAAAATTTGTAAATTTTGGGTCTATTTGACTAAGATGTGTAGTATAATGTATAAAAATACTCTTCTCTGTCATCCTTCACATGGTATTCTTCATAGAAAGTGTAGGTTTATGTACATACAGTTGTCATGTATTTTACACTTTGTTTGGGTGCTTCTTATTTTTTTTCAGCACACTCATCACCTCAGGCAATCACTCTTCATTTATTATGTTTGTGTTTATTTTATTCTGATTCCTTGTGTTTATTTTTCATTACTTTTCTATTTCCTATCTTTTTCTAACCTAAAATTCATTATTATCTTTGAAAAAAGTCATTCCAAATTTGATTTTGGCTGGAATTTGAACTCAGAACTTCATGTCTCTTAGGTATCTGGGTTGTATGTTTTTCTGGAAATGGGAAGAAAATTTCTTTCCATTTCCAGAAAGAAAGCTACAGTGGTCACAGGAATATGGTGCCAATGTACATTGCATATTTCTACATGAATCTCCAATGAAAATTGAGGATTTTCCATTTATTGTTCTTCATTGTCTTACTTCCATCCCCTATACATTGTCCTTGCATTTAATGTCTTATTTTCCCTGTTAAGGCTCCAATACACCTATGCAGCTGTGAAGTGTGATCTAATAATTCCATTGCATTTAGTGCTTTTACACATACCTGAGTGTCCTGGTGGTCTGTTCTTCAATTGGCCTCAGCAATAGCAGGAAAACAGCCTATTGTGATTGCCCTCCATTCATATAAAACATTAAAAGTAAAGACCATTTAATAATCTGTTTAGTTTACCGGAGGGCCACCATAATCTACTGGCAATTTGCCTCTTTTATCTGGGGATGCACAGTGCTAAGACCTCTGAATTTTCCTGACTCTCACTCAGTGATTCAACCCGAAGGTTGGTTTGGATAGTTGATGGTAGAGCTCAACCCAGACTAAGCCACAGGCATGTGAATTTCACACATTCAGGGTAGGGGTCCAGTTCCTTTCCCTGGGCCACCTCGCACTCCGAGGATTTTTGTTCGGGGGCGTTCAAAGGTTTCACCCGGATTTGAACCCGGGACCCTTCTATCAGTAGCCAAGCGAATTTTCCTGAATGGCCTTGATAATTATAAAATGTACACCACCATGAACATATGATTTCAAATTTTCTCCCTCTCATTGTCGTATAGCTTTGAGAGTTGAATTTAAATTTATAATTGAGGACCTCTTTCCTTTTGCCTGTAAATCAAATAGAATGATTGATGGAGATATAAGCTATTACTGTTTCTGGTGCCACAGCATTTCCTGAATTCAGGCAATTCATCTATCCAGTCTCTATGTCAGTATTAATTACCTGATGTAGAGCAGGGGTTGGCGTGGGTGCTCAGGGGCCCGGGCCACTGCACGTCCTGAGGGGCCCGGTTTTTGTGACCCCCCTCCCCCCTTCTGAAGCAATTTGTGCATTAGAAACGCGTTTCAGGGGCCCGGCCCGCCGAGTCCGTCAGACCCGAGCCCGAAACCTAGTACGTGGCCCGGGAGTCAGGACCCAAGGTCTGAGCCACAACCCGGGGCCCTTCCTGCCTTCCCGAATCCCTGCCTTCCCGCTCTGGCCACGCCACCCCTGGGTGTTGGCATTACTTAAAATGGTTGTAATATGATGTGAGCAACATTGCATCATGTAGTGATCTCAGAAATCAGCTCTGACAAATGAATGCAGGGCAGCCTGTAGCAATGTATGTGACCGCCTTTGTTGGTCATGATGCATGCTCAGCTGCGGCTGCTTTGGTGTTGCAAAGCTGCTGTTGTGGCTAAGCAGGCTGCGGGGCGACAGCCATACCAGTGGCCACATAGGTCTATGGGAGCCCGTATGTCTCTCTCCTTTGTAAGTGATTAAAATGGCTGTAAGTGATTAAAATGGCTAGCTTTGAGATTATCACAACTCTGAAATTTCTGTGAAGAATAACCAGGAATTCAGGGAAATGTCTGTATATGTATATTACCCTCCTATTTCTGTCATCATCATCCGAGAGTTACTGTAATTCACTCTGTAATGTTATGCTGGTATTTACCATGTTGGAGTGATAAAGTAGAATGTTTTTCCCCTCAAGAAATTATGTTTTGAGTGTACAAATGTAAGTGGATTTTTAATAGCTAGACAAATATAAAATGCATGTCTCCCTTACTATATTTATTGATTGGCTCAAGTATTACTCGACTATCAAATATGATAATGATCGAACTCAAAAAGAGTAATGAGCATATAATAAGCTGGGAGCTACGCATGTGTGTTATATTCTAATGCATGGTATTGAATGGTTCTATGATATATTATTTGCACATTGAGGAGCTGTCTTCTGAATTTCTCTTTGCATTATTAAATTTTTAACTTCCTTTATTTCAGATATTGTACGCTAAAGATGTTGACCAAAGAAGTACCACATTTGAGCGCTCATTAGCAGTTGGCCGAGAGTATCAGAGGCGCTCTCGTATGCTCATTCTCCGTGCTGCCATGTTGCAACATCAAATTCATGTCAAAGTAAGCACCTAAGGCCATGGGGAAAAGCAGTGACAAGAAAAGTATTTTGTCAAAATTCACCATTAGAAATTGGTCATTTGCTGCTTTTTTCTTACCAAGTCCATATTTTCGATTTTTGCTATAAGTGTACACAATGAGTCATATGGGTATTCATATTGTACCAGTCCAGACCTCCTGGATTTGTGACAGGGACACGTGAACATCTACACCCTTGCGTTCCCTCCCACCTGAGACACACGGGGGGAAAACTTTGTCACCAGTGAAATAAAATAAGAGGCCTCTCAGACCGGCCTCCGTGGGTGGGTCCCCGACCACGTTCATTTCAAGTTCCCTAGCTTTACCGTTGGGGCTGGGTGGTGGTAGGACATGGGGAAGAGGGTTAAAGGAAATTCCTTCACTTCGGCTCGACAAGTAGAAATGAGTTAATGACAATTCTTTTACCATTCAAATAACAACCTTATTATTGGTGATGCAATACCACAAGGAAATATACACAATAAACCCTTCTACAAACTAATGAATGTGATGAGATGATTATGATGGGGATGAAACATTTAAATATGAATGCACACTTCAATTTGAGCCCCCAAACAGGGTTGCCACCTGTCCTCTTTTAGAGGGGACATCCTCTTTTTCAGCGGTTGTCCTTTCTGCTCCAGTGTCCTCAAAAAGGACAAGGACAGTCCTCTTTTTACCACTTCAAAAGAGGACACGAACGAGATTTGGCAAAAATGGATAATTTAAAAAAATTCTTGCTGAATATCTGTTCCTTTTAATTAAAAATTTAACCTCTCATTTTGTTATTGGTATGTCGCAACCGGGCTCCACCTCGGGAGGACAGGACTCGAACACAGTTTATATAGTGGGTTCTTTGCCCATGGTATCGGGAATAAATGATTCAACACAAGATTGCATTTTCGGTTCAAGGAAAAAGGCACTTTACCTTTCTTGGACCGGTGTCTCTCGCTGTCTCGGTCGGCTCTAGGTGGGAATGGCGTGGCAGTGTGGTTCGGCGACGTCATTGGTGTGCTGGAACTGATGGTCGTGGCTTGAGGCTATCTCTCCCCTAACTGTGCACTGGAAATACTTCCGACTAGTGATACGTGAAGTGCGAGCCTGAAGGACTTTAAAGATGTCTCCGGTTAGAGACGATTGATTATGAGAAAAATGCTTTAACTGGAGAAAATTCATGGATAACCCGCAGAGATGGACCGACTTACGGGGCAACAAACCCTCCCGTACACGAGACACTAGAACGTCGCTACTCAAACGGGCAGAGTAATGCCCACAGTCCAAATGACCCACACAGTCCAACACAAGAGTCGAAACCCAAACCAGCAGCATAACATTCCCCGATCAACACAAGAGTCACAGAAGAGAGAGTCTATATCTTTCCCTAGGTTTGTATAGGATTTATGCCCCGTAAGGTCCCCGATACCCCCCCTCCTTCTAGTTGACGAGAGGAGTCCGCGAATACCCATTTAGAAATAATGCGGAAAGTACTTTCTAGGTCTTGACGTTTCCTCAATAGCGCCTTATTCTTAAATATAGATTTAAATGGTGAGAGTTCTGTTTCAGCCATCACCAGCCACCAGCTCTCGGCAATACCACGCACGCCCTCCTATAGCAAGCACAAATACTCTTAATTTGCGATCACTACAGGTATTTAGTAATCAGTAATCAGAAGTTATTCAGTTGTACATTTTTATATTGGTGAGAATTCGGGATATGAAGACCGGAATCCAGGAGTAACAAAAAACTAAATAATTTTGTAAAAATGGGCAATAATTTGCATCAAAATGTGTAATTTTAATCGTATGTTTTTTTTGCTGGGGCGGGCGCGGGTATACATTTTTTTTAACCCCTTCCCCACTCAGAATATATTATAGATCATGCACCCTATTAAGAATTGACGAGTTTTCTTTTGTATGGAAATGTAAATGGATTAAAAATCATTTTGCCACGCCCCTTTTTCCAAAAATTTGTGGGCTTTTCTGGGGGGCTCAGACCCCCAGAACCCCCCGATAAGGTATTCAGCCTGGTGTCCTTTTTTCACATTTTGAAAAGGTGGCAACCCTGCCCCCAAAGTAGGGCTAAATACTCTCACACAGGCACTGAATTAATTTATCCACAATTCAAATTGTCAAATGATTAGGGAGGCAATCATCAGTCCTTCCCATCTCTTGAATGCACTACTGCTGATTTGAGTTAATCACAGGGAATGCTTGGAGGCTAGAACGGCGAGGTTTTTTGGGGTCGACGACCTTATGTGACCGTAGATGTGGATTCTCGGGCTCGGAACAGCAACAGTGCAGGGCACCTAGGACGTCAGGCTTCGCTCTTATAATATAACTAGCGGATGCTGGGCTCAACATGCCATGTTGGCTCTATGCACAGCTGATAATCAATTGGGGAAAGGTCCAATCCTTGGATGTGGTACTTCGTGGAGTACTTCAGGGCCTCGAGCAATTCTGCTTCCTGGATCACTCAGTTCGTGCAGCACTTCCGCATGGTGATCAAGTCCAGTTAAGTCTTCCTTTTTTCTCCTGAGCTCTCACCTTTTTATATGGTTTGCGATGTTGGGGGAGAGGACGTCAGAAAAGGGGGAAACTGTGATTTTCACACACACGATTTTCACATCTGGGGGAGCCAACAATCCCTTCTGATTCACACTTAACTTCTCTTCAATTTCTCTCACTCCCCTCCTCTCCCCGATGACCTTGGTCGCCGAATGTGAAACCCAAGCACTCACATTTTCACACCTCACCCCACCTCAGCGAGCCAAATACAAAGGGAAAGGAGGGCGGGAAAGGGGGGTGGAAGGAGTGGTAAAAAAGAAAATGTGTACTGGCTTGAACCATTAAAATATTTTTTCATAATTAAATTTTAATTATTTATCTCATGCTTATTTATATTCTGATCTTATAGTAAAACATATTGCCTTTGTGTTGATATCAGATGAAAAATTAGCTTAAGGACTTTGAGATCTTCAGGCTCTTGGTTAATAGAGTAACTCTGAACTGAAGGATGCAAGATTTTAATGTTCTTCCTGTTAAAGTGTTTTGCATGACTACTAAATAGTCTCCTTGTTAAAAAGTTGACTTTATTTTGTGATTGAACTCAACATTGCATCCAAATGAAGATGAAAAATAACTGCATTGCATGTTTTAAATAGTTTTTTTTATTTTTTACCACATTTTATATTTTAATCAACCATTCGTGTGGATTAAGATAGTTAAAATGCAATTATTTTTTTTTTGCCAATGTGTATTAACTAAATATTACTTCATAAAGTTCGCTCATGAGAACATAAAAGATGGAATAAGTTACATGATTTTCCATATACTTGACTAGTTTTTCTGATATATTATTACGCATCTGACTTAATTTGAATTCTAGGTGTTAGTTATAAATAATGTAAGTTTGTTCAGATTTGTTTTAAACTGTACCTATTTTAGTTCAAAGTAATGCCAAATTAATGTGACCAGAAGAAATAGTTTCATTTGCCAGTTCGTTAATGAATATAAAACATTCTGTGTGTGCCATAGGCCCTTGCGCACAATGGCAGCACTCATATTTCAGAAGGAGCAGCTGTGAAAGAAACTTGTCGCGTCGGATGAGTCCTTTGTTTAAAAAAGGTGAAATCTGCAGGGATAGAGTACTCAAAAGACATGTTAGTATTCATTGCTTGATGATGTTGCTAATGCCAATCTACGCATTACAATTAAATTGCACAGAGCAATACCAGTATATTTGAAAAGTTGAGTGAAATATCTTAATTGAAAAGAGGAGTCATCTTTAAATTGATTCAGTAATGTTATTGGAATGTGAATATGCATTGCACTTTAGAGGCACATACCTTTCTACACATTTTAATTTGTATCCCCTCAAAGTTGTGGAAGAGTTTTATTTAAGGATGAGATATTGATAACACAAAAAGTAGTCTCACTGGCTAAAGTTGGAATGGCTAAATTATTCATTTGATCTCTCATTTTTGTAATTTTTATATTTTGTTACCTTTTAATGTACCATTATTATCTGTTGCCCTTAACCAAACAAGGCAGTGCCGATTTAGTTTGGTTTGGGATTTAAACCTTTCATTTTATAATTGATGGAATGACCCCTGACATCAGGGAAAGAATGTGTATTTATCCATCCATTACCCATGTGAAAGGAAAAAACTCTGTATTTATTGTTCCAATGCACGGTGCACAATTTGCTACTCTGTGGCATAATTGTGTATCATGCCTTTGGAACAATAACTGCTGTGGAGAAATAAAGTCAGTTCTTTTCTATATGGACTTCCTAGTTGTAGCTGCATATACTCACTGACTTTAAGCTTTCACCAGTTAAAGATTCTTATTGCATTGCCAAGATCCAAAATCAGCAAAATTATTTTTGGGTTTGTTTTCATGAATAGGCGATTTCTCTAAGTAAAGTAGGACTGTTCTGCATTGAGGTTTTGTACTGTGAAACCAAATCATAATCTAGTGCTTTAAGGGTTACTGTATTTTTGTAGCTTGTTTACCTGTTTGGTTACTTAAGAAATGCATCCTTTGCAACTTGCTCTTTCATACATGTGTTCAAGTATTTGGTACCTATATCCAAGTCTTATCCCTCAGGAAAATTTACTATAGAAAAACTTAAAAAAAACTAAAGTTACTAAAGAAAAACTAAGGACCACACTTAAAGTTATCTTAAAGTGAATTGAAACAAAACTTTAGGACTCAGATAACTTTATAAAAATTTCTTCCTGTGCCTTATTTAGTTAACATAAAGTTTACTTTTAGTTTGCTAAAAGTTTTTCTAAAGTTAACTTAGTGATCCTTTAAGTTTTGTTTCAATTCCCTTTAAGATAACTTTAAGTATGGTCTTTAGTTAACTTAAAGTTTTCCTTTAGTACCTTTACCTGTAGTTAACTAGTTTACCCTAAATTTTTTTTCGAATTTATTTTTAAAAACTAAAGAAACAATTCTATATAACCTAATAACTTTTTAACAACTTCACTAAAACTTTAAAGTTCCACATTGACTGTAGAAAAACTTTGTAATTATTTACTACACTATTCAAAAACTTTTCAGTTAATTCATTAACTATTGAAAAACTAAAGAAAAAATTCAATGTCACCTAATAACTTTTCAATAACTTCACTAACACTTTAAAGTTGACCATCAACTTTAGGAAAAACTTTAAGTTGTTTCTTTTACTCTTGGAAAACTTTTCAGTTTTTTTTAGTTAACTAATAGTGAACTAAAAAAGTCTAAGGTAAATTTTCCCGAGGGTTATTTCCTCCGTTTTTGTTCTATCCTTATTTGGCAAAGCCAGCAGATTTTATTTAATTGTAGCTCCTGAGTTCCACTTTTCATGATGGATTCCATATAACTTACCATACATATATGTACATATTCTAAATGAACCCGAAATATAATGACCCTTCTCTTCATATAACTCATTTTTTATCATTGTATTACTTATTACCTTTGTTTGCATTGCATCAGAAATATCAAACATTTCACATAATTTGATTTGCAACAATACAGTATAAATTGGTTGATAAGGAATGTATGAAGCACACCACCAATGGCATCTGGTATGTTAAGTAAACATGAAGTGAAGTACAAAGTTGAGTGTGACCCCGATATGTGAAGAGTGTGATGAAGTTTGCAAGTTAAAATAAAATACTTGTGTAAAGATTTAACTCTCTCTCATCTTAGCATTTTTCCCTTTAAGTTTTAAATCTTTAACTTATTCATTGTATTTAATTTATTCTTAGCATTAACTCCTTGCTGAAGTATATATAATGCACCATAATTTGTGTTCTATGTTAAATGAGCATTGTTCATATAAAATCTAAGCCTATAAGTCCAGCATGCTATTTTAACTGTTGCAAACTAAAATTAACAATTGCTTTTAATAGTCAATAATTAGATATGTTTCATGCCAAAGATTTTATGAATATTTCAGCTTGCTTCTGTATAGCTCCTGCATTGAATGCCTTTAATTGAGGATTGTGATGTCACTCTTACTTTTTGTAGAACCAATTAGGAACTAATGGTGCATACATAATTAACATATGTACTTCTTTAACGTTTTTTCTTAAAAAAAACGTAGCTTGAAATGTTTCTTTTGAATTTAGGACTGAAGTCTATCATATTCCAGTAAATATATGATAATATAGAGTCCTCAGGATTGAATAGTTATAAAATTCCAAGAAATAAAAGTTCTTGTTTGCAAAATACAAATTCTCTATAAGCTTTCTGGAACCAATTTAGAGTACATAGCTGTTTTTCAGACTTATTTTTCTTAAAATATTGCTTTAACCTCTCCCTCTCTCCCTCCATCTCACTTCTTCATATCTTTCAATTACCCCTACCTCCCCCTCCCATCCTCCACCTATCTCTTCCCCCTTCTTTATAAAGAATATTTTCCCTCACTCTGACCCTTTCTTTTTGGAGACATCATCTCTAAAGAGAAAGGATAAGCTACAACAGCACAGCTCAGCACATAACACAGACTGCGGTTTTTCACTTATGACGCAATTGGATGGTTCCGCTAAAGTGAGCTAGAAGTGGTCCATCAATGGCTGAAGACAATTTATGTTGCATCTATTGCTTTTTTACTGTGTGTAGGATTTATATCCATAATGTGGAAACAAAAATTTTTCAATGTTGAAATTTTCTTAGACTTCTGGAACACGAAAATAATCTTACTACCCAACATGAGTTTGAACGTAATTGCATCGAATATCTGGTAAAATGGAGAGAGTGGAACCTTGAAGCATTGAAAGGGTTGAAAAGGAGGGAATACCAAGAGCTAGTAGAAAAGAACATAGGTGAAGAGAAGCGGATGGGAACCATAGAGAAGAGATGGGAGGTTATAAAAACAGGCATCGCAAGAGCGGCAGAGAAAACAATAGGAACGGTGGTAAAGAAGAGGGTTAAGAAGCAGTGGGTTACAGAAGAAATGATAAAGAAAATGGAGGAGAGAAGGATATGGAAAAACGTGAACACCGGCGTAGGCAAGAGGAAGTACAAGGAATTGAATAATAAACTCAGGCGAGTGACCAATCGGGCAAAAGAAAACTGGTGGAAGGGACAATGTGAGCAAATGGAAAAGATGCAGGAGGAGGGGGAAGTGGGCGCTTTGTACGCCAAGGTGAAAATGTTATCGGGTGGTAAGAGAGGTCAAGCGATACCAAAGGTTAAGGACAAAACAGGAAAGATATTAATCGAACAGGAAGATATCCAAGAAAGGTGGAGAGAATACGTAGAGGAGCTATATGACAGCGAGAATAGACCCCTTAGCCTAGATCTAGAGGACGAAGGAACAATAGATAAAGATAACCTCGGACCAGAGTTACTTGAGAGTGAAATAGAGAGGGCACTAAGAGAGATGAAGGGTAGAAAAGCCGTGGGAACCGATAACCCACCTTCGGAGCTACTGAAGAATCTAGGTAGTAGGGGGAGAAAATCGTTTTTCGAACTTATTCGCAGGATCTACGAGGAAGGAGTATGGCCAGAGGATTTCGTGAAAACAGTATTAATACCTATCACGAAGAAGAAGAAAGCGTCAGAATGCGAGGAGTATAGAACAATCAGTTTAATTTCGCACGCAGCAAAAGTGTTGCTTAGAATACTAAATAGAAGGTTGGAGAGCAGAGCAAAGTGCTATTTAGGCGATGACCAATTTGGGTTTAGGAAGGGGAGGGGAACCAGAGATGCGATTGCGGTAATGAGGACACTTATAGATAGAAACATAGAGCATAATCAGGATGTTTTCGCTTGTTTTGTAGATTTCGAAAAGGCGTTTGACAGAGTAAACTGGGAGAAACTAATGCAGATACTGGGGAAAATAGGAATAGATTGGCGTGATAGGAGACTCATCCGAAACTTATATATGGGGCAGAGGGCTCATGTAAGGGTAGCGGACGGTGAATCAGGGTGGGCAGTTATAGGTCGCGGGGTGCGGCAAGGGTGCCCGTTGTCGCCTTTATTTTTTAACATCTATGCTGAGGAAATGGTAAGAGAGGCATGGGATGAGCTAGACTTGGGAATGAAAGTAGGAGGCCAGTGGATAAAGTCTGTTAGATTCGCAGACGACCAGGCGTTGGTGAGTCGGTCATCGAAAGGACTGCAAACTTTAGTAGATGCACTGGAAAAGCAGTGTGAGAAATACGGAATGAAGATAAATAATAGGAAAACAAAGGTAATGAGATTCTCTAGGACAAAGAAAGTGAAGCTGGTGATAAGAGTAGGAAGTCACAAACTGGAGCAAGTTGAACAATTTAATTACTTGGGTAGTACGCTAGAAGAAAGGGGACATAGTAGCAAAGACATTAGGAGGAGAATAGCGCTAGCGAAGGAAGCGTTCAATAATAGAAGGGAGCTGATGACGGGGACCTTAAGTAAGGATGTAAAAAAGAGGCTAGTAAAGAGCTTGATATGGAGTGTGGCGTTGTATGGGGCGGAAACGTGGACCTTGAGAAAGGAAGACGAAAATAGGCTGAAGGCTTTTGAGATGTGGGTGTGGAGGAGGATGGAGAAGGTGCGTTGGACGGAAAGGAAGACAAATGAGGAAGTGCTTGACATGGTGGGCGAGGAGAGGAAACTTATAGATGAGATTAGGGGAAGGCAGGGTAGGTGGCTGGAAGGGGTAATGAGGGACGATGGTTTGCTGAAGGTCGTGATAGAGGGAAGGATGTTGGGTAAGCGGGGAAGGGGAAGGAAGAGAATCGGTTTTATGGACGGGATGAAGAAAGGTAGGACTTATGCTGAGATGAAGAAAGAAATACAAGAGGTAGAAAGGGCACAGAACGTGTAAGAGTTCGTTGGATATTCTCTGACTTTTATCACAACCTACCTCTAACCGGTAGATTACTGTAATGAATGAATGAATCTGGTAAAATATTGTCTTAAAGGAAAGAATAAAACAAGCACAGCATGTGGAAAATTAATTAATCAATTCAAATAAAGTACTTTATTATGCAAAAAACATATAAGTATTATGGTGAAAAATTTGTCTTTCAGAGTATTTAGAATAGAAAAACGGCAGCTCTCAGAAAAAGGTTGTTGTCATACGTTGGATATTTTCCATTTTTTATGGTTATTTACCATTCCATTACTTGAAAAACTTTGAAATTGAACTAATGGCATTGTGTTATGCCATTTTTGTAGAAGAATCGCTCGTTATATAGCAAAAAAAGCCTTCACCTTCGAAAATAAATTAAATTTTTTTACATAAACAATAATTAAATTTTGATTTAAAATATTGTTATAATATTTATCCCTATAAAATCATGTCACATGAAAGCCCTGTAAAAACTCTAGAAAACACTTATTATTTTATTGTGATACAACAAATACTTTTCTTGTAATAATTTTTTTTCTTAAACACTACATTTTAGTGGCAGAAAGTTTTAAAAAACCTCTGTAGTCTAGGTAGTTGGTGGGCGAAAAACCTCGTAATATAAAGGTTAACAAGTTGTTAATGATTTCTTATTTATCCATTTCCCCCATCAACTCCTTTTTTTGTTAGTATTTTTTTTCAATCTGTCAAATGCTTTCTTGAAATAAACTAAACAATGGTGCCCATAATCAATTATAAAACTCACATCAAGCAGTCAAAGTGGAAGATATTCACCTAATTCATTCAATCATGAAAGCATGTTATGTTCATCCTTTGTAAAATGTTTGGTTATCTTTATGAATGGGTGCATATGTGTCTAATGAGATAGGGGAGGTATAGTTTGATATTCTAAGGTCTTGAGGCATCAATATTTGTTAGTACATACAATTCATTCCAGGTTGGACTTTATGCTGGTTAATATTTACAAATTTCTAATGGGCTTTGGTGTAACCATAACATCAAACCAGAGTAGAAAATCATGTGTAGTGCACTTTAAAGACTTATTCATATTGATATTTCTTATCGTGGATATTAAAAATGGGTTAGGTACTATAGTTATAGACTTACGCTATGTGAGACATCATTGATGAAATCAGGCATTATGTGTCTGATTTCTTGAATTGATGATAATGATTATGTACAGCTTGATGTATTGGCAGTGAGGTGACTGGGCAGGTGACTATATCAGCCGGTCTGTTTGCTTCTTAATAAGTATTAATTTTATATGTATTCTTAGTAATTGGGTGTGTGCAAATTTTCCAAGGTAGCCCCTTTCACATTTAAAAATTGCAATGCATATATGTTTTATAATTTCAGATGTTGGATTAACATTACTGAAGGAAACTTTAATGCAAAAGTTTTTTTTATTTCATCATTTGCTACATTTAGCGATTGAGAAATTAATTTTTTACTTATAATTTTTTCCTGGCTGGACAACATTCTGGTATTTTTTTATCTGAAAAGTCAGTAAATTTGAAATTGAGATGTGAAAGGGTTTCTCTTGCAAGCGAGCTGCATCAAGTGCTGTGGGTCTGACGTGATGTGATGACGGATGCTGTACTGTCACCACTGCAGAGTCCTCAGCGTGATACAACGACAACAGGCGCCTGTGGTGGACACCATATTGTGGCAGAGATGTCAGTTGCTCCCGGGAACAGCACCCTCCTGATGACTCCAAGGAACTGAGGTGGTTAGCTTTTGCATTGGATGTGAAGAATGTGGTGATTCCTGCTTTTTCCCAGTGGTGGCCATCGTGAAGAAAAGACTCAATTATTGCTGCAGGACTGTTTATTCAAGTACAAGGAGAAGTGCGGTGGGTTTAAGGAGCTAATGAGATATTTTCATACACGCATGAAAAAGTTGGCTGAAACTCAGAAACTTAATCATACCTACTATCAAATGATATTAATACCATTAATCTATTAGCCAAAATTGTCTATATTGAGCATTATAAGTGATAAAAGGCATTCTTAAGGGAATAAATCCTTAATGCTGCATACATTTGTTTTATTGAATTGCTTTGTATATAAAGTATGTCTGTGCGTCCTAATTATTTATGATTTTTAACCATGCTAATCATGATACAAATTATTTGATGTACATTTTATGGTGTTCTGATTTTGGTTTACATATAAAGTTACTTTCCTCTTGAGTTTGTATCTGTTTTTAGTGATGAAAACAGATGGCTTGCTTAGAACATTTTACTCGCTTCGATGTCTGCCACCTCCAAACATCTTTAGAATTTTCTTTTCTCAATAGCAATGAATTAATATATTTTTGTATTCTTGGTGGAAAGGGAAGCTGCTAAATGTTGATAATTGTACATAAGAAATTTCATCATGTTACATATGAATCTTACTTGTTTCTGTTGTCAGCCATCTCCTTGAATTTCTCTACTTCCGTGCCTGGCCTGATATTGTATGAGCTGGAAAGTAAAATCAAGTCTATCTTATGTTTACATATGTTTTCATTTGCATTTGGGAAAATTGATAAATAAGAATAAAATATCTGTATCTGAGACAGCTTACTTGATATTATTAGATACATTCAGAATTTTTGTATAATGCTACTGAGAATAATTTTTATAAGCAGTAATAAAATGTGTTCGGATGAATCAGTATCAGGTTTTGTTCTGCATTCTTGATCGGGCTGAAAATAGTTTTCCTAGTTATTCTGATGTGTCTTCGGGTCAACTTTGACCTGAAGATGCCATTTGGGCACATGATATAAGCTGCCAAAATCATTTAATTGGTACTCATAAAGTCAACTAATATTACAATTTTCAGATGTAGATCAAGCACACATTAGTCAATGTTGCTGAAAATGCTGAGTGTCAGGAAAGTTGAGGTTTATAGACTTGATAATATTGATAAAGGTCCCTGTGGAGATGTTTATCGAGGAGTGACAAAAATTGATCATATGCCCCACAGGATATTGAGTGAAGCTTAATTTATTATGTGGTATTTCCTGAAGGTCATGGTTAAGAAATCCTTCTACAGTAACCTATTTCCTGAGGGAGGTTTTACATATGCAGATTGGTCGACGTGGTCTCGAACTGACAAATTCATTATCACACCTAGGCTATTTTGACTGTGTTCACACTAGTTGATATAATTTTTTGTGTTTGCAAACTTTTTTGCATGAATCCCTTATTTTTTTATTCATCCATTACATTCAGCACCAATATGTAAATCTTAAACAAAATGTTTGTTCTTGACTTTCAGTGGTCAGTAAATTAAAAAACTTATCACAAATTCTCCTGAATGATTAACGTATGTTAATCAATACATGTCGTTCATCTAAGTCTGTACTCATTAACTGTTTACAGAGGCTAAATTCAACTAATTCTACAAAGTACTTGATTCCAAATTTCAGGAGCAAGATGCATCCTGCCTTTGCAAGAAAATGTCGATGCCAAATAGCATATTCAACTGGTGCCCCTCTAAAGAAAAGAATTTTACCCCATATTCTAGCACATTTTCTTTTTTGCCAAGCTGCTAGAGAGGGTTGTGTGTCGAGCATGTTACATTAGAAAGTGGAAATTCATCTGAATTCATTGCCTAATCTGAAAATTTGCTGCCAGAGGTGTGTAAAGGCAAAGAGGGAACCACTTCAAAATCATTTCTGCCTTGAGTCTTGGACCATTATATAATAATAATATTACCTTTATTATCCAAGGATCATGTTTTCAAATAAATAACAGTGATATAGGATTCGTCAGAAAATAAAAATACACCCAATGTAAAAAAATATAGTCAATCCAGACGATGGATATACATATGTACATACATCATGTACATTGTAATATAATTCACCAATATTCATTTTTTAAACTTACAACGTATTCATTCACACTATTCCAGACAGCACAAAATTGGAAATATTACTGTATTACAGTCATTTTACAATCGTATTACAAAAATGGGGTATTCGTATTCCAATTGCATTACAATCGTAATACTGTATCAAATGTCTGCTAATACAATTATGTTACTGAGCCAAATTACAATTGTTTTACAAATTGTATAATGATGGTATTGCAGGGCCAAATTACAATAGTTTTACAAAATGACGAATTTCTTTCGTATTACCACCCACGTGGAAATTTCTTGCTCTGTAACTGGGATAGAACTATGTAATTGGTCTGTATGAAGACTTCTGTAACTGGGAATGAATTGAAACTAACTCCACGGCCGAGTTGCACCCCAGCTACAGAACAGCAGGGATATGGAAATGGGGTATCTTGTCCTTGTTAAAATTTGGCCCTACTTCAAAACGCTGATCATCAATCTAGAAAATTCTTGTATCTTTGGCAATGAAATTCTTATTTACGGAGGCAAGATTGTAACCATCGAAATAATTTTCTTTCTTGGATACCAAAATAAAAATATTATTTAGTTATACTATAATTACTAAATACAGAATTTCACTGGCAATATCTGATGTGCATGACTTTTACCTGCTACCTAGTGCCTACCTAACCGCATATCACGACTTATATAATCTCTATCCATGTTCACTCGCAATTGAAAGTAGCGCCTCTAGAAAGTCTTATATATGTGGCCATTCCTGTGCGTCAAAGTGACTGCGGGGACTAATTTTTAAATTTCAATGCCGTTATGGTTCGAGGAAATACCATCCAATTATACGATAACCGTTACAAGGCATTATTTAATTGAAACCTATGTTGCCACATAGGATGACTACAAAGTCAATATTGAGGAGAATAAACAAGATTATTTCCATAAAACATACGTTTCTTTACATTTCAATGAAGACTTATCCAATTGTATCACAATCGTAAAATTTCCAGTAATAACTTTGTATTACAGAGCCTAATTACAATCCTTTTGCAAGTTGAAATATGGTGGTAATACAGAGCCAAATTACAATAGTTTTACAAACAAACAAACTCTCTTCATACAAACTCTTTCGTATTACCATGCAGGTAATACTAAAGAAATTCAGGAGGTTTGACTTGCGTAAATGTTACGAACATGAATAAACATATGTATATTCATAGTTATGAATGTGGAAAGGAGAAAAATTATGGCTATACCAATAAAAGCATAACAATAATATAATGTACAACAGAAATTAATTACGCAAAGCTATCAATGTAGTGTTTACTCGCTCAATCAAATCTTAAGTGTAGTCGAAAAATAAACCAAAAGTAATTTTTTACAATTTGAGATAGAATTGACAACTTAGCTAAGTCTTAGGATATCCAGCTTCAACAAGTTAGTTAAGCCTTAGGGTAATTGGCTGGACTCTGGCCAGCTGCAGTGCCAGCAAGCCAACCAGCAAACAAATCTGGCTGTTCTTATGCCCCGTTCACACTACTAACTTGGCGACCGTGGTAGGCACTAACCACTGTGTGAACGTGCTGTGGTTACTGATGGATTAGTAGTTCATAATGCTGCCACTTAACAGTGGTCAGGTGCTGGTGTCGCGAGTGGAAACTGGAAATGGTGAAGGACAATAATAAAAAAAGTCAATCAAAATAGTGAGCAGTTGGTGCTACTTCGATGAATAAGCAGAGAGGAGTGTCGTTTGCTTTTTTAACCACCTCTAAAGGCCTCAGTGATGTGGGAATCCTAATTTTGTTTGCAATTGCTCTGTACTTGTGTGTGGGAATTCCTGGTGAGGGCAGCACTGAGTTACAATAGTAGTGTGAATGCACGTAGTGTTGCTACGTGGGTACTTACCTTATAGTTTGAACCGGGCATTAGTGGTGGTGCACTCAAGTTGGATATGAAAGTTGACAGGAAGTGCATACATTTGCTCCAATCGAGTCTGCTGGTATATTGCAGGATTATATTCTCCACCACTTGGGAACATGATGAAAGTGATTCTATTGAGGGTACATATATTCCTATATAATAATACTAAATTGAAATCACCATATTCTGAATTTAAAAATATTCTCCTTAGTAAAAAGTCTTTCTCTGGTCATTCCACTACTGCATAAAAGCTGGCGGAGCAACCTTGGTAACATTTTACTGTGATACATCATCATATCTTTCTTCTTTGGTCGTTTTTCCAAAATGTTGTGCATTAAATATCTTTGAGAACAACTTTCTGGAATTTTAGTTGGATTCCCAGGTTTTGAAGTCATCATAGTGAAGTGTAAGATCTGCCATCAGTGAATAAACCTATGATTCAAGTGATTAAATTGATTGCATGCATAAAAAAAATATAATAATGCATAGTGGTAATGGTGGTATTTCCTCAAGATTTAATTTGACACCATATTAACTATAGTCCCACCACCATATCTGTAACCCTACCTATAACCATGACTGTAGTCTAACTTACTAATGTGAAGTGTGTAATGGTAGCTGCAAACCTTGTGATTTAATTGCAGCAAGACTCCTACATGCTTTTTTGCCCTTTTGAATGCTGATATTCTTGTGTAAATTAGATCTAGAAATAGTGGCTTTATTCATCTGATAAGGTATTTTTATTTTCTACTTCCTGGCTCTGCCCAATACCCACTGCCATAGTAGGTATTCTGTCCATGAATAGTAGTTCTAAAGAAAGTTGTCAATGATATCCGTTACCATCAGGAGTCTTCTTAGTTTTTCAAAAATCTATTTTTCACTTATTAAATCCATTTTCAAGTATAAACTACTCAAACACTACATGGTAAGTAATTGACTGTATAACTGTTGGTTGGAGCATGGATGCTGACAAGATTCTGCCAGTAATCCTGCTTTCACCATGCTTCGTGAGACATCTAAAGGAATCTTTGTCGATAATAGTACTCCGCTGAGTGCTACCATTCTCAGTTTACTCTGCAGAGCACAAATAACGAGCAATGGTGACAACCACCTTTTCCCGGTCAGGATATTCACTATACAGTATACAACTGATGGTGGGATTCTACAAAAGTAGAGGCACCATGCTCATCACTTCAACCCATGGTGTCTGCAGTCTCCTCCAGTGTGGAGAACCTGTGAGTATAAATTCCCATGGCTGATGGAAATTTATCCATTAAACTGGAAATAGTTGTAGTGCACAGGAAGTTATGTGTGTAATCGGCAGGTGATTATGTGGAAAAAAGAGGCTTCTCTCCTCTCCAGCCTACAAAGTAACAATAACCTTGTTCTGGCCATAAATTCGCAGCATTAACCCGAAAAGATCAATGTACGGATAAATCATGGTCTAAAATATTCAAGAATAAGACTCCATCATTTTAAGTGGAACTAATAAGCTTCCCAAGTTTCAAGCTGTTTTTTAGATTTTAACTTATGAGAAACTAAACAATCTTAGTGGAAAAACTAACCTTAGCTCATCATTGTTATGCTACAAGCCACTGACGTAAGTGTTAAATTACTAGCCATGAAAAGAGTAAGGGTGGGAAAAAAGGAATCTCTACGCTTCACTGATGCATGTGTTACACAGAGTATAAAAAATGCTTTATACCAACCTTTTAATTCATCCATGAAATCAGCGAAGGCTCATTTTAACAATAAGTACGGGATAAGTTTTGGTAAAAGGCTGTTTCTCAAAGATACGAAAATTCCTCGCCAACCTCAATGATCACTGGTGACAATTCCATAATTTATAACTTAAGTAAAAAATTATATCGAGCCATAGTCACGGGTAATTTTTCGTTATACATATATATATATATCGTAGTTAAATATAAATCACTTAAGTATTCTACACCACCTGTGAATCACATTTGATTATGGTGTGGTGCCCTTAATACAGTTTGAATATGGTACAAACAACTGACTTCGACTAAGCGAACTAATGCTCGGAATTCGTTACTCGTTCGTTATTGACGGCCTTTTTCGGTCGTCCTCCATATTGTCGGGCGAGAATAATTTCGGCGGATTGCGGTCGTGTGGTTTCATCGTAAAAATGGCATCAAATGTTGCAAAATCACCTCATTTGAAAAATATCCTGGTAAGTATACTTGTTATAGTTCAAATTTTACAAGAATTAGAAGCAAGTGACCATTTCCGAGGCAATGTAAAAATGTTATTCATCATCTTCTTTATCCCCGTATTCGCAAGTACTTACTGGATTTTGAGCTTTCTCTTTTAATATTTCGCCATTTACATGTGACGTTAAGGGCAGTAATGCTGTAAAATTTCGGTTACCTGTGAAAATCGTATCATGACTTCCCCTTCATATTTACAGGCTAAGCATCACTTTGCGACCCAGGCTGCCGTCGCAACACAGACGACGAAGTGTTATTCTAACCCACCTCATCAGCCCATTAAGGCTACTGCATTGCCAAACAAAGTAGTTGTTGCTGGAATTGAAAATAGTTCTCCCATTTCTCGGGTGTCCATTGTTTTGAGGTAGGTCTACTTCTATCTTTTCAGTAAGTGGGCATTTAATCCCTTCCGTCTTTCTAATTCCAAATTATTTTTCAGGGCTGGATCACGATTCGAAACATCCGAAAATCTTGGTTGCTCTCATGCTTTAAGAATTGCTGCAGGTCTATCGACGGATAGTTATAGCCATTTTGGTATTAGACGTACCATTCAGCAGGCTGGTGGAAACCTTACTTGCACAGCTGGCAGGGAAACCCTTGCGTACACCTTGGAGACCACGAGAGATAAAATGTAATTTTCGCCATGTATTTGAGATATACTAATGCTTTTAGTGGTATTATTGAACAATTTTTTAATATGGTCAGCTTTTAAGCTCTGAATTCTCAAGCTGGTATGCGGTATGCGTGTATGGAAGTTGTTCCTGATGTAATGGGACGTTTATTCTCATATTGAATGCTTTTTAGTCTTCTTTTCACTATATCTTGATCATGTGAAGCATAATTAACGCTATTAGCTTATGCTGCTAATCGTCAAGCAGTATATTATGAAGGGGACCATTTTATCTACTTAATGTAAATGCTGACATTCTAATTTCAGTTTTATGTATTTAGTGTAGTGTCATTTTATTAATGTTCTTTAGTGAAGACCTGCTGAAGATACTCGAAGAAGTAGTCTGTCATCAGCAATTCAAACCATGGGAGCTCTCTGACAATGTTCCCCGCATGAAGCTTGATCTGGCGAGGCGCACCCCTCATGTAAGTTGATGTTTGTTATTTCAATGAACGTGATTGAAAAGTCTTTGTTGCGGCTTACAAAAAATATATTACAGCTTGTGGGTGTTGACAAGGTTCTTATTTTGGTTAATATATTTAGCTATTTTCATAATATAGTGATCCTTGTCTTATCTTGGTCGGGGTCGCATTAATAATAATAATAGTTTATTCATCAGTGACCATGCTTACACAGAAGTAGGTATAGGATTCGTCATAGTACATTATTTGTATACATAAAATCAGTAAAATAAAAGAAAATAATCACATTTATGAGGTGGAATCACCAGGGGCTTCATTATATTTCCAATTTAAGTCCAATAAGTTTTCATTATAATGGAAATAGTATGCGTCTATTAATATTTCGTATTAATATATTTAGAGCATATTATTACTATTTGTATTACAGTTCTGTCATTTACCATGCCATTTTCGCTATCATAGTTTTTTTTACCTGCGATATAATTACATAGTCATTTAAATTAAGTGATGCATTGAGATTGCATTTTGAAGAAAATTAAAGTTGAAAAATTAATATATATGTATGTATGAAAATATCTTCTGGATTAAACAAATATTTTACCTTTTTGAGGCAGTTCACAATGTTTAATCAAACTCACATCAGCATTATTAAAACTAAATTATGCACATACTGTCTGGGGCAATATTGCAGAATTTTATGTCTTTACCAAGTGTTTTCCTCTTACTTAGTCTGTGGTTTATGCCCCACTACCTGTGGTCTTATCGTGTGAGGGAAAAAGGCTGAAGCATTGCTGCTAACTTATGCATGTAGTTAAAAGGCATGATGCTATCCCTGTTACAGATATGGGACTCTGTAAAAAAGCAAAAATAGTATGAGCCCCTTGTATTGCAGCTCAGCTCACTAAAATTACTGTGGTTCAAAAATATTTTTTTTTATTTCAAGTAAAGGAGTGTTTAGCATTGCAATATTTAACTACAGCATGGGGGCTATTACGAACGAGAGGGCGTTGAGACTCCGCCAGGCGGAGTTTCCGTTCCGCCTGCGGTGTCACTCCGACCCCTGCGATTACGAATGGGACGTACGGAGTCACACCGCCGGGCGGAGAGGACTTCACTAGGGGTCGGAGAGGAGCGATGCGGCGGAAGTGACGTTTATATGAAAAATTCTGCGCTCCTTCAACACGGAAATAGCTGCAGCCAATGGCAAGCGTTTGTAGTGTTTTAATTCCGCGGGAACTCTCTCCAGCAGACATCTGAGTTGAGCGCATTAAAGCTGCGACCGCAATGCGCATACATAAAGAAATGTACGAAAATCCACAACGAATACTTAGCTGGAGAGCCTTAATCACAGGCAAAAACACTTAATTCCTGTGAAATAACAAAAAATCTGTTGCTATGCATACCTTTCGTTTAAGTGATGGGGATTGGAAAGCTATTCAGAGAGCACAAGAAAGGCACTTTTTTTTAATAATGAAAAATAACTTTTAAGCAGTTATCTGTGAAAACCAATAAACAGTTAAAGAAACACAAGAAGTGCACTTATTATTAAAATACACTTTTATTTCATGATAATGTGACAGAGTTTCACCATTTACTTTGGTTGCACGAATACACAATCACAGAAAAACAGTCTGCCCACAATACATATGTGAGATCGCGAATCGGTTCTGTGCCAACACCCACACACAAGCGACAACGTATTTCAATAATATAGATAAATCCACAAACGATATAGTAGCACACACCATAAAAATATAGTGGGAAATAGGCTAATACAGGCAAAAACACTTAATTCCTGTGAAATAACAAAAAATCTGTTGCTATGCATACCTTTCGTTTAAGTGATGGGGATTGGAAAGCTATTCAGAGAGCACAAGAAAGGCACTTTTTTAAATAATGAAAAATAACTTTTAAGCAGTTATCTGTGAAAACCAATAAACAGTTAAAGAAACACAAGAAGTGCACTTATTATTAAAATACACTTTTATTTCATGATAATGTGACAGAGTTTCACCATTTACTTTGGTTGCACGAATACACAATCACAGAAAAACAGTCTGCCCACAATACATATGTGAGATCGCGAATCGGTTCTGTGCCAACACCCACACACAAGCTACAACGTATTTCAATAATATAGATAAATCCACAAACGATATAGTAGCACACACCATAAAAATATAGTGGGAAATAGGCTAATACAATCGTCCAAACTGGAAGTCACTGCCATTCTTATTTTCATCACGTAAAACTTACAATCACAGGGCTCGTTATGATGAAAACTATTATTTATTCACCGATTTTAAGCCTTACATTAACCCACGCAAGTGACACAGGTGCCTTTTCTCACTACTATTCGTTGATACGATTCATATACTCGAATAAACAAACTTCACTCTTGATAGCTTGACCGTGAAATATCATCTCTATGGTGAATAACGGAGGTGAACACGCCAGTGGCAATTTTTACATTACCGTCAGATATTTCTCGATAGAATAATAGCACTATTCACATACCAATCACGATGGAACACTGATAATTACAACTCTTGCGATATTTTTCAACCTAATAAAACTTTGAGCATTACAACACCACTGGCACTGTGATTATCAGCAGTAGATTAACGGGAGTAGTCATGTTGAAAATAACACTATTTTGGCACAAAAGATGTTCGTAGAAATCTCCAAGCAGCGAGCAAAAGTTGTATTCACCCTTGTAAGATAAAGTTGTACCTGTGTATTCACCTTACAATACAAGCACAGGCAGTCATAAACGACGAATTTTCCGGTACCTATGAATAAATGGATGAAGTTATTGTATATAAAAGCATAGAGATCATTAGAAAACATCACAATTGTTCTAATTACATAAACGAATGAGGTACCGTCGATAAAACCAACTTACAATCAATATGTATCCACCTCCAACGGCCGTGATTCAGACTGCTACAACGATGTAATTTACTATAAAAGTTTTGGTTTCCAATTGCTCCAGTTTTATATTTAATGAACTTACTCAGATATTAATATTATAAATAATACAAAATATGAGGGCTTCCCAGTCTCTATCGTCGGATATTTTACTTTAAAAACGCCAGCTCGACCCGAAAAAGGTAAACAAACGTCCGCCATTAAGGGGTCGGAGTCACAAAGGCAGGGTATCCGGCCGCGGTATCACACCGACCCCCTAGCCGTCGTATGACTCCGACCGGCAGCCACTCGTAATCGCTTGGGGCGGTGAACGCGCTTCCGAGCGGAGTGACACCGCCGGCGGAGTCTCACCGCATGCGGTGAGCCGTTCGTAATAGGCCCCCATGTACAGCTATTTAAAAAAACTCATCATACCACTTCCAATGCAACCTGCTGGACACAACATATTTCTGAGGCGACTTGACAACTCCTTGTCTGTGGGGCTGTATGAGATTGCTGACGACCGCAGTTTATGGCTGCTGGTGAGGAAGTTGGCTGTACAGCTGCATTTACTGACAAAATCACATGCTTTAAAATTGTTGAGTGGACTCGTGAGGAGAGGAGATTGGGGTAGGGTCATCCTGAGAGACCTCATCAAGACATAAATAGACAGTTTAAATTATTTTCTATTGGCAATACACTAACAGGTGAATTTTCAATTGCTTGCAATCGGCAGTATAGTAGGTGATGTTATTTTAAGGAAAGTTCTTGAGGTGATGTTAATTTGATGGCTCTTGGAAGTGGCTGCATGTGGAGCACAACGATCCTAGCTTTCGTGATCATTGCTTAAGGTACAAGGAACAGAAGTTTGGAAACACAGTTTAACTTTAGAAATGAGCACACCAAAACTCCTAACGATGCCCCCTCCATTTGACTTGAGAGCTGGGACTGGAGAATATGGTAGTGGATAGCCCATGGAAACCTGACGAGCAAAAAGAAATCAGTCCCTAGCAATTTAATAGTTCCCTAGAATTAATCAATATGTTTAGTCAGTAGAAGTGATTTGTATACATGGTTACTTTCATATTATAGTAACTCCCACACCAGTCCTTCAACTTTCATTTTATGTCATCAAGGAGGTTTTACTTACACTGGTCAACAGACATGGTCTCCAGCAAGTGGATCCATTATCACTTTTATTCTAAAGTAGATTACTATTTTGTGCTAGATGTTAACTTACATTCTACACTTATATCTAAAATAGTGATGAAAAGCCTAAATATGGACTTAATACAGTTTTTCTCAATTGATTAATGCATGTTTTTACATCACTTGTCATTCATTATAGGCTGTACTCATTAGTGTTTCATGTATGCTGAACTATAACCACTCTGCTAAAAAAATCTCTGGAAATGAAGCCAATGTCCTCTTGAGAGCGAGGTGCTTCCTGCCACCAAAAATTACTTCTTGGGGAAGAGATTCATATGCTTCCCTAAAGAAATACAGTGTCTTGTCCCGAAAAAATGTTTCAATCTGGTGTTCCAATGTGCCAGGAAGATACTCTGAATAAATATGTGCATATGCCATGTAACCTAGCACTTTCTATTCAATTGCTCTCACAGTTAAATGATTTTTTAAATTGTTAGTATTTGAAGCTATGAAATGAATGTGGTATGTGTCGTGTCGCCGCTTTCATTCACTAAAGGATTCTTCAGGATAAGGGGCGATCAAAATAATGCATGCTCCGTGCGGTTCTCAATCTTTATTTCACCACCGGAGAAAAAATAGTACACTGCCATCTACACTCCAGCATTGCCAACATAACTCTGAAACACCACACTACTCCCCTCCATCAAAATTTTGGGAGAACATAATCAAATTTGCAAAAGATTTGACAATACACAACAAAACATAAAGCAACACAAATGTGAACAGAATGGAAGTTACTCTTTAAACCTAATGGGCTTTGTAATGAGTTCCAGTGGACGGAGGATTCTGGTTGTGGGAACTTGTTGTACAGGGCTAGAACGTACAGGACTGGGTGCACTGTCAACAAGAGGACACCCGGACATGGCTGGGGTCCTAGGCTCACCAGCAGAATGCTGAGCGACACGAAGGGTGTCACGGTCCAGGGGTGAAGGAACAGTGGGAGCAGGTAAACCCACTGGTATTCCGGGCATGAGTGCATCACCATTCAATTCCTCCTTACAAGCATTGTCCGAAACAATGGCACCAGGCCGGGCTAAGCGCACCTGATTGACACTTAATTGCATAACTCTATCAGCAGTCGCAACTTGAAGCAATTTTGGGCCAATTATTTTAACAATGGTGCCATCAAAGGGTTTATGATTAGATGAAAGCCTTACTTCTACAATATCATTTACATTAAGGTGCTTTTGAGATGGTACATAAGCATCAGGATTAGGCCTAACCCCACTAACCAACGTTATAGGCACAAAACCTAACATTACCTCAGCTGGGGACCTTTTGGTGGTGGTACAATATGCTAATAAGAAATATGCCAATTTCATAGAAGTAGATAAGCCATTGTTTTTCTTAAGAGCTTTATCCAACTTTGATTTTATGGTCTGCACATGGTGCTCAGCTAAGTCATTTGCTTCAGAGCGATACGGCGCACTTATAGAAACTACAATCAAATTATTGGTGCAAAAATCAATACATTCCAAAGAACAAAATGGTGGTCCGTTATCGCTAACTATTTCTATAGGCAAACCCCAGTAAGCAAAGCAAAAGCTAAGTTTTTCATTCACATCACTGGCAGTGGTCTTGTTAATGTGAAAAACTTCAACCCATTTACTATAGCTATCAGCACAACAGATAAGTCGCATGATTAAGAAAGAAAAAATCTATGTGAATTCTTTCCCATGGTTGCAGGGTCGCTTTCCTTGGAACAGTGTCAGCCGAAACAGGCCTGAAATTGGATTGAACACAAGGAGTACATTAACTCTGACTTGTTCGTCGGCACAGCACACTCCCCGAATGGCTTTTACCTTCTTTGGTGACGGTTTGTATTGAGAAGGACCCAATACAAAACCCAAAAATTCCACTTCTGGTACAAATAACTTGAGCTTACTCTCATTGATACGCACATTATGTTCATTTAGTCTTGAAAACCCCAAATACAAATTTCTCTTGCATTCCTCTTAAGTCTTTTCCTTCAATAATAATGTCGTCAACATAAGTCTTTACCTTTGGTATTCCCACAAGAATTTGGTCCATCACAGACTGAAAACAAGCACTGGCACTCGCCAGACCATATGGCAACCTAGTTGGCTTTACCAAACACGTATTCAGCGCCAAAATATCTTGTGACCCCTCATCAAGCTCTAACGGCATGTAAGCATCAGCACCATCGATTACACAATATACACCGCAACCATTCAATGAATTAAAAATGTCCTCTGGTACGGGAAATGGATAGTGATCAACAACAATATTTGGATTGACTGTGCGCTTGTAATCATGAACAATTCTTACCTCACTAGAATTTTGCTTTGGTATTGGCCATACAAGCGACGCCCACAAAGACCTTTCTATTCTCAGATATCTCCCTTCTTGAATCTTTTTCCTCAAACCTTCCACCACAGCATCTCATAAAATATAAGGCACTACATATTCCTTGTGGAAGACAGGCCTTGCCCCATCCTTTAGAACCACCGTGGCTTTGAAGCCTTAATACTCGTACTCATGTTCTTACTGAAAACTCTGGGAAATTTTGACTTCAACTCCTTTAGCTCTTTACCCGCAAAATCACTCCCCACAACCTTTCTTTTACTGCCTTTACTTCTTCTAATTGCCAAATTGATCTCCAGTCCGGAACCAATAAGTCAAGCCACTCTCTCCCTAACAACGGCATGAATTCCCCAGCACAATCACACAAAACCATTCTCAACCTATGCACCTTTCCTCTATCCTTTACAGACACTTGCCTTTCTCCTACAACATTCATATCATGCCCACTCAAGGAAGCAACCATTACATGAGAATTCGATATCTCACCACCAAACATTCGATTCCACATCTTCACTGACATTAATTAGTGCTTAGTTCCTGTATCTAGCTCCATCACAACACTTAGCCTAAGACTGGCTTTCCATGTGAACTCTGTATACACTTAACCTCACTCTCTTCACTTTCTCAAACTTCACCGTTATAATAATGATCCCCAACCATAACCTCATCTATCTCTCCAATTTCTTGACACAAAAATCTTGCTTCTTCCTCCATTTCATCATATCCTGAGTCCAAATAAGTGCCCTTAAATTTTTCACCACATTCAGTTACACTGTCCACACTTTCACTAACATACAGTTTCTTTGAGATATAAACTCCGTCATACAAGTTAGTCAAGTCCTCCACCTCTTGCTCCTGCTCATTTTCTCGTTCCTCCTCTTCCGCAAATTTTGCACTATTATTACATGCATAACTGATATACCCTACCTGCCCACACACGTAACACTTCGCATTCCGATGCTCACAGTCTCTGGACAAATTATTTGGGCAATAACAGCTGTAGCATAACTGACGGCTGGTCCCGGCACTTCTTCCAGATCTTCCTCCGCCTCCGCGATGACTTCTGGTTGGCCCATGGCTGGATCCCACACTCGAGCCTTCCCGCTTCTGATACATGGCAGCAACTCCTTCACAGCCTCGAAATGACTATTGAAAACTGCGGCCTCGCTCATCTCGGCCTCTGGGCGCATACACTTTGCACGCTGTAGTCGCCGTTCGCTGCTCTGTCGCCTCCTCCATGCTCTCTATCAACACACCAATCTTCACAGCCTCTGCAAGCGTATCCAAGTCCTCTTGCTTATCCAGCTTTGCCTTCAACAAATCATTTGGTACTCCACGACTAAAGGCATCAACCAGCACAGTCTCTAGGTGTTAATCGGCGTACTCACAATAACTTCCTAAGTCTCTCAACACATTTGCAAACTTCGTCACCGTTTCATCTGAGGCTTGGACACTGCTAAATAACTTGCGGCAATACGTCCTCTTCAATGTGGCAGGTTCATAATTCTTCTTCAACTAAGCGGTGATGAAATTCGTGTCTTTGTCCTTGAGTTTTGCCGGCAAGCACGCCTGACGCAACACTTTCTGAGACTCGCCCAAAAATGATATGAGCAATAAAGCTCTCTTCCAGTCGTCCACCACATCACAAAAATCGGCGTAGACATCAAACTGCTCCAACCATTCTTAAGCAGTATATTTCGAAGGGTCAAAAGGTTTGAGCGAGCCCAACGCCGCATTGAAAGATCCTCCCGCCGCTCCATCTTCCCCAGCCTCCCTCATTTTGCAAAGTTTCTTGAATCAACTTTTCAAAATTAAATCTTCTCATCGACGCAAAGGATCGTTTCGACCCCGTCGCCAAAACTGTCGTGTCTCGGCTCTCATTCACTAAAGGATTCTTCAGGATAAGGGGCGATCAAAATAACGCGTGCTCCGTACGGTTCTCCATCTTGGTTTCACCACCAGAGAAAAAACAGTACACTGCCATCTACACTTCAACATTGCCAACATACACTTCCCCATTACCAACATAACTCTAAAACACCACAGTATGCATTGGTTTGTTCAAATTTTTAAACAAAACTAATTTATTTAGATTAGACTGAATATAGTGAAGTAGCTCTTATCCCATGGTTTTTCAATGGCTTTGAATCTTTTGGGGAAGATTCAAAGTCATTGAATCTGCTCACTCGATATTATGATTTTCTTCGATCATGCTTTGAGAATATATTGCTATTTAGGTTGTAAAGGGTTTTAGATAGTATGTATTATGAACGGGTACAGGGTACACTAATGAAGAGGAGAATGCATAGACGTTAGCATAATTGGCTGTAAGTTAGTTTTCTTAACTTGTTTCATTCCAGAAACAAGCATTTATTTGTGGAATTCTGATGTAATCTTCTTTTGAGTGTGGGCAGTTTACAGAGGACCATGCTTTTCAGGTAGATACTTCATTTGATTTCCTCAAGGGAATTCCTTTCATCCGGCCATTCCAGTAAGGACTATTTTACCAGCCTTGATTCCAGCAGATAGCATGGCAAAAGGGGATGGTATAGGCTCTGCAGGGCTCTTTCAATGCTATCAGAACTAATAGATGGTCTAAGAACTTCTGTTTTCTTCTTTTTGGTCTCTTGCTATTGAGGTACAAGTTCTGGCTGTGCCGTTGCACCAGATTGGACAATTTTGAACAGTGGAATTATTAGGTAAAATCAATTCCATTCAAAAGTTATATGTAACAATCTCACTTTGTAAAACTCCCTGGGTGTAACTGACATAGAATGATAAAACTTTTGATTTGGAAAAAAATCATTCAAGTTGAAGGCTTTTCTTTTAACCCTTTTACTGCCAGCCCATATCGGGTGGGATGTGCGAAGACTGCCAAGGCTTTTTTTCAGGTTTTTAAATGTAGGCCATTGAATTCAGTTATTTAAAGTTTGGCCGATAAATCGGCCCGTGGCAGTTTTCGCACATTCAACGTGGGCCGATATATCGGCCCGCTGGCAGTCAAAGGGTTAAAACATGACATGAAACAAGGTGGAATGATTCGTTCCGATTGCATATATTGCAGAGCAAAATTCCATCTTTAAGCTATTTATTATGATCTACTGTTGACATGCCCAATTTCATGTAGTGCGATATATATGATGTAGGAAATAGCAGAGCCAGCAGATGATTTCTAACTCTGACAAGAATTTAAAGTAATTGATAGACAATCATCATATTGGATAATCATTCCATGTGACTTCCTGCTTTCCCTCTAAGCATTTGCTAAATATGAGAATACCGTATAAACTCGTGTAAGAGGCGCACGTTTTTTCCCAGAAATCGCAGCCGAAAATGAGGGTGCGCCTCTTACACGAATCTGTCCGTTGCAAAATTCCGTCACCCGAGTTTGAAGACTAATATTTCAGAGATGGCTCAATTGATTTTAAAATGAAGTACATCAAATTAAAGATTGTTTATTTCTGTGTTTATTGATGGTGTACAAAACATTTTACCGTTTATATCGATTTCAGTGTGTGCTTAAAAACAGAATTTTAGCGCATTTTACCGGTTACTGGACGGATGCAACGCATTTACGGCTTCGTAATAACAACACGGATCAAGATATCGAAATTTCCTTTACAAATATTGTAGCAAAGATCTTTCCTAACAGCTATACGAAGTTTCATATTATTTAATGCATTAGTATTTTAGTTATAGATGCAAATGCACGGATCCGTTATTTTCCGTTCCGCGCATCCCTGAAAACCGCCGTTTAGACCTTCTTCAAGCTCTCGAGTTCATCATCATGAATCCACTTATAAAATCTTAAAGGAATTCGTTGGTTAATCAATATCGATTAACATTTATTTTGGAACAAGAGCACGTTCAACTGCCAGGAGCATGCACGGAAGAGAAAGGGAGAGACGCGCGCTGTTGCCCAGTCAGAGGGCTATCCGTAAGGCGCGCGAGGGAGTCTAACTACAAGCATTACCTGCGGGGGAAAACCAGTTGTATTTTCTCTGTGCATGAGTCATTTGGACTCGGTAAATAGTGGCATAAAGGGTGACGCGGCGTTCGGGCACGCGGCACGCGGGCGTTCCTCCGCGTTGTCTTGTAGAGGATCGCCCGAAAGCCGTTACCAATGTGGAGAAACGCCGCGGAAACCTCAGATCCAAGTGAATACTTACCTCCAGGGTCTATATATGCCTATGAAAAATGCCGCGTAAATTATAAGAGAATATTGCAAGCGGAAGGCTTTGAAAATGGCCGAAAGTTCGCAGTTAGGCCCGCAAAACCTCGCAATAGAAGAAAAAAAACTCAAAATTTTTTCTTCAACTTCGACGCATAAAAAGAGGGGTGCGCTTCTTACACGGGTGCGCCTCTTACATGCGTTTATACGGTAGTTTAAAGATCCTGGCCATCTCCACTGTAGAGGAAAGATTTCTTCTGACGTGCTCCACAATGCACTCTTACACCTGCGGAGAGGTAATTTCTTCTTTAAAATTACTGTAGTTATGCGGGATATGTTAAATTCATGCATGATATCTCTAAATGGCATATTTGCATTAATAATTGCACTGCACAAAATCTCACACCTATTAATAGTGTCCATTGTGGCGTTATTTTTAGGAACTATGCTCCTATTTGCTTACAACTGGATACCGTCTTAAAACATAATAATAAAACTCATATTCCAACATCTTTGGCACTTTCTTGTTTAAATTTCCTCGACTTTTATCAAAGAATCTCCCTGTATTCCTCACTCGAAAGCAACAGAGACCTTCATGCCTGACAAGCTTTTGTATGCCACAGTGATCGGATACCATTCTGAAGGGTTGTCAAACTGCTTGGGAGGTTTTTGTGTGAAGTGGGTTGCATCAGGAAGTGGAATGATTTTTTTTGCAAGACTTCGTGACTTTTGTAGGACTTCGTTATTTATAATATTTCTGGCATATTGATCTGAATGAAAAATTATTGTTGATAATCTTTACCAATATTTTACCAATGCTTTAATACATATTTATTTTGTTTTACTTTGTTGGTATTTTTGTTTAAAATATTATTCATGATTGTTTTATTATCTTTCAGGTAATGGCTGTTGAATTACTGCACAAGGCTGCTTTTAGAGGAGGACTGGGAAATTCAATTTACTCACCCAAGTATATGATAGGCAAGCATAACCCAGAAATGGTTAGTATCTTTGTGTTTATTCTCAGAGAAACCCTAAATTCATTTCATATCAGATAATAAACTTGGTCTTAGTGAAAAAAGGATGATCCTAGACTCGAGGTTATTGAGATGCAGTTGTAGAGAATAATGTAGAGGGTAAGATGTAGGGATGGGCGGTACTCAAAAAGGTACCGGAATTTTTTTAATGAGTATTAAAAAGTAATTGCCTGCTCGGTAGTACTGACGAATAAATACCGGTATTTATGTGGTTCGTTAAATATTTTAATTGATTACAAATTGACATACGTTCCACCCTAATTTTCCGGTATTTCGGCATGTTAGAATATCAGTTTCAAAAAGATACACAAAAATTTCTATCCATCAGCATTTTAAATGAACGTTCATCGGGAATATGCTGATGCAGGTATTAATGGAGATTGATCAGGTCAAATTTTGTTTTTTTAAATGCTTGTAGCGGAAGTATGGCGGAGATTGTGGGAGAAAATTTCTTTTTTCGTGGAATTACAAATAATGTAAATTAAAACACAAGACCTAGTAGCCTAGGCTAAGTTACACCTACTTACATTAGCAAAGACTGTTCATGTATTTTAGTAAGACTACAAAACTATTTCAAGCAAAATACAGAATTCGCGTGGTTAGTGTCATCCGGGGGTGATAAACTCCTTCTTTTTCCTATTACATGGCCTTGGACTTAATCGCTTGTGTGGAACACTACACACGATCAGTACTGCCAACTTATTTTCTTTGCGAAATAAATGCAAGCCATAAACCGTGGAATTGTGTAGCTTACTGCAATAAGAGAAACCTGTTGACCAACATTTTAATTATCAAATCAACTTTTCTTTATTTTCAGCTAAAGCATTATGTGAACTCATCATTTGTTGCTGATCGTACTGCTCTTGTTGGAGTAGGAGTAGACCTTACACTGCTGATGAACATGGGACATTCTCTACATGTACAGCCAAGTGCTGGGAATTTTGTGTCAGAAGCTCCCAAATTTCATGCTGGTGAACTGAGGCAAGAAACTGGTTCACAGTTTGCCTGTGTTGCTGTTGCTGGACAGTCAGCTGGGTATGTATATCATTCATGTTGACGCTAATGTTTTTGCTTCAAATACATATGTACCTTTCTTACTACTTTTTCCTGGATTTTGGTCAAATAACACCTTTAAATAATTTGAGGGGATATATTTTTTAGCTTAATATACCGTACTTGCCCGAATATAAGATGGCACCAAATGTTAGACGGGTTGGGTTTTAGAGGTGCCAATTTAGGGAAAAAATTTCATGCATTTTATTACTAAATTTACGAGAACAATGTTTCAATCAGTGAGATAGATATGCTTACTTACAGTGTAACCATACTTAATGCAATCAAGTTCTGAGGTGGCTTTTATAGAAATTTCCTCCCAATGGTATCAGGGATTAAAATATGAGGATATCGAGTACACATACAATATTACCTTATTTAATGTAATCAGGTGCTGACATTAAGGTGATTATCATTGAAAATGTTCTATGATTACAGGGGTTATAATAGAATGATATGGAGTTCTGGATTCTCTGTGGTAATGTATTTCTCCCTTGTGAAACTATTTTAAATATCATATTCAGTTTCCTCTTCGGATTTCTCACTCATTTCATCGTCACTTTCCAAATGAGATGTCTCACTTTAAACTCCCTTGGCCTCAATTCCACATCCTCCAGATCGGAGTCCTCCCACATGATGTCATCCTCGGTGCCATCCAATACATTTGAAATACAGCATTTCTTAAAGCCTCTCACTATTGATTCTTCTGGAATGGTATCCCAAGAAGCCTCAATTCATCGGCTAATAAGTGCCAATTATGGCTTTCGAATACGTCCAGAGGATGTTTATTCAAAGTACCCACTTAGTACCCTCATCTTACCCTTAGTACCCTTAGTTACCCTTCCACACAAAGTAGCCACTCAGCATATTATTTTTTTTTGTTACTTTTGAAGGTCCTATTGACACAGACATCCATCGTACAAACTAGTATCATAACTCTTTCTCTCTCCTCTGGGAGCACGATCAATGTGTGTACCACATTTTTCAACCGCCGATTCAATAGCCGAACTCTATAAGACTTCAAACTAAAGTACACATCATTCGGTTTCTGAATGTTCTGCTAACAAAAATTAGTTCACTTTACTGCTTTCTCTGTGTGGCATAAGCATGAATGATTGTTACAAAATAAAATAGTACGCTGTCTAAAGTCAGTAGATAATGGGAAATGTAATACATCGCTTATTCATTCCCAGCTCCTGAGTGCGTCACGTAGTAACAGCACCAGGATGTTACAAAATATAGTTATAAAATGTAAACCATGGGCATGGCCATCACGGCAATACAATGTAGATCCATTTTTTCAATCCAGTTTTGACGAATGACCTCCGACCAATGCTTTGAATTATCTACGTAAAAGTAGTTTAAATTTTCCTACACCATGCGACTCTCGTAAAAAATTGACGTTATCAAACATCAGTCGTGCTATACTTGGTGTGCTTAAATGTGATGTTTATGTTCATTGTAATGCTGTAATCAAGTTTGAATTCGTAATAGCGAGGAACCAGCAGTTACGCCACCTACCACGCATACATGTTGTGTAAGTTGCATCCCAAAATTTTATATTCATGGGGCACAAAAATAAGACTGATAGCGATTTTTGACCACCTCTAAGTGGAAAAAATAACAGTCTTATATCAGGCCAAAACCAATCAGATACTCCTTGGCTGATTGCCCAAAATAGCCGAGAAAATTGTTTAAAATGTGCTGATAATACTCATATCATTTAAATAAGACTCATTACATAAGAATTTGCTAAATATACTTACTATATAATTAATTTATATATGTAATATTTATTATATTTTTGAATTGTCTGTCTTGGGTTGGGGGCTTCGAAACTCACAGGATTTATTATTGTTGCACTCATTGTTACACATTGTCACACAAAGGTGGACAGCAATGAGCTGACGACAGTATGGTGGTAACATGCCCAACAGACCAGTTTAAGTTAATGTGCATGACAAACTAATATGTTGCCAATCTCTATTTATAACTGATCGACCCTTACTTTTGAAATTCATCTCTTGGTATATCTTGGATCCAATTTTATATGATTTCAAATAAATCTGTGGTAACATGCAAAATAGAAATTTAAAGATTGTCACTATCATGGTACAATAGCTTAAATGATTGAGGCCAATTCCAAGCACAGGTAATTGATTATTGCCAGAAATCAGCCTGTTTTTTGTTGAAATTTGCTAAGTATGTGTTGGAAAAAGCATCATTCAGGCATTATGAAGCTCCATTTCTTGTTATTTACTATTGGGATAGGATCTTGTATTCTATACTGAAAGCATTGAAGCATGACCACTTAAAAAATGGTAAAACTTCCCTCTAACTGGTGGTTCTTATTTGCTTTCCTAAAGTTTGAGAAGTTTTATTTGGCTGAGAAAATCTAAAAAAAAACAATAAATTTATATAAACTTTAGAAAAAATTTCAGATAAGGTGTACTCTATTGTTTCTTCTGGATTTATTGTGTCTATGTTCATTGCTGAGTAGTTTGTGCTATTTGAAAATTGAAGGAACTATTAGGAAATAAAATATAAATAAAGGATGAAATTTACCTTTATTAGGTAAAATATCTTTTGTCTCTATAATCGGTTTAAAAAAAGATATAATTCCAAACTGCATCAATCATAATGTAAATACACTTTCCTGTGCCTGAAGCTTTCTTCACTACACAAATACCTTTTAAAGTTTTCTAAAATAATTATGAAGTTGCTCAAGTAACTGTTATGTATTGTTAGGATTATCACATAAAATATTATTCTTAGTGATTGTAATTAGGACAATGATTCTTTTTTAACAGGCTATCAAGTGGAAAGGAAGCTATAGCTTTTTCTGTCCTGCAATATGCTCTTGGTGTAGGCCCTCAAGTCAAGTGGGGCTCTGGTAGCAATAGCAACCCTCTGACCCGTGGCATTAGTGGGACAGATTCTCAAGCTGCTGCATCTGCTCTTTCAATAGCGCATTCAGATGCTGGCCTCTTTGGCTTCATTCTTGCTGCCCCTGCTCAGTCAGCTGGAAAGGTTTGTTAAGGATTCACATACAGTGCATTTATTTTTGTCAATTTAATTTTGTCCATCCAAAATCAAATAGGGTAAGATTAATTGTTTTTGATGCTGAAATGATGATTCGATGACGAGACTGAGACAAAGTGCTTTGGCAGTTAGCAAGTGTTTTGCTATTTGCTGTAGTGTTTTGTTGGTTGATGTTTAAAATGGCTGTCTGATCAGTGTTCAATGGTTTTGAAGTTTCCTCAGAGCTAACTTATTATCAATGTTGTTTATACAGTAGACTCGTTATTACGAATTTCATGGAACCAAAGAATCGGCAGTTCGTAATATCGAACTTCATATCAATGTTTTTTTTTTGTTTAGAAAAATTGCAAAAAAATACAGTATAAACTTACCCAAACACTGGGGTTACATTCCACGATTATGCCACATTGTGCATATCTGCTTTGTAGTAAGCATTAGTCGCATGAAAATAAGGGGGTTACATTCCAAAGTGAAAAAAATACTGTATCAGGACCTGTTTTTTCCATAAATATGACAAGTTTTTTTATTTCTTTGAGAAACAGTAGTTCAACACTTTTAACTATTAAAACTGTAGCCTCTCGTACACAAAAAAAAACATTAAGCTATATATTAGAATCACAGGTTCGTGAGTTCACATGATTTTACAACATATCGACTCATTTTTATAGATGTGTGCAGCATTTTTGGGCACTCATAAGTACTAATAAACATAAGCTGTATTTACTCAAATTATTTTCATAGAACTGAAAAAATAATATTACAATTAATGAAACAAGAATACATTAAAAACTTGCTGATTCTCACTAATGTTATATCCAACAATCAGCTCCTGAGCTACTGCATGCTGCTGTTAGGCTGGTAAATACTGGCATTGTGTTTGAAATCACTGTGAGAGTATGTGCCTGCATTTATTTTTTGGAGATTTTTTTTCGTTCCTTCTTTTGGTTGAAATTTATTGGTTTTCAATGGAGCTTAAACGTAACCCACATGAATGAAATGATCTACTCCTGATGAAGCTATTTTGATAAGTTCGTATCTTGACTGAGGATGGAAGCTGGCGTGAAGAATTTTGTGATCAGGAGCTACTACAGCTTTTCCCCTCCCTAAGGATTTCTACAAAAAGTAATACATCTACATTGATACACATTTTCTTCCTGGGATCATTAGCAGTGCCTTCACCTGTTTAAAGTTCTGCCTAAAGTGCCTGCACAAGTTCTTGCGCCCATCTTGAGAAATGAAAAGGAGGAAAGCACACACAAGAAAAATACTAGCCTCAAACGATGATCCATGAGTCACTGCCGTAGAATAAGTTATTTCCCTCAGCGTATTCGTCAGCTGGGGAAGTTTGGGCTTACTTTGTGTTTCCCGAATAATACCACTTCAAAACAAGCTTATCTTCATAAGTGCTGACCTAGCATACATCTTGTCAATGAATCTCCTTCTTGGAAAGGAAAGAGGGGAAGGAGGGTATGCACTATCCCTTCGTGGAGGAGGAAAGAGGGATAGAAGAAAGGAGTCCCTTCTTGGAATGGGAGGGAGGGTAAGAAGCCTGGGGATACTTGAGGCAAGACTGTGCTGACTTGGTATTTTTCGAATAATAGCTGGTCAAGACATGATGTATCTCCACAGATGCTGACTGTCTGGCATGTATCTAGTCAATTACAATTTATCTCTGGCTCACTCTGCCATGGTTTTCTATATGCCATTACGAAGTGAGATCTTAGCATAGAAATGAGCTTCGTATGTATATCCAACCAGATGGGTGTACCAAATTCTGTATTCATTGCTCCGTGAAACAATCGGTGTAGCACCAGACGTTATAATAAAATGCAAGACTGGTTAAAATGGTGGAGCATCATGCCGAAACACTCGTAATTTCACTCCAATGAAGATCTGGCTTCAGTGGAGAAAAGGAAATTTCATTTGGATTGAGGAAGGAGCGCAAACAAATTTTCGTGTTGGTAATTATGGAATTTCTTGATCCATTGTCCCCATTTCTTCCCACAAGTATAAAAAAGATAAATTTTTATCAAGAACTGAACTAACAGTAATATTGACAACTTGAGTGACTGGAAAGTGTAAAAAATGTGTAGGTACATACCGATCCAGCGTAGGTAGTACTTTACAAGTCTCCTCCGGTAAATAACTTAAAAGTTTTGAATTATACCCTCATCTAATGGTTGAGCTTTACTTGTAGTATTTGGGGGAAGAAAGACATTGCGTGTATTGGGTATATGTAGGTTGTCGAGATGTTTGTGATAGCATGTGTTGTCTAGCAGATGGAGAATCTTCCTACTTTCTCCCGCCATTCTTTGCAATCAAATGGAAGTTTTATGGAAAATCTCTCTGGTCATTCAACTGTTCTTGTTAAAATCATAGAAAATGGGAATGTTTTCCTGTCGAACATTTTTTAGGCACAGAGGCTTCTCATGCTTCCCAATAAAATTTGGTTTTATCTTGTCAGTATACATTTGGTTTGGTTAACGAAAGAAAATGCACCGTCACTCTTACTTTACTTTTCTTTGCCACATATCTTTAGGGAGCTAATGTTAAAAACATGCTTTAAATTTTGTTAGCCAACCTGCTGAGGCTTTGAAATCCTGGCCTTTTTTCTCTAGGGTAATTGTTTCTGCTTTCTGCAGTAAAATAGGGCCAGTGACGGGTAGATTTTCTTGTTTGCATTTGCGAAAAAAGAGTACACTTAATTTCCAATGTCAGCAAACTTAGTGCCACGCAGGGTCTTCCGCTTTTGCGACACTCATTCTGCCACTTTAATTTGAAAATTTGACCTACCAAGTGGAGGGAGGCGGAACAGTGGGACGCTGAGAGGAGGGAGGCAGTGGTGTCCAGGATGCTGAGTGGAGTGAGGCGGATGGTGAAGGAAGGGAGGCTGAAGGGAGGGAGGTGGTATGGTGGGAGACAGAGTGGAGGGAGGCTGAGTGGAGAGAGGTGGCATGGTAGGAAGCGGAGAGGAGGGAGAGGTGATATGTGGGTTGCTAATTGGAGAGCAGAATGCTGAGTGGTAAGGGGCAGAGGCTGGTAGGGGTAGGTGTGGGTGGAGTGGAGAGAATGTTGAACAGAGCGAGGCTGTGTGGTGGGGTGTAGAGGGAGAGGGTATGGGGGAAGCTGGGCTGGGAATGGCAGTGCAGTTGAAAATGGGAGAACTGATGCCAGAACATTAGTGTTGTATTAATTATAACAAAATGAAAATACAAATTTTAATCAAATATTAAAAGACATTGAACTGAATAAACTGGAAAGTCATATACAGTTGAGCACCCCTAATCCGGAAATCCCTAATCTGGGAACACCCGTAATCCGGCAATATTTCAAAGGCGTAGGTACTTCGTGGAAAACAAACTTTTTTGCCGAATCATTGCTTCTTATTTACTGAAACTGTAACCAACCGAAGCGAGTATTGGAAGATTTTTAGCATACAATGTTGTCTATATTAATTATTGTGGGCAATGAAGGTCTTTTATTCAGCAAATTGAAGACATATTGTGTCGTTGCCAAGACGTGGGTGTGTGGCGTCTCGGAGATGGACAGTACTGGTCTTACATCGCGCGTGCATGTTTGCTTTATTCTTTGTGGCAACTCGAAGTAAAAACTATCTGCCATCTGCATAGTTTAATCCGTAATGATGTCTAACGTAAGCAGTTATAGCAGCAGCAAGGGGGCGAAGCAAAAGCACAGAACATTAACTGTCGCAGAAAAATCATAAGTGTTGAAAAAACTTGTTTTCGCTACATCAGTGAAGCGCCTGTACGTGTGATATGTACTCCGTTGGATCTTCGACAATCTATGAGAATAAGAAGCAAAGAATGAAAGAGAAGATCCTCAAATATTTCTGTGAAAGTGACACTAAGAAAGGGATGGCAATAAGAAAAACCACGCAAGGTCTAGTGCCGTTTTAGATCGCATACTTATGCACTATGCAGTGGCTTCGACTGCATCGAAGTGAAGGGCTCAGTATTTCAGGCCAAATGTTAAAGGAGCAGGCTAAAATATTTTATAGAATTTGATAGATTGTAGATACAGTAGAACCTCACTTATGAAACTTGCAGCGTACAGCCAAAAAAAGTTCCATTAGTGAGGAAGTTTCACAACTAAGGTTTCATAGTAAGGGAACACGAAACCCTTTTCAACTGTCCTATTTGGTCTGCTTTGTTTCATGGTTGCAATTAAATGTTTGGATACAGGCAAATGAAACCTAATAATTTATTGTACTTACAAGCGACTCTACAAATGTAAGCGTGTTCATGTTACCAAGAAAGAAACAACGTGCATTTGCATTCCTGAAGTTTGGTAAGATCTATTCTCAAAGTTGAGTTTCTTGGTCTAATAGTTAGCATTCATGGCACTTGACCAGCAGGGATTACTTTCAATTAATGCTTGGCACATTTTTAATGTCGTCTATTGTCAGTCCATCTTCTACTAACAAGCACCAGTTTATGCAGGAGTATTGCTTACTAAAAAATCTGCTGTGATTAATAGGTAATATTCTCCTTTACAAGCTAGTTTTCTTCTAAAATAGAATATCACTAGACATGAACAGAGATCTAACTGAAAATAGTTTTGAAATTCTATTAAAATATCAGAAAACAATTGGTATTAGAAGTTATATATTGTAATCATTCAGCCGTTTCGAAATTATAAATCATAAATTTACCTTGATTTTTCGTCATCTAATTAAGAGTGCAACCCCCAATAAAAATTATTAAAAATGGTGGATTTTTGACTTTTCGAAAAAGTGACCTCCGGTTCCCACGCCTTAACTTTTTAACAATGCATCCAATCTGGAATCTGACAAAAAATTCTAAGCTGGAAATTGAATATTCTACAAGTGACCCACCCCTCTTTCTACGCCTCGTAGTTTTCTCACCTCAAACTTGAAATAGTGAAAAATTTCCTGTTTTTCACAGTTTTTCGACTCTAGCTCCTAAACTAAGAGTCCGTTCTCAATTTTGACAGGCTAAGATTTTCAGCCCTTCATGAGGTCTACAACTTCCTGCTTTCCAATTTATTCTAACCCTCATAGTTCTCTGGTAAAATGCCGCCAAATTTGCTTTTTGTAAAATTCTCGAATGTTTCATTCCCTCACATCTCCACTAATGGAGATATGACATTAAAAGTTGATACACGTATGCACTATGACATGCACTTCAGGAATAAGTAGCGAAAACGTGGACGTTTTATCTTAAAACCACCTAAAAAAATTAAAAATTGTGGAATTTTCGTCCAGTGTTGGCGCAACCCTCTCGTTTTTCGTCCGTTGCTTCCGATCGGTAGGTTCTTTTTCCATTCTGATGAATTCCTTTTGTTACCATTAAAATTGCCTAGTGATCAATACCTTACATATTTTCCTTACTCTCACGATAAACTTGCAACAATCCCTCATAGTCCGAATTTATGAAGCTCTGTAGGTGAGTTAGCTCACTGATAAGTCATATAAGTGAAGAATTTCATACTATAGGACTGGAAAAAATGTTTTATATTGGAGTTTTTCGTGCAAATGAAAAGTTTCATAAGGGAGGTAGGAAATACATGGGGTCTTATGGGGTTATTAACCGGACCAAAAAAATCGGTGTATAAATGAGGTCGTCTATAAGAGGGTCGTATATCCAAGGTTCTACTGAATGTTCAAAAAGGCAACCAAGGATAGACAAGAATCTTCCTCCAAGGCTTCCTCCTCAATCACTCCCGATGTATCGTCGGATAGCTGCACAGATGGAAGCACCGGTAGCAGCGAGCATTGACGGCGCGGGGTAGACAGTTCATTGAATCAGATGATATCATATTAAACACAGTGGCATAAGGATTACAAGGAACATTGGAAGCAATGAAAAATTGTCATTTGTTTATATTACATATTTATCAACTAATAACATTGTACTGTTGGATGTGCAGCAATATGTTCTATGTATTCTTTTCACTCTGTCGTTTTGCGATATGTACCGGTTGACTGATTTTGTGTTTTTGAATTTTGAAAAAGTTAATTTCTTATTTTTTTAAAATTATTTTTTAAATAATACAGAATTTATTCAAATTTCATTGAATTTGCTATAATTTATCAAATTCCCTCATAAAAAACATTGCGGACCCCGTAAGTATACTGGTTACTACCACAGCACCCATAATCCAGCATACCCCTAATCCGGCTCAACTTTACAGTGTAATGAAGGGGGATGAACTGAAGTACTTAACTCCATGTAACTATGAATAAATTGCACGTTTCACATACCCCATCTGGGAGTGTGACAAGCGGAGGGGTGTGTTTTTTTACCAGTGGTAGTCCTGTACCCTCAACCCAGCTTGGTACATAATTAATGTGAGGTATCCATTGTTTACCTGGTAATAACAATAATACATTTATTTGCCCAAAAATCTAGTACAAAGTTGTAATAGATTTTAGGCATGTCAAAGAAAATACAAAAGAAAAACACATAACAGCAGAATAAATTAAAAGTCACCAGTACACAATATAGATATATCAAGACAGTAAATCACAAATTAACTAAAAGTTATCAGCTAGGAAGTCATTAATAGAGTAATATAGTTTTGCTAGAAGAAAAGCCTATACATTACGCTTGAATAGACTAAAGCAAGGTGAATTGGTTTAATGACTTGGTAGTTCATTGTATAGCTGCATACCCATATGTTTAGGACCCATTGCAGATTTATTGGTCCGAACGAAAGGTTGATGCAACTGATGATGCTGTCTAGTTGCATGGTTGTGAACATCAGAGTTCAGGTCATAGTGGCAGAGATTAGTTCTAGTTTGAAGGATGGCAGACATTATATATATATACATGGAAGTGGTAAAATATTCATTTTCTGAAATAGGGGTCTGCAAGGGGCATGATAAATAGCATGCAGCATAAGTTGCACAACCTACTTTTGAATTCTAAATAATATTATGGCATTAGTAGAAGTCCCACTAAGAGAATACTATAGACTAAATGTGAATAAAACAGGCTATAATAAATATTTAGGAGAACATGAATAGACACAGTGGCGCGAATGGATCTTATAAGGAAGCATATGGAACTAAGTTTGTTAGCCAGAATGCAAATATGGGTATCCCAGGAAACATTTGATTGGATGTTAAGGCATAGAAATTTCACACTATTAACTTGTCGAATAATTGTACCATTAATTTCAAGTTTGTGAACATTGTTGAAGTTAATAATATGCGATTTCTCAACATTTAGGTAGTTCTCAAGTTCTTGGGAAAAATACGTGTGGCAAAGCTTCACGATTTATAATGCAAGGTTGTGGATGCCCGCATGAATGCCATTGTTTATGGCATCTAAAAATATTTTTTGTTTCTGTTGGGACCGGGACTAAGGTTTGTAATTTTGTAATATCGGAAATTTCGTAATATCGTTTCTTTTACCATAATTTGGATACCCCTTTGGTCGGGACCTATGATTTTGCTTTGTAAAAACAAAAGTTCGTAAGAACGTAGTTCGTAATAACGAGAGTACTGTATGGACATTATTCCTCTTGTATTGGCAATAATATTTGTTAGAGTATACTTTGTGACCTCTCTTTCATCCCTACCAATAATTAACCATTCCCATTTTAGGCAGTTGATGCTGGAGTTAAAGTTCTTCGAAGTGCTGCAGACAGCATTAGTGATGCAGAAGTAAACAAAGGCAAAGCTCAACTGCGAGCTGCTCTCCTAATGGCTTTTGAGCAAGGGGAAATATTGAATGAGGAGATCGGTTTGCAGGCTGGCCTGCTGGCTTCACATTCCAAGGAAAGCACCCTCCCTATGTCTGCTCCCTCTCAGATAGTAGCTGCCATCGATAGTGTTAGCACTGCAGATGTCAAAGCTGTGAGTATTATATTTTTAAGTAATGAGCAATTTCATTTTTGTGAATTATTTTTTCTTTGCTTTATCAATGGCATAGTAAATGCCGTATGAAATATTGAACTTCTTGGATTTAGAAGTGTACCCAAGGATGATTTATCATGTGAATTCAAGTATTTTTAATTTAAAAAAATGCTTTTCATATCAAGTGCGTTTTGATGCACTTTGCTTCCAGCTTAGTCTACCATATGTATTCATGTAGGAAAAGGATCCTGGTTTAAAGCAGCTAAGCTCAAATGTTGGTATAAAGGACTGATTTTTTATGCATCTTAAAATCATTTACTGTTTACCTTCAAGCATAATTTGAAACATTTCTATCTCTTTTTGGCCATTGAAAACCTGCCCCTGATTTATAATTTGGTCACTTAAGAAAGAGATGTCTTTTTTCTGGGAAATATTTGTCATGTGGCTGGCATAAGCTTATTGTAATCCTTAATGCATAGGTCACCATAGCACTTTTCACTATCTTGTAGGAAACTTTCAATGCCTCATGCACTTAGACGTCTGCATTGCAAATTGTATGGATGCGAACTATGGAAACATTATTATGTTAACCCAGAAATACAAGATACCCAGGCTTTTTGTAGACAATTCAGTTAGAGCTCCAAACTATCTGTTGTTGGAAGTGAGGACTTAAAAAGTCATATCTCCCTAATAAAACAGAAGGGTTATTATTAGGGATGAACAGGAAAGGCATTTCTGATTTTGGGACAGGATGGGAAAAATTTTCTTGACTATTTCAGGACGGGAATCGGGAAAGAGCTGAACCTTCTTGCTTTCTCCCCCTTCCCAGCGTTAGCATCACACAAAAATAAATAAAACTTTATATCAATAGATTCAAAAAAGTGTAGGCTATAACTTTATAGGAAAGGTTTTTACATAATATGACACATAAAAAACCTATAGGGTCATTCCATGTCAAGTGGTCTAGGGCTCCCCGCTCGACCATCTCGGATTTTAATGAAATTTTGTGTGGATAGTTGTACATACCTTTAATGAAAATGTGTTAAATTTTAGGTCCGTTAGTGAAATACTTTTGGAGATATAGCCGTTTGTGTGACCCCATGTCACGACCACCTGCCACATGGATGTGAAATTTTCGCAATATTGAGACATGATATCTCTGTAGCCTTTTTGCCTAAACAAATGATACATACCTATAATTGTCAACTTTTAGTGCTCTGTTCAATGAAAATTATTGTAGCATTTTCTCAAAGCGTACTGAGTATATAAAATGCAGCAAAGTCGGCCTCAGAAATTAATTCTCCAAAATAATTTCAAACTTTAGCGTGCTCTGTCTCTTTCAAGAATTGTTCAATGGATATCAAATTCCTTCTACAATATTTCCATGTAAGTGAGCTTTAGATAGCGTAGTTTCAAACACCTGGCGTTTTTAGTTAGTTTATAAATCACGTCAAAAGTTCACGACTTTTGTAAAAAGGTCAAAAATAGGGTGTTTTCAACCCGTTTTTGCAAAAAAACTACCTACTGCAAATTCCGTTAAACCTATCTCATTAGATAGGGCATTTCTTTAAACCCCTAGAAAAGTGAATTTAATGAGCTAATGCGGACACATAATGGCGTGGCAAGGAGGTCCATGGGTGAGATACAATCAACCTTCATCAGCGCCACGCAACGACGAACTCCTGTAACTACATGCGTGGGGTGAGATGATAGCTATCCTACGAACGCATGTTTTCGAAATGAAGCCGAAACAATGCAATTTGGAAGTCGTCGCCACTGGAAACGGCTTAAATATCAACAGGCAGTTCTGCCACTTCGGAGTTCGTGCTTGATATGTAACAGGCTTATATTGACACACCGATATTATATTGCGTTGGTCCATGGTGACATTGCCACTACCAATCCAAGTATGTACTTGAACTGTCAACCCCACCACCACAGGGGTCACGCCCGATAGCCGTGCAATACCAGCCACGGGTGGGTCTCTTGTCCTGGTTCCCAAGCCAGTAATTTTGTGTGTCACTGAGGTTTCAAAGCTCTTTGCGGTGGTACGTCCGAATTTTAAGATATTTATCTAATTTCGCTGGAAATGGCTATCAAAGTCATGATTAAAGTTTGATCAACTGTCTACATCTTATTATATTTACTTATCATTTTAGACAGCACAGTCTCAGCAAATTCAAATTTTCTTCCGAATGTCGTCACGGAAGGAGCAGAGAGCATGCTGACGAGGTGTTGATCCAGAACCCAGTAGGTGTACTATCTTCTTTCGGGCCAATAAAATGATTCAGCAGGACCTCGATAATGCATAAATGTTATCAGTGTGTCATTTTGATCACTCGTTACTTCAACAACAATGCCGATCCACCATTCACTCTCATAGACGCAGGAAACATAGCAACCAGGGAATATTTTACGGAATTTCAAAGACACTTCGGGTGAGTGACAAAGGATAGCGACGAAATTTATGTAGTCATTTGACACTTTACTGACTCGAATTGAGTGTGAATTGCACGGAATAAATTGGTGATGCTCTCTAGTTTCAGAAATTGTTCTGCCTTTCCTTCCATCTTTTTTCTAGGAACTTTTTACTGTCTTCAATTTGTTCTTTTGAAACATATATATATATATTTTCTTCTGCGTATGTTTTGGTCGCAAAAGTTGAAACTCACCTCACTCAAACCCAACCTGTCACCTACGGGTACTCACCCTAAGTGTCTTTGAAATTATGTAAAATATTCCCGGTTGCTATGTTTCCTGCGTCTACGAGAGTGAATGGTGGATCGGCATTGTTGTTGAAGTAACGAGTGATCAAAATGACGGATTGATAATATTTATGCATTATCGAGGTCCTGCTGAATCATTTTATTGGCCCCAAAAGAAGATAGTACACCTGCTGGGTTCTGGATCAACACCTCGTCAGCATGCTCTCTGCTCCTTCCGTGACGACATTCGGAAGAAAATTTGAATTTGCTGAGACTGTGCTGTCTAAAATGATAAGTAAATATAATAAGATGTAGACAGTTGATCAAACTTTAATCATGACTTTGATAGCCATTTCCAGCGAAATTAGATAAATATCTTTAAATTTGTACGTACCACCGCAAAGAGTTTTGAAAACTCAATGACACACAAAATTACTGGCTTGGGAACCAGGACAAGAGACTCACCTGTGGCTGGTATTGCACGGCTATCGGGCGTGACCCGTATGGTGGTGGGGTTGACAGTTCAAGTACATACTTGGATTGGTAGTGGCAATGTCACCATGGACCAACGCAATATAATATCGGTGTGTCAATATAAGCCTGTTAAATATGTGGCGACCGTAAATGGTGCCATCATCTTGTATATTGTTGCCACGAAGGCCTTGCTGTTTTGTAAGGATTGTCACCTTAGGTGTCGAAGGTGTGTGCCTTGTCAGCGCTCAAAAGTTCACCGACATGTCAAATCGCTGATTGGAAATTTCTTTCCTCCTTCCAGTAGGTTTTCTCACATACATGTTGATATAATTGAACTGCCAATTGTTAATTCCTACCGCTACTGCCTGACTGTGATCGATCGGTACACTCGTTGGAGTGAAGTTCAACCCATGCAATGCATCATTGCAGAGGCAACTACCGCAGCTTTGTTAACATGCTGGATTTCTCGTTTTGGGTGCCCGCAAAAGATCACTGCTGATCGGGGGACACAATTTACTTCGTTTCTTTTTAGTAACTTGACAAGACAATTCAGCATCGAGATTTTGCATACGACTAGTCTTCATCCTCAGGCAAACGGTATGGTGGAGAGATTTCACCGCCAGTTAAAAGCCGCCTTAATGGCTCACGGAATAAATTGGTTAGAAGCCCTTCCGCTTGTTTTACTAGAAATCCATAGTTCGTTCAGAGAAGATATCAATACTTCTCCAGCAGAATAGGTTTATGGCGAACCCCTCCGACTTCCTGGTGATTTAATTAGATCTACTTCTGGCATAATAGAGGATTCAAGTAGCTTCTTATCACGTCGGGGTCACCAATGTAGAGATGGGTAAGTGAGAAGATCTCCACGTTTATCGAATGAATTTATTAGAGCTTTTCTGCAATGCCTCTTATAATCACAGTCCATGACTTAGTTACATAAACATAAACAAATCAGCAAGGCCTCCTTGGAAACAATATACAAGATGATGGCACCATTTACGGTCGCTACAAATATCAGGCACGAACTCCGAAGTGGCAGAACTGCCTGTTAATATTTAAGCCGTTTCCAGTGGCGACGACTTCCAAATTGCATTGTTTCGGCTTCATTGCGAAAACATGCGTTCGTAGGATAGCTATCATCTCACCCCACGCATGTAGTTACAGGAGTTAGTCGTTGCGTGGCGCTGATGAAGGTTGATTGTATCTCACCCATGGACCTCCTTGCCATGCCATTATGTGTCCGCGTTAGCTCATTAAATTCACTTTTCTTGGGGTTTAAAGAAATGCCCTATCTAATGAGGTAGGTTTTTACGGAATTTGCAGTAGGTAGTTTTTTGCAAAAACGGGTTGAAAACACCCTATTTTTGACCTTTTTACAAAAGTCGTGAATTTTTGACGTGATTTATAAACTAACTAAAAATGCCAGGTGTTTTAAACTACGCTATCAAAAGCTCACTTACATGGAAATATTGTATAAGGAATTTGATATCCATTGAACAATTCTTGAAAGATACAGAGCACGCTAAAGTTTGAAATTATTTTGGAGAATTAATTTCTGAAGCCGACTTTGCTGCATTTTATATACTGCATGCTAATGCTAATACTACTAATGCAGTCTCTGAATTAGAGCAAGGGCTTTTTTCCCATCTCTCGTTTATGTATTTCATCGCTAACGAGTCAGTTTCCCTGACTTGAGTGCTCGTCTATTTATTATATTTTTGATTAGCACTTCAAATTTTTTCGTAGAACAAATTGTGTTCAGAAGAAATTTACCCATGATGTACATACATATCTCCTTTGACTTGGGCTCTAAATTATGACAAATGGTGGTTGAAGGTTTGGAATCCTAGACTCGAGACACTCGTTGATTGTCATGTTTCTGTATCCTCCTAAATTGCAACTGTAATTAGGAAGCCTGGGTAGCTTAGTAGTCAGTGCATTGGCTTGGCAAGCCAAAGGTCCATGGTTCGATTCCCGGTCCAGGGCGATTTTTTCCTGTGGTAATTAATCCGTTATTCCATCGTCATGTTTAGCAGCAGTCATGAACATCTTTATTCGTGGCCTAGCACAGCATAAGTGCCTGGTATATGGATGGATGCAATCACATGGGTTGTGGCTTCCTTGAAGTCCGTTGCTCCCTTGAATTGCCATCTTTGATAGACCGCAAGGGCTTAACATCCAGTCCCCTTGTATCCTCCTAAATTGTCTCTGGAATTAAGAATCCTGGGTAGCATAGTGGTCTGCGCTTTGGCCCGCCAAGCCAAAAGTACAGGCCGATTTTTCCTGTGGCAATTTATCTATTATTCATCACTGTGTTTAGCAACAGTCATGAAAATCTTCATCAGGGGTGGGGCTAGTTTTTTCAAAATTAAATGTAAATAACAGTTTTCCTAAGCTGGAAAGTTTCAGGCTATGTGGAAATTCATTTTCAAACTGAGAGATAAAAAGGCTGTATCTTTCCACTGATTTTTATTACTGTAGGTACAGCTGGTTTCAACTACTTAGGCATATTCAGGTTTAAAGGTTGTTGTCTATTTATTGTTACCCATTGTTTCTAGGTTATTGAGGTGTAGGTTGAATAGGGGGAGTAAGGAATAGAGGGGAGGATGGACAGGGGAGGTTGGTGGTGGAGTTTTAGGTGCTGGGTAATGGGTTCAGTATTTCAATGGGTGACCACTAATCTCCCCCCACACTTTACCCCCCCCCCTTTAGTTTTGAGTATATAATTGACAGACATGCTCGGTGTTTGCTCTTTAATTTGTTCTGAATATTTATTGGGAATAAAGTGACCTTATCCTGGGGAATGTGAGTGTGTTGTAAAATCAGCTGAGAATAAGTTATTGAAAATGTGTTTGTACATATAAATATTTTGAAAAAATATTGTAGGGATGTGTGCTTATTGATGTTACTTAAAGCAAGGAAGAGTAATGTAGGAAAGCCCATCCTGCATGGAATAGTTTTTAATTTCCAGTGTTTCAAGCAATTAATTTATATGAAATGCCATCACTGTGACTTTTTCATTTACTTATCCATTTATTACAGGCTGCTAAGAAGATAGCAGGTGGAAAGCTGTGTATGTCAGCAGTTGGTGATCTTTCAACTGTCCCATACCTAGATCAATTGAAGTAAAAGTTAAAGCATTTTAAATAAAAAATCCACTCTGCAGTTGTTTGTTCAAGCATTGCTGGAATGTACATATTTTATTGTACAGTAGTTAACATTAAACATAAAACTGTAATTTAATTACTTCCTATTTTTTTTTTGGCATCATACCTGTGCATTTTGCCACATGTTGTTTTTAGCTTGTCAAGAAAGGTATGTATTCGTCAATTCAAACCTAATGTTAAAAGAGTATTGGGTTATTGTATTATTTATTGGACATAACAAGTATTGTCTTTTATATCCCAGGCATTAATATTCATTTGATTGCTTCTAAATTATTGAGAAAATTATTTTGTAAAATCAACATATCCTCTTCTCTGTTTAAGAATTTGAAATAACAATTATTTTGAGCCACTTAAGGGTCTTTGTTTAGCTACCCATTTTGTTCAAATACCTGTGGGAAACTACAAATAAAACCAGTGCAGGGTTAAAGGCAGGAGAAAAACCTAATGCATGAATGCATATATGTATTCAGATGTGGGCTGCCACCTGGGACTCTACCTTTCTGTCTTAGTGGGGATACCAAAACCTGAACAAAAATAGATTTCAAGTGTACTTACTACAGCCTAATATTGATTCATTGTAATTGATGACAGTAACACAAGGTATAAGGAATGATAGTCACTTAATGTGTAAGGAATTAGTATTTATTAATTACTGTATTTCATTGCCTATAGGAAGCACTCGCCTATGAGATGCACAATGATTTTTCGAGTTAGATTTTAGAATAACAATTTACATCCATTAATGTAAACAATTTATTGGAAGAAAATGGGATTGTTGACTTCTGAAAATAGCAACTATTTAAGTTGTTGTAGAATAGAAATGGATGATGAAGTGTTCACCTTTAACTCGCTGCCGCAATGCAGGTTTCAATGATAGTAGAGAGTTAGGTACCTCTGACAGGAATGCAAAATCAGATGCATGAGAGCATAGCTTTACCCCTAACAGGCTGATTTCAGAATTCATTTTTGAGTGAAAAAATCATCTTATGGGGCAGGAAATTCTGTTGTTAATAAAGGTGACTCATTAGATTTTTGGCAGGAAAGAGGTGTATTGCAAAATGGAAAAGTGGGGGGAAGCTACTTGCCTAAGTGAAAAATTTTTCTTGAGATACCCCTGTTGGTGATGGTGTAAGTATGGATCTTGCTCTTCCTTCATTTTAGTAATCTATGCACTTATCACTTAGCTGAGACCCCATCTCATCATAAAATTATGAGAAATGGGACTTTGTAGCTATCCACCAATGCTTCAGTATTATATTAAACTGCTGATGAGGTAATTTTCCGAGTGTAGACCTGCCTCGCAGAAAATGTTCAGGGATTAGGCAGTGTGGTTTTTAATCTGAATGGCAATCTAGTAACTGTCAAAACTTAATTAATGCAATGAGATGTCTTCTAAATGATTATTTGCACCCAGTGAGTTAATTTTGATGTGTCCAAAGTAACGTGTTTCAATAATATTTATTAATATTTATAATACATATATTTATTTATTGGTTCCTAAAAGATAGGTTTGTTAACAAGTATGGAACTTGACAATATGCCTTCTTACAGGCAGCACAATAGTTGATAAATCAAATAAAATCACTAAACATATAAGAATTAATCACAAAGGGTATAATTAAAATAGTTACAACAAAATTACCAGTATATCACTGTAAAAAATCATTTTTCAAGTGACAGAGACATAAATTCATCAATGGAGTAGCATTGATGGTCACAGAGAAATTGGTATAGTTTAGATTTGAATGAGCCAAAATTATGTGTTTCTCTAAAATTTCTTGGTAAAACATTCATAAATTTAACACAAGTATACCCAGGGCTCTTTGCAAACATGGCTGAATTGTGGGCAGTTATTCTGATGTCATTACAGCATCTAGTGCTATAATGATGAACATTATTATTAGTATCCAAGTTGAACAGGGCTTCATTTTGATGCATGAAAATTACTGTATGGAATATGTACAAACAGGGAAGAGTGAGAATTTTTAGTTTTTTAAATGAGGTCTACAACTGGTTGTCCTTGGACTATTTACTATGATTCTTATTCCCCATTTTTGAAGTCTAAATAGGCGAAAGAGATAGTGTGAGTGCTCTCAAACCATGATTCCATATTTCAACAGACTATGAATAAATGCATAGTAAAGCGTAAGTGCAGTAGCAGTATCAACCCTAGTTACTATTCTCCTAAGGAGGTTGCAACCTGAGGCCACTTTGGAACAAATTTTATCTACCTGCATTTCCCAGGATAGTGACTCATGAGCATGTATCCCTAAGAATTTATTCACAGAGGACGACTTAAGAAAAGGTCCATTTAGCTTTAGTAGTGGAGAGGTGGTGATATTTTTTTGATTGGGGTGGAACTGGATGAAAGTGATTTTTTCGCTGTTAATAAAAACAAAGTTATATTTGCACAAGTTGGTCAGGCAGTCGATATTTTGCTGCACTGCAGCAAGATTTAGAGTTTCAGAGGAAGTCAAGTGCGTTGTATCATCAGCATACCTTGTAACCTGATGCACCGGATTTTCCTTCTCCGGAACACCTTTAACTTTTCCTCTCTCCCTCTACGTCGTATTTTTTTTATTTTGTTTTTTTTTCCATCCATCGTTCTGCGTTTATAGCTTTCTTCTCTGACCTTCTAACTCTCCTTTGTTACTTGTTTATTAATTTCTTTTGTTTCCTAGTTTCACCATCTTAATCATTATTTACTTACGCCTCCCCAATTTTGCATTGTTACCCCTCGGAAACACTACTTATATCGCTATTAGTTCATGGACCTTAGGTTACAACATATATACTGATGTAATAATAAAATTGAGTTGTATAAATGAGGAATTATTCGGGACCCAGTATTGATCCTTGGGGAACTCCTCCCTCTATCTTCAAGGGGTTAGAAGTAATGAAGGATTTGGATTCTACTGAGAAGATGTTTACTACTTGTGACCTTCCTGTTAAAAAAAGATTTAATCCATTGATTAGCCAACCCTGAAATCCCATAATTCTTGAGTTTCCTCAGATGCACTGCGTGATCGACTGAATCTAAAGCCTTTTTAAGGTCATAGAAAACCCTAATCACACTCTTCTGTTTATCAAGCGTAATTAAAATGTCGTGATTGAATATTTTTGGCAGTTTCTGTTAATTTTTTTTATAAAACCGAATTGGGAATCGGAAAGAATATTGAATTTGCTTAGAAAGCACAGCAGTCTATTATACATTACTTGTTCAAGAATCTTAGAGAAAACAGATAGAATGGAAATGGGTTTGTAGCTATTTAAGTTTTGTGCATCACCTCCTTTGAACACCGGAATTACTTTAGCTGTCTTTAGTCTACTAGGGAAAATCCCAGAAGTCATAGATTCCTTGACTATGTGTATGATAATGTGAATCACTGAAGAGTTTTCAATGCCATTGACCATAGGGCTAGGTATATCATCATAACCAGCTGAGTGCTTCTTATTTATTTTCTTAATGATGCTGGTAGTTTCTTTGACATTCGCTGGGTGAAGAAAGATTATTTGGGCATGGTGGGAAATACCCTGAGCATTGTGGGACAGCGGATGATATTTGCTTTCAAGCAGTTTGGTTATGGAATTGAGGAAATTTTCTTTGAATAGATTGGCAATATCATATTGATTGGTTTCAAGAGCATTCCCAGCCACCGCAGGATGTCCATTGGATGTCCATTTGGCATCCATACATCCTGGATCCCTCAGAGACGTCCATAGGATGTCCAATGGATGGCATAATACTGACATCCTTATTAAGTCCATTGACTGACATCCACTGGACGTCCAAAATGTAGCCATTTGATGACATCCATATGAAGTCCACCCCAGGATGTCCATTGGATGTCCATTTGAGATCCATACATCCTGGATCCCTCAGGGACGTCCATAGGATGTCCAATGGATGTTATAATAATGACATCCTTATTAAGTCCATTGACTGACATCCACTGGACATCCAGATGATGACTATTTGATGACATCCTCTATAAGTCCGCTGAATGTCATCCATTGGACATCCAGAAAATGACATCCCTATGACGCCCATTGACTGGCATCCACTGGACATCCAGAAGGTAGCCATTTGATGACATCCATATGAAGTCCATGCAATGGTACCCAATGGACATCCAGATGATGACCATTTGATGACATCCTCTAAAACTCCACTGAATGTCATCCATTGGACATTCAGAAAATTACATCCCTATGACGTCCATGGACTGGCATCCACTGGACATACAGAAAATAACTTGAAAACCTTTTCGATTAGATTAATTTTTAGTGAAATGGCATTTAAGTCATTCCACAGCTAGCACAAGGGATATGTTCTCCAAAATAAAAGTAAGACATTCAGTGGGTAGGATAAATCATCACTTTTTTCTTCATTTTTTCGATGTATTCTGCACCATCTCTGCTTTCAACATAATGCTTTTCGGAAATTAAATTATCTCCAAAAAGCAGTATGCGGAGACTGAACGATAAAAGCAATCATTTTAATGGTTCCTGCCTTAATTGCAACAGCAATACCGTTAATTAATTTGTGAGTGTGTCTTCCTTCAATCAAGCAATCACGTGTCTTTCATTCAGATCAAAACTGAATATAAATCAATAACAGAGTCGAGATAACAGAATTAATTGCTCTGGATGTCAACTCAAAAAAATTATATATAATTATCAAGGATTGCATATTTCTCAACAATGGCTGTGCTAGTTAGGTATGGCTAGAGTCACAGATTTAAGTAATAATAATCATTCGATTAATCGTGGCTGTTGCCGCCACACAGTGAGCGAACAACCCTTAAGTACACGTACACCCAGTGAATCCTAAATGGTGACCCAAACATGTTAAGGAATTTAAAACGTACATTCTGAAAATCATGACAAAAACTTGTGGTTTTGAAAAATGCGGGCCCGGGTCGCAGCGCCCGCAGCGCCGAACAAATGAAGAACGTTATTTGTATAGCGTTTTGGCGGTTTTGGCAGGGACGCCGTTCAGAGAATAGAATTTTCCTGGTTAACTGAGTTTCTGGCTATCACCTGTAGCTGATATTAACTTGGATACTAGATATACGTCAACAAAGTTTTTAGACACTACGCTTGAAAGTTTTACTCGTCCATTTTGGCGTTTACGCGAGTTGGGATCAGACGTGCCTTTTGCTGAAGTACCCTCCATAATTTCAACGAAGGCACATAGAAATCACTTCGCCAAACTATAGAAGCAAGGTAAGTTGTTTTTCTTATTTCTTTTTATTACGCTGAACACGATAGCCCGTCTCTCCATCGCTGTCTAAGAAATCGTGCCCCTAGTTAGATTAAGTTCACCATGTTAATTGTTGTGTAAGCGTTATTCTTTCTCTGTACCACGAGTTACTTTTTATTGTATTTACCGGTGTATTTTCACGTTTTGTGGTATGTACTGAGAAGTGTTCCACCTGTACCATCTAGTACCACAACTTTAGTATGGTGTACAGAACTCATTTGCTTTTATATGAAATGCAAATATCTAAGAGGTGATTTCTGGTACCTAAATTAGTGGAATAGATGAGAAAATCAGTGAATACAACAATTTTTTACTGTAATTTGCGTTGAATGTGTAGTTCAATCGTGTACTGAATAATCGGTTTACATAACCAGTGATAAACTATAAGGGCTACTGTGCATAGTGGTGCAGTAAGCATCATTGCTTAAGAATGTATGTTGATCAGCAACTGTTTTATATAACCTAACATTATAAGCTCTGTTGATTTGGATATTGTATTCATGACAAAATCTATTTGGGTATTGTATACTCAAATACAATATTTAAAATTATTTCTTTTATTACACAGTGGTTATAACTTGTATTTCTAGCTGGGATCCGAGCAGCTTGTCCTACTTCAACAGAAGCTTAAGTGAATATCGAAGTGGGTGTAAGTTTGGCACAGGCCCAAGACTGAGGGAGGAAGATCTTAGCAGCAAATGTGTGTGTGATGTAAGGACAATAGAGGGAAGAAGAGAAGTAAATGTGTGGACATGTGATTTATTAACTCTCTCGTTAATAGTCTCAATTAAGGTGTAATCCAATCAAAAAATGTGCAAGATTTTTATTTTTTCATTATATACAAATACTAATCACTCAGGGCTTCCCCTAGTACCATTCTGCACTGTGTTTATTTGCTATTCAGTCAAAAACATCTTCATAAGAATGTATGTAATGAATTAATAACTTTTTTACTTTAATAAAAGTCATATTATTACTGTACCTTAGCATTTTAATTTCATATATTTTATTACTGTGAAATTTTTGTTCTAACACTAGGTAAGAGGATCAAGCGAACTTGTAATAATACAGTTCTTATCATGAGATATTCACCATATGATTGGGAATTTCTACTATAACTAGCTTGTTTGAATGATTTGACTGCTGCCATGGGTCTTGCAGAACATAAGTTTCTCTGTATTTAGCTGAAGAATGAGCAAATTTACAATAAGTTCCTTATTGCTGTTCATGTTTAATCACCTGCTTTAAGTTACAGTGAGGATTTTATACCATAATTTACACTTGGTTAACTTTTATCCGTGTAATTCAATTCTCTCTAAATTACATATGTTCTCAATGGTATTACAATAATTAACTAATCTTAATTCCTTACATATTGTCACGATTCTAGTATTCATTGGTTCACTGCATTCGATCTCATCTGATAGAATAATTTCAGCAAATAAAGTTTGTTGGTATGTGGATTTCACATAATTTTCATATGCTGTACCTAGGTTGATTTTATGCCGAGCCTATGTCAGCTTGATGTCGGACCTATGTCGAGCATTTGTCGGCTTCTGTTGGGCCTATGTCGGGCCTGTATAGGCTTGTTGGCCTGATCTCGCCTTGATGTCAGGCAGGTGTTAGGTTGATGTCGGCAAATTATCAACATCCATTCCTGAGCCTAAAATGGACATCCCATGAAGGTCCACAATTGGGACCTTCACAGGATGTCCATGGGATGTCAAATGGATGTCCATGGATGTCCAGGTCATCCAATGGACATCCAATGGATGTCCCTGCAAATCATCAACATCCATGCCTGAGCCTAAAATGGACATCCCATGGAGGTCCACAAGTGGGACATTTGGACATCCACAGGATGTCCATGGGATGTCAAATGGATGTCCATGGATGTCAGTGACATCCATGAATGGACATCCATTGGATGTCCAATGGATGTCATTGCAGTGGCTGGGTTATTATGAGAAACAGCATATATACTAGGCCTCTTGAGATTCCAAGCACTGGGGACTATGTTTAATGAGCTTCCCTGCAGATTTACTAGGATTGTTGGATGAATTTATAATTTGCATAATTTTCGTGATTTGTGACATTTAAATTTGTCCTTGTACTAAAAATGAGATTCATCTCTGAGAAAGGGAGTTGATTTTCTATATGAAACTTTCTATTTCTAAAGTGAGCTGTCATTGAATAAGGTGTATACATTTGTAGTATAAGTGCACATAATGAAATAATTTAAGAGAGGATATTATGCCCTTAGCCGGGGGAATCCCTGGGTTTGGGTGGTTTGTAATCAATTGTTTTTAGGAACTATGTACTTATTTTTTCATGGCTTAAAGCCTTATCATGCCTGAAACTAAATTTGTATTAGGTAGTTCTGGTCCTCAGCAAGGAAGTAACATTATGTCTCGGACTTCAGTTTCAGATATACAGTGTGTCCTCGTTTAACGTTGTTAACTCGTTCCTGAAAAAGTAGACGTTAAGCGAAACAGCGTTAAACTAGGCAGTATTTTCCATAAGAAACCATGTAAAAAATAAAAATCGGTTCCAAACTCACCAATGGTAAAGGTATCATAGGGTCCAATCTGGGAGAAATTCTTGTGTGAGAATAGTAGAAAAGTAAGGGGTATTTGATGAATGGTAAAGGAAAGTGAAAGGAATGCGCATTTATTAAATGTTAGAAAAAAAGGCATGAGATTCTTAGTTTTGAAGAAAATTAAGTTTGAAAATGACTAAATTCGCGTATTTTTTGTGATATTTTGACGCCATATTGCGAGATTTTTGGAAGTTCCGGTAGAGGGATACGGACTAATTTCACGTCTGAAATATGGCCTTACCCCCCAACAACGTTGCCGGTCTGTGGATTGAAACGGGTGCTAAGGTGGGACAGTACGCGGCGTCGAGAAGGCCATTTCTGAACAGAAAAATAGGTTATTTGGCCCACCCCAATGGTGATTGGATTGCGTAAAATCACGGCGAGAGGCGAGTTGTTGATGAAAGTTCCGTATGGAGGCAGTGGAATGAAGTACCTCCAAAGATTATAGGGTAGCTCCGAGAGGTTTCCCGTCCCTCCTGAGTGTGATAAAGCCGTCGAAAAGCGGGAATAGTTTTTAAGTTGAATGCGGGAAAAGTCATGGCTGTTGGGTATAGAAAATGAAGACACTGCTCGACCGCTGCGCCGTTTGGGGGAACAAGGAGGAAAAGGTCAGTATTTCCAATATGGCGTCCAGAAGTAGATTCACATCGTAGGTTTAAGTAAATAGTTTACGAAAGAAAAAGGATTTATGAAGCAAACGAAAGGTTAGTACATATAAATGCGCATATGTAGCGTAGCAATATAAGTGAAATAGGTGGTATAAGGTGATCGGGAAGCAGGTGAAATTAATTTTCTCCCAGACTGGATGCTATGATACAAATACTACGGCGTATTTTAATTACGCGGGCAGTCGAACAGATGATTTCACTAGTCAGATATCTTCATATCTTAGATAAAACAAACTGAAAAGGCATTTTTAAAACAATAAGCACCAGGTTTCCCTCCTATATTTCTGATATTGAATGCTGTTAGCACCGGCTTCCCTCTGAGTAAATACAATTTTTTGTCCTTCACTGCGGGAGCGTGCGCATGCGTATGCAGTGAAGGGCCAAAATTTCGCTCGCTGCGATCTCGAAGACTTAGGATATCAATTAAAATAGTGAGTGAACTAGGAAAACTCGCTGCTGTGTACAAAATTTTTGTTATTTCGTAACAATGTTTTAGGAGCAGTATCACCCTCGACGATTTACTGCATCATGGAGGGTTTAGAAAACTTCCTCTTACACACTAATTCAACACGAAAAACACGTTTTCGATTCACCTCATCAGCAGTAAATCAGCTTTTTCTTCCACCAGGTCTACCTTATGGCGGCATAGGATTTCAGGTATTTTTTCCCGTAGATATCTGCCCCTGAGCCAACCATTCGGACATTGTATTATTAACACCATGCGATTCTAGATGGTACACTAACGTTGGTTTGAGATTTAAATCACCCGATGCATTGCCCCCCAATAACTGCGTAGTAAATAATAAGCAAACATACAGTTATGGAACAAAATAACGCAATAATTATTCGCTGAGGCGATTTTTTGACACACGCTATGAGGAGTTAACTTCAAACTTTTCCGCCGAATGGAAATTACGCATCAGATGCGCCAAATTCCTATTCGTTATTCATTTTTTTTTGTTGCACAAAATTTGAACAACGTAATCACGAAGCACTGACGACGTTGAACGATTAAAGGTTTTAATTGTTGGACAACGTTATCGCGAAACAACGTTAAACGAGGACACACTGTATTGTGTTATTGGAAGGTTGAAAAGTAATTTTTTTACTATCCAGTAGTGGCATTCAAGTTCATCAGTCAGTTCATTGCTTACTTGGTCTCTAAGCTGAAATTTGAATCACTAATTGATGCCATAGCTCCTGTGTGTTTCATGGGAATTTCTATAAGTATACACAGTTCTGCTGTTCCTATGTCAATTGGCTGTGTAAAGTTAGTGGTTTCCGGTTTTACTTTATGGAACTTAGTACTATTAATTTTTTATAAAAAGGTTATACTTCGTTTTTCCATTATAATTTATTGTGGAAAAACAAAGTATAAACTTTTTCAATCAAAATGGACTATTTGTATGGTAGAGCAAATGTACTTATACTAGCATATACCTAAATTTTGACTATTCTCTAGTGGAGTTCAATCCTTTAAATTAACATGATAGAAATGCAAGCAAATATAGAAGAAATTTCAGGAGACAAACATCTCTGAGAAAGGAAAATCTTTAATATTATAAGTGAATTTTCCAATCATTGCCATTGCACAAATGATGTGGTACTCAAGTCACGCACACATGCTAGTCAAATTATTTTTTCATGATGGATTTCACCCTCTTTGGTGTCCATTAGTAGTGAAATCTAGTGCTTTCTCTTTATTTTATTATTCTTTCTAAATATTTTTTTGGAAGTGCTACCCTTCATAAAGAAGACAGTAATTTGTATCTTCATTTTTCATGATATTTCAATGACTGAAAGAGGGATGTGATGGCAATGTGATCGTGAAGACACTACCCATTAGTTAAAATCTTCATCTTAGTAATTCTGGAAACAGAGCCGTAGCCAGGGGGCGGCGGCCAGGGGCACAAGCCTCAGGTGGGCACACTTTGCAGACCCACAGCCTGCGGGCCACTGGGACACAGGCACACAAAATTAAAACATGATGCTAACTCGCATTTAAAAAATGCACCTGATTACGATAGGCACCCCTGCAATTTAGGAACGGAACCCCTAACTTAACACACAAAATTTGTACCGAACCCTAAATAAAATTAAAAAAACTACACGCAAACTAATATTTTGTCACACTCATATGTACATTAACATTGGCCATTTTTCCTCTCTCCGGCACGCACCAACCAAAGCAGCTGGGCGGCGTGCCGGTGCCAAACCGGCCGTGTCGGCTGGCCATACTTTGTGAGAACGACCAATGAGCATAGCAAAACACTGTGTGGGGAATCCCCACAATTTGTTCGTTCTGATTATTAGATACTTAGTGTTTTTCCACTCTCCGGCACACGCCAACCAAAGCGGCCAGGCGGCACGGCGTGCTAGCACCAAATTGGCGGTGTCAGCAGCCCATACTTCGTGAGAACGACCAGCGAGTGTAGCAAAACAGTGTGTGGGGAGTCCTCACAGTTTATTCGATTTTGTTCTGATTTTTCTGTTTCGATGTTCTGATTTTTAGATACCTAGTGTTATAGTCAGTATAGTGGGGGGTGCAAAATTCAAATCTTGCCAGGGGCACTGGTGACCCTAGCTACGACTCCGTCTGGAAATGCATATTCCGACCTAAACAAACTACGTACCTTCCTGTGGCTGTCTCTTGAAAAGTGGTAACACACTGCTTTCAAATTATTACTGATATCAGATGAAGCCATGTGCCTGTGTAAAACTTTATACTGGAAAGGAATTTTTCATTCATTTGGGTATTCTACCAGCTGATTGGTAGGGATTTTTGGACTTCCTTATTTTAACATCGCAATTTCTGGGACATCACTCTCTCCCACTATATAAGTCATCCAAAATTCCTATCCTCTTCCTTCATCTTCCATGCTACTGCAGTGTTCTCCCATCAATAACCCTTATCCAACCTTTTCCCATACAGTAAGTCCTCGACTTACGTGGTTAATTCGTCCCAAAAATTTCTGCGTAAGTTGAAATCCGCGGAAGTCGAAACTCAACAACTTACCTATCCATTTTTGAACCATTAGTAGTGCCGCTTTTACTACAATTAGCGGCAATTGGCGATGGTTACAGAAAACGCCATCTTTTGAGAGGCCGTTCAGTTATCATAATACGACAATTCCAAGAGTAACACATCCAATCTTTATTTCACTGGAAATTTAAGTCTAAAATAAGTATAAGTACACAAAAGATAAAAAATTTGTTACATTATCATACCATGTGAATGCCTGTTCATAATTAGAAAAGTTATTAATAAATGCCTGCGTGTTTAGCTGAAAAGATTTTAAAGATTTTATGAGACAACTTTCTCAAACTTTATAAATAACGATCCAAATGATCAAGTCACAACGGAAATATAAGGTCGTCTGTTTGTTGCATGAACGCGTTCTTTTTTTTACTGTGATGTAGAACAGGTGTCATCTATGGAGTAGATAATTAACTACACGTTGATTTACGCGGTAAGGTCAAACTAAACCGAAAAAATACGTCGATGCCGTGTAAAGGCCGAATCACTCTAGCGTTCATCGGAGTGGTTAGCGGGAGCGGGTGTCGGTTCGTCCAATGACATTGCGCAATGCGGTTGTCGGTGCCGCTCCCCTGTACTGCCTTTACTCCTCTCGGAGAATGTTGTGATAGAAGGTGTGAACGTTTCGAGTCCGTTTGTGAAAGGAAGTTGTCACTTGAAATAGACAATGGAGAGGTTATGGCTTAATCGAAGGAATCAACGAAGGAGAAGGCTGAAGTTGGCCGCTTTATTCATAATAATTGCAGAGTATTATGACAGCCTACCCGACCCTAGGATCTGGGTGCATCACTGGGTCGCTAGGCGAAAGGAACAATTCTGTGATCACAATTTATTCAACCATCAAACATACTTATTCAAGATAAAACAAACCTTTGTCCTTTTTCAGCCCCATATTCTAATTCACACATGAACTATAGAAGCGAGCTAGGGGGCAATTTTTGATAAAACAAAAACGTGTGCAACAGCAGCAGATCACGTGGTTAAATCCGAGTCCGTGATTGGCTGCGGTTGCGATTCTCGGTCGGAAAAATAGACAGTCGCCTATTCTCGCACCCACTCATGCCAAACGCTGCCTTCCAATTGGTTAAAGAGTTAACCGCTCCGAAGAACGCTAGTGTGATTCTGCCTTAAGGCCGGTGACAGGCTTACGTTTTCTCAAACTCATAGATTCTTATGGAGCCGGCCAGCCTTGCGACCAGCGACAGATTTGAAAGCGCTGCATGTCGTGTTTATGGCGCGATACGACAAATAGCCGATGTACGCTCTCATACCGAGGACTGGCAGACGAGTCACTGCTTATCGTGCCGTGATTGCGTGCTTCTCAATGAGTCGCGGATCGTCACCCGGTGTATCTGTCGCGGCAACAGAAACGCAGAGGAAATGCAAGCATGTCACCCACCTAACTGAACATCCGCATAACTCCGGATCCGTGTAACTCGGATCCGCGTCTGTTGAGGACTTACTGTATTTCATCTTTCTGGCTCTTAAGGGAAAAAAAGTGGAAATCTGCTAAGAAATACCATTACTACTTAAAATATCGTTTGCACAGCACAAATATCTCGATAAATCTGGCATGAAAGGAAAAACTATTTCAAAAACCTGCTCTATTCATTCTAATAAGAGAACCGTTACATTCTATTAGGTGGCAGCATGGAGATTTTTCTTACATTGTATTTTCCATACTCTTGCCATTTCTCTTCAGGGGTGTCCCATTTCATTAGCTCCTGTTTAAGGTTCATGACCAATGCAGACCCTTGTGACCATCTCCCCTACGGGTCAGTCCATATATAGTGGTCCAGAGGTGGTTGCTGCAACATTTCAAATATTTTTTTATATTTTTACCATGCAAACTACCATTTATTTATTTATTTTTAAGTTTATGGCCTTCATTGGACCACTAGTCATCTTCTGGATTTCTTCTGTTTTCTGTCAGCCCAGTATTTCTTCATTCGCTCGGATCGTTGGTTCACCATTTATTGAGAACACAAATATGCCATTATTTTATTTTCTTATATTTCATTTGTTTGATTGTTCTAGTAGACACTGAATTGGAGAGATGTATTTGCTTTTCTGCTGAACACAGAAATCGCCTAAAATTGTTTTGTTATAAAAATGGACACTGTGGAAAAAAATTTTTTTTTAAATAATTACATATTTGTATTCTTGATAAATGGTAGTTTGTATGGTAAATAAATAAAAAATATTAAAAATCATCAAGCCAGCAATTTAATTTTTTCTGGAGCACTTAATATGGATTGACCCCTACATCAACTCCCAAGTGCTCTTAATCTCGCCCTCTGGTGATGAGTGGAAAGCTACCTAACACTCCCATAGTTTTACGCCAGAAGAGTGTCACTTGGGAAGTGAGTGGGGTCAGTAGTGATTCTTTATTTTGATGCATGTAACTTCATTTTGTACCATTTTCTTGATTTTACATCTGTGAGTAAGTTGTCATTAGAAATCAGCTTAACCATTTCACTACGAATGGCATAATTTTTCTACACAGTAGAATGAATGATGTTTTAAAACAGCTCTGCGACTGGGCAAGCAAAAAAGATCCCTGGTGTCATTAAGGATCCTGACCTGTAGGCCTGCGGATCCTTCCTCAGATTTTGGGTGGAAATAATCAAGACACTTCTTTGCAGTGTTTGCATCCACCCTCACCATTTGTCTGCGGTCAACTGTACGTTTTTCTTGTGGAATAACAAATAAAATTTTTCTTGTATGCTCAGGAAATTTAGTTCCATAAGTCCATTCCTTATGTTTTGCTGAGTATCTACATATTTTAAACGGAGCTCTACCTTTATTTTTAATGTATTTTGTGTGTAAAGGAAACTCTGAACTAATTTATTTATTTGAATAAGTCCCAGAAATGGAACAGAGGCTTATTACTAGAGCGTGGAAAAAAAGTCGCCTAAAAACTCCTGAGTATTTTTGAAAAAAGTCTCGCAAAAGTCTTGAGGTGTTTTCGCGAGAAAGCTGCTAAATTTAACTTAGTTTTTGGAAAAAGAGCCCAGAGATGCGGGTTCATCGGTTTTCGAGTTGTTACATGGACTTCTAAGGAAAGAAAAACCACAATTTACAAAATATTTTTTTTAATTCTGAACAACGCTTCGTTTGATGACGAGCAATTGTGGATGAAAAATGTTAATCCCTATTATATTTATAGCTGATTAATATCTATCTTTATTTTGGGAAGGGAAAATTAAAGAAAAAAAAAGTTTTAGATAACAGATTTGATTTTTTATTGCATCATATAAATTATAGGAAATATATTTACCTACTTTCATTCACTTTCAGTTTCATTCCTTCGACGATGAGTCATAAAGTAGTGGGAGACAAGATATTTTTCCATGTTTTCCATAGTGAACGTTGTGCGACGGACGCTCAAAATAAATTTGTACATCGAAAATGATCGCTCAACTTCACAGGTTGTCATACCTCAGCGTAGCCAATTCATTTACAGAGAGGTTTTGGAAAATTTGAGATGTCTGCCCATTGAACTCTCCATTAAGAATCTGAGCTACATCACTCATTAACTCGAAGCCTTCGTATGTACTCAAAACATTACACAATTTCGTATAAACACTGCTCGTTCACTCTTTGCATATGCAAGTTTCTTTGCATTCATAATTTACAATACTGAATCACTTAGGCTCAGGATGGATGATTCGAGATGTTTGATTTTTTAAACCAAAAACCCAAAGGATGCTGAAATGCATACCAGATCCAGTGGAAGTGTGCTATCTTCTGGGAGTTATCGAGCATTTTCTACACATTCTGCATCATCTTCAGGGTCAATATTCTGTATAACCTGAAGTAAAAAGTTAAATAAAGTTTTCCTGTTAAATTTTGAACGTGCAGTTGTAGTTATGGTTAAGTGAGCAAAACATGCAGGAATTCTATCACATACCTATAATGGAATTGATTCATTAGTCACAAATATAACTACAGATAGTTATTTACATTCTTAATTTTTTCGAAGTGTTGCCCTTCAGCAAAATATCGCTTCCAGCCACCTACCCCACCTTCCCCTAATCTCATCCAAAAGTTTCCTCTCCTCACCCGCCATGTCAAGCACTTCCTCATTTGTCTTCCTTTCCGTCCACTGCACCTCCATCCTCCTCAACACCCACATCTCGAATGCCTTCAGCCTATTTTCTTCTTCCTTCTCAAGGTCCACGTTTCTGCATTGTATCATTTTTCCTCTAATCTCCTAAACAAAAGCGGCATGTTAGCATACAGTGTAGACCTGTCATCTTGTGAGCAGACCACCCGGGTTCAAATAAGCTGGTTCACAATTAGATCAATGTATTCTTTTAGATCAATGTATCCCGGGTGAAGTCTTTGGATACCCCTAGCAAAAAAGCTCAAAGTGCAAGGTGGCCCAGGGAAAGGAACTGGCCCCCCTACCCTGATAATGTGAAATTCACATGCGCCTATGGCTTAGTCGGGGGTGAGCTCTCCCTTAACCTATCCAAACCAACCTTCGGGTTGAAGCACTGAGTGAGTGTAATTCTTTCAACGGTGGAGCAATAGAAAGAATTCAATGCACTTCCCGGAGCTATAAATAAAATTTCGCATTGACAATTGTCAGGAGCTTACATTTTTGCAGTAAATCTCTGCTCCATATGTGTCCAATACCCAGTTGAACAAAAGTGATCACAACAGCCTAATATTGACTTAGACATGTGTTTTAAATAAAAAGGCCAAGAAAAGTCTGTTTTATCAGAAAAAGTCCCGCCACGCCAAAAAAGTCTCTAAAAAAGTCATTAGATAGATTGCTTGTAGGGGGGGCCTTCGACAGGAGCCCGGGCACTTAGACCTTCTTGGTCCATTGTGCCAACTCCATGCCTGCCTGCCACATGCAGACGGGACAAGAGCGCCATGGTGAAGGTATGTATGGTCACCCATCCCACCTCTGTCCGGGCCCAACATTGCTTAACTTCAGTGATCTTACGGGAACCGGTGTGTCAATGTGGCTGGGCCTTTGCCTTAGTAAAAACAAGTCATTAAAAATGTTTCATTTGATGAGATTGGTGAAGATTTGTATTTCAAACCACTGAAGTCCCACTTTTACAAAAAGTCAAAAGACTTTTCCACGCTCTACTTATTACATTGGGTGACCAACAAACAAAAAAGAAGCATTAATAAAATTTAAAAATTTGAAAACGCACAAAATAACAGAAAAACATGGATGAGGACCTAGCAATAAGTAAACATAAGAGGGGGCATATTTGCTTACATGATTTGTAAGGAAGGATTTGGAAGCAGAGAGTGACGAGTAGAGGTCTAGCAAGGGTGATTGCGAAGGCAGGGAGTTAAAAACTTGGCAAATGCAGTAGAATAGCAGGGAATGCTAGGATTGAAAGACAAAATTTGGGGATGTTTATTAGATAACTATTGTATGTGGTACAATAAGGAACATGAAGTGGAAAGAAAGGAAGAAGGTTATTGGTACGGAGAGTACCTCTCCCAATGTTATGAAGAAACTTCATGACGGAGAGAGAGGTGGGCGATTCCAAGGGAAGACAAGACTTGAGTATCGAGTTTCTGAGGGAAGGGATGCGATGATGGTCAATGGTGAGAAAGAAGGTAACTGGACGATTAAGCAGTTTCAAGGTTGTTGGGCAGGTGGTCAACCAAATTGGGTCACAGTATTCTAAAATGGGAAGCACACAACCAAAAAATACTGTCCGGAGAGCAAGCGGATCTTGTATGTCAGTGTGGCAGAAAAGAAGGCCGACAACTGTCATTGCCTTCCTCGCAATTATATTTATGTGCTTGTGAAAGTTTAGTTTAGAGTCAAAGACCACAAGCTAGGTCACAGTGGGAACAGACATAACCTCTTCAGTCCGAGTACATCATATACATGGTGAGTTTCTTGTAATTTTGTGATCCTTTATTGTATTCAAGCCTACATCTTATTTTAAATGGAATATATCATCATAGAACAAGATACAAGTGACGTTTACGCAATAAAAGAAATTCGAGGATCACAAAATCATAGAAACCATATGTATCGTGCTACACAGGAACTGAAGAGGATAAGGGATAGGGTTTGTGATAGAGTGTAAGAATGAGATAGGGTGTTATGCTTCAAGGAGAAGGTCATCAAAGCTGACTTCGAGGGGTAAATACATACGAAGCTGCCCAATGGAACACCAGGTGTGAATGGAGGAGAGTGCATATTGAAGGGGGCTATCAACCTGTGATGTTTCTATTCTATAAAATTTAATGTTAACGGTAAAATTTCGTGTAAAAGCTGTAAAGGCACCGTAAAATTATAGGAATTCATTTCTAATTAATATATCTTGCAAGTGCAGAAACTTTTTTTATAGCAAAACCATTGCATAAGCAAACAGCTGACCGCATGCTGTAATGGGCTACCCATGTGGAAAGGGGTGAAGATATTCTCTTTGACCAGTAGCGGAGGAAAGGGTCCGACGCCCCTCTGGGTCCAGTCCCAAGTTGAGGAAACACCCGAGCTATTCCTCGCCACTTGAGAGCTGCGCACAGAGAGTGCAAAGAAATTTTAGTGGCATTTGTGAGGGGTGAAGCTTTTTTCAATGCGAGACACCACGCAGGCGCGAAAGGGTTAAATATATCATCAGTGGCCATCCATCTGAAGACTTGATGATGAAGCTCTCCATTCATCTCTCTCATTATCTAATCACTTGATTCCTTTTCTCATTTTAACAGCCCTCATAATTTGTCCGGTGTTACATTCTGTTATTCAAGTTATTACTTCTCTGATTAAAACCATGTAAAAAGCACTTAAGATGGTCTTTGGGAAATGGTATTTTAATGGTGAAAAGAAAATGCCAATTGATTAAATGGAGATATTCTTAGGGGCAAGGGAGAGGTGATCATGTAGACAAGCTAAAATTTTAGGGTAATTGTACTGCTAACTTGAATGTTTATTACGATTGTAGATTGAGAGGAAAGAGAGATCATCATTTAAATCCTTTGCTGTCTCGATGCTACCACATTCCACCCTTGCAATTACCTGTGCCTGAAAATTACCATTCTTCTAGCAAAGCACCATCCTCTGTATCTTTAACTAAAGTTCCTTGGGGATCAGGTTGGTGTAGTGGATAATAGTACTGGCTTCCCATACTCAAGTCTGGGTGTGAGTGCTGGCAGTGGTGGATCATATTTGTGTGAAGAGCACTTCAAATACCAAATAAATAATCCATCCATTGGATGAGATTTTTAACTGTGGATCCCCTAGGACTTTAATTAAGAGCAGTGCTGACACTGGGTTTATCTACACCCTTCCTCCATTCCAACCAACCCACCTGTCAAAGATTCAGATCACCTCAGTTGTCGGCTTCCTCTTAAAATAACTAACCAGCCTATGTACCACAGAGAAGTGGCACTAAGTATTACTATGTTACAGAGTGCTACTTTATAAGGGACATCAGTAGCCATGTGAAAATTTTCTGTTACAATTGTCCATAAAATTTATCTCTGCAACCGAGGGCTGGGCATAAGGTTAAGAGATTTGATCCAATCACAACCCTCTCATGAAATATTATCACTGTTGTAGGAAGGGAAGCCCCGTGAAAGAGGAAAAAATGAATAAATACTGCAATAATGATTACCAGCCTTAGCTTGCACGGAATTTGAGTTTATAGCATGATTACACCTAAATACTTCCTGGTTGATATGTCAATGAAAATAATCGTGTTAAATAAAAAAAACTGGCAAATAATAAGAGGAAGATAATAGAGGCTGATTAAGTGGCAACACACAATCCTGGTGCCGATGGATTCGTGAAGGAAATCTGGAAGTGAATGGTGCTAGCTATAGGTGTACATCACTCTCCAGAGGAGAGTTTGAGTCAACTGAGTGTGAATCCACTATTTTTTTATCATTCAGAGACATCAAATGACTATTAAATACCCTCAGAACCTCTGAGGAAGGACCCTCGGGCCCCTTTGCCTCAACACTCTAGTATACACACTTTTCACAAGTGCCACCAGGTTAAGCTACCCATATTTTTCTGAGCAAGAAAATAATATCATAATTGTAATGGTAAAATTTATTACCAGAATTTATAATACAAAATAAATCAATAATCAAAGCAAAAGTCAAAGTATGATGGGTCTAAAGTATGCACTCTAACATAACCATCCTCTCCTCCAGTACTGTAGCTCTTCCCATCTGGGTGGAATGCAATGCTGTTAATTGGACCAAAATGTCCTTTGATACGACCAAATTCCTCTTCAAATACCAAATGGTAGAATCTGGAATCAAATTTCCCAACTCTAGTTGATGTCGTGGTTACGTCCATAGCATCTTGACCACCTCCAAGGACCACCTATTAAATAAGGAAATATTAAGTTAACTACCATTATTTAGGACTGACAACTATCCATGAATCACATAAACATGACAAGTCAAATTGCTCAATTATTCCTCAGAAACTGCAGTATCATATTGATATTCAGAGAGGAAATTCTTACTTGTAAGGCTAGTGTTATCAATTCTATTCCACCATATAATTTTAAGTGCATCATCAAGTCAATTCCTAACAGACTGGCTATTAAAGCATTAATTAATTTACTAAAACAGTACAGAAAGAATCAATTACACACTTGGACTAGACAAAGCCCACAGTGAAGAGTGTAAACAAAATGTTGGCAAAAGTTATGAAGGGAAAAGTTCTCAATAACAATACATTTGCTAATTAAATTATGCAATTGCTGAATGTGGTCAGTTATTAGGTTAGGTTACTGGGCAGTAAAAGTTTTTAGTTAATCACTCAAATATATGCACATGTAAATACACTTACATGATCAAGGATGGGAGAAATTGCAGCACTATTGACAGGTCGTTCTGTCTTATACACCTTCAAACACATTAATGATTCAGAATCAAATAATTTAGCTGTGTTGTCCTTTGAAGCTGTCACAAACATTGTTCCATCTTTATTACACTGCATGTCATTGATGGCTGCTGCATGATCATTGACAGATGTGATCTTCTTGCAATTCTGAGGATAGAGGAACAAATCAATGCAAGATAACCTTGATACAAATAGAAAAATTAAACACAGGAAACAATGTAACATACCCTAACATCCCATAAGCAGATTTCACCATTCTCATGGCCAGAAATGAGAGTTTCATCCAGAGCTCCCCACAGAATTGACGTTACCTTGGATTCAGGAATTGGTATCCTAAGAATCGGGCTTGCCTCCCCTGAAATTAAGGTAATTTCATCAATAACTTATAATAATTGTGTTTGTATGTATGAACCTTGAACATGCTTCAATTGGCAGCAATCTCTTACCAATTGATTCATCAGCATTTCGAACATCAATTACAGCAATTTCACACTGCTGCTTCAGCTGTGTATCAGTTGAATACACGCCCATATTAGCACTATAGCTAAAGACACAGGTACGGACAGATGAAATTGCATGGACGACTCCAACTGCAACACCTAAAATAAAAAAATAAAAATTGCTGCATAAACAAAACATGACATAAGATGTTAACTTAGGACAAAAATGCATATAGATGACGTATAAAAATTCCCATTGGGCTATCATAAAGATTTTGAAATGCCCCAAAGCAGAATGTGTTTTATCTTTCTGCAATGGTTGATGCTAAGACCAAAAACTTTCTGCGGGCGTTTTAGTAATAAATTAATCACAGAGGTTTTATAGGTGAATAATAAGTAAGTAATAGGTAAGCAATTCACATGTGATCAATTCTTGTTTCTATGAACTATTGAATGCTGCGTTCCAATATTTTTTTCAGTGTGTAAAATATCTTTCTGCAACCCTCATTGTCGTTCTGCGACAATGTCGCGTCATCGCTTGATATTCTGCTTTGGGGTTGAAATGGTACACTGCCCACGCAGTTAAACTGTCTACCAGGGTAGTTTATTTCACCTATAATATTAAATATTAACATACCAATAATTATGTGCAGCAGCTTTTTTGTTTACCTAGTTACTGCTTTTTTCCAACCCGCAGCTAAAAATTGAAAAAATTATTTCAAGATTTTAATAATGTGTGGCACTTGGGAGCTGAAACTATGGTTTATATTAAGCAATTACCGCCCGGTTTCACCAACCTGTTGTTAATCGACGATCAGTTGATCGGCATTAACTTACTGATTGGGGATCATATCCCGCATCCGTTTCACCAACAGTTGATCGTCGATCAAGACCGGCAATCGCAATGTTCTCATAGATTTGTAAAATGAATTCCTATTGGCGGTCACTGTCATGTGACCACTGTACATTAAATTGCATGACAATCTCATATTTAAACATCTTGCGCGTGATTCAATTTTTCCAAATTGGAAAATTCTCTGTTGTTTGATTTGGTGGGAGACAATAAAAACTTAGGAAAATGAAAAAACCTGACGTAATAACATGTGAGGTTAGCTTGGGAAGAGGTTGCAGTGTCATTTAATGCCAACCAAACTAATTCCATATGAACATGGAAACAGTTGAAAATTATTATGAACATATGAAACATTGGGCTAAGAGGAATGCCAATAACTAAAAATGAATTGCACAGTAATGTATAGGCATTTGAAAACCATAAACTAGAAAAAAATTAAAAAGGCTACTCTGGCAAAACTCGGGGAGAATAAATGTACATATCTGTGCCTTTTAATTAAATAGCTAATTAATTAATACTAATACTAATTAATTAATACTAATAGCTAATAAAAACTAGCTTTTTAATTAGCTAATTATGTACATATCTGTGCCTTTTAATTAAAATTCTCTTTGAAATCTCAACCTGAGATTCCTAGACATATTATTGACAAATGGTAAGGTTGGCAGAACATGTCCTATTTCTTACATAAAATTTTTCTTTCAACCTATTTACTTCAGGGTCATGAATTTAAATTAGATGCTTGGCTGAAGGGTGTATTTTTTCCTTATTTTTTAAAAAGCAATTGGTTACCTAATGAGTAATATTGACCAATTACATTTTTAGGAAAAGGGAAAGATATCATAAATATATACCCTATTGAAAATGCCCTATAGGAATTTTTTTTCCCACAGTAATTTGACAATGGGAACTCGAAATTTTCCTATAGGAAATTTTTTCCTATAGGAAATAATTTTCCTATAGGAAATAATTTTCCTATAGGAAATAATTTTCCCATTGGAAAATAGTCTCATATACATAACCTTAAAAAAAGACGCCACCGTTAGTATTAGATCGGGGGACCTTCAGTTCATGAGTCGCCGACTCTGACCACTACACCAACTGACTGATTTGAAGAGTGAGCGATCTCATAAGTATAACTTTGGTATTAGTTGAGAGAGGATTGATTTTTTTAATCCTTTCTCAACTAATGCTCTCTCAACTAATTTTAATGATTGATAGAAGAGAGAGGATGAGTTTTTTTAATTTCGAAAGAGGATTGCTGCACACCTACAGAGTCATTAGGCCGTTTTACTCGGGCACGAAATTGCACAACTTCAAACTGCATTTTTTCTCAATCGGGCGTGCAATCATTTTCGAATTAGAGCAGAAGCTATTTTGCTACCTCGCGTTCATGCATTCACGCATGCGTTCTTGCAATTCATGGCTTACCGTGTTTACACGATGCATTTACCCGCCCAAGTACGTGGCTGGACAGATGCGTGAACACATTCACCAAATTAGAACGAGCTATTTTCTGTCCACGCATTTGCGCAATTTGGAGTGTTTACACGGTGAAAATTTGATGGTGATTGTATTCACGCATCTACCCGCGCGGGTAAAGCATCGTGTAAACACGACACCATGCAATTTGAAATGCACGTTTGTACTTACATCAGATTGTACGTGCCCCGTGTAAAACGCCGGACTATGACAAAGGGAGAAGAACTTCATGTGTTATGCCAGATATAGTTTGCGTTACACTGGAATTGGAATGGAACTGACTATGTGAGTTCCATACCGGTGAACCATTTTTTAATGAATTTCTAACTTTATCTTAAAATTTTTTTATTGACAATAATGTTTTAATTATAAATGAAATATTGTAAAAACTTGTCTTGTATGGTGATGTATGCATTATATTTGTGAGAATGCAGAACCATTGATAAAATGAAATGTTTTCTTTTTTTAATTTCGAATTAATTAGAATTTTTCGCACTATGGGAAACATTCTTAATGTACCTATAATAAATATTTGTTCTATATAAATATTGCTAATTCCTATAGGAAACCTTTTTCCACTGTCAAATATTCATGCTATAGGAAAATTTCTCATAACTAGAGGGTTATTTTCTCATTCCTATAGGAAAATAGTCGTGCTATAGGAAATTTCTCGTTCCTATAGGAAAATATTCGTCCAATAGGAATATTTCTCGTTCCTATAGGAAAAAATTCGTCCTATAGGATAATTTCTCGTTCCTATAGGAAATTTCTCGTTCCTATAGGAAAATATTAGTCCTATAGGAAAATTCCTCGTTCCTATAGGAAAATATTCGTCCTATAGGAAAATTTCTCATTCCTATAGGAAAATTTTTTGTTCCTATAGGAAATTTCTTGTTCCTATAGGAAAATATTCGTCCTATAGGAAAATTCCTCGTTCCTATAGGAAAATATTCGTCCTATAGGAAAATTTCTCATTCCTATAGGAAAATTTTTTGTTCCTATAGGAAATTTCTTGTTCCTATAGGAAAATATTCTTCCTATAGGAAAATTCCTCGTTCCTATAGGAAAATATTTGTCCTATAGGAAAATTTATCATTCCTATAGGAAAATTTCTCGTTCCTATAGGAAACTTTCTTGTACCTATAGGAAATTTATTGTTCCTATAGGAAGCTTCATCGTTCCTGTAGGAAACTGTAATTCCTATAGGAATTCACATAATTCCTATAGGAAACCAGTGGGGCATTTTCAATAGGGTACTAAAAGGACCTATGCTTTTCAGGTCATTAAAAAAGTGTATTTTATTAAAATCCTTTTTAGTCATATGTTGATGCTCTTGCAAATAAACGGTTAATCAAGGCATCCTAAACACAAGCTCCAGTGGATCTTTCATTTCAATTTGTCAATGGTGGATGAACTTCATGAAAGTGTTGACGATTCACATTATAATCCTCTAGATGTTCCTAATCTTTAAACATTATTGCTATGTTATATTAAGTGTATAGAGAATTTTTTATATCTCTGAGGATATCACTCAATTTATTTCTGAAATCATCATAGTTTCTATGATAAAACTGCAAATTTTCATAAGAATTGGTTGATAAATAAGACTAAAGACAATTTTTTTTCTCTGGAGGTACAAGTCCCCTCGGAGACCTTGGTCATAGAAAAACTGCAGTTTCACCTGAACTTCAAATGGCTGTGAAAATAAAACTAGTAGAGATAGACAAGGAAAACTTCACATGGTTTCATGTCTATATGAAAGGATGAAACATACCAATTTTCATCAAAATCTGAGACGGTGAGTGTCATAGCCTTGATGAACTGACATGGAATGACCCAGGATAGTAAAGAGTATGACCATAACAAAGGCATCAGGCAAGGAGTTGCAACCAAATGCAGAGAAACTCCATTATTACGAGGGTGGAAAAAGAACAATGACACATGTTCGCTGAGACTAGATATAAAAATGTGATCGACCTGTAATGATTATCTCCTAGGGGAATGGAAGAGTTACCTTATTTATAAAAAACATTTTTTCTACCTGATTCCCTGATTTTGCAATGTTCATCTAAAAGAAAAGGATGTCATCAATCACTGATCATAAGAATTCATGTGGTTTAATAAGTTCACAGGTTTAGCATAGTGGTGAATGAATGTTGATTACTGCAGGGCCATTTATGCCTTCAGGACTAACTTTTGCTACAATTATCTACAGTTTTTATGATCTCACGTGCTAGCTTAACCTGTCACAATTGGAAGACCTATAGGTAGCGACCCTGAAATTTCGCGAATGGATATTTCGCGAATAACTTTTTATTCGCGAAATTTAACGGTATTTGGCTGTTAGTGCGATATTTTGAGCGAAATTTCACTTTTTTTAAACCTATCGTACGATATTTTGCGAAAATAAAACATGAAATTCTTTAAGTTTTATTTTGATATGTATGTAAAATGCGTAATGAAAGTCGCTGTCCCATTTGGTGAAAAAATGTTTGCAAACTCATGGTGTGAAATAAATACATAATTATTATCAATGTGACCACGCCGCTATCGTCAGTTTGATGATGCACGTGACCATGATATCTGCATGGCTGTCTTTGCTATATGTCTTCCTAGATCGCATTCATGGTGGCGGGGTCGGGCGCATCGTTTTCGTCGCTCCGCCGAAATATGACCTGCGTAGTATTTATCCCGATAGATTCTTCAGAAAAGTTTCCATTCAAGCAATTGCGCTTATGAAAGATGATTTCAGAAAGTCTGCGCATAGCATTAATTGAACTAATAACTACGCTAGACAAGAGTATCTTAAATGTGTTAGCGGTTAGGCGAAGAGACAAATAAAGTTGTCAATTGGACGTAATAATCTTATTCAAAGAGCGCTCTACCTAAGCTGTGACCTCAGGTAGACAAAATGAGTTATTTAAGGATAAACTATCGAATTCACTGACTGATGTTGAGTATATTATGTTGCCGACTTTATGAAATGACTCCGGCGCGACGGCAATCACGCCGCAGCGAACTGATTCGGCGCCTGTGGCGGAGGATAGCGGAGGGTCGGCGGCTGGAGAGTCGCCGGCATGGAGGGGTGGTAAAAAGTACGAGATAGGGACACATTAATATTTCCGTATGATGCGGCGCATTATTTGTCCCGAAATAAATTTAAAAAAAATTAAGTCAGGCAAGCGGCATTAATTGCAATTTCGAATAAGTTGCGGCGTCGCCGGCACGGCGAGGAGGTACCTACAAAAGACTTCTATCTTCTCAGGTATCTTCTCAGGCAGATATTTCCGATTCTCAGTATCTCTGGATGAACTAGTGTCACCACACGTTTATACATAGTTCAATCGGAGCTACTGTTGATCATTAAAAGTATCTCTGTAGACCATAATGCCGAAAACTGTCAGCATATTTGATCGCCAAAAGGAGTTTGAAAGCGATGGTTTATATAAATTTGACGCAAGAAGCAAAATCATGAGGTGCGAATTTTGTAACATCCGAATCGACTGGAGCAGAAAATATTCCATCGTAAAGCTAATAAGGGGCAGCAGCAAGCACATCAATTATGTCCAAAGATCGAAAAATGTTGTAGGACGACAACGGACGTTGAATAAGCGACAATTGTCCACATCAGACACAATCAGCAATGCAAAAAAAGTAAAGCAGGAAAAAGAGGAATTGATTTGTGACCCAGTCAGTACTCTGACTTTTATGTTTATGCATTTTATGTCTATTAATTTTCCGAGGGATATCCTCCAGCACCCCTGATTCGTTGAGAGGCATTGCATACTTTAGCAACTGAACTTTGCAAGCAGCAAGACTTTATTGTGTTGAAAAAATTTCAGAATAACTGCAGGAGCAGGAGACATTCCAGGTGCTGATACCTGCAGCGCGAAATATGCTCCACAAGTTGCCAAGAAAAGAAAGGAGCAGATAGAGGTATTGGAGTAAAGGCCAACAAGTTGCAATATGTGTGATAAGACCACTGACAGGAAGGGTCTGTGTGTATTCATTATCTTGCTAAGGATACTGTCCTGCTCCGTGGAGAAGTTCTTTGTAGGGGCAGTTAAAATGCTACAACAGGCAAATGCAACTACATGCTCCAGAGCTGTAATGGCTGTAATACAAGAATTTGAAATTTCTTACGACAATTCCATAGCTTTGGTAACAGATTCAGTTAGATACATGACTGTGTGCCCAAATGTGTAACGTTCTCTACCCTTCAATGACACATGTTTAGTGTTGGGCCCATTAGCTGAATCTTGTAGTCAATTTGTTTTCTACAGAGCTTCATGACTTGAATTTATGAGTGTCCAATGGAAAAATGTTCTTTCTCAACACTAGAAAGAGGAAACAGATATATTTCTTTCGTAAAAGAGCGCTATCCAGAAGATGAATCAAAGACAACTGCTTTTCCATCACCAGTCATGACAAGATGGAATTCTTGGTTCAAGTCAGAAATTTATATTGGGGGACATATTCAGGATATGGCACACATTTTTGCAAGACTGTGGATGAGGGAGGTGTTGCAGTGAAATACTTAGCTAAATTAGAAGAGCAAAACATTCAAATAATCAAAGCCAGTGGAACGTTTCTCAAAGAACATGGACAACAGATAATTGACTCCATCGTCACCTTAGAGGGATCATCATTTCCTTTCGTACATAAGTTGCCAAGTAGAATTGATGGCCTACTTCATAATTTTAAGATACTTAGTAAAGGTTTATTAGGCAGTCAGACAACTTCTGAAATTAATAACCTTAAGTCAGTGGTAAGGAGGGGAGAGTTAATACAACTGTTCACAAATGTAGGGAGTTTGTGTGAGGTTAATTTTACTAGGCTTTCAACACCAGATACTTCCCGGAACTTGACTTAAAGTGTGGGAAAATTATTTGATGCGAAGAACATTATCCAAAACACTGAAGCATCCCTTGTGCAGACAGCAGCATCCATTAATCTTATTTTTTTTAAACTTGACAGCACAGTGCTACTTACTGGCTATTTGTGCATGCAATCTAATGTAAAAGAAAATTTGCAAAAAGGTGAGAAAGTTGATGTGCTCCATACATTTCTGAGCATCAAGGGAGACAACAGTGAGGTTATGGAACCTTGTGTAAAGGTGCTGTGGGTTCCATGTTTAAATGTGGATTGTGAGCAGCCTATTTCTTCTTATGGAAATATACTAAGTGATTAAAGAACCAATGCTTCCCCAGAAACTTTGGAAATACAACTTAACATAATCTTTGGCTCTTCATGTGACTGAGTTATTCCAAGATATGTGATTCCTGTATATATTCATTTCTTATGTAATTTATTTATATATTTATTTCTTATTTTATATATTTATAAATGGTTATAACATTCAACATAAGTCAACAATGAAGTCCATTGTATGTTTCAGTTGATAAATAAACAACTTTTTCTTTTTACCCGTTTCATGAAATTCAAGATTTTTAACCCGCTGTCACTATGATAATTGATTTTTTTACAGCTTTCCCTTGACTTTTTTTTAACCACTTTTCAGGGTCCCTACACATTATGCTTTGTATACACAAAGAAGCAGTACCAAGGAAATTGGCGATAGGCAACTCACACAACACAGTCCTCTGAGGCTGGGTGGCCATTGAGTCACCTTTGTAATGGCGTGTATTTTGTGTGTAGCTGTGTATTTTGTTGACTATCAATGAAGATTTGATAGATTAAGTTAGATAAATCAATTTATGTCTCTAAAACAATTCTTTGTTTGTTAAAATTGAGAAATATGTATATATTTTTTTCACCGCCGGAGCATGAAATTTGCAATTTTTGCACCGCTGGGGCTATGATTTTTACACCGCTTTCCCTCGAGTTTATTCACCACTTTTCAGGGTCCCTACCTATAGGTCTTCCATAGATTTAAATGCTTGATGATGTTATTGTGCCTAAAATGAAGGAATTTGTGCGATGAAGATAGATTTTCGCTGCAGATTAAATTGACCTAATGGAAGACTGGAAAACAAAATTAGATTATAATTGAAAACATTCAATGGGAATCATCCATTGAAGAAAAATTACACCACAATAATAGGCATTCACCGCAGACGATTTTATGGTATTTATTAGAAAAAATATTCCGGTGATCGAGTATGCTGAGTGGCCTAAATATGGAGCTGTTCACATACTTGATAGCACCAAATAGTAAATTATTTTGAAGAGCCAAGAGAATACAATGCAATGCCACAGAATTCTAGCCGTGTAGAAGTTTTTCTTATTGATCGTCACTCTTATGACCTTAACTTCATCGACCTTTGCATTTCTTTCATTAGCTCTCTTAAGAACAAATTACACGTCGCTATTACAATCATGAATATATGCATACTTATTATTACTAGTATCAAATTATTTCAGACTAAAAATCCAAATATATTATCCATTTGCTTTGGTGTTCCTCAATCAAACAATCTGATTCTCTGCTGTACCGACAGCTTTTGTGTGTCAGTAGGATCCGCCAACTGGAGCTAGCCGGTGCACTGATCGGATGCATACAGAATCGCACGGCTGCTCTCTCTGAGTTGGTGTGATGTCCCACCCGACGAAAAGGCTCCCGTACTGATCGATTTCGAGATACAGAATGACCCCCCTGAGTACATTACCTTTGTATGAACAAAGGCAGAAAGCCAAATTTGCACGAACATTACTCTTCATTACAATATTACTGCAAATGGCTTAAGCAAAAATATTAATTGAAAACAATAAGCAAATAGTATTATAATTGGCTATGAATGTCATTTGGACAAATAACTTTCTGATGTTTCAAATAAAAATGTCCCACAAAAAATGAAGGTAAAACGATAATTGTGTCATCGTCGAGTAGATATACCGATAGGTTCCTAGAGTTAATTTATATTTGGAGTTTTTCCGATTACTATACCAGGAACACAAAACGAATGCGATCCTTCATAGCACGTTTCCTTTGGTTATATGCGATATAATTAGTACGGCCTTCTTAAGGGTAATACAATAGCCAAAAAATTACAAAAAACTAAATGGATAAAACTATAAAGTTGTGGCTACTTCCAGTCTCGTAAACGATCAAAAGGATGTAGCAAATTGTGTAAATCAGACTACCCAATTCCAAATTAAAAATCATTGGCATATTAGCAAATTGAAACTAGAGCTACTTATGTTTAGATTAATGCTATTTAAATTGAAACACTTCGTTTCTAACCTGTCTCACAATCCCAAATTCTTAACGTGCTGTCTGCAGCTCCTGTCATTACCCTTGTGGTTTGCCAATTAACGTCTATGGCCCACACAGCACCAGTATGCCCCTCTAAGGATCCAAGTCGTTCTCCATTAAGCGAGTACCAGACGTTAGGCGTGAGATCTTTGGCAGATGAAAACAAAAGATCTCCTTCTCTATTGTACTTGATTTGGGTAATAGGGCGTTCATGCCCATGTAGTAGAATTGGTTTCTAAAGAAAAAGAAATACATTTTACTGCAAACGAAACAACTATCACCAGTATTAATACTGCAACGTAGATAAAATTTAAAAAACTAATACACATTGTCATAAATACAGAAATTATTACCATATTGGTCACCAAATCGTGCTCCTGTTGCCACAATGTTCCTCACCAGAAATGCACTCTTACGATTTTCTTTTGTCACCACGACGGACGGCTGGCGCAACTAGCCAAATTTCTTCTTGAAGACCAATGAACATGTGTCATAAATCTATGGATTCGAGGTTCTTTTAAACATGACTGCGGAGGGGGTCCGTATTTATCTAATTCTTATCCAAAGTGTAAAGGTAAATTACGGGAGTGATAGACGCTATCGTGTAAAGCCTAATTAAATATCAGATTTGGCACCTCTGTACTGTTGGGTTTCTCTACCGTTCCTAGAGGAATCCCCTTGAAAGGGGGCCCGCTATAGTTTAAAAATCACCGTCTGGGCATGTGTGTCGCATGATCGCTAGCCGGGCTAGCCGGCGAGAACTTCGGGCAAAATGTTTACTACAGTTCCTATCAATGGGAAGGGGTCTTTCCCAATTCTAGCTTTGAGGTATCCCATCAAGAAATGTTATTATTTTTTGCTTATGCAGTTTGCTTAGCAATGCACTTTTGCCACACGTAACAATGGGGCTTCTTCCATAGGTCATCGTCTAATCCATTTTTGCTTCTTCGTCTTCTCATCTCATCTTTCCGTACAGGCGGAGAAAATGGAATCGTGAAAATACGAATAGTTAGACCGGTTAGAACCGTTGACCAGGTAGCGTCCGCAACAAATATTATCATGAATATACTTATGTATATTCATGACGATTAGCACGTCTGTATATACATGCCTTCCTCCCTTCATTTCGAGTGCAGCACAGCCTATGGCTAAAACTGGAACTTATATTCTTACCATTCTTACGCTTTCGAGATTGAAAACACCACACGGTCGAGATTAGAGATTAACGTTATTATGTAGCAATATACGTAGCGTTCTTGAAGTATATGTATTTCATCTTAATCGGCGATTTTCGCAGCATGTTGGTCGGATCTCTACTCGTCGTGATTCTGTCACTTTAATGCCAATCCTTGAAATAATTTCTTACTGCTGTTGTTCAACGTGCGAGCATGGGAAATGAGCTGACACCTAAAGTGATCGTTTTTGATTTAGGTAAGTTCGGTCCTTCCTCTCATAGTATATGCTTAGCTTGCCACTTGGTGCTACGGAACATTAACGCTCTCGCTGGAGACGGCCCTATCTTTACTCTAGACGCCTCCGAAATGGGTCCATTTCTACGACCGTTCCCAATTTTCTGCGAGTGGACCGGTTTTGGACGTAGGATTTTAATATTTATAAATTATTAATATGTAATAAATAACATAATTTTTCACCTTGCTACTACTACTTTCTTGTTGCATTGCGAATGCGAGCAATCTTCAATATTCATCCTCCTCAATATTCATCTGAAATAGCGGTAGTGTAAAGCATCCATTCGAAAATATATGGATGAAGTAATCATACACAGAGAAGTAAAAAAGATTAACTTATCGCAGATTTCACGGAAAAAGTAATAAGCGAACTGTTTTTAAATGGCTAATAGAAGTCACTTCTAAATGATGAATTACTACTATCTCTAATGTGTTACATCTTGACGACCATTTATCATCATTAGAGGTAGGTTATGATGAAAGTCAGAGAATACCCAACGGACTCTTACACGTGCCGTGCCCTATCTACCTCAAGTATTTCTTTCTTCATATTTGCATAAGTCCTACCTTTCTTCATTCCGTCCATAAAACCTAATATCTTTATTCCCCTTCCCCGCTTACCCAACATCCTTCCCTTGATCATGGCCTTCAGCAAACCATCCTCACCCTCATTACTGCTTCCATCCACCTACCCTGCATTCCCCAAATCTCATCCATAAGTTTCCTCTCCTCGCCCACCATGTCAAGCATTTCCTCATTCATCTTCCTTTCCATCCAACGCACCTTCTCCATTCTCCTCCACACCCACATCTCAAAAGCCTTCAGTCTACTTTCGTTTTCCTTTCTCAAGGTCCACGTTTCTGCCCCATACAACGCCACACTCCATATCAAGCTCTTCACCAGCCTCTTTTTTACATCCTTACTTAAGGTCCCCGTCATCGGCTCCCTTCTATTCTTGAACGTTTCCTTCACTAGCGCTATTATCCTCCTAATGTCTTTGCTACTATGCCCTGTTTCTTCTAGCATACTACCCAAGTAATTAAATTGTTCTACTTGCTCCAGTTTGTGACTTCCTACTCTTATCACCAGCCTCGCTTTCTTTGTCGTAGAGAATCTCATTACTTTTGTTTTATTTTTATTAATCTTCATCCCGTATTTCTTGCACTGCTTTTCCTTCATTGCATCTACTTGGATTTGCAATCCTTTTGATAACCAACACCTGGTCGTCCGCGAGTCTAACAGACTTTATCCGCTGGCCTCTTACTTTCATTCCCACATCTAGCTCATCCCATGTCTCTCTTACCATTTCCTTAGCATAGATGTTAAAAATCAAAGGTGACAACGGGCACCTTGCCACACCCCACGACCTTTTCATGCCCACCCTGATTCACCCTCAGCTACCCTCACCTGAGCCCTCTCCCATATTTGAAATGGAAAAATTAATGCGCCAACCTTTAAATATAGTTAATTAATCCACGGGTGAAGTTTTTGTCTACAATAGAGAATCCTTTCTAAAGAAAACTTCCATTAACTTTTCCTACTCTTGATCGCCCGTTTCAAACAATGGCGACTGTGCATATGACTCCTGCGCATGGATGTGCTTTCCAATTAGACGTCAAAAGTAAAGTAAAAAAGTAAGCTGTGCAAAAAAACGTAAACCAATGTCATCTCGAATTAATTCTATTTTGGAAGAAATTGATTCAGATTTCGAAGAAGTTATCGATTACGATCTGTTAACCAAAGACGAAATTATTGGTCAGATTGGTTTTGGCTCTTCTCCCACAACCAGGTAAGAAAATTGCAAAAAACTTAGTTGAAATAAATAAATATAGAGAGCTAGTAATAAGTCAGCAATATTCATCAAGTAAATGTTTTTTTTAAATCTCACGAAGCAAGCCGGTATTTTCGAAATATGGTCTTACGTCTACATTTCACTATTTATGTATTTTTTTCCAGCTCAAAAAAATCCTGGTACAAGCACTCAACAGAAGAAACTGAACCTCCAGCCATGATCAAGAGACCTACTGTACCGGATTGTTGTGTATAGTGACTCTTCTGAAGACGACGTGTCAATGGACACAAAGGACGAAGGAAAAATGTCTATTTCAAGGCATAAGAAGAAAAGGAAGTTTTTTCATCACCTTGATCCAGATTTAGATAGTTCTTCACAACTATCTGTTGCTGATTCGGACTATATCACAGAAAATGAAGAGATCGAAGCTAAAGACTCTACCGATAAAGACATCCCTGCAGTGCAACTAAGTGAGCCTCTTGAAAACCACCTTGATATGAATCAAGGAAGAAAAAGAAGCTTAACACCAAAGCAAGAAACCTTGAAAAAGAACTAAATAATCTGCGAATGAAAGGTAAAGAGTATCTCGGATACCGTAAGCCGAAAGGAAGAAAGTCCTCCATTCAGGGTAGCCATAAACCAGCCAGAATAATTGGATTATGATGTACGCCATCGGCATGCCAGGAATCCAGCAAACGATTTTGTGACGATTTTCCTGAAGAGGTCCGCAAAGAAATATTTACTTACTTTTGGAATGGGATGAACTGGGACCAGCAAAAGGTTTTTGTCTCATCAATGGTTGAGCCATCTCATAAATACCATCTCATGTTGAAAGATGGTTCAGAAAGGAAACAGGTGTGCCAGAAAAGGCATGCTGGCCCCAAACCGGCGGTGTCGGCAGGCCATACTTCGTGAGAACGACCAGCGAGTGTAGCAAAACACTGTGGGGAGTCCCCACAGTTTATTCGATCTGATTTTAGATACCTATTGTTATAGTCATTATAGAGGGGGGCACAAAATGATATATTGGGGGGCTCAAAATTCAAATCTTGCCAGGGGCACTGGGGACCCTAGCTACGACTCTGAGCCCCATTTATGTATCTATGTGCAATCTGACAAAACGCCTTTGGATCTTCTCAAGCCTGATGATATGGCAATTGTAAAATGGTGACCACACAATGCAGCCATACTCCAATATTGGCAAAACAAGTTTAGTGAACAGAGTAGACTATACCATGGAAGTCTCTGGTGAATCTATAGATATGAATCCTAACACTTAACTAGCTCTATTTACAATAATGTCAATGTGTCTGTCAAAACTCACTGAATATGTAAATATTAATCCCAAATCTCCAAGGTTCGAAAAGAGGTGCGCATGCAATACACTATACTTAAATAACACAGAACTGGTTCATTAGAAGGACATGCAGTTACATTTATTAACATTGAGTTCTAATGCATTGATATCACACCAGTTAATTAATTTATTGATGCTGTTTTGCATGATCTGGCAATCAATTGTGGATTTTTTCAAGTTTATTTATGGAGTTTAGTATCATTGGCAAATAAGAGAAATGAGACTTGATGATTGCACTTGCAATTTCATTAACAAATAGATCTAACAAAAATAAACCCAAATGTGATCCCAGGGGAACACCAGGGAACGAAGTAACCTCGAGTTCTTTGGAAAGATGTGATTTGATTCTCACAACCTGCTTTCTATCATGTAGATAACTATCAAACCAATTTATCAATTTCCTAGATATACCATATGCATGCAATTTTCATAGCAGTTGATTAATCTTAACTGCATAAAATGCCTTACTAAAATCCATACATATAATATCTACTTGTAAACCCATGTCAACTGCATTCAAAAGATAATTTTGGAAAGTTATTAAATTTGTATAGGTAAAGCAACCACTATGAAGCAATGTTGTTTATTTATGAAAAATTTAAAGATTGGTTTGATATAGTCAAAGACAAGACTCTCAAATAGTTTTAGCAATATTTCAAAATGATTGGTGAGTTGACAAAACAATAGGATGTATTTATACATATGGTAAATCAGTGTGTGAAGGTTGTGCTTCTTACGTGTATGTATTTAGGTGTAAATCAGACTTTTTTGAGTGAAAAAATATTGGAGGAAGCAGGACAAAAGCTCCCATTAACCTATTTATATTTTTAATTACAGATTTTACGTTGTGGCCCTTCAGAGTAGACAAACTATCTAATCCTTCATTCTACCAAATGTAAGCCATATTTTATTCATCTTCATATTTAACCCATTATTGAAGCTTTGCCAGTGAAACTAATTTATAAATTTATACTACAGGGATGGAAGGGTTATAGATGCTGAAAGAAAGGAATACAGTTTATTTCCTAATGCTCACGAAGTATTAGGCAAGTTATTCCATGAGGGTTATACCTTAGGAGTGGCTTCTCGTATCGAAAACTGTGAAGCAGCTTACCAATTAATGAAATACTTTGATCTGAAGAAATATTTTTCCTATATTGTTGTTTACCCTGGAACAAAAGTAACACACTTCAAAGAGTAAGTAATTACTGTAGTCACTAATTATCCAAAGAAAAATTACTTATCAGTGGGTATACATACTTATGGCTATAGTCTACTAAATTCAGGTTTCTAGTATTATTTTGTTAAACTTGTTTTTTTTTCCTTTTAACCTTTTGGTGGTATGGAATCTCGGATGTACACAATGAGACAGAAGAGCTACAATCTCTTAACTAATGTGTGAAGTAATAGTTAATGCATTACCTTGACTCCACACATAATGTTACAAAATATTGTCTGCTGTTCAAGCCATATTTGAATGTGTAGCATTCTAATTGGCCAACACCTAATCTTCTCATGTTTATGCATTTCCCACTTCCCTTAGTTCACAGAGACCGCTCAATTTTTTCAGAATTATCAGAGGTGTAACAAAGCAAATTTTCCATATTGCTGTTTATTTATCCCTAGATACAACCACTTATGTATGCTGTGAATCATTTGCTCTTACTTAGTTGTAGCTAACTGAATGCCTGCACTCACAATGGACTGGTTTGGAAAAACCTGAGATGGACTGGTTTGAGAAGAGGTGCATGGTGTAGGAGGATTTGGGGACCAAGCGCTTTAAAAACCGCCGTGACCACCCTCTTAAAGAGGAAAGGTCTAATTATCTCTAACAGAAAATATATAATACACACATTTTTAAAAAATTACCATCATTACAGTGTCCGACTAAAACTTTACACAAACAAGTACAAACTAATTCTTCTCCCTAACCAACAAAATTATCTAGAGTTTACGGCCTAATGGTAATATAAACTACTGTTAACTAAATAAACCACACTCTTCACTTGCACACAATATGTACTTCCTGTCCATCAGGAGAATGATGACAATATGAAAGATTGAAAAACACACATGCTAAATCACTGCCCATGCTTAGTCCAAAAAGTGCGGCGATCGAACCGTATGTAGGTGACGTTGCCCCTACCCTAACTGCCTGCCCCCTTCTCATCATGGATATCCATAATTTCCTCGAGGTCAGGCCTGAGATCATCAGTTTTATTTGATATAGTAACGTTCTTTTGTATAATGATAACAACCATCTGTCGGTGTTAAATCAGCAGTCCCACTCACACTGGTTTTTGTTGCGAAGATATCGCTATACTGTAATGAGCCTCTGAGCTTTTTCAACTCCCTACAGATTACGTAGTTTTGGTCACATGATTCCAAACGTTGATGTCTCTCAATCGATGCAGAACTGGCTAGACAAGTGTGGAGAGAAGAGATAAACTGAAAGAAACCATCTGGCAACAGCTGGGATTACTAGCCAAATTGATAAAGTAATCAACTGCTACCACTACACCTGCTCATGTTATAACATAATTGCCAATACTTGAAAAAAAAATATGAATTGGTGTAAGGAAGTTGAAAACAGTTTCTTTGATATGCTCAGCACTGATACATATGTGGTTGGGGAAGGGAGGGATTGGAAATCCCACAATTCAGGTGAAGAAAGTGAATTCACAAACTAGATCCCCTAATGGGAATTATCTACCAAACCTAGGAGTGACTCAATCTGTGAATGCATCCTGGTGGCTGGCAACACTCGTGATGGGAGGCGTGTGCAAACGCATGCACTTACACAAACAAAACAGTCCATCACGTTCACAATTATAATCTTTTATTAAACCTACATAGGTATATATCCATCACCATTCTTTTATTTCAATGCTTCAGCGCGAACTAGAGTTTGACTTTGAACTCAAAAACTGATCATTTATTGAACTGGAACTCAGTTCTGTTTATAAAAGGTTGATGATAGATAGATGATTTATATGGTACAATATTTAAAATAAATGGAAAAACAAGCTCAAGGCACAACAGGACAAAAAAATAAAAATTTAACTCGTTTTTGTCTAAAACCTGAAAAGGCCCAAACAAACCCACTGGGCAGGGTTTTTGCTAACCCTGGAGCACACCCATACCAAAGCTGGTGCAACCCACTTTAAATACCTTATCATTACTCTATAATCCACTCTTATTAACAGACTCCTGTTTATTTGAATATTTTCAGTCTCCAGATGCATACAGGGGTGGATTTCAAGGAGATGCTTTTCTTTGATGATGACCGAAGAAATATTCGTGACGTTTCCAAACTAGGAGTAACATCAGTTCTGGTTGAAAAAGGAATAACTATGGACATTGTGGTCAAAAGTGTAAGGGATTTTGAGACCAACAAACAAAGTGCATAAAATAAATGTCTATGAGAGAAAACATTTTATTCAGATAAAACAATTTGCCAAATCCATGGCCACTTTTATGTACACTACATCACGAATATTTAAATAAGTTATTTCTTAGGTGTGGATTTTCCAACCCCTGCTCCACTTGTATCCACTTCTTCAACAGCAGGTGGCGCGTTTCTGAAATTAGGAAATTGCTCCCATGGACTGGATAATTCGAAGCGTCTGAATTCTTGGGCTAATTCTAAAGGCTCAATTACCACCCTCTTCTTATCATCATCATATCGAACCTAAGTATGGACGAAGTATGCACAAGTAAGTAACAATAAAAAATTTTCAATAATTCAATGCTGTTCACATACATTTGAGGTTAGTCATGGTACTATTAATGAACAGATAATATTTGCTAGTTTCAAGATTAAGCTGTAGGAAGCAGTAGGTTGGAAAGGAGGAATACCAATAATGTATACATAAATGACCTAGAAAAATTAATAACTATAACAAAATTTTTGTACAATAGATACTGTCAGTCATACCTCCACATATCCACTGAGAGGAAAATCTTTGCGGAATGGATGACCTTCAAAGCCATAATCAGTAAGAATCCGCCTCAAATCTGGGTGGTTAGCAAAGAACACACCAAACATATCCCAGACCTCACGTTCATACCAATTAGAAGCATTAAATACTTCACATGATGAATCAACTGCAGTCAACTCATCAGTGTATGTTTTTATCCGTATCCGGGAGTTGAACCGCAGAGAAAGAAGATTGTACACTAACTGCAAGAATGAAACACTCTGTGAGGGAACTATAATAAAAATAAACAATATACAACCCAATAAGAAATCCCAACAGCAGTTGAAGCAGAGGACCAAGTGTAATGAAGTCATGTGGTACAAGGCATAAGTTTTGTTCCCACTCACAAAACAGACCCCTGTTAGTCGCCGGAAGAATAGGTTAGACTGAAAACTCACCTCAAATCTATACGTCCGATTGGGAACATCAACAGCAGTTAAATCCGCAAGATTTGTAAACTGTGCATTATGGTGCTCTTTCATGAAGTATAAGGTTGGTATGATTCCTTCGGGAGCAACACACACTTCTAATTCATCCCCTGCAGTTAGCTGTACTTTCTGTACCCACTTGGGCAGGCATTCTGCGACATATTTTCCGAATTCGCTCAGATGACTGCGTTTAACCGGGTCATGCTTGTACACAGTTGCTGTAAATACCATGAACAATTAATATTTTCATAAATCTGCAGTGAACTGCAGAAAAAACAGCATCTACACTTACGCCGTTTCTCTACGTGCGCATCGGCAGATTCTGAAGTTTTGAATCGTAAGGGCTGGGCCGACAAGGCTAAGGCAGGACCTGCGAGTGAATTACGTTATAGTCTAGAGAATTAAAACCTTATGCTACATCAATCAGTATCTTAACACGGGCTGCATTGAGTACGCTTTACAATTAGAAAAATACGACAATCAGTAAATAACAATATCTGAAATCGATAGACAGAAATGATCAAAAAAGATGATAGATGGATTTATTTGTCAGTGATCATTTTACAATGAAATTAACATTGACAAGCACAATTGACCCGTATTTTAATACTTATGCATAGCTTAGGAATGTACAAAATCCTAATTGAATGATACGACATCTTCCAGGCAGTAACAATTACGATGTTGAATTGATTTCGCTGGGGTTTCAAGGGACTGACGGGTTAAAAGTTTAAACCAAGTAAGCTACATATCATCAGTTTTAACGTTTCATTTTAACGAATGTAGATTCCATAATACTATGTATTCGAATTATCCACTCACCGTTTACTTTCAAAGGAAGAAACTTTAATCCTGCTCTCGACAGTAAAGTTGCCATTTTAACCACCTCCAATGGGGAAAAATGAAATACGATAATTCCAGCCGAAGTGTCTTCAGTACATAATTGGGCATCTAGATGTCTCTATAGTCAAATCGCCAGGCGGAAATTCGAAATTCCAATGAAGAAAGGAATCAAAGAAACAAAAGCTATTTCAGCTTATCTACCCGTGTAATTTTATGCAATAAATAGGGATTTTTAGTTAAACGTGGAATCAGGGAATAAATACCGTACGGCCTCAGGAATCTGTTTTGAGGACGTGAGGAATATCCCTATACATATGTCGATAGCTTGCAGGAGGAAAGCTCAATGCCCTCATGGCAACTAATATAGCAAAACGACTAATGTCCGAAGTCGTTAAAACGGTGAAGTAAAATTGGATTAATTTCTGAGTGGTGCGTACTTGACAAGCACGAAATAATGGTAAAACTGGTGTACTCCTTGAGGATTCTTTTTGCACTCGTGAACATTTAAAGGTGAAGCTCCCTTTCCTAGGAAGGATTGGAGAATACGTTGGAAACACTTGCAAATTCAGTGTAAATAATTAAAAATTACCAAAATTTCTCATTCCAAAGGCGAATGCCTCAAATGATCAATGTTTCAAATATTTTCTTTCCAAGAAGTTATTTTCAGCTTCAATAGATGGCACTGTAAGGCTAAAATTCAAATACAAACCCCTACGGTGAAAAGTCGAATCACTGTCTGAGCAAGTCAGTCAAGCAGACGACATCTGAAGGGTTACACCAGTAGTTGAGAGAATGTGTGCGCTTTAATGATGGACTTTCCCATTCGTAGATTGAAAACCCTCGGAGAAAATGCTGGAATTATATTTTCAAACCAAAGTCTATTTTATGAGTGCGGAAATGTTATGTGATATCAGGTAAACTTCGCAGAAGGATTCTGTGAATGCTAAATCCTAATTGTCGACAATATGAATTCTCCCAAGCTGAATGAAAAAGCACCGTCAACAACATCATCCACGAGAGTTATTCAGCAAGGAAAACAACAGCAACCTCAGCAAAGGCAGTTGGGAACTCCATCTTCGCAAACTCAACACCAGCAGTCACAAAATTCATCAAATGATACCGAAGTGGAAGGCACACAAGTAAGATTCATTTTTAGTGTTTTTGCTTCGTTCTGGAATTCGCTTTTATTTTCCAATTTTGCGACTCTACTCCCTAATCGAAGGTGTTCGGTTTGCTTAGTGATCGATCAATGAATATACCATATACCACCTGTTCCATCTCTCTGTACCAAAATATCTCAGATGCTGGTGTGGCTCTCATCTATTTGCGAGAAAGCTACTTAAGGTATTTGTACTCGTAACTTCATCCATCGAATTTTTTTCTGGAAATGCGATTAATGACAATGCTGTAAATCGTCGCATTTTCGTCCTAATTTTAATTACACAATGTCGCAGCGGTGATTTAGGAACGTATTCTTTCATCAATCGCAAAAGCGTAAGTACCGCCTATGTGGCTGAATATCCTACCAAAACTATTTAACGTGACCACTTGTGAATACCCTGTTACCCTACCAGCAGAGACCGGTTGAATTTTTCATTGCGATGGTGCTCACATAGTCACGGAAGCGTTTTTAGTTCAGAATTTCTGCCGTAGCGACATTTTCATTGATGTGCATTATTTTACCAGTTCAATATTTCATATTGTTTGGTTTTGGTAATCACAGTTATTGGTATTAAAATAAATCCGAGTAGTGATACGTGTCTTGACAATGGTTTAGCAAATAAAATTGTTGTACTTCATTTCACATTGGCGTTGGAAAGTTAACGTTTAATTTACGCAGTGGTTCTAATGTTTACGGACGTGATCACTGGGTTAAGAATAAATTGTTCAGACAGCATGAGTTACACTTGAGCGCAAGCATGTGCGAAACCATTATTTTTCTTTAACGGGCGCTGGTTTAACGGACTGTTAATATTATTTGCTGGCCTCTCATAGTCGTCGTTGGCTCTTTGTTGTGTATTAGGTTGCTTATAGATGAGATACTGCAGTAGATATATCAAGTTGCACCTTTGTACCAGCTTACGGACGGCCGTACATTTCCGGCATCTGTGGTAAAAATTGTTGATTGGGTTTGTTTTATTTTAAACGCAACTGTGATGTGTATTTAAATTTATTTAGCCCTTGCCATGGCACTGCAGTTATCCATCCAAGCTCAACCAGTAATCGTATAAGAAATAGGGTAAAATGGAAAACAGCAGGTATTTTTGTAATTGTTCCTATAAAAGTGGCTTCCCAGGGTCTTGCTCTGTTGATGTGGATACAGGGTATTCCATTGCATTTGAAACTATAGAACATTATAGTTCTCGTTCCTATATCGGCTGATGTTATTCGGATCGTCATTTTTTTTGTAATTTTATGGGACAAGGTGCGTTTTTCTTTCTTATTTCTCATAATCACGCAAATTTCTTCTCTATCTCCCTCTCGTATCACTCCCGTATGAGCTGCTGTTTAGGGCCCTAAGGCAATTCGCAATTGTTTTTCCGTAACTCTTCTGTCATGACTCCAATTTTTTCAAAAGGCATGCGACCCAAAACGTCCGCGGTGAAATTTTTTGTGGCATGCGATATCATAATAATTATATTGCCATTTAATCCTACTCGCTCATCTTGATTCGAATGGTGTTTTAATCCGCTTGGGGATTTTATTGACTCATCACTATGCCATTTCACATGCGAATTAAATTTTCTGCCGCGGGTGCGGGAGATTATTATAATTTCTCACATGGCATTAATAAAAGATCATATGCACAGGCATTAAAGGACAATATAGGATATCGGTAAAACAGGGGCGCGCCGAGTCCTAGACCCTCATTCCGGAAAGGTGCCACGGAAAACTTGAAAAAAAAAAATACTTTGATACATGCCCCTAGAATAGAGGTTCTCGACCATTTTTTAGACTCATTTCACCGAACATAGTGGTGTAAATATTTCTGCAATTAACTTCGTAGAAGCCGTTCTGAGACAATATCCACCTCGACTGGGAATCGAACCACGGACCTTTGACTCTCCGGATCAATTTGTCTACCGCCTTGCCACCCAGCATCTCATTGTTCCAGCATGTCAGGGGTTCCTAGTGCGATTCCCGGTCCAGGTGGAATCTTTCATCATGGCATTTTCTTCTGCTCACATGTATTCGTTTGGAAATAAAATGTTGTCGAAGAGCGGAATATGAGAGATATGTATATCTACGTCTGCAGAGCTTAAATATCGAAGCAAGCTGCCAGTCATAGGATTAAATCTCCGTTCACTGGATGTAATATTTTAAACAAGTTGGAATGAGTCTTTCATTTATATATGAGGTGGAATTGAATTCGTCATGAGTTAAGAGGTTTGTGCCCATCACCTCTCATTGTATTCCAAGTTTGTCCCGCTCGAATTGCCGCTTCAGACGGGGAGGAAAGGTATAGGTGACACCAATGTTGGAGAGAGAGAGATAGAGCATTAGCGAAATTACTAGAGTACTGAATTCCCACGCGGAGGTCCGGCATTCACGTTTCGGCGGTTGCGGACATTTTTTTATTACAATCTGGACGGGTATGGAAGGTAAAGTAGAAGGGAGGAGAGAAGCCTGCCACCGACATTAGCTTGCTCCTAACCATAGACGGCAAGGGATCACACTTATAACGTTACATCTAACGGACGGAGTTCATTCCTTTTAAAGTGCTCTCCTCTAACAATAAGTATCCATTTAGAGGTTGGATTATCGTTGAAAAATGTATGTAACCGCCGAGATGTTAATCCCGGTCCTCCGCGTGGGAAGTCAGTACTCACGTAATTTCGCTGATGCGACCCGTGAAGTACTTTCTCTCAAATCAGTGTCGCCTATACTCCGCGATTTGTCCGAGGTGCCACAATAGTTTGCGAGCCTCTTGAGATGCGGCACCCGACATCTTTCGAAATGTAGGTTGCGTAATTTTATTGCTTACTCGGATGTATTCTTTTTTCCAAAGAAAATGCGTATTAACCCGCCCTCCCGTCCTGCTCCCGAGGGAGCGATTTATTGGAAGCTTTTGAACTGAGTCTGACGCAAAATAAAAGTATGGAACCATTATTGCGCTGGGATGTGGGAAGTTTGTCTACCAGTAAAGGTTCTAGATGCTCTGCCCTTTCTCTTTTTTGCAGTTGTGGAAGAATATAAAGAGGAACGTGTCCTTGATGGCGAGAGACAGTGGCATTGCAATAACACAGCAATTTTGCAACAAGGCATTGAGTAATTTCGAAGAAGAATAGCGACGAGTTTGATGTTTCGCAATGCCCTGTGAAATCAATGTTAGGGTTATATAATGTGTATGTAATATCACTACAAACAATGGTTCAATGCAAATTGACATGGGGTAAAAGTTCATTCAGGACGGGAATAGATTTGTGGTCGTTTAATTCCATGCGCCGATGCAAAGATCACCGAACTTTTAAGGATATTAACTCGAACGAAAATGTTATTGAATTAAAGCAGGGATTTAGTCGACCTGCCGACCCTAGGGTCGCGGTTTCTTGTCGCGCCCCTGTGGGAGTTTCATGTTGTTATTGAAAATGAGTGTAAGATGTGTTTCTGCGATATAGATGTATTGTCAGTGTAGAATTATTTTTTTCTGGCTGCCAATCGCTTTGTAATTTATTTGTTTTAATTTTGAAATAAAAAATGAGAATAATAGTGTCTTGTGGCCTTAGAAAGCTTTGTTTTCTGACTTTATGGGGTCGTTGTGCTTTGCTGTTAATATTGAGGGAGATGAACCATCGCTAAGGACTTTAAATTGTAATATTTTGCTGCCCTACTTCATTCTTGGATATTTTTAGTGTTTTACTTTTTGCTCTTTGAACTGCCGGCTGTATTTGATGTTATTCCTTTTTTGTCATGCAGAGACAGGAGGTGAAAGTAATGCCACGAATCTGCGTGAATGCCGCATTTGTAGCCTGCCATCAGTCGTTGGACAGCCCTAAATCATAAAATAGAATTAGCACTTTTGCAACCCCAAGAAACAAACAAAAAATCCGGACAGTGAGTTCACTCGTTCTTTCTTCACCGAATTCGCGCTCAGAAGGAAATGGGATGAAATTCAACCACACAAGTTTTGATTGAAAGACCTGCCTGTCACTTGCTCTTTTTTTCTACGAATACTTCGCATTCACTTGCAAGTACAATATGAAACTCAACTGTCCTGGCAGCCCCTGCCCCACCCCGCCCACGTGACTGCATGTGGGGTGTGACGTAGATGTAGGTAAAATATTGGTGCTAATCTCTGACGTTGGGGAGGTTAGCCTGCGACCGCGAATGGAGGAGAAAATTGAAATTTATGCTTTACTGCGCTTGGAGTTTCTTTTCGCGCTGCTGTTTCGAACTGTGCGAGGGGGAAGCATTCTTTTCAATTAGTCCATTCAGGATGTAAATTTCATTATTTGCTCCACGATTGGCTTACTAGCTAGTGTAGTGTTGACATTTGCCTACTCCCTGGATGTCGTTAGTCCTAGTCTACAGGCTAGTGAAAACATCGTTGAAACGTTCAAAGGCATTTGCAAGTTTTTTTACTGCCGCATTAGAAGCAATATCATGGAATATGACCTGATTGACATGTTAACAATAAATGTAATCGCCCAGTGGATAGAGAGTATTTCCAGTCGTTTTTAGAGCCGGTATTTCATCCCTTTCCCGATTTAACGATAGCCGTCATATCGTGAAAGGGAGCTGAATACTACCGTCGCGTCGCCCAATTAGACATTCATAATGTGCTGAAAGAAGGGTTTAAAAAACTCCTATCTAAAATGTTGGCTTAAAATAAACCTTTGTTTTTTTAAATCAGTGGACATGGTATGGAAAAGAAAGTGATCCACGGCAACTTGGAACCCATGGTGCGACAAGCCCACTCGACCTTTATATTAAATTGTATATTTCAATTAAAAAAGTTGATAAAATGCTGCGATAATTTTTATTGTTACCGTGTATTTCATTTGCCTCTGGAGAGATTCCCTCGTTTTCTTCTCCAGAAAATGATGCCAAATGCTGGTGGTGTGTCCTTTATGTAAAGGTGGCTGCACCTCGCAATAAAGTCTCAGGATATATGTACTCTGCTACTTAATATTTTACAGTTTTATTAATACAGTATTTTTGTGAGGAACTCGGGAGAAAGCGGCCTTGACCATTCACCATGGGGAAATGCCCGATGTGCGAGAGTCAGGCATCGCGTTCCGCTATCGCTAAAGTTATTTGTACTTCTTGCAACTGCATTTACCACCTAAAATGCGTTGATGTTACCTAGGAAGATGCACCACTAATAATTAAGTCGTGGCTATGTGTGACGTGCAGCGCTAAGAACAAAGCCAGACGCAGACTTGACAGTAACCTGTCGGAAAAGCGGAGCCTCACGCCGAGAAATCAATTGGTCTGGCGAGTGTTATAACTGCATTGAACGACGTGAAAAGTGATTTGAAACAATTTAGGGAGGAACAAAATTACAAAACAATGGAAATGCTGAATGCTATTGAATATTGCCAAAGCACAATCGCTGAAAATTCAGCAAAACTCTCAGCCTTACACGTTAGAGTTGACGATTTGGTGACGCAAATCGAGTGCCTCAAATCGGAGAATACTGACTTAAAATCTCGTGTAGTGACTTTAGAATCTACTGTCAACAGCCAGGAGCAAAACAGCAACAGCGGAAGGACAATGGAGATCCACGGCGTTCCCGTGAACGCTGGCGAAAGACCTGACCTGCTACTTCCTGACGTCGCCCGCGCTCTTGGAGCAAATTGTGAACCTGAAACAGTTGATTCTGTATTCAGAGCCAGGAGACGTACACGTACAGGAGATGTACCACGACTCAGGAAAACCCACCACCACCACCCATTGTTGTGAATTTTGTCCGCCAAGGAGTGAGGGAAGAATTCTTACAAAAAATGAAGGTAAAGAGAGACTTCTCGACTCGCGATATAGGTTGGTCTGACCCTCATAATAGTGCTATCTACCTGAATGAATCACTTACATTTTCTAATAAAAAGTTATATGCTTCAGTAAGAGATCTTTATACATCTGGTAAAGTGAAATACGTATGGATTAAAAATGGTCGTATTTTATTGCGATGTGAACATATCTTTACATCGCAATGGTGATCCTGTTGTCTGTATAAAATCTCTTTCAGATCTAAGCACTTTCTGACTACCATTGGGAAATTTTTATACCAGAAAGTGTTGTCTATTCATTTGTACATTAGTTAAGACTGATCTGAAGCTGTGGTTATACAATCAAACTCAGTACATAAGTTATTTACATTTCTATGTTAATAGTATTACTATGTGTGGGTCTCAGCTAGTGAGCTGCAAGTGGGCAATGCATCGACTTTGTGAAATATTTCAAGTTTATACTAAAATGCCCTCACCTCCTATTAATAATGACTAGTATTTCAAGCAATCTGTTAAACCTGTGTCACGTAAACACTCAGTCACTTTTCCGTAAAATTGATGAGTTTAGAGACCAATTTAATACGGAAACATTCCACATCATTTGTGTGTCTGAAACTGGTTCAATGAATCCATATCTAATGACACGGTCTCCTTGTCAAATTATACTCCAGTTAGGAAAGATCGACATGGCAAGGTTGGTGGAGGAGTAGCTGCTTATATTCACCTAAGTTTAAAATTCAAGGTCTTAGCGACCTCAGCGTTCACTTTTGACTCCTCTCCGGAGTTTATCTTCACCGAAATCCGTGGTATGTCTTCCATGCTGCTTCTTTCTGTAGTTTACCGGCCTCCTAAGATTGGCCGATTCGAAGATTTTGACTCGTTACTTCATATTCCCATTATATGACAACATTATAGTGACTGGAGACTTCAATTCTGACCTTTGTAAAGTCTCGTAGGACAGCAAGTACATTACACGTTTATTTTCTTCATTAGGCCGTACAAATCCACCCATCACCTTAGAAAAAGTAGGTAGCACATAGTTGGACCTAGTTGTGGTCGATGATATGGAAAAAGTAAATAGTTATAAAAATTATCCACTTCCGTTTCTCTCTGCTCATGTTTTGATTCATCTGTCCTATAACTTTCATGTGACACCTTACCTTCCTCAAAAGCTAGTGCTTAGAGACTTTCGAAATTTTAATTTATCACATTTTCAAAGTGACATTTCATGCTCTGATTGGAAGGATGTTTACTTCTCCAATGACATAGATCAACAGGTAAATTGTTTAAATTGCAATCTCCTAACGGCATATGATAAACATGCACCTATGCGCGTAACTTATATAAAACGCCTTTCTACCCCGTGGATAACCCCAGCAATTAAACTACTAATGAAAGAAAGAGATAAAATAAGAACAAATTTCAGGAAAATTAAATCTGAAGTTACTTACTCTACTTACAAATTACTAAGAAATAATATACGAACTCGCATTCGTGATTGTAAAATAAAATATTACCATGAGAAATTTCAAGACAAAAATGACTCACGATCAGTTTGGCGTGAGATTAAAAGACTGGGTCTCGGGAAACCTCGCAAGGAACCAGTATCTATACCTTTTCCTCCTGATGATCTAAACAATTATTTTGCTAGCACTCATGATACAAACACTCAAACTCAAACCGAGGCACAACATTCCGAATTTGATGATAAAAAATTCTTTTTCCCTTACATCGCACCCGATTTGTTACTTAAAACCGTGAACAGTTTCAAATCCAATGCCAAAGGAGTTGATGGCATAAACATGTATCTGATAAAAATATCTTTACCATACATATCTCATGAATTGTTACATATTTACAATATGTCTCTCCAAACATCGCAGTTCCCTTCTCTGTGGAAATCTGCCATAGTTCATCCAATTGCCAAAACGAAACAGCCAAAGTTAATGAGTGACTTTCGACCCATATCAATTCTTTGCTCTCTTTCTAAACCACTAGAAAGACTAGTGTATACATTTATTACTGATTATTTAACTCAAAATAATCTTTACGATCCATTCAAATCGTGTTTCAGGTCGAGACATAGCACCCAAACTGCCCTTATTTAAGTTATAGATGGCATCAGAAGTGCCATTGACAGAAAAATGGTCACAATATTAGTACTATTTGACTTGAGCAAGGCCTTTGACAGGGTTAACCATTCTATTTTACTCAAAAGACTTGCTGATCTCAATTTTTCAAACTCAGCCCTTGGCTGGTGTAACCCTTATCTTAAGGACCGAACTCAAGCAGTGAATCTGCCTGATGGGTCTGTCTCCAATAGCGTAAATATCACATCCGGTGTCCTTCAGGGCTCGATACTTGGCCCACTCCTTTTCTCTATTTATATCATGAACCTTCTACGTCAACTACAGCACTGCTGTTACCACCTACAGTATATGCCGATGATTTTCAAATTTACACTCACTGCTCAGTTACGGAAATCCATGACCATGTTGCACGAGTTAATGAAGACATAAAGTCAATCTGTAACTGGGTAAAAAAAAGTTCTTTAGTTATAAATAGTTCAAAAACAAATTGAATTATCATCGGTAGCAAAAAACTAATCAATAAAATTGACTTTGATCAACTTCCTAAAATAAGGGTATCTGACAGTGAAATTGAATATGCCCAAACAGTAAAAAGGCTTGTCCTCTTGATCAATCGCACCTTATCTTGGTCAGATTATATCACGCAATTAAGAGCTACAATATTTGGCACTCTGGGCCAAGTAAAACGTTGTTGAATCCTTCTCCCAATGTCAAGACGTGAAAAGATAGTGACCACTTTGATTTTATCTCAGATTGATAAGTGCTCATTAGTATATGGTGATTTAACAAAAGAACTGGATACAAAACTTCAAAGAGCATTAAATGCCTGTATTAGATTGATTTGTGATTCACGAAAGTACGATCACATCACACCATGCATAAAAGCACTACGGTGGCTTGCAGTTAAAAATCGAAGAAGATATTTCCTGGGTAGTCTTTTATACGATATTTTCAACAGTAGGGAATCAGTTTGCTCATACTCTCGATTTCTTTTCAAGGAGAGCTTTCTAGAACGGGTTACTAGAGGGCGAAACGATAAACTACAAATCCCCATCCACCGGACTTGTGCCTTCAATAGGTCCTTCGTGGTAAATGGTAGCAAATTATGCAATACCTTATCTAGTGAAATACGTAGTTCCAAAAATAGCCGAATATTTAGGCAAAGACTCTTTAACTACCTGTTTTTAAAACAACGTTCACGCTCTGATCTGGCCTTACCATAATCAATGCAATTTAATGCAATGTTCAAATGGCATATTTGTACAAAATTTTGTTTCTGTATTAGTTTATGCATTGTCTTGTTGAGTTGCTTATATCACTTTATTTTTTCTTGTTTTGTTTGGATTACCTAAAAAAAAGGTCCGCTAAATACTGGAATATTTGCACAATACGGACGATTATTCTCTTTTAAATTTATTGAATGCTCATATGTGGCTGAGTAGCCTCCGAGTATGTTTCAAATTAAAAAAAAATTCTGTATTGTGATTACGAAATAAAATATTTTCCCTCTCTCTCTTTAAAAACATAATATCACTACTGTGTGACCGAGTAGTATTAATTACTCTGTGACCGAGTAATGTGGGCATTCGGACAATTTGCGTAATCGGAGATTTATCAATGCGCGGTTCCTCGAACTCTTTCGTGAACGTTTACGTTTGTTACGATATTTTCGGAATATTTAGACCTGTCTCTGTCTTATAATGGATGAGCATTAATACGTATTTTTTCTCAATTTATGTTGCTGCCATGGAAGGAAAGTTATGTTAAAAATACTATGGGCTTAGTTTGGATATGCAATTGGTTGTAATGGAGAATACAGATGTCAGTTGTTGTTGGTACTAGGATGCGAGAGATTAAAAAAGCTATCCCACCGAAGCTTTATAGATATGCGTGAACTACTCATCTATATTGTTATTTTTTGAAAGAAATTAAAAACTGGTTGTATTAATTTTTACTCTCTCTAAATGATCGCTATCTTGTAGCAAATGAAAGTCAAAGTAAATGCTTATTTTTACCGTCGTCCATTTTGGCTTTAATGGGCGGTTACACTCTTTTTCCGCCGTTTATTATTGCGAAATTGAGCTTTCGTTACTGGTAAAAAATGATTCACGAGCCCCTTGCATGCCCTATGTTCTCCATGTCATGTATAACTATTTGGGGCACGAAGAGGAATTGTTTAGTTCTTTTTTTTAACATAGTCAAGTAGCAAATTAACTCATGGTAGTGGTACTGTTTTCATGAGTCTTTCATCTTAGCTAAAGCGTTTTTTCTCCCTTTCCTTCCAACCCATCTCATTTATTTCTCGGCGAGCTTGATTTTTTTCTCAAACCGTTGCTTTTCCTCTTTAAGCTCAACCTTACCGGAGCGTCTCCCTCACCCTCCATGGCTCTTGCTTTTGTCAAGCCTTGTCCTCCACTTGTATACACTTCCCATTTCCAAGCTTCCTCTCAGCCCAAACCCTCTCCTCCCGTTTGTTAATCCTTTTCTTCGCCACCAGTTGCGTACATTTTGAAACCGTGGAAGTTTTCCCGATTTTTTTTCATTCGCTGACCAATGTATGTACAATGTACTTACTTGCGGTAGTAAGTGCTAGATAAATAACCAAGTTGCTGATGTTAATTGGATGCCGATATAATTTGTCGTCGGCTTGGCGTTATTTTTCCACATTTTAGTTTTGAAGTAAACATTTCGTGACCTGCAATTTTCAATAGATTAGTGCTGCTTAAGTTATGAAGCCTTAATTATTTTACAGATTCGTCAAATGTACTACTTACGGTGTTACGCGATGTAGTTTTTTATTTTCCTCTCAGTGAATCATCGGCTAGATCATCGTTATTAGTGTAATTTTCACTGTCTCTTTGTCTGTGTTATCTTCGTTAAAAAATACCCTGCTTCCCTCTATGTTTTCTTCAGCTCGAATCAAATATGTATGCGCATATATAAATATTTGTTTAGGCATGTCATGGATTCTCGAAAACTATGCACGTGAGTCATTTTTTTTCCTTTTTAATCTAGAAGCGGTTTTGTGATACAGAATGAATAGCGTCAACGCCTGCTTAGAGGAGGTTCCTTAATAATTTGATAGCTGAACTTAACCTTATGGTGGTAGATAGGAAATAGACAAAAACCGCTCGAGGTACTCAATTAAAAGTGCACTCTTACGAGAGCCTTTTCTCGGATCTCATCTTCGCGATAACGCGGAGGCAGAAGCCGTGATTAGTAAGGTGGATTGAATAGTACTATAAAGTAGACAGCAATTGAATAATAGACTAGCTCTTGTGGTATATCAGTAATACGTACATAAACAATTACTACGCAATTCAACAGGTAACAGTTTGTCTGGTACTTATTTACAAATATCATAATCCAAGGTTAAGAGTAGGGTTATGAAGTTTCCTACAGATAGTATCAATACTGTTACAAAACGGGTCAATATCAGGTGGAAGAAGATTGGCTCGGCGCTGGACATGGACCATTGCACTATTCCGTTCATAAGATGTACCATGATGAAGTCTGGCGAACAATTCCGTAGATCTGGTTATTGTTACTGGCATGCGAAAGGTCACCATTTCAAGGAGCACTGCGCTGTCAATCAGGCCATTGATGACCTTGACTAGGAATAGTACATCCTGGATATTCCTCCTCTGCTCTAAAGAGGGCAGATGAAGCTGGGAGGCTATAATATTGACAGGAGCTTCCAGGTAGCGGTAGCCGAGTCGGATTCCCACAAGTCTAAGGAATCTGGTTTGAATGCTATTTAGGTTATCTATAAGAAACTTTTGATGTGGAGACCAGACTACCGACGAGTACTCCAGATGAAGTCTAACAAAAGCAACATATAGAGTCCTCAGTACTGAGGGTTGGTGGAGAAATCGGGAGGCGCGAAAGATGAGACCAAGATTCCTATTGGCTTTAGAGCAGGCGGAGTTCACATGAGATTCAGATGATAAAGATGATGACATTATAACTCCCAGATCCTTAACCTCCTCAACTCTCTTCAGGTTTTTGCCTTCTAGCTGATAGCAGAAAATCACTGGGTGAAACGATTTGTGGAAAGTAATACAAGTGCATTTATCTGTGTTTAGTTTCATGCCATTTGAAACACACCAACCCTCTATTGCCATCAAACTAGTTTGGAGAAAAGCACAATCCTGTATAGAGGAGATGGATCACTACAGCTTGACGCCATCGGCAAATAGCAAGTGTTGAGAGTTGATAACAGTAGATAGGTCGTTTATAAACACATTAAAGAGAATAGGGCCGAGATGGGAGCCTTGAGGGACCCCAGAAGTAGCGATAAAGGTTCTTGAAGTTTCGGAACCGTATCTCACAATGAGTTGGGGGTTTTGGAGATAGGTCTTGAACCAATTGAGAAGCTTTCCATGGACACAGCATGTTTCTAGTTTCTTCAACAACAGGGAATGGTAGACACGGTTGAAGGCCTTGGAAAAATCTAAATAAAGCACATCAGCCTGTTTTCGGTCCTTCATTGCTGTCAATATGTGTGTTTGTAACGTGACCAAGTTGGAAGAAGTCGATCTTCCTGGAATTAAACCATGTTGTGTGTCAGATAGACAATTTTTAATCAAGGGAAATACCCTGGAGAGCACAAGTTTATCGAATACCTTGGCGATGGCTGGTTGTATAGCTATTGGTCGATAGTTGCGTATGTCAGATGATGAACCAGTTTTGTGAATTGGAACGATGAAGCTTGTCTTCAGAACATCCGTAAATATTCCGCAGCTAGTGGATTCATTAAATAGATATTGAAGAGGAGAAGCCAGTGCTGAGCTACAACTTTTGAGTACAATTGGTGGGATACAGTCGGGACCGCTTCCTTTATTACCATCAAGGTCAGCCAAAGCCTTCTCAACTTGATCGTGAGTAAAAAGACATCTACTCAGGAAGTTACTGCTGTACGATGCATCAAGCAGGGGCAGATCCAATGTGGCTCAAAAACGGAGGAGAAAAAAATCTGCAAATGCATCACATTTATCTTTGTCATCAATGAGGAGTGCGCCATCGTGAGTCAAAGTAGTCAGATCAGGGTTATTACCTCCCCGAATAAATGAGAAAAAATTCCAAAAGATTTTTGGGTTGCGGGGGAGAATATCTTCTATGTGGGAAATGTAGTAATCAAAACATGCAGCAGAAAGGTCCTTGCACTGGACACGAATAGTTGAGAATTTCCTGTAGGATTCATAGTTTAAGATTCTTTTGTAGTGGATGTGTAGCATTTTATGTTGGATATATCAATCATAGGATGATGAGTGCAAGTGACTTGGTTAGGAAGGTTCCAGGTGATATTAGGTAGGTTGAAATCCCCAGCGATGAATATGTTTGAGAAGGAGTCCGATGCAGCGGCTTCCTCAACTGCAGATCAGAAATAGTCATAGGAGACAGCGCCAGAGTTTGGCGGAAGGCAAGCACCACAAATGAGAATTCTGTATCCCGCACTAATAATACAGGAGACGATAAGACATTCAATTTTATTGAAAGATGTCGGAATACAGTATGAGGTGAAACATTTTCTTATGGCAATTAGGACACCACCCCCGCTCTCCTTAGAGCTAGATTCCAATGAACGGTCTTTTCTAAACACATTAAACCTGGATGCACCCAATTCTGAATTACTAATCTCTGGAGTTGTCTCAGTAAGGACGACGATGTCCTGAACACAGGTTTTAAAAGCTAATTGAGTTTCTCTCTGTTTAGTACGTAGGCCATTTACATTTGGATAGTAAATTGATAAGTTGGATTTTCCGTCAGAGCTAATTAGTTTTTTTACCTTGGACACAATTTGGGGGATACCATTAAGGTACTTGATAGTAAAATTTTCCTCTCCCTAGCTGGATCTTTCAGCAAGAGTCGCGCCAAGAGCTGCCAAGTGAGTACGTTCTCAGGTTGTACGGTCACGAGAAACTGTGACGTCAGCTAGGTCAGGATTAGTATCCTTGATTTTGTTTTGGGAAAATTTTTAAAAGAAGGATAGAGCCTCGTTTTGTGATTTGAAAACGACTTTCAATGGCCGGGCCGCGCGATCAGAAGATATTCCCAATCTAAAAAAGTGGTATATCCATCGTGGTGTTGGACTACATGAAAAGTAGAAGTTAATATGGCCATATCGTCTTCCTTTTTCTTTCGGGGATTTGTTTGGGAACTTTCCGGAATTCTGTGGAGAATTAAATTTCTAGCTCGGTTGAATCTATCATTAATTTCAGAAATAACATCTTCAGCTGATATACCACCTTCCTGAGGCTTCTGTTGCATTTGGCGTACATCGGCCACCACCGATGCGACCTTTTCTTCCACCGCTGATAATCTGGGCTCAAATTCAAGGAGCTTATTAGAGACATTTTTCACTTCAGCAGTGAGAATTTCAATACTATCAGATACAGGTTGGGGCAGAATGGGCTTTCTGATTGAGTGGAAGAAATCACTGAAAGAAGAGCTAGCTTTCCATGCCAGATACCCTTAATTCAGTTTTTTGACCCCGCCTACATCGAAAGTCAATCGCGATTTGGCATGTATGTATGTAAACGTTATTGGAATGCAAAAGAGGGCTATTTAGATGAGGCCCGATGGTAGTCCATTCTGCCCCACCCTGTATTTTCGATATTATATCTTTGGTCGCTAGCGTTGAGATTATATAAAGTATCTGGTCAAACTTAGATCCCAATATGCCAAGGGGGGTGTTCTCATGTTTAACACAATCGTCCCGACCGCAATGCCATTTTTTATTTTTGTCTCTTGCATAAGCTGCATATTCAGAAGACGACATTTTTAAACAGTCCTTATGAAACCAACGGTTGCACAATCCATCGCTCTGTAGGCTCTTCGAACTGCCCACATCAATGACACAGATGGAGCACACTTCCTTAGACGATAGAGAAGAAGCCATGGGGAAAATTTTTAATGATAGGCTGTGAAAATATAATATATATACAACTGAGAGCATAAGTACCGAAAGCTGAGTACAGAAGTATTAAGAGGCCATAAATGTTGATGCTGGGAATCAACAATATTAAATATGAGGTACTAGCCAATGACCACCAGCAGCTACTCAATCCACCGCCGGCAGGCAAAGACCATTAATGGTCTTTCCAACCATTGTGAAAAGAAACGCATCGGCTCCCAACGCGAACCGAAAACGGGTAAAGTCGTATTACGTTTGTCGCAATAAGGCTCCTAACTCAATAGTAATCAATTATGTATGTAGCAAAATACGCTGGGATGCACTAATTAAAAGTTGAAAATAACGTGGTCGGAGAATTTTCCGTTAACTTAAAATAATAGAAAACTCCTCACACAGGTAACACAATACCGAAAGGAAATCACAGAAATGCACTGCAGAACGCCAGAAACACTGAGGGACACACAAAAATTATTGTTACTCCGAGACCTCACGTTACGTCGTGGCGTAGTCACGAGGATTTTCCATTAACTTTCGAAAAATGAATAACTCTTCACTCGAATGACTCAGAAACGAATGGATAGCACTTAAATACACAGCATAGCGTCAGGAACACTACATCTACATCATCTACAAAATACCCTGAAAGCCACCTCAGGGGTGTGTGGCAGGGGGTGAGTAATCACCAACATGCATTACACTATACCCTAGAGTTAGTGTAACTACGACCAACTATGCATTAGCATAAATCGCTAATGCTTGTCACGAGGCGAAGCCTCGCAAGCATGCACCACTACACTACAGATGTCATCACAATGGAGAGGGACCGTCAATATACATGCATTCTACAACTACACAGATGGACAGAGACTCAAGACCCATGTAGAAAACATGCTAGGCGTGCTGTTAGTATGTACTAGGTAACATATAAGGATTCGAGTATTAGGAGTACCACTACTACTAAGAGCTACACTACCTAACGACAAACCTTGATAAAAGTCTCATTGGCAGCTGTTATGGTCCCTTATCGTGCGTGGGAAAAATGACATTTTAAATCTGTCCGTTCTGCAGTCTAGTTCCCTAATTTTACTCTCATGATCTGATCTACCGTAGTATGTCGGATTTCGTAAAATATTATCAACGTCGTCAGAGAATAGACCGGTTTGGAACTTACATAATAGATTTAGTCTAAATTCTAATCGACGGTCTGAAAGCTTTTCCCATCCCAGTTGCTGCAAAAGGTCAGTAACACTAACGAGGTTATCATAACGGCCTTTAACGTATCTTGCCGATCTTCGCTGCACGCGTTCTAACTCAGTTTCCAAGCCTATCTCATAAGGATCCCAAATACTGGCGGCATATTCTAAGTGGGGTCTAACGAGGGAGAAGTAGCTGATTTCCCTAACTTTATCGTCGCACTTGCCTAGTACTCTTTTAACAAATCCCAATTTACGATTAGCTTGACCGGTAATTTCTCGAATATGTTAACTCCACGATAGATCATTAGTCAGTTTAACTACGAGGTACTTAACCGATTCTAGGGTCTCTAATTTTATGTTGTTTATGCAATAGCTGTTACAAGGAGCATTTTTCCGTTTCCAAAAATTCACAACAACGCATTTTTTCAGGTTTAATTCTAGCTGCCACGCATCGCACCACTCTTGTATTGCCTCGAGGTCCTTAGTTGGCGCTTCCTTATAATTAAAGCTACAAAATTCTCTATACACCACTGCGTCGTCAGCAAATAATCTAAGCTTACTGTCAACTTTGTCACCGATGTCATTTATGTACAAAAGAAACGGAAGCGGGCCTATGACACTTCCCTCTGGGACACCCGATGTGACTTTTACTTAATTAGAGATAGCACCATCTAATACAACCCTTTGCACGCGATTACTTAAGAATTCTGTAATCCAGGAAATTACGTCGTCGTCTAAACCGTAGGATTTTAATTTCATGAGTAGCTTACTGTGGGAAACTTTATCAAATGCCTTTTTAAAGTCAAGAAAAATTGCATCAACTGGAGCGTTATGTTCACCCGAGACTAAAATATCGTGAGAAAAAAGTGCTACTTGAGTTTCGCAAGATCTTCCCTTTCTGAATCCGTGTTGTGTTTTTGTTAACAAGTTCTCCATATCGAGGTGTCTCATAACTGAACTTACAATTATATGTTCAAGGACTTTGCAAGAGATAGATGTGAGAGATATCGGTCTGTAGTTCGATGGCTGTTCCTTATCACCGCTTTTAAATATGGGAGTGACATTTGCAATTTTCCAGTCCATGGGTACTTGGTGTTCGTTGATGGATTTACTAAATATATTCTGCAAGTAGGGTGCTATTTCACAAGCTAATTCTCTATACACGCGGGCAGGAATTTCTTCAGGACCTGGGGATTTATTTGGACTTATAGATTTTAGCAAGTTTTCTATTCCGTGAGTGTAAATATCGATAGGCGGCATCTTTTGCTGGAAGTGATCATTTAACTTTGCGGAAGTAATCTGCGATGACTTGGTGAACACTATGAAGCAATCAAAACGGGTAGTAATAAGGAGATCACGTGTCGCCAAAGCTCACGCCGCGGCTAATGCATCGAGCGTAAAACATACAGAAGGTAACAAAAGCTCCAATTGTCAGCGGATTTTGAAAATTTCAACACTAGGAAACGTAGAAGCACTTCATAAACACAAATAATTCGCATTGAGGGCGGTTTCAGCACTTTTAACCAGTGAAATCAGGACTTAGTCGGGAGCGTTCATCACACACGTCAACTCACTTCACCCCATTCAACAACTTTTTCAAATAACATCAACTCAACATTTTCTCTTGGATTTGTTATTGTTATTCAACAACTTTTCAAAATTGATGTCATGCGTCCAAACCAAACAGCTGGAATTTATTTGTTGTGGTTATCACTGCGAAGTAAACTTCACGCGCCTTATTATCTGTGTAGTGACACGCTAGAAGTAGTTGAAATACTTTATAAGGGAGGGAAATAATACCAAAGATATCACCACGGTGAAGGCTACGAACATAACTGTGGACGATGTCACAATGTGACAGACCGGCATGTCAAATCACCCAGCCAAGAAAAAAAAACAGATATCCGAATCGACAGCAGTTGAGCACCCATTATATCTTAATTTAACCGGATATTACTCGTACTAGATAAAACATGGGTAAAAATATAATTGCTGAAATTCCTTGTGCTACGCAAGCCACTGAAACTTGACGTCGCGAGTGAATTGACTGCGATTGGTGGGCGGAAACGGGAGAAAAATGACAACAACCTTAGCCAGTTTGATTAACTTCAAGTAACAGCATTTATATAACCACAATAGAAAACAAGCCTGTAGGCTAAATACCGTTAACTTGGTCTATACAAGATGAACACAAGTCACAACTGGAACCAAGCAGATATGTCCTTCTCCGGCCGTGGTTAGGTTCAAAGAGATACAGTCTGTTCACAGTACACTTTGTCAGCGCAGGAGGGGAATCAGCTGACCAGTGGAGGAGTGGGGAGAGTAGTGGAGGTGCTATCACACTTTGGATTGGTGGGAATGTTCACAGGTCGACTTGAAAGTGGAAAAATATGTCAGCACCAGCGCGGACCGAATAAAAGCAGGGTGCTTGCAGAAATCGCGATGACCTGAGAGTTCGCGCTGACCAGAGCCAGGTTGCGGCACTTGTCTCATCGCTCTCTGGCACTTTCCGAGGATTTGCGAGTCTCAAGGTTTCGAGGAGGAAATATTGGCACACGTGTTACATTCGAGATATCAAGATATTTTTTTTTTCATTTCCTTCAGAAGTAGGTAATGAGTGATAAGCTTTTCTTCTCGCAGTCTTTATTGGGACCTAAGAATTGAAGGCTGTATTAAATTTAGTATTGGCTAGTGTTTTGTATGCGGCGACTACAATTTGGTTTCCTATATATTTGCTATTTGGCTAATTCGCTTACTTGGACTTCAGTTTACTTACTTAGTTCAGGCTTATTGGGGTAACTTGTGTATTTTTACCGCATCATCTGCATCGCGGTAAATATTTATGAATGCAGAGCCATTAAAATGAGTGACATTTGGAAACACCGTTTTAAACGAGAATTAAATTGGCAAATTGAAAGTTATTTTATTTTTTATAAAAAGTATCTATAAGCCTGAAAAAGATAGTAGTAATTCAATGATTTTGCTTGGTGGATCTCCGTGTTGTCTTTAATTAAAATAAATATGACTTGGATTTTATTGGTTTGAAAATGTCATCTCTGGTGACAGGCTCTTAAGGCCAAACGTAAAGAACTCCCCCCGTGGCTCACCACCGTAATAATCGCTGTCTCTGAAGAAGGGGTGCCACCCAACCGTAAAATCGTTTTACCCGTAAAGTCTCTCTGAATTTGGAAGATCGTGGAAAAGACCGTTTTAGTTTGGGTTTTGATAACTTGAGTAGAGGTGAAAGCGTTTCCATTGATTGCTTACTATAATTGTTATATGGTGGGAAAAATACTTAAGGTCGTTCTTTGAACTAATCTCTCAGAGGCCTACATGATTTCTAGGCTTGTGCTGTTTTAATGCAGATAACCTGCGATTATTCTTCCGGAAAACCGAATATTTGAAGTGTTTGTTTAAATTCAGCAATTCGCTGAGTGAGTAGAGGTTTTGTTGGTGTGAGGTTCTTTAAAAGTTGCGTGTTACGCCCTGATGTTTGGTGAGTCGTATCAGAGTTACATGGACATCTTACAGCTGATACAATTTCGGAATCTAAAAATTCCGCTGGCCGCCGAGCCAGTCAACCCCAGAGCCAGAGAACAATCCCGTTCTAAATATCTGATCTGGTTGGTCTCGTTGGCCAGAGGGAAATTCACACATAAAAGGAGAGGGTATCAGTTCCTTGCCCTGTACCGCCTATGGCTTCCATTGAATAACTGATACTAAATCAAAATCATACGGATTAGTGGGGCGTGCCCAGTGCCTTTCCTTTGGTATGGACCCGAAACTTCCTGTCACTTGTTGGAGTGAAAGCGATAATTTTGTTAATCCACACGGAGTAAAAAAATTCTCGCATTTATTTTAATTATTAATGGAGGTGATCAACCAGTTGAGATATCTTTAGATGGAAGAGAAAATATCTCTTAGACTTATTCAAGTGCAGGCTCTTATCTCCTCACACGAATTCATTCTTCGTCTCGGAATATGTCCTACCCATCCCATCCATTTTATTTTATATGTTTAGCCAGTTTCACAGTGTTGCGCCTGCGACAGCGAACTCTTGTCACTTGCTCAACGCTCTACCTTCTATGCTGCCACGCTCTCGGTTGAGGACCAGTTTCGAAAGAATTGGTGCCGGTAACTATTTTCTGATGCTGTGTGTAAGCAAGTACATACTTAAGAAGTTTTTGCGGCATTAATCGGAGGGATAGAGTAAGGAACGAGTGGGTCTTTGAAAAATTGGGTTGGATGCTCCACTAATGGACACACATGAAAGAGTGGCTCGGTGGCTTGGCCATGTTGAGAGAATGGATGAGAATCTAATAACAAAGCAGATTAATGATAGAGGAGTGAATGGTGAGAGACGAAAGGGTAGACCGAGAAAGTCGCGTGTGAATGTGGTGGAATGCACTCTTAAAATAAAGAATATTAGGAGTCTTAAGAACGGAAGGGCGGGTATGAAGCAACGTATGAGGGTAACTGAAGTAAACAAGGCATGCAAAGTATAGGGCAGTATGGAGGAAATTATTTAATCAGAATCAGCTTTTCAGGTCTATTACCGATAATAATCGAAGTTTTTTGACTGCGCCTATCCGGAAATGGAACGGTGTGATGAGTGACGCAGCTGTGACGCAGCCAAGGGGCGGGAGGGTCCATGGGTTCCCCTCAAAACTTTTGAATGTATTAAAAAACGGGAGAAGTAAAGGAGTAAGTTATGTGATTTTTAAAAACAAATATTTTTGAATGCATCCATTCTTCCGTTTAAGCAGCAACTTTTTAAATTACCTTGTAATAAATAAAACTGGTTTTTTTATTCTTTCAGAATTTTGCGCTGCTAAAAAAGTATCGGCTGTTGCATTGCAGTCGCAATTACACTCTTTATTGCTTAAGCACACAAATTGGTAATTGCTAATTTTTGCACACTGATAATTGTTAGAAATTTTCTCTTCCCCCCCCCCCCCCCCCCCCCGCTAATACTCAACCCCCCCTCCCGAAACAAAATCCTGACTACGTCACGTCCTATGTATGTATGTATGAGTAAAAACAGTCGTTAATAATGCGATGGAGTCACTTTGATGGCTGTCAGAAATTCCTAAATAAGCGTCTCGTCCAGAGTTATGGCGTTTCTCGGAAACGTCGCTAGAAGCTAGCGAGACTAAGAGGGGTGACGCTGCATCGGGATACCCCGCGACAATGCGGATGCTCTCAGTAAGTGTGCATCTCCAATTTGGCCAGCGGCGAGGAAGCCTGGACGTCGCGTGGGTCAGGCGTCGCGGTCTCAATTTCCACTTCCCCGTGGTAGTCCTCGCATTGGGGTAACGGGCGGGAGGGGTCCCATTTTGGCGGACAGCCCGAGGCCAACCTTGCCTCACGACCGAATACCCTCGTCCAACGGCTGCGGGCATCACCTTTCGCGATTCCCGACGCCGCGGCGGCAATTCCAACGGCACGCCGTTGGAATGCGCGATATCTATCGTTGTGCTGTTCTTACACCGCCGTCCTCCTAAACCTGTAAACCCCAGTTCAGTCACAGCTAGCGTTGTCGTACCACCTGAAAAAGCGGGATTATCTAGTATTTTTGCTCATAAAACAAGGCGTTCTGACTGATTATTGCACTCAACATATTTCATCATGTAGATCAGCAAGTTTGTTAACTTCATTTTAGTTTGTATTTTTTGGGCAAATTTTAAATATAAAAAACAAATCTTTGTTCTTTTTATGAAGTTACGATTTGGTGATTTCCTGAATTATTGCGGCAACCCTAGTTTTAACTATATGAGCACATCCTGGGGTGAATTATCGAAATGTAGTATTAATTATCGGTTTCGAAAATAACGGCTTATGGCATGTTTTACATCAATTTAGTATTTTCGTGTTGTCACATCTTGCCCGCATGCGATAATTGTTGTATGGTCAATATGGTTTTTCAGTATGGGTCAATATACTTATTCAGTCAATTGTGCGTTTTTAGCGATTTTACGAAGCTTCAACTGAGTCCTGCGATAATTATCATGGCCTTTTTCTAGAATTGACCTGAAGTAGAAGACCTCAAAGACAGCCTTAAGACTACCTTAAGATATTTTTTAAGCAATCAGAATTTTTGGCAGAAAATATATGCCGGATGGTAATCCTAAACGTCGATGTCTTGTATCTTCGACTAACACTCAATGTCTGTATTTTCCTAGCAGACAACGCACTGGAATCTCAGTTCTAAATTTATCCAGACCATTACCGTAGTGGTGATGTGTATGGTGAAATTTTGATCTTTAGTAACAAGGATGCACATAAACATGCTGGAACAGGCAATTTTGTCTTATGCACTTCTGATTTTTTTAAAGGATTGAACATTTTTCGGGAAAAAAGCCTTTTTATACGCTTGCAGGAAGAAAAATGTTACTTCCAGATATCTTATTTAAATATAGATATTGATGTATTTGTTCGATTTGTCTCATCTTCATGACGCCTAGACGCCCGCGGTTACGCGGGCCCGTTAATTTCAAAATCACGGGCTCGGATACCGCCTCGGGCGTAGATATTTGGACCTTTCCATTCGAGGCATACAAATTTAGCCCTGGGGCCTTAATTAGGGCCCTTATTCAGTAAGGGCTCGACGTGGACGAGCCTCGGAATGTCCGTAGATGTGACGTAAACAGCCCCCGACAACTCTAAACTTTTCCATGGCCCTATTTGAAATTTTCGTGGCTGTGACGTCAAAATGTCGTCACTTTCGAGACTCGGAAAATCCGAGGCCATACATATTAGCCCCCGAGGAAAGACTCGCCACTGTAAAAACTCGGAAAATCTGTGGATGTGACGTCGCAGCCACGAAAATTTCAAATAGGACCATCCAAAAGTTAAGAGTTGTCGGGGACTTTGACGTCACATCCACGGATTTTCCGTAGTTCGACCGTGCCGAGTTATTACTGAATAAGATTCCTGACCGGAACGGAACACATGAGCTCACTTCAGCGCTCATGAACGATATGCGCTGGTGAAACGTTCGTAAATATACCAATAGTTAGCGTTTTTATTGGTAGGCAATAGTCTCGGCCGAATTTTTTGCTGCTATTAAAATATCCGTTCCAACTACATGCTTAAAAGGATAAGCTTTAAACTTAAATTAATAAAAACTTGGTTCTTCCCACTGAATAATTTATTTTACTCAGCGTTTCGACGTCTAATGCCTTGTTTCTACTACGCCCATCTTACCCTGGTTTGAAAATTCGGGTTACCAGCCAGCGTCCCAAAGGGAACTTTCTAACCTGCGTAACGAACAGCCTTCTGGGAACCGTGGTTGGTGTACAGAGAAATGACGAAGGAATATTTGGAGTAAAAGGGTGGAGACACAAGTAATTGCGCTGGTAAGCTGTTGTTTAAGAATGTGAGGGAACTTATAGTTGTAGCGAAACTTGGTGGCACTCTCTTGTGAACATCATGACGCAAAGGAGAGGAAAGCATACATGAGATGTGGGTTGAAACGACCGAGCCTTTTTCCAGAGGACCTTGCGGGAGTCCTTAGATAACTTTGCCCGCTCATCAACGCTTGGTTTACGGTCAGTGTCCTCTAATCCTTCACTGGTGGGTGCCACCAAGTTTCGCTATACCTATATCCCGTCTCCAGGGAACAAGAAATTTGGCGAAGAATGCATCGGAAATAACTCTATCCCTTACAGGAGTCATATGACAAGCGTTCCCACTGCGACTTTTCAACCGGCGCGGCGTAACCACGGTCGTAGAGAAGTAACCCACCAACCGCGGTTCAGCTTACCTTTGTAAATAATCTTACCACGGTTGGCGCTAACTGGCGTTTCCATTGCAAAATGTAACCAGCGTGTATGGCCTAACCGGCGTAAGATGTGCGCAGTGGAAACAGGGCATAAGCGTCATCCTCAGTTATATACAACGATGTTCCCCCACACCCCGCGAGACTTTAGGAAAGCTTTGAACCACAAAATAATTTTTAAAAAAGAAAGAGGCACTCCGGGAGTGCCGACAGAAGAGAAAACTTGATATAACGTGAGCATTTTTGAATGTAGGGAATAATTTCTAATGAAGTGTTTTATTAATCAGTAGAAAGTAGTTTCATGTATATAATAAATTAAATATTCATTTATTGCGCTATTGTACACAATTATTTTACATAAAAATTGTACACTTCAGAATAATTAACTTTCATCCATTACTTCAACAACTCTTTCATCATCACCGCCATCATCATCGGCAATATCTAAAACTGATACAATAGGCTTATGGTAACTAAAATAAGAAACGAATAATTTTGATTCGAATTTGCTTAAATGTCTTGTAAATACTGCATCAATAGTAGTTTTATATTTCGTTGTGCCAAGATTGCGATCATTAGACATCGTTAAACCAAACTCACTATTTAAAAATTCAATCAATGGTAGATTTTTATCGTCTGCAAAGTTTATGTTTATGTATATATGAATAAGCTACTTAAATTGAACGTATTAAAAGAAATTGAGTTATATTGTACTAACCTTCACTATTCTTGTATCGAGTACACTCTCCTGCACGAGTATGGACTATTATATTATCCAGCACAATATTTGTAGCAACCCAAATTGAATGAACTAAACCGTATATTAGATATATATAATGTAATATGAATAAAATTATAATATAGTTTATTTGACGGTGACGGTGACGCGAGTCCAATGGTTTTTACCCATCCACAAGTACTGTGTATATAGCGAGTATACTGTGTATATACAGAATATACAATTATACATATATTTAGCAGCAGTGACGGTGACGCGAGTCCAATGGCTTTTACCCATCCACAAAAGTGCATATACAGAATATACAATTACACATATATTTAGTAGCGGTGATGGTGGCCGTGACGGTGATGCGAGTCCAATGGTTTGTACCCATCCACAAGTACTGTGTATATAGTGAGTATACTGTGTATATACAGAATATACATAATTATACATATATGTAGTAGCGGTGACGGTGACGCGAGTCCAATGTCTTTTACCCATCTACAAAAGTGCTCAACGCGACATAAGAAGTTTTCACTTCAAAAACTTTATCCATTATTACATAGCTAAAATTATCCATGCGTAACGCCTTTACTGAAAATCAACACATGAAAAACAAAAATTGCGGTTGCGATTATCGAAGTTTTTTTGTCTTCTCGAACAGATACTCCAGCACAACGATGCTCCATATCGGATCCAAAGTGCGCTGCATAGTGCGCGAAGGCCTGGGGCCTAATTCTCGTTCTTGTCGCGGGACAAGATATCACGCGTTCCCCGTAACGCAAATTGCGTTCGTCTCCCATTCTCGTTTTTTGCGTTCGCGTTCGTGATAAGGCTCGGGCAACTTCGGCTCTGTAACCATGGAAGTGACGTCAGCACCGCTAACGTCATCGATTTCAGCCAATACGAGAGGAGTGGACTTTCGAGTGGCAGCTGTTTGCAGACGAAAAGGCGAGAATAAGCCTTGAATAGGCAAATAAACATTCTCAAGCGCTTAAATGTTCCCAGTTCGCTAGTAATAATTTTATTATTAATACAATTGTAACTTAATCTTATTCGATTATTTACTTACGGCGATTCGGTTCACTTATTCGTTTATACAATACGATAGCATAAAATATAGTGCTCACGGGGTATGCTTAGAAAAAAATGCTATAGAACTAATCATACTTAATAACTATAGCATGTAGTTAGTTATTTGGAACAACAGTGTTTATATATAATCACTGAAGTCCTATAGATACGAAATATAATGACTATTGGGCTGCATGTAATCCTATTGATAATTAAAAAAATTGACCAAAAACATTTTTCATTGAAGTACCGACGATAAGAACACCATTAATAAAACAGAAACGAATAACTTAGAAAGAAAAAAACATACCCCAAGAGAGATTAGAACTTATAACTTTCGCACTGCAAGCCATCCACCTTAACCACTAGGCTAATACGGTACATTGGATGAAGTGAATATCACAGGGTATACAAGCCGCGTCATTAATAGCTGGAGACTGCTGAGGTTTGAGGTTTAATACTTCTATGTTTTTATATTATTGCCTCTTCTATGGTATTGCCGACGTTTTCCTACAGTTTACCTTATCATGGGCTTCATATTCTCATGATCTTGATTAGGTACTAGGCATGCTAGAAGAAAATAAAATCAGTTCAAAAAGGTCCTAACCTAAATTTGAAAGGAGAGTATCTAGACGATGTGCACTGTCCAACACAAATAGATCCAATTACTTAGGTACCAAACAACAAGTACGTCTAATGCAAATTTTGGAGAGGAAAACACAGCAATATTAATAGCGAATTGACGACAATGGCATAATGTGATATTGTCATATCAAAGAATTTCATTTCAGTTCCACTTCAGTTTCAAATTCTTACGAGATGAAATAAGGAAGATATTTGGAGAGCTTATTTATTTCAGAAATGACCTTTATTTAAAATATAAAAGCACCAACAAAACAGCAGCCACTAAATTTCACTCTTGAATTTCTTTATTAGTGATTGAATAATGATTTGTACTGGACAATTTCCAAGACATCCATTTACGGATCCTGTAAATTTCATTGGAAATAACTTAAAAGCACCATGTAAGGTTTCACTTAACAGGTGTTAAAAGAGAACGATCGCTTGGTATTTCAATATAACATTACCATCAAATGTACAAACATTCACCAAGACATATTCACTATACATGGATCTTGTATTTCATCGAAACTTAAAAGGTCCATGTAAGGTTTCACTTAACAGCTGTTTCCAAAGAACTATCACTCGGTATTTCACAAAACAGCCGAATAATAGCAATTAAATATACACTTTAGAGCATATTTAAAGCCGGTATATGCACTTCGTTTACCAACAAATTTATCCACACAGCCTCAGATGTAAAACAACATAACAATAGGTCCACTTCATCAAAGCAGTTGCAATATACTATTTCATGAAATGTCATGCATATCCAATTGGTGGCGTATTATGACACTTCACGAATACGAGTACCTAATCTTGTCGTTGAAATTACTTCGATGCACACTGAAAAAATAATTCCACGTTGACAATTATAATAAACAACGACCAAAAACCTTGCTCACACAGGTGGAATCTCATGAATAAACGAACTTAAGTTAATGAAAGCCTATAGCTCCATGCAACTAGGTTTCACCAAATGCGCTCAACAGCTGTTTACAAAGAACGATCACTCGGTATTTCACATTACAGCCGAATAATAGCAAAGACACACTAGGTACAACATATTGAAGAGTATATGTAGGTAGGTACTTCGTGTACCTTCATATTTATCCACAAATAGCCTCGGATGTAAAACAACACAGGTTCACTTCATCAAAGCAGTTGCAGTACTATTTCATGAAATGGCATGCATATCCAATTGGTGGCGTATGTGACACTTCACGAATATGAGTAATCTTGTCGTTTAAATTACTTCGATGCACACTGAAAACATAATTCCACGTTGATAATTAAAATAAACAACGACCAAAAACACCTTGCTCACAGAGACGTAATCTCATGAATAACCGAAATTATGTTAATGAAAGCCTAGCATGATGATTACTTACGTCAATATAATTGCATTATTCCTCCCTTATAGTGTTCATTGGTATCTCAAGATTAAATATATCCTCAGAAAGCTACAAAAGTTTCACTGATAATACCACTTGCATCACAAACAAACACGCATTTCTCGCTGGAACTTGAGGAAGCTAAGTGATACACTGTTGCCATATTTATGTATAATAACAAATAGTAACTAAATAAGTTATTCTAAGCTTCTTATTTTCTCCATAATAAAATTCCATCGACTTATCACGGCCTCGAAAGCCGTGATAACTTCTTCATCGCAACGTGCGTTAACTCTCGTGATAAGTAGTAAGAGAATACCGAGCACCACTGTGATTGGACAAGCCCTAACGCTAACGCTATCACGAACGCTGTCACGAACGCTGTCACTGTCCCTGTCACTAGAGAATACCGCGTAACGCAAATTGCGTTAGAACTGGCGTTCGCGCTCGGTAACGCACTATACGAGAGAACCAGAATTAGGCCCCTGACATGAATGGAAATCAAGTGCGCGGTTGTGTTGCGAAGTGAGCTGCGCACTAGAGCGAATGGAAAGCTCCTGTTGTTTTGGCACTTCGCTAGGCGGTAGGGTGCAAGGTTGGAGGGGGGCATTCAAGTAAGGCGTTTTAGGGTGGGGGGAGTGGTGGGTGTGGGATCTTCTTGTATTGTCTTATGTAGGGGGTGTGGGGGTCCGAAGTGATCTTGCGTTAGATTTTATTTGCTCGTAAGGTCATATTTTTATCACCTTTATTGTATTCGTTGTACAATAAAAACTTGAGATTGAACGAAGTTTTTAATATTGCAAACGTCGCGTATTTTCCCTTAAGGAAAGTTTTATAAGAGACCAAGTAGATACAGAGTTTGGTAGAGTTTGTTACTGGTTTAGGGTTCAATTAGAACATTACACTGGCATTCCGACGAGGGATTCGAGTGTTTAATCCCTCCTTCGAAAGGCCAACAAATCTTACATTTTACGCAGTGAGCATTAACAATATCTCACAAAACTACCTGGTGTATTTTCAGCAGTTCCTGACTGTGTATAGTTTCAGAAAATCGCGCAAAACAATGTTCATCGAAAAGTTAATCTGTGCCCATCCGTCCTAAAATGTATTTTAAACTATGTGAGATCGGGAGGGGAGGTAGGTTAACAAATCATATGAGTTTTATACCGGGGTGAAGGGGAGGGGGAGGGGTGCCAAAAAGCGTCACAAATCGTCTGGCATAATACTTGAAAGGCCTCGAAGTAGGGGCACCCAAAATCCAACTCCACGACCGCTTTTTACTATGACGCCGGGTCAGTGTTTTTCCCCCTCCTGGCGTCACGTGGTTCCCTCCGGCCAAATATTCTATCCACCCTTCCCTACGGGCTCTCTAAATCACCACATTTCATTTGTTTTTTTTTTCATTTAAGTGCTCTTCCTCTTTCCTAGTTTCCCCAACGCCTTCGCTCCTTCCCCCCCTTACCTCCCCCCCTCCTTTACCTCCACCCCCCCTTACCTCCCCCCGCCGCCCTCTACGTCACGCGCCGCTGCCCCTGGCCAGAGTCCAGCTGCTTTGGTTTCGAACCCCATTTCCCTCTCCCTCCCATTTCTACCATCCCTGCGTTCACGCTTCCCGTCTTCGTTTCCCTTCTCCACCGTCCTTGCGAAAGGACGAGATACATACCCGGCTTCGTGTAGTTGTTGCATCTCGGTGACCAGTGAATCCATTGTAATGAAAATTAACAGCAAATGCGAGGCAGTTGTAAATCCATGATTCGTTAATGGAATACATCATTTTTAAACCACGGTGTGATATTATTTATCTTGCTTGCTGCTTAATAATTTACTGTTTACGATAAAAAACTTAATCAGCACTTAGGATGCTGTTCAATGGAGAAATACGCATCATACATGCCATATCCATAAGAACACGCTGAGATGATAATCCAAGAGGGCATGGGAAACACGGTGTAGGGAATACAGAGGAGCCAGGAAAGATTTCAAAATATGGCAAAAGCAATCACATTGCGTGTATAGGATTTTTAAAGAATTAGATATCTGAGGAAACAAAAGGAAAATCAATTCCAGCTACAGATTGGGAGAAGATAGGATTTACAATAATTTAAACGTGCCTATTCGAAAGAAAAGTTCATTGAAGTAGAACGTCGCGACAGCTAAGTCAACTCATGTTGTTTTTATTTGTTCGAAAATCATGATTATTTTTTTATGGATTATTGAGTAGTCCAGGATTAAGGTATTCCTTACTGTATGGTAACAATTAGGGGGTCTGATTAGCGTGGTGGCTCGATAATTAGCTTGTTAAACGGAGGGTCCGGGTTCAAATATCGGTGGTGGCGGACATTTTTAATTGATATCCCGACTCATTAATGGATGATATGAGGAGAGAGTTCAATCATGACCTTCCTGCCTTCGCTAAGTGTCTTTCGTTAAGAGCTGATTAATGCCCGCGGCGGGACTCTGCCCTTACTTTACTCTATCTGAATTGCATATTGATGCTTAACAGACGAATTGCATTGATGTTGAAATTTAGAATATTTAGACATAAATTTTGCTCGTTTGTTAAGCTATTTAATTTCGAGGCGAAAGGGGAAGAGAAAGAAAAAGCTACTCACGTCATCCTCTACTATCCTAATCCCTTTCCTTTCGGTCTGGTGTCGATTTTTGCCGAAGACTTGAATGGCATTGATAATGACGTGTGAAATATCGTGAGAAAAGCATTGTTAATTTGTTTTAATCTTTTATATCGAGTTGATTTTGGAAGAGAAAGAAAAAGTAACTCGGATTTACTTCTTCTACACACGGAAAAAAGCTATGTTTGGGGGAGCCATAGTACTATTGATAGTGTCAGAATTGGTGTAGTAGCAAAGATTAGTGATGTCAGAACAATATGCTGTGGTGTAGCTGCTAGACGCTATAGCTGTGACGACTATAGTGTATTGCCACGATGAATATGGCTGCAGCAGCTAGAGTTATTGTAACTTCGCCCACACCTTGTCACTCTGGTCTCCCCAGCCATACTCTGCTGCTCGGCTGACTATTCCCTCTAGCTGCTGCATGGATATTCTCTATAGCTGCTGCATTGTAATTATAGCTGTCACAGCCACAGCGACAAGCAAAAAATGATAATTGAAAATAATATTGTTTATTCTCATTAATATTTACTTAATGTTCAACCTATGTGGCAACATAGGTTTCAATTAATTAATGCCTGATAACCTTTATCGTGATTGGATGGTATTCATATGGTAAATATCACGGCATTGACATTTAAAAATTAGTTCTCGTAATTACTTTTACGCACGGGAATGGCTAGATATATACGACTTTCTTGAAGCGTGACTATCAATATCGAGTTAAACATAGACATAGGTAGGCATGAGATAGGTAGATATGAGATATAATGCGAAGTAAACGGTCGGGTAGGTAGATAATATCACATGTTGATATTGATTATTGCCAGTATGAATCAAAATATTATATGTTGATAATTTGATTCAGCATTTTTTGGCATAATAAGTAACATTTTTGTTTTGGGAACCAAAAAAGGAAATTATTTCGATGGTAATAATTTTGCCCTCGTAAATAAAATGTTCATTGCCAAAGATAAAAGAATTTTCTGAATGGATGATCAACGTTTTGAAGTAAGGCCAAATTTTGACAAGGGCAAGATACCCCAGTTCCATCCCAGCTTGTCTGTAGTTGGGGTGCAACTCGGGTGAGCTTGTTTTAATTCATTCCCAGTTACACCCGAGTTACAGAGGTCTTAATGCAGACCAGTTACACCCCAGTTTCATCCCAGTTACAGAGAAAAAAATTTCTACCTGGGTATATTTGAGGCATCCTCTCCGATCACCTCTAACTATGGATGACCCAGCAATATTTGGCGCTAGCACACCAACAGAGCTCAGCTGGAACTATGGCTGCTACAGCCATAGTGGATTCTTGCAGCAGCAATAGGGTGTTTAGCAATAGGCTATGGCTACCGTAGCCATAAATATTGTTGGCTGCAATATTTCAGTAGTCTATGGTTGCGAGAGCAATACATCCGGTTGCGGCTACTATTTCTTTTTTTCCGTGCACTAATATAACTTCCCTCTCGTTACAAAGTGTCAATTTTAGCCGAACATTAGGTACAATGATGATGACATGTAAAATGAGGTTACGAAAAGAATGCTCAGCTGTTTAGCTATTTCATTTAAGGTAGTTCAAGTGAGATTTTTCCTTAGTCTTAATAGTGAAAAAATTTGAATTATATATTAACAATTCAAGCAGCTGCAATAAGAATGAAATAATCATTGTTATACTTATGGCACAAAAACTTTGATTTATATGACTGTACTTCTCGGAATTTAACTAAATATATACATATATATATATGAGACCTTGACTCGTTTGTTTCACGCCTTACGTTAAACAACGCCTACATAACCCAAGGAAGGAATGATGCGTGTGATTAATTTGATTGTAAAAAATTGAGAAAAGGTACGAACTATGCGCAGAGACATTTTTTGACGTGATGTAGGCGTCAGAACGTATTTTTTTAACAATTTCTTCCTGGAGCACAGTCTTACCATATCCCATGAAAAACTGTTTCCAGTTTTTGACCTATATCTCGGGAAGTAGTAACTGATATTTTGATATAATTAGAAAGATTAGATCACTTTCTATCTGACGAGGCCAAATCCTATTCTTTGATATGCTTCTAATTCTATTTTAAGTGACCTCTGGCTATGTGAAGTACCTTTAGGTGGTTGGAGCGGTAATCGTAGGCCATTGAGTGCACATTTTAAATAATATTTTCAAGTAAGCCGAAAAAATAAAAGGAACACATTTCATTTAAGTTCATCTGTTTATGCGCTGGAACTCATCATACATGCAATAATGAGAATGATACAAGAGTTATATTTCACATTTATGCCTTAATTAGAGGGTGTTAAGGCCGGTTTTCGAAGCTGTATTAAAAATTTAAGACGAAAATTATATTTAAATGCGTTTTTTCGACTCTTTGACTCGGCGTGTCAACTTGATGTTTGTTAGCAACCATTTTAATGATATGAAATGTATACTTTCGCATTTAGAAGAAAATCTTTACATACCTATGTAGTAATCGAATTATTACGCAATGTATATCATGTTCCATGAGGCAAAGGGTGTGTTAAAACAGCATAGCCAAAAAACCAACCCGGCAAAATGTATTTTTTTTCACTTTTATGTATGGATGTCGATAATGAGAACACGTGTGCAAAGTTTTACGTAAAAACCGCACGTGGGCAAAATCGCTCCAGCCAACTTAATATTGATGCGAAAGAGGAAGATGAGGAGCAAGCAATTATGATATCTCGTCTTTCAGCATTAGTCTCCGGGTTAGTAATCTTTGGTCTCCGGTCAGCTTCCTTCCCCAGCAATGTCGCGGCGCTCGTTCCCTTCCGAGTGCTGATCCCCCCCCCCCCAGTTTAGCCTTTCAGTGCATGCCTCCCCTCTCATCAACCTCTCCGCTCCCAAATCCCACCGCTATTCTCTCTCTCCCGTGACTCGGCCGTATCGGTCTCCGATGACGTTGTTTCCCGGTGAGAGGGCTCGGAGGGCTAATTTTCGAGGATTTAGTGGGAAGAGTGGTGGGAGGGAAGAGTTTCGGAATCGCACTCGACCGGGTTAAGCGAGAAGGGTCTCAATTTGATTCAACCATCACCCCAACGGGAAGAGGTTCAGTGGCTCTGATTTTCACCGGGTTGAGTTTTGCATCGTGCGCGGGGTATGGAGTAATTTTCTTCGTCTTTTTTTTGCACTCATCTTTGAAGCATCATCTACGTCCTCCGTGATTCTTATTTCTGGTTATATTCCAAATGTGATTAACCTCCCGATTTGGGTTAGACTCTGGAGCTGGAATATGTTTTTTTGAATCCCGGAAATGTAACGCGTTTTAAGGAAACTATAACGTAATCTTGAATCTTCACGTATTCGGTTATTAGGATGTGGGATTTGTTTTCTTTGTGGATCAGTTGATTTAGTAAATTAGGGTATTGTCATCTATTGACTTATGTAGGATGAGAGAGGGGAGAAAGGAGAACATGCATACTTTTAAATACTATTTGTTTTCGAAAATAATATTCTTAAATACACTGGACCAAAAGTTTGTCGACAAAAAAAGTTGTTTGGAGAAAATTATTCTTGATAACAGTTTAGCGTGCTTAGCGGCTTCAAAACACCACGTCATCGGCAACCTGGCGGATGGCGTCACGGGAGGGTATCGCTGCCATATTCTCGTGAAGTTCAGCTGGTTAACCAAAAAGCCGAAAATGGTTGTTTATATTTCCTTAATGGAAGACAGTCGGGTAGAATGATTTGATACTTCATGTTGAAATACAGTCGTAGAGAAGAGGACTTCCACTCGGTGACGTCAGACAATTGAGATGCCTTTTCGATCTCGTGATTTCGTTTTTGAATGCATGCTCTTTTCAAAAGTAACTACCTATTAATGACTACGGATGACGCATGTACATGAAGGATATGTATTTGAGTTCTTAGGAAAATCTCCTATCATTTACACCACTTAAATGTGATAAGTAAATTAATGCATGTTCATGAAGTTTATGTATTTGAATTCGAAGAAAATATCGTATCGTACACATCACTTTAATAAAAGTAAATTTAATGCATGTCCCTTTTTGAATATGGCATGTAAGGTTGGGGAACAGTGTCATGATAGAAATAAAATCTTTCACCTAAAAGCATGGTTTGGTCACTATTTTATACATTTTCTGTAAATAAAAGGCCTACCCGTGAAAAAGTATACAATTTCATATTCTATGGCTTCACGTAAAATCCATTGGAATGTATTTCGTTGCGCATGGTCAAGCTCGATATCACGGTTAATAATTCACACCTTCAGTTCGCTCATATTTTGAAGCTATTCGATTTTCTTTACCTTTTATACGATTTAGTGAATCCCGCATACTCGAGTGAGGCAAAATGGTAATTTTGAAGGTAATGTCAATTCTCTTGCGCAAGTGTTATGAACTTCTTACAAATAAAAACCACAAATGAAAACTAATTTCTTACCGAATTCAAAGGAACCTTTAAGGGTTCAGAAGAAATTACTTATTACCTCTTTGGTGTTTATATCACTAGTATTAGGTTCTGTAATTTTTCATGGAACTTTTTTGTATTTTTGGAAAGTATTAGCTAATTCCACTTCGATTGAGTGGTTTGATATCTAATTTTCTTACAACCAAACATTCTATCCCCTCGACATTTTGAAGTCACTTGTTATTTACTTGACTAAAATCTCCTTATTTAAATTCCTTGGTGATAAAAGCGTATGTGTATAATTCAAAATCGAAAAAATGAGACTATGCGCTCGAAATGTTGGCATGATGGACGAATGAGAAATAAAATGGATGGAAAAAAGACAAACGAATAAGTTTTTTCGGAGGAGAGTAAGGTGATTGAGAAAATCAAGAGGCAGAGTGGATGAATGTAGATGATAATAAATGGGGATGGGTCGCGATGAATCATCAAAAATATACCCTAACCGGTTGATTAACCGTATTGTGATAACTACCTCCAGAATACGAATCATACTCACTTATTGACTTAATTTGAATTAATACCTTTCCTCGGAAATTCCTTAACAGCGCCATTGTTAATCTTCCTGATAGCATGCTGGCAGGAATGTTCGTATTGTGCAATACATCTGCTCGTGGGTCCTCGGAAAGGGTATGCATTTAAAAGATAGGGTTAGTGAAATGGTTTAATCATATGCGTCATAATATGCTGCGGTTGACATTGAAGGTTTTTTTTGCAAAGTGATCTTAACGCTTTATGCCGAACGTAACAAAAATGTTCTTTCTGCTAAACGTATCACCTGCACGTGATAAAATACTATCTCATGCAGATATACTATATCATACTTCCTTCGGTTGCCTAACATACCGCCATCCATCCAATGCTATGTTGCTCTGTCTCTTGATCCGTCAACCCTTACTTTCTGAAATAACATTTCTCATCTCTCAACCAATCCATCGCCTTTTCATATTTTTCTCCTAAACAGAGCTATACCTTAGTGAAACTTACTATATGCATATTTATTGGATACAAAAGAATTATCTATACCTGTTATAATAATGTTGTCAATAGAATTACTTTGATAAATATTTTCAATTATGTCTAGTTTTCTAGAAATTGGAATAGCAATTTATCTTTAATATTTCACACTTTGGATTTGAGGAGGATACAGTGCGAATGCTTCGCAAGGGTCGACTAGTATAATTTATTAATGATGACTCCGGCATTAAAACTCTCCGATTGAAATTTAAAAAAATACCTAATTGAGTTCGTAATGGCCAATTTGGATGTCTACTCATAAACCGAGTATGTAATCGGCTTATTAATAAAATCTCTTGCCCCGCAGAACACAGTCACCCTTTTTGGCAGTTCAAAAACTCTTATAAGCGTCTTTTTAGGGTTCATTAGGACGTGTGGTATAGTTAAGTGCCCATTTTCTATCCACCTCTACGAGGAGCAACCTCGTTACATCACATGTAGTGGTAAAAATGATCAATTGGACTTTTTAGCAATCATTCTTCAATGAGGTGGTTTTTCTGAAAATAGTAATACATTTAATAATTTATAAACCCAGTGCCGCTAGAATTTATGAGTCAATATTTTCAATGAAATGGATAAGTCACCTAGAATTGATTTGAGGTAATTGATACTTTTTTAAATCTTAAGTACCTGAAGGTGTTTGGTGATTAAATGTTAATTTACATTTTATACCTTTGATATTCATTGAGTTTATTTTCCCGCTGCCTGAATTTCATTTGCAAGTGTTGAAAAGTTTTCGGTACTGAAATTATTTCAACAATTTCAAAACTCAAATAAAATAAACATCAAATTTTTTCTCGTTTAGCCTCGCCTTTAATTTGTAAAATCTCCACTGTTTTCTGGCGATCGAAACACATGCGTTTAATTGAGCGTACATGTGGAGAACTCATCGATTACCGCTGCTTCACATGAACAAATGAAGGAATAAAAAGTATGGAGTTCCTGATGCTCGGGGAGTTATTGGTTGCGCAGCGAAACGCCTCCAATCGTATCGGTAGGCACTCGAAGTCCAGCTGGAGCGTACAGGATGTTGTGCGTTTCCGGCTTCGGCACCGATGCCTATACAGCCGGCTCCGTGATTGGTCTTCCACGCTCGGGACGCTTAATTACCGTGGATACGTGAAGTGTCTCTTCATGCGTCGGACATTCGAACCCAATCGCTTCGCAATATTGAATCGGGGCCGTGATTTCGCCCGCTTGCTCCTTCCTTTTCTTGTGGGTGTGGCCGAGTGTTCGCGGCGGACATGACTCGCAGCCGTCTGGGGATATGTTTTTTCCCCGTGAAACAGTTCTCGCGGGTGCCTAGGGTGGAGTTTCATGAAAGCAGGCGTGAAGTAATATTGATTATGCGTATGAAACAGGCTGCAGATCTTGTCGATCGCCCTCGATAATCGCTCCATGGTAATATGTTCCGCGTTTCCATCGTACGGGTGGGAAAGATTGACCCAGTTGATGTATAATGTTCGCGAGAAACTGATGATTAAATCATTGGAAAGCGGGGAATCGATGAGAAGAAAATGTAACACGGGTCGCTCAAGGTGTTCAAATTCGACTGTTTAAGGCTGGTTTCATGTGTTAGCAAAATCGACTATGAAAAATGATGATGTGCACCATTTGATTACTGATTATTTCAACTTGGATGAGTTGGAATTGATTTTTCCTTGGCTACCGGATGTGAGTCTCTTAATTCATACCACCTTGGGATATCTTCAATTTACTGTAAAAATTGCTTGCGGTTGGGCTTGCTATACATAGAGAAGATTTTGGTCGGGCTTCTCAAATTCCCGGGGCTTATTTCTTAGTTCCGCCTACAGACTCATCTCTCTTTTGATTGCGTCCACTCATGCTGTCTTATCTTTCCCAGCTCCTCTATTCCGCTTCTGTCATATTCATGTACTGCTTTGTAAATTCACCCCTTCTCTTAAGAACCCGTTGTGAATTTCTCCTCGTATCACCTTCTCCGCCTGCTCCACACTTTCGAACCTTAAAACTTTTTGAAAAAATAATTTCAGACTATTTCCAAACAAAACTTCGAGATTTACGCTTAAGAAGCTGTTCAATTGCAACTGTTTAATTGATACTCTTCTATGTAAGTTCAGGCAAAATTTTCTTGAAAACCTAGTTCTGGAAAATCGTTATCTCCATTCAGTAATGTCGTTCCTCACGGCCACAGAATTTGATATTAAATGTGATTTTTTTCAATTGTATGAAATGAAAACGTTTTCGGCATATGATTTTGTGTTTCATGACATGGTGCCAAGGCACTCCCATACTTTGATAATTTCCAACCCATATATCAATATTCTCCTTCATTTAATACATAAGATGGGAGGAAAATGAGGCAGAAGGGGTGGGGTTGAGGGAAATATCCGTTGCGACATTGTCCTCAGTTATAGAAAGCCCTTGTCATTTCCTTCCTTGAGTTTCTCATGGGAGTGATGACTTGTGCGATGGAAAGGACATTGAAGGTAAGGGAATATGTACAAAATATATTTAAATAAAAAAATAGCCTCGTTGTCTGAATGTTTGCGCACAATTTTACGGTATTTTCACTCCAGCAGTTGAATTTTAATAAAATAAACCGTAGCGACCGTCTGAAAATGAAAAAAGGGAAAGCTGGAACCCATAACTTTGGGATAACTCTTCCTACTAATGTTTCTTCCGACGAATCGTCATTTCAGGGTAAATGTAAATTTGATGTAAATGCGTCATTCTTTTGTTTTTCCGCACTTATATTTCTTTCGGTTCGCCATTTGTCGTACATATCGTCTCGTATTTGATTATAATGCGATTTAAAGGGCGTGCCGATTCGAAGTGATTCCTTACCTAATATAGAGATATTTCGATTCGAAGAGATCGGAAACGTAGCCTGTTTCTACTAACGCTTCCTCTGCTAAACATTCTTCTCTCTGCACTAATAGAACCTCGAAACATTTTCTGGTTTTTCCGTCGCTGTCGACTTTCTTAGGTGATGAGGAGCTTTCCACCGCCTATTTACTTCCCAAGTTTCTCTTTGTCGTAAGTTTGTTCCCCATGCCGAAATATGGAAGTTAGTACCGTTAGCTTAGGATAAACCTTTCTGTAGACCTCATTCATTTTTCGTAGCTAATGTTATTAGACTGAGCTGAATGATTTGTGGATAGAAATGAATGTAACACTTGCCTAAAACGTTTACAGGCCGTAAGAGAACAAGTTTTGATTTTTAATTTTTTTGCGCTCTCATCTGAGTGATAATACCAATGTATCGAACCACGAACTGTCCTGATTTTGCATTTAATGCGTGAATGTATGCTAAATAAATTTAGTGTACTGGGAATCACCGTGGTTTTCAATAAAGACAAAAGCCTTTAACGATGCGGAAGGGGTAGAGTAGCCTATGGGAATAATTTGATAAAGCGGTTTTACGAGCAAATTTTGCAAATAACTTCTTTATTATTTTACTGAGAAAGATCAAAATATTATCATAACGTTTTCAGAGCACTGTATTGCTTGAGTGGTTTTTTTAACTTGCGAATTTCAAAGTTTACATTATACCTATAGGCAGTATATCGGCTTGGTTGAAGCTTGCAGAAAGTTACTCAACTATGCATGCAAAATCTGTGTTTGATACATTATTAACTTCGTAAAAGGACTCATATGCGGTAATTACTTTTCTAAATAATTAATCGCTTTGGTCATTAGTGAATCATCATCGCAAATCAATCTAATAAATAGATTATTTCCATCAAATGATACTTTAAAATATCTTTATGGGATAAAATGCTATAAAATACAGTGATCGATGTTAACACACGTACGATAATTGTATTTGCATTTGAATGAGCAACATCACAGGATCTTAGTTTTATTTGGTTCATTTGCCACTATTACGCTAATCAACCTCATTAATGGCTTGGATTCATTTAAATACATGAAAACAATTAAATTTGTATCAATTTTTAGATTTCCGTGGCCTTTGCCATTTCAGCATCGCCGTGAGTTTACGAGATATATATATATATATATATATATATATATATATAAACTTTGTCAAAAGTGTGACTAAAATGAGAACACATAAAAAAGACACTCACACGGGTTGTAAATTTTTCGGTGGATCGCCGCCACCTTCTTCAGCGAAAGGTATAGGAAGAATGAAGAGGAAATGTTTGGGATAGTGTATATATATATATATATATATATATATATATATATATATATATATATATATATATATATATATATATATATATATATATATATCATCATCATCATTCAAGTATTCTACCAGCTGATTGGTAGGTTCTTGGACAGTCCCCATTTTGTATCCCAACCTAATAGAAATTGTCTCGCATTCCCTCCTAAGGATGACCCGTTATTAGATCCCTCTTCAATTCTTCATATCTTCTACCTCCTCTTATTTCGTCCAGAATTCCTATCCTCTTCCTTCCTCTCTCACGCTTCCCCAGTGTTCTCCCCTCTATCACTCTCTTCAACATGCCCTCTCCTCTCAAAACCTCCTCCATCCATCTCTTCTGCCTTCTCCGAACCTCTGCCACAAGCTTCCTCTCCTCTCCGACCATATCCAATACCTCCTCGTTCGTCTTTCTCGCCATCCAGCTAACCTTCTCCATCCTTCTCCAAACCCACATCTCAAACGCCTCAAGCCTACGCACATCCTCCCTTCGCAATGACCAAGTTTCCGACCCATATAGCGCCACGCTCCATATTAAAGTTTTCACCAGCCTCTTCTTTACGTCTCTTCTCAGACCCCCCCTCATCAATTCCCTTCTCTTCGAAAATGCTTCTTTAGCGAGCGCAATTCTGCATCTGATGTCCTTACCACTAAACCCATTCGCCTCCAAAATACTACCCAGATACGTAAACTGCTCGACCTGCTCTATCTTCTGCCCTCCCACCCTTATATTCAGCCCCGCCTTCTTACTTCTAGAAAATCTCATTACTTTCGTTTTCTTGTGATTGATCTTCATCCCATACTTTTCGCACTGCACCTCTAATGCATTCACCATTGACTGTAACCCCTTGGCTGACTGACTAACCAATGCTTGATCATCTGCAAATCTCACTGATTTTATCAGCTCCCCTCCTACCTTTATTCCTACCTCCTCCTCCTCCCCCCAAGCCTCCCTTACCATTTCTTCTGAATACACATTAAAAAGCAACGGCGATAGTGGGCACCCTTGCCTCACTCCCCGTCCTATCGTGGCCCATCCCGATTCTCCATTGGCTACCCTAACCTGTGCGATCTGATTCATATACAGATTTCGAATCAGACACCTGTCCCTCCAATCGACCCCTAATTTCTTCAACACTCCCATTAATTTCGTCCATTCCACCCGATCAAACGCCTTCTCGAAATCTACGAAGCATGCAAAAACATCCTGCCCATACTCTAGGTTTCTTTCTACTAGCGTCCTCATCACCGCTATAGCGTCTCGCGTTCCCGTCCCTCTCCTAAACCCGAACTGGTCGTCACCCAGGTATTCATTTGCCTTCTTCTCTAGCCTTCTGTTTAGAATCCTCAGAACTACTTTGGCCGCGTGGGATATTAAGCTTATTGTCCTATAGTCTTCGCAAGTTTTTGCCTTACTCTTCTTCGGTATAGGAATTAGTACAGTCTTCGCGAAGTCTTCCGGCCACACTCCATCATCATAAATCCTACGAATTAGCGCAAAAAGTTTTCCTCTTCCGTTCTTCCCCATGCTCCTTAAAAACTCTGCAGGTATGTTATCTATTCCCACCGCCTTATTCCTTTTCATGTCTCGTAGAGCTCTTTCGATTTCGCTATCTAGGATACTTGGTCCGATGCCATCTCTGTCGATATCGTCTTCCCTTTCTATATCTAACCTATTGGGCCTTGTTTCTTTACCATAGAGCTCTTCAACATACTCCTTCCACCTCTCCTGGATCTCTCTCGGTTCTATGATTACCTTTCCCGTCTTGTCTGTTATCGTTGTAATTCCCCTTCCCTTATTACCACCCGTCAGTTCCTTTACTTTCCTATATAATGCATCTGCTCTTCCCTCTTTTTGGTATTTCTCTAACGAGTCGATCTGTTCTCTCCACCACGCCTCTCTTGCTTTCTTTGTTTCTCTTCTAAGCCTGTTATTAAATTCTCGGTATTTTCTCTTACCTAGCTCTGAGTTTACGCTCTTCCATTTCCTTCTCTCCTCCATCTCCCTGATCATCTCCTTCGTGATCCACGGTTTTCTAATTTTAGTTGCACTCACTACGCCTACCGTTGCTTTCGCCGCTTCTATAATTCCATTTTTCAAACTTCTCCATTCATCTTCCACTGATCTAACTCCATGATCCTCACCCATTATCTCATCCACCTTCTCCCGATACTTCTTCTTCATTGCCCCAGTTAATGCCTCCGTATTCCACTTACGTACCCTCCTTCCCATTCTTATCTTTTTCAGTTTTACCCGACATTTCATGACTAATAAGTTGTGGTCTGTGTCTGCATCAGCTCCTGGATAAGTATGCGAGTTTTTAACACTATTCCTGTATCTGTGACGTACCATTATATAATCTATCTGGAACCTGTCTGTGTCTCCCGGCTTCTTCCAAGTGTATCTACGTCGAGGATGATGTCTGAACCATGTATTTGTAATTACTAGGTTATTTCTGCGGCAAAACTCCACAGCTTTCTCGCCCCGGTCATTTCTTCTTCCTAGCCCGTAATCGCCCACCTCCCGCCCATCTCTTCCTTCACCCACCACCGCGTTCCAATCCCCCATTACTACCAGGTGCTTACTTCCTGGTATCCTACCAATTATTTCCTCTAGCTGATCGTACACCCCATCTACCTCCTCCTCTTTATGATTAGAGGTAGGCATATAAACCTGGATTATAACTAAATTCGTTGGTTCTGCTTTTAATTCCACGACTATTATCCTATCACTAACTTGTTCTGCATACACTACTTTTCTACCAAGTTTCCTATTCATTACGAATGCAACCCCGCGCTGACTTTCATTCCCTCCACTATAAATTACTCTATAGTCGCCGCTCCAGTAATCCCCGTCATCCTTCCATCTTACTTCACCCAGACCCATGATGTCTACACCCACCCTCTCCATTTCTTGCTTTATATTCTCTAGTTTCCCCGCCCTCAGCATAGTCCTAACATTCCACGTGCCTATTCTAATAGTTTCGTTCCTCTTCTTTATCTTCTTTTCCTCTGCTGCTGCTTCGTCTGAGCAAGGATTTCGTGTGATGACGACCGCAGGGGCCTTGCTCCCACCGCTGCCGGGCACGACACCCGGCCCTCTGGGCCGAGTCCCGTAGTTGCCAGGATTCATTATCAATATTCATTATCAATTGAGAACTGTATATATATATATATATATAAAAAAAGACATGATGCACTAGCCATTCTACGCAATTGACTTCTATGTTGCTCCATTTACTTTGCAGTTCAGTGGTTTTGATAGTATATGCGAGTCTATATGAACGTATTTGTGCGTTTGACGTGCATTTAGTTAATGGCTTCGGTAGATAAATTATTATTCGACTTTTGCCAAAATATTATCGATTTTGTTCCCAAGCCTTTGGTACTTAATGCAGTTCATCAACCTGACGCATGACTAATGTAACATATTACTATTTTATGTTCTCCTTTTGTTTCCTAATTTTATTATTGACAATTTTGATTGGCAATTGGGCTTCGATAAATATTAATGAAATCGGAGAAGTATCAATCAAAATGAATAATATTGTTTCAAATAACCTCTTAGTGTTCCTCAAATTGTGTTGTCACGTTGTGTACTGAACGGTTTCTCGTATAATTAAACTTTGCTGCTACTAAAATTCATTATAAATATGGCACTCGATTGATCTTTAAAGTGCTGTGCAACGGAAATTTCCTTATTTACTCTTCAATCTCCTTCGAACTGAATATAATACTCCAGATTTCGATGAATACCTAATTAGAAATCTCCTGTGTACTGGCCTTTATTATTTTTCTTCTGTTGTAATAAGCATGCGGTCTAGTACAGGAAGTAAAATCTCTTTCACTTGATGAAGAAGAAAGGATACTAAGAGTTAATCACTCGTGCTAATTCCTGTATCGGTTGATGTGAATATTTTCACGAAGTGCACCGTTAATTTAATTGCCTCGTCTGGTTGTTGAAAGTCATCACTTCCTAATTTAGACAGATATTTTAGTATCTGTAACAAAAATGGATATCCTGCCCATCGAGACTAGTTCTTTCCGTGCCATTAGTAAAAATCAGGCCATTGATTCGACACCTGCGTCATTCGTCATAGCAGGTACAATACCTCTTACTGTTGATTAATGACAAAATAGAATCTAGTAAATGAATCGGTGGCTTTTGTGTTAATATTTTTTACTACGGCTAAGTATATTCCCAGCTAATCCACCTTTAGCGACCACAATTTATGGTAAGTACATCAATAAATTCTGATGATAATGCAGAAAGTAGGCTACTCTTTTTAGATTAATTTCTTCCTTTTTTATTTCACAAATTCCACTTTTTCCGTGAGATTACGCGTTAAAATTGTTTATGATGCGTGATAAGTTAGTTTATTTTTAAATTAAATTATAATTTATTAACCTGCGATGCACGAACGTGGACTATTTCAAAGGATACCAACTTAAGGTGCTTAGCATTATTCTTCGACTTTTATGATTTTTGCGAATTAATATTCTACATGTGTCTTTAACTTTTCGTTCTCAAACTGTGGTTTTTAGCCAATCATCACCGCGGAGTGACGGAGTCGCTGGTATTTATAAACCTCTTGCAGAACTTCTATCTATAGGGAATACGCTACTTGCATTCATAAAAGAGTGTTCAGAGGATTTCTATACCCATACGGTAGCCAGGCCGAGAGAACACTGCTCACCAATATTTTCCACCGCGGGCTGTATTTAGGCCTCGTTCGAAATGGAGGTTGTGTGGCTAAATGACCGGGATATATACCCGAGGTGGATAATTGAGCGGTTGAAAGTGAAAAGCATTATACTGCCCGCGGTGAGGAATAGGGAAAGTGAAGTTTTCCTTGTGCGTCGAGCAGTGAGTACCCAGGCGCTCTAGTAGTAGTATATAGACTCGTCGTTCGTGCTGTGGGAAATGCGGGGCTTTCTTTGTGCAGAGCTCTGTGAGTGTGTTAGACGAGACTTGAGCGGGAAGAGTGAGGGCGAGAGGGCGGCTGTGTAAAGGCGAGATCCAACTCGCGATAGGTATCTGAGCGGAAAGGACTAGCGTGCGTGCCAGATGTGTATTACTCGTTTTCTCGCAAAGGAGTTGGGGGGGGCAGGGGTTGTCGGAGCCCCCCTTCCTCTATCCTTCCCTGCTCCTCCTCCGCTGAAGTAAAATGCGACCTCGGAAAACGTCAAGCAGCTGGAATGCGAGGAAATCGTATCACTCGGCTGCGTAATTCTACCCCCCCCCCCCCCCCATTATGCTTGAGATGGGTGCTCACTCGCTCGGGGAAGCTCAGTCCGTGGCGGTCAAGGAAGGTGGAGGATCCATCCATCCTGTTTGTGGTGAAGGCCGTGTTCTCACGAGGTATTTCCTTGCGCAGTCTGATGCGTGGGTGGATGTGCTGTCAATATTTCGTCATGCTAAGCAGAGAGCAACTTGGATGGTAGGCTGGTTATTCGGTGAGACGATCAAGGAGGTGAAAACGTAATGGAGGAGGCAAGGCCGTGAAGGCTCTCGGGCGAAGGTGAATCAAAAACAGGGGTGCACGGGAAGGACATTGTGACGATTAGGCGTGGCCTCCTACGCATAAAACATCGCATTACCTATGGATTTTTACTTACAATTAGATTTGACGTAAATCAAACGCGACCAGAGACGATTAGAGTAAGGCCTAAACTGTGCCGACTGTAATGGGGGAATTGGCTTCTAGAGTCAAAGTGCTATGTCGACACTATTTCTTTTCAAACCTTCTCGAAAGCGAATGAGAAGAAGGGTGGAGAAAACTAGGCGTCGGCTATAGTCCTCTCTTAACAAAAGGCCTTATGGGGTCCACAGTTTGTCCCTTCCGATGGACGGAGTACTGTACTTGAAGTTAGGGTTGCTATAAGGGTGAGGTAAAAATTCAGGACACCGCCTAATCTTAATTTCATAAAATTGACAAAGATGTGTTTTTTGAAGTGGAACACTTCTTATGTATGGAGTGTAATCTCGCGAAAGCCTAGCGTCACGAGACACCCGTCTCCCGTACGGATCGACTGCTGAGTCGTTGCGTGGTTTCGTTGATACAAGTGCTTCGAATTAATTCATAATACCGACAGAATCGATACAAACTTCGTAAGTTTCACAGTGAATTTTATTTAAGACGACCGGTTTCATCGCATAGGTGACATCTACAGGTCTTCAGGTCTATTCGATGAAACCGGTCGTCTTAAATAAAATTCATTGTGAAATTTACAAAGTTTGTATTGATTCTGTCAATTTGTATTTTCACAAAGTTACGCCTGAGAATATCGAGTTCATCAATTCACAATACTATCACTAGTGGGACATAGTGTAAATTCATCTGATTTTTTTTATTCGTGTGTATTTAATTTAATTATCATTAATGTATTAATGACAACCAGGCGTTGGTCAGTGGGTCATCGAAAGGATTGCAAACTTTAGTAGATGCTTTGGAAAAGCAGTGCGAGAAATACGGGATGAAGATTAATAAAAATAAAACAAAAGTAATGAGATTCTCTACGACAAAGAAAGCGAGGCTGGTGATAAGAGAAGGAAGTCACAAACTGGAGCAAGTAGAACAATTTAATTACTTGGGTAGTACGCTAGAAGAAACAGGGCGTAGTAGCGAAGACATTAGGAGGAGAATAGCGCTAGCAAAGGAAGCGTTCAATAATATGAGGGATCTGATGACGGGGACCTTGAGTAAGGATGTAGAAAAGAGGCTGGTGAAGAGTTTGCAATGGAGTGTGGCGTTGTATGGGGCAGAAACGTGGACCTTGAGAAAGGAAGACGAAAATAGGCTGAAGGCTTTCGAGATGTGGGTGTGGAGGAGGATGGAGAACGGAACGGAGTTGGACGGAAAGGTAGACAAATGAGGAAGTGCTTGACATGGTGGGCGAGGAGAGGAAACTTATAGATGAGATTAGGGGAAGGCAGGGTAGGTGGCTGGAAGGGGTAATGAGGGGCGATGGTTTGCTGAAGGCCGTGATATAAGGAAGGATGTTGGGTAAGCGGGGAAGGGGAAGAAAGAAACTAGGTTTTATGGACGGGATGAAGAAAGGTAGGACTTATGCTGAGATGAAGAAAGAAATACTAAAGGTAGATAGGGCACGGCACGTGTAAGAGTCCGTTGGATATTCTCTGACTTTCATCATAACCTACCTCTAACCGGCAGATCACTCTAATAAATGAATGTATTAATATTATTTTTATATTCATTTTTTCAAAAAAAATTGGTTAAATTTTTTGTTTATTAATATACATATAATACTGTGTACACCCCACTATCAGTCCAATAATCCTGCGATGGCTACAACTGTTATTATATTTATAATCATATTCAAGTACAAAATAAAATAAAAAATGAAGTAAATTGAGTGTATTAATTTCAGTCAAAATTTCCTTTTACTTGTGAGCTACAATTCAGGACAATCCCGCTTTTTCAGGAAGTAACAGAATGGATGATGGCGCCTGAGAGATATAGAGCCTGGGCTCAAATAGAGAGCCTGGGCTCGAATCCCGGCTGTGTGTCGGAGATAATTCAGTGGAATATCCATCCATACTTGTGTGTTATGTGGGAAGCGTTTCAAGTACAGTCTTCCATCTGTCGGATTGGATATAAAAAAATAGATATCTCCAACCTTCCTCTGTTCCTCATAAAATCCTTCCTAAACCAACATATCATCTCAGTATCGCCAATAATCCCAGTTGTCGGGGGCTTCACTGAATAGCTAATTAACCAACCAGATTCCTTTCCCCTGTACCTTCCTTTCTTCATGGCTAATGGCATTCTGGACGAACAATCACGACAATTAGGGTCCTAACAGCGTTTGCTTTTAAAAATACTTGGAATGGAATTTAACTGGAAATGTCCCTACATTAATGGCAGACCAAATTCTTATCATCCATTCGCCAATGCGTACATCTGTGGGTTTCATTACATACCTGGTATTACTAACGTGTCCTTGGGGATAATTTTATCCCTCTCCGCATAAGTGTAAAATGAGTCACCCTTCAAGAAAAATCAATGAACACCAGTGCCACTTGATTCGGATTACGATTTTTCCTGCTATATACATCCAGATAATTGAGAATCATAAAACCCTATTCTTTACGTGAATTTACGCGTGTTTGGGCGTCTTAATATCCACCACATTATATGATTGAATGAATGTTTGATGTTCCATTCACAGCCATGCTACTGACATGTAGCCATGGAGGAAGGATCGCTAAAAGACCAAATTCCGTTGTATCGGAATCTGTTAATCGATAATTCCTTCAACCAAGGAGTAGAATTACCATGTCGTATGCGTATTTCCCTCCGAATAGCGATATTTCAAAACTTCAATATCGATTTGAAATGCGTAGCATGTGAGCCTACTATTATTCAGCACTGCATGTGAATGAGAGGTGGAAAAACTGACCGAAGTTACGAGACGTGCTCTGGAGATATAATAACGCCTAAGAGGTGTGATCTTTCAAAGTGACCCCTGCACGTAATCTCCGCTGAGTGAGAGATGATTAGGTAGACCTTCGCGTCCGAGACTGAAGTCCATATCCTTCTGACAGGAGGTTGCTCAGTCCCTTGGTTACATGATACCCTTAGCGTTGCATTTGGATCTTCGTTGTGGACCGTATCCTCTTCTCATTCCACTTGCTTTCCTCTCCTCTATCACTCCCTTATCTCTCTTGTCTTTCCTCTCGCCCTAATTCTCCTAGCAGAATCTTTTCTCCTGCGAGCTCGACGTGTTGTGTGAGCGTTTGACGTTTTTAAGAGTCAGGGTCAGGATAAATAACGTTGTCATGCTCTCCATTTTTTCATTGAATATGAATTGCATCTGCTATTAATTAGATTGACGGCTTCCGTGGAGTTCATTGTAGTTGAATCTTTTCATTTTTCCGGGTGTCTTCCGCCTGCGTTTTATGGCGACAGTTTCTCCGTCACTTTCATCTTTCAATTTTATTTTCGTCCTGAAAAGGCGGGCGGGAGTCCCAGCGAAACTTCCGTCGCCAGACGCGGGAGGATACCCGGAAAATGAAGTGGTTAAACGATAATTGCATCTGTGTTTATACGCGTTTATATTGATGAATTACTTTCTGCTGTCCAAGAACTAACGCATTGAAGGAACACATTCTGAACCTGACAATGCCGTAAATCGGTGAAACGCGTCGCACTAATAAAATATTGAAGAAAATTACAAATTATTTTACTTAATCATGGATACAAACATTAAAAACTTCTAGGAAGTGAAGCCTGCCACTGTCAAGTTTATGCATTAAAGGAACTTTAATGTTTAGGATTGAAAAATATACAGGAATAAGGGTCATAGGAAAAAGGTGACCCGTTTTAGTCGTCCACTTGTACAGATATGAAGTTTGTACTGGCAGTAGTTCTTCTTATGCTGTTAACTCAGGTTAAACATAATTAACTCGGTAGCGACCTGGAGCTAAAAGTTCTTGCGCAGTTCTTTGGTGTTAACATTACTGCGTCACTGTCCGCGAAAGTATCTCAAGCAGAGTCACCGACTGAGTATGTACACAATTTTTAAAAAGTCACTGGGAAAAAATCATTTATCTAGACTGGGATCCTGGATAGGCGGAATGACTTGTGAATTTCATGCATTAGTCTTCACGTAGGTGAGAAATTTGCTGTTTGACGAATTTTTTGGGAGTAAAAGGTGGGCATTTGGCCTTCCACGACGGAAACGTCGGTTTTCACTCAATCATGGAGGTTTAAGCATCGTTGGGCTCTGCTCTAATTTGCATGAATTATCGTCCAATTCGTCTTGGGCGTTGTTTGCCTCTATCTTCAAGGTACAGACAGTGAATGTGAAGTGACATTAGCAGTTAAGTACTTATAGCGAAAATACTTCTACAGAAAAATTGGCTTCGACATTTATCTCTTCTAAACGATAAACGCAAAGGGTTTCCCAGCTGATGTCCGGTTTGATGGTATGGTAGATAGAATACAACGGAGAGCAGCAAGATTTGTGAAAGGTTGTTACGATAAACTTAGCAGCGTTACCGAATTGTTGAAGGAATTAGGGTGGGAATCTCTTACTGATCGAAGGGAGAAATACAGATTAAATCTTTTGCGCAAACTCGGAGCAGACAGTTTTTTGCCGGACGTTCAACACATACTTCTAGAGCCAACGTACTACGGTAGAAGCGATCAGAGGAATAAAATAAAGGAAATTTACTGCAGAACCGATAGATTTAAAATGTCATTTTTCCCACGTACAATAAGGGATCATAATAGTTGCGATAGATCAATCACTTGAAACTCCCACCCTCAATAGGTAGAGTAGAATTTTCACTTGTGCTTAATAACACCACATAATTACTAACTCTTCACACCGGTCGATTAGTCCGGCATTATTTTATTTTGTTCTTTGCATGAGGTAGCATCTCGTAGTTTTAATAATTAACAGTATCAGTAATATTAACCACTAGATGTGTCTTTAGCATTTTTCTGCATGTTTGTATGTTCTTTTACGTATCACTCTCCCAGTTTCCGGTTGGACTGCACACTGTTCTCCTGACTACCTTTGGCCTGCGCCTAGAGCCAGGGGGAGCGTGCGAGGTTCGGATTTGTTCTGGGACGAGTGCTGCATGCCTGGTGTGGAATCACCCCGTGCCACACACCCTAGTGGTGGCTTGCACGGTACATCGTAGATGTATGTACATACATGCGATGGAGCGCCATACTTGTCCCGTCTCCACGTTAGGATTTCCGTCAAAATGTTAATAAAATATAGTCCATATTTCTTTACAAATTGTAAGTGTGCCATATTTCAAAGAATTATCTGAAGTGTGGTGTCCGATAGCCAAAGCTATTCTTGAGCCGATGCAATTTAAGAGACAGAAATACGAACCAAAGCGAATGTAATGCAACCTGCGATATGCTTGGACATGACATTGCAAGGAAAACGTATTATTTCTCTACAAAGTGTCACTCCCAAATTTTTAAATATGATAGTTATAGTTTCCAAGTACAGCCAAACAGTGTAAGACACCCCAAATACCCACAAAAAATGCTGTAAATATTACCTTTACTGTAAATTTAAGGTACGTGACCAAATAATACGTATCTTTGACCCGTATGCGGTGTGTGTTCTCGTATTTAGATTAGCCTAAGAATGATACAATTTATTTCGGTTAAACTCGATTATCTGGGGCCGAGTTCAGGTTGTTGCAAGATGGGTGGGGCCCAAGCTCGCGAGGGTCCTAATCCGCAACCCTTTCCCCAGCTCGGAGACCCTACGCCGACCTCTCTCCTCGACTTACTCAGCGGGAGGCTCCCTCACCAAAACCAACCGTGCTCACTACAATTTAAACTTTAACAACTACGTCATATAACAACAAATTAATATTTTCATCGTACTCCCGATAATTTTACGAGTAAGTACATCTTTTAATCGTCGTTCTACGATGAAAATTAACAATTTTGCGAGCATTGCTAAAAACGTGGTCATGAACAGCGGGAAATATGGCAACAACGCAGCGGTCCCCCTCGAATTTTCCCTTTCTTTTGAGTAAGCTTGCAGAGGATTTTAACGGGTGTAGCCTTTACAATTAACATTATTGACATCAGTAAGTGATGGGATTCGTAGTATAAATCTAGTTTTAAGACACTGTGCTGTGTATGTGCTCAGAAAAGAAATAAACTTTTTTTTTTATTATTATGACACTGTAAGGACGGTGATTTAACATGTGTGTTTTTCAATTTTTCATATTGACACCATTCTCCTGATGGACAGGAGGTACACATTGTGTGTAAGTGACGAGTGTGGTTTATTTAGTTAGCAGTAGTTTTATTACCAGTAGGCCATAAACTCTAGATAATTTTGTTGGTTAGGGAGAAGAATTAGTTTACTTTTTTGTGTAAAGTTTTAGTCGGACACCTTAATGACGGTGATTTTTTGAAAATATGTGTGTATTATATAGTTATGTTAGTGATAATTAGACCTTTCCTCTTTAAGAGGGTGGTCACGGCGGTTTTTAAAGCGCTTGGTCCTCAAATCCTCCTACACCATGCACCTCTTCTCACCCCTCCACCTCCCCCTTACACCCCTAAAAACCCCCTCTAAACACTCCAGCCCTCCCCTTCCCCCCAGCCATCGGAGTCGCCTAGCAGTCTTCTGAGAAACCCATAGCCTCTTTGGTACTCATTTTTAAACTTAACGGAAATTCTCTCCCCTCCCCCATCCCCACCCACCCCCTCTCCTGTCCTCAACATAAGCCCAGGCTATATATTCCCACGCAACCTTCCGCTGAATGCACATGAGTATGGCACAGTGTGGTGAAACGCGCGTCGTGCCAGCGTAAGAAAGTTTGTGGAATTAACAAAGGTGGTTTTCTCATCATGGATATCCATAATTTCCACGAGGTCAGGCCTGAGATCATCAGTTTTAAGAAATAAACTGTCTATTTGCGTCAGCCTGTGTCGCTTTATAATTCAGATATAACGCCAGCCACAAAGATGTGTTAAAGACTGCACTGTAAATCGATTGAATTCACATAACAAGTCGAGGCTCAACTATTGAAACACCAAGCGATAAACTATTGCAGAGTCATGGAGAAGTTCAGGTGAGAATCGCGCAAAAATCTTAACAAAACCTGTTAAAATATTTTTACATGATTTCTGAGCTTCTTCAGGCCTTACTCGGCTGAAGATGTTCATATACTTCCGCATCAAGTACGAATAAATTATATTGGCTGGATGTCGTTTCCTAGATTTTCGTATGTGGATGTATATGTACCCTCAACTTCATAAAATTAGTTATAGAAACAGCCTTATAAATACAACTGGGCTGTTTTTTTCGCATAAGACATGCCCCTAGTCCTTCATCACATGCATCAAAATATTTTTAATGTTACTGCTGTACTTATATTTTCCTTTAACTATGCTAGTATCAAGCCGAAATCCGTAGCCGAAACCATTAGGTGCTCGCTGGTTTTTCTTTCCGAAGTTCCCTCAATTATTACAAAGATTTATATGAAATGTATTACTTTGTGCGCTAATGAATGAGCCTGGGATCTCATGTCCCCTAGGTTCTAGTGGAACAATACAAAAAAGTGAAAAAATTACTAAATAACATTGCATTTGTTAATCTATTGATTTGGCCTTGATATAAAATAAATGATATCACCATCATCATTCAAGTATTCTACCAGCTGATTGGTAGGTTCTTGGACAGTCCCCATTTTGTATCCCAACCTAATAGAAATTGTCTCGCATTCCCTCCTAAGGATGACCCGTTATTAGATCCCTCTTCAATTCTTCATATCTTCTACCTCCTCTTATTTCGTCCAGAATTCCTATCCTCTTCCTTCCTCTCCCACGCTTCCCCAGTGTTCTCCCCTCTATCACTCTCTTCAACATGCCCTCTCCTCTCAAAACCTCCTCCATCCATCTCTTCTGCCTTCTCCGAACCTCTGCCACAAGCTTCCTCTCCTCTCCGACCATATCCAATACCTCCTCGTTCGTCTTTCTCGCCATCCAGCTAACCTTCTCCATCCTTCTCCAAACCCACATCTCAAACGCCTCAAGCCTACGCACATCCTCCCTTCGCAATGACCAAGTTTCCGACCCATATAGCGCCACGCTCCATATTAAAGTTTTCACCAGCCTCTTCTTTACGTCTCTTCTCAGACCCCCCCTCATCAATTCCCTTCTCTTCGAAAATGCTTCTTTAGCGAGCGCAATTCTGCATCTGATGTCCTTACCACTAAACCCATTCGCCTCCAAAATACTACCCAGATACGTAAACTGCTCGACCTGCTCTATCTTCTGCCCTCCCACCCTTATATTCAGCCCCGCCTTCTTACTTCTAGAAAATCTCATTACTTTCGTTTTCTTGTGATTGATCTTCATCCCATACTTTTCGCACTGCACCTCTAATGCATTCACCATTGACTGTAACCCCTTGGCTGACTGACTAACCAATGCTTGATCATCTGCAAATCTCACTGATTTTATCAGCTCCCCTCCTACCTTTATTCCTACCTCCTCCTCCTCCCCCCAAGCCTCCCTTACCATTTCTTCTGAATACACATTAAAAAGCAACGGCGATAGTGGGCACCCTTGCCTCACTCCCCGTCCTATCGTGGCCCATCCCGATTCTCCATTGGCTACCCTAACCTGTGCGATCTGATTCATATACAGATTTCGAATCAGACACCTGTCCCTCCAATCGACCCCTAATTTCTTCAACACTCCCATTAATTTCGTCCATTCCACCCGATCAAACGCCTTCTCGAAATCTACGAAGCATGCAAAAACATCCTGCCCATACTCTAGGTTTCTTTCTACTAGCGTCCTCATCACCGCTATAGCGTCTCGCGTTCCCGTCCCTCTCCTAAACCCGAACTGGTCGTCACCCAGGTATTCATTTGCCTTCTTCTCTAGCCTTCTGTTTAGAATCCTCAGAACTACTTTGGCCGCGTGGGATATTAAGCTTATTGTCCTATAGTCTTCGCAAGTTTTTGCCTTACTCTTCTTCGGTATAGGAATTAGTACAGTCTTCGCGAAGTCTTCCGGCCACACTCCATCATCATAAATCCTACGAATTAGCGCAAAAAGTTTTCCTCTTCCGTTCTTCCCCATGCTCCTTAAAAACTCTGCAGGTATGTTATCTATTCCCACCGCCTTATTCCTTTTCATGTCTCGTAGAGCTCTTTCGATTTCGCTATCTAGGATACTTGGTCCGATGCCATCTCTGTCGATATCGTCTTCCCTTTCTATATCTAACCTATTGGGCCTTGTTTCTTTACCATAGAGCTCTTCAACATACTCCTTCCACCTCTCCTGGATCTCTCTCGGTTCTATGATTACCTTTCCCGTCTTGTCTGTTATCGTTGTAATTCCCCTTCCCTTATTACCACCCGTCAGTTCCTTTACTTTCCTATATAATGCATCTGCTCTTCCCTCTTTTTGGTATTTCTCTAACGAGTCGATCTGTTCTCTCCACCACGCCTCTCTTGCTTTCTTTGTTTCTCTTCTAAGCCTGTTATTAAATTCTCGGTATTTTCTCTTACCTAGCTCTGAGTTTACGCTCTTCCATTTCCTTCTCTCCTCCATCTCCCTGATCATCTCCTTCGTGATCCACGGTTTTCTAATTTTAGTTGCACTCACTACGCCTACCGTTGCTTTCGCCGCTTCTATAATTCCATTTTTCAAACTTCTCCATTCATCTTCCACTGATCTAACTCCATGATCCTCACCCATTATCTCATCCACCTTCTCCCGATACTTCTTCTTCATTGCCCCAGTTAATGCCTCCGTATTCCACTTACGTACCCTCCTTCCCATTCTTATCTTTTTCAGTTTTACCCGACATTTCATGACTAATAAGTTGTGGTCTGTGTCTGCATCAGCTCCTGGATAAGTATGCGAGTTTTTAACACTATTCCTGTATCTGTGACGTACCATTATATAATCTATCTGGAACCTGTCTGTGTCTCCCGGCTTCTTCCAAGTGTATCTACGTCGAGGATGATGTCTGAACCATGTATTTGTAATTACTAGGTTATTTCTGCGGCAAAACTCCACAGCTTTCTCGCCCCGGTCATTTCTTCTTCCTAGCCCGTAATCGCCCACCTCCCGCCCATCTCTTCCTTCACCCACCACCGCGTTCCAATCCCCCATTACTACCAGGTGCTTACTTCCTGGTATCCTACCAATTATTTCCTCTAGCTGATCGTACACCCCATCTACCTCCTCCTCTTTATGATTAGAGGTAGGCATATAAACCTGGATTATAACTAAATTCGTTGGTTCTGCTTTTAATTCCACGACTATTATCCTATCACTAACTTGTTCTGCATACACTACTTTTCTACCAAGTTTCCTATTCATTACGAATGCAACCCCGCGCTGACTTTCATTCCCTCCACTATAAATTACTCTATAGTCGCCGCTCCAGTAATCCCCGTCATCCTTCCATCTTACTTCACCCAGACCCATGATGTCTACACCCACCCTCTCCATTTCTTGCTTTATATTCTCTAGTTTCCCCGCCCTCAGCATAGTCCTAACATTCCACGTGCCTATTCTAATAGTTTCGTTCCTCTTCTTTATCTTCTTTTCCTCTGCTGCTGCTTCGTCTGAGCAAGGATTTCGTGTGATGACGACCGCAGGGGCCTTGCTCCCACCGCTGCCGGGCACGACACCCGGCCCTCTGGGCCGAGTCCCGTAGTTGCCAGGATTCATTATCAATTGAGAACTGTCCATAATTTCAAGGTTTTTGTTTTAATTGAGGTAGTATTCCTTGGCCTTACTCAATAGTGTTTTTTACGTGACACCATCACTTCAGAGGCCGCCCCACTGGGGTCAGACGCCTTTTGCAGCCGCCTCACTGAGGTACAGACGCTGCGCGGACTACCATTCGTCTGTCTCCTAACCTTCGACCAATCTGGCATGGGTGACCCTACCAGGAGCAATGCTCCCGCCAGTGTAGCTCTAGGGGTCATCGGAGCACGCAAGCCCTTCAACCACGACAAGGTTGTAGTCCAAGAGAAGGGATGATATCACCAACAAAAAAAAAAAAAAAAAAAAAAAAAAATACATAGTTGGATTAAATGAACATATCCTTTCTCTAAAATTACATTACATATCAATCATTTTCATATCAATCATCATCATCATATATCATTACATATCAATCATCAATTAAGTCCAAATAAATCCCCATGTCCTGAAGAAATTCCTGCCCGCGTGTATATAGAATTAGCTTGTGAAATAGCACCCTACTTGCAGAATATATTAAGTAAATCCATCAACGAACACAAAGTACCCATGGACTGGAAAACTGCAAATGTCACTCCCATATTCAAAAGCGGTGATAAGGAACAGCCATCGAACTACAGACCGATATCTCTCACATCTATCTCTTGCTAAGTCCTTGAACATATAATTGTAAGTTCAGTTATGAGACACCTAGATATGCAGAGTTCTTTGTCGGACGTCTGTGGTGAATAAAAAGAACTCCGTTAAGTAGTCAGGTTTTCTGAACTTGAGGATTTTAAAAAGGAAGCATCCTAAGAAGAATTTTCTTCGATTATGCACGGTGAGAAAATTTGCTAGCTTGCGTTTATATGATATGTGATAAAATTTTCGGATCAAATTAATGAAGCGAATACATGCATTCAAGTTCTTAGAAGTTTTAAGCTTAGGTCTTCCCGAATAGTGCTGTAAGTAACACAGCAGTAATCAAATACTGGTATTATTAGTGAGGTAACAAGTTTATGTCGAATTTGGGTAGATACCTCATTTTTGTTTCGCTTGATTTGATGGAGAGTCTTAAAAACATTGCGGGAGACCAGGGATACTTGTTCCGTCCATGACAGAGTTTGATTAATAATAACACCCAGGTAATTTTGATTAATAATAACACTGTAGAGGAGTATACTGTATCCCAAGTATATAAATTATACCAAGAAAAGATCACTGCAGAAAAAAATTAAATTTAAATTGAGCCGCAGTAGCCCATGAGGGGTAGTATACCTACTACCTACCCCAGAAGTATAACACATAATATTTTGAAATTTTGGATTTTGGCGGAAGTAAGAAAGTGATTCGTAAAATTGTATTCCAGAAGCCTTTGGATGTCTATATTCCAATAGCATACATAATTTTGTGTTACTCTACCAGAACACTTTGTCCTACATGACCCAATAATAACCAACAGTGTTTAATATGTTCCCAAAATACGGGTTGCAACAATAATGAAACACTCCGGAATTTATAGAATCAAACTAACGATTTCAAAACCTTCTATGCTGTTTACTGAACGTTTCTTTCATTTCAAATGCAAGTAATAACGATCTTAAAGGGTGAGTTTTATCTGCTGCTATTTGCTGCCAGCTTAAACATTTTCCTAAAATTATTGGAAAGGCCTAAAATTAACTGTGGTGGGGACCAGGGAAGGGAAAAGAATAACTTGTGGATATAATTGTTAGAATCCAAGCGATATCCAATCCTTATTGGACTAACCAAAGTCGATCGAAATAATCTATTATTTTTATATAGTCAATATATTATCAAGCACAAATATTAACACCCGTATTTCGGGCTTAGTGCGTTATTGAGTGTATTTTTCTGTTTGTTTTGCCTCCCTTTTTGAATTTCTTACATTTTATGAGAGTCTATAAACGTGTGGGCCTGCGTGTCCCTTGCATGAATGATTGCAGTTGGATCTTTCGTATTAACATAATATTATTTCATAAACCCTTAGAATCCCGTGAAGTAAAGTGGTTAGCCGGGCGAAAGGATCAAGAGAATAGGCTTCATGAATGGGATGAAGAGAGGTAGGACGTTTGCATAGTTGAAGTAGGAAATGTGTAAAGATATTGTGTCTTGAGGTTATTAATAAATTTGTAAAGATATTTTAACATCCATATTGACATATCTTAACGGGCACACTGATAATAATTATGGTTTCTTCCGTTGAGCATTATGGGCAAATAATTGAAATATTTTCATTCGTGACTTCAGTTTTGAATGAGAGTGTCAGGTGAATGGTGATAGTCATCTCCACCCGCTGTGTCGTTTCTCCTTTACCTTTGTTTCCGTTGTAGTTCTCTATTATTAAAGCTGCATTTGTGAAGAAAGTTCTTACTTCAGTTAAGGCAGCCATGTTTAATTACTCCCTCGCCGGGGGTAGTCGAGTAGTGACTCAACAGTTGTTGAGGAAGTTCTGCCTCAAATGAGGATTCCAGTGGATAACGGGAAGGTAGAATATTTACGAGTATCTTCTCAATACGTGAAAATTAGGCTGAAAATTTAAATAAAATTCCTGCGCTCTGGTGTTTTCCCTTCGGTAGTATATTTTTTATCGTGCTTAAGGCCTTAATAATTTACCACCGTTGTCGTAGTGCAATTAAGATTGAGATGGCCTCAATTATCGAAGTATTTCTCGTCCTCGGAAATGTCTACTCGCCTCTTATAGTAATCTCCCAACAAAAACCGCGTAAGCGTGTATAATCACATTTCAACCTCGTGATTTAAAATGCAGTCTTGCGTATCTTCGCCGCAGAGCTCTTATTTTGGATGAGATTGTAATTTCCATGGTGAACTCGGAGCCAGTAGAGCGGAAGAAATGCTGCGTTGCATAAACTTCGTGGAAATCGTTAAGAGGATACAGAGATATTTGTCTTCGCATATTTCAGACACTCGATTTCCTAGCTTTGGTTTATTCGTGACCTCAATGTTCCTTTTACTGCAGAAACCAAAATATGCCCTATCCCCACCAAATTTAGTGTGCTGTACACGAATATGACATAATAAGAACTTAGAAGATACAATTTCCGACAGATAAAAATTTTAATTCGACCCGGGTTTCGATGCACTGAATCATCATTAGGCCATCATCACGAATATGGCATTTTAAACAGTTCCATTAAAAGTGCTAGGGAGGCAATGTTCTCTTGCAGTGGATTTTTACCTTTTTTTGATTTGCTGTTCCTTTCAACCCTTGACTGGCCATTTCCTTAGATTTTCTCCAAAAAGGTTGGGCCTTATAGAGTGCTCAAATCTGTTTACCATGAATCCTTTCATCATACGACTTTTCCGCGTACCCCCAAACCTCTTTGCTCGTACCGTTAGGGTACGTACTCGTACCCTCCATGTTGGTAACTGCTGCTCTAATGTATTTAAAGTGATACGACTGCTTGGGTAGCATGAATTGGAATTTTTTGGGGTCTTAAGGCCAGAGAAGAACGAGAAACTTATGGAGAATCTTCTAATATCTCACAAGAGGATTGGGTGCTTTGTATTGCTAAAATTTCATGTCCTCCATGCTCATTTGGATTTATTTCCTCTGAATGTTGGTGTTCTATGACGAGAATGGGGAAACGATCCGATCGGTATCACACTTTTTTTTATATAAAATACAATAAGAACATAATTTATAATAATTTTTTTATAGAAAATACAATACAGTTTGAACAATATTTTTAACTTTTGATGGGTGGATTGTTGGAGACATTTGGACACAAATTTTCGACTAACGACAATCAAAAAAGTTCCTGGTTTTAACCAGGCAGGCCTTTGTATTCTGCATGAATTGCATTACTGAGTGCAAATGTCACCTTGTGAGAATGGATTTAATAAAGTTCCCTCTTTACAAAGGAACAATATTATAATGAAGGGCACAGGAGACACTTGAGTTACTTGTCATACGCTTATAGATTATAATTAATTATGATGAAACTGGGAAATAACAATCTCTACCTATTAGAAAATGAAGCCCATATTAGTGTTCAGATAGTCAACTTTAGCATAAATATAAGTAGTGCCTTCATTAATGTTCAGAAAAATTGTTGACCATTGTCTTCAGCGTATCAATTTTACGATTTTCTAAAGCCTATGTCACACGGTAATTGTTTTCGTAAATTTATTCATGAATTCCATTTTCCGGGTTATCTTCCGCGTCAGTTGGCTATGTTGACAACAGTTTCGCTGGCTATCCTGCCAGCGTCTTCAGGTCGAAGGTGTCGGCGGTTTCTGCCTTGCTTATATACCGTAGGCTGGCTGGGTGCTGCTCTCTGATTGGCTGTTTCTTGGATGAGTCTTTTCCAGGCGCTCTGAAGGTGATATCCGTCCTCTGTTGAAATTCAACGGTGTTTTATGAATTTCTATAGCCTCCTTGATTTGCCGAGGGAAGTATCGGGACTCCTTCGTTAAAAGTTTTGTCTCTTCAAATTTAATATCGTGGCCAGGTTCTGACCACGCGTGTTCGGCGATCAAAGACTCTATGGTATTACCTATCCCTTTCTCCATCTGTCTGAACGATATATTTCTATGGTACTTATAAGTATATTTTACTATACATGAAATCTGATTATTTTGCACCACAACCCATTATATATGTTGACCCTAATGCCCAGCTCCTGGATCACGACACTTCTTGTCTTCTATCTGGTTGATAGCATTGAAGAACCATGACCTCTTTATTAATTACTATGGTGTGACGTATTTCGTCACGGTTTCTTATCTCACGGCTAGGTTTCTCTTGTTGAGTACCGGCGTGGAAAAATTCGCCGAGAAGGAATTCATGTGACTGACCAAAACTCGAAGTTGGATATCCATCCCGTCGGCCAGGTGCTTTTAAACTACCGATAAATTTAGTTCCTCGATTTTCCAGGGGAGTTTTTAAAACGTCCAATAGAACTTTCGTTGATTTTTAACACCAGAAAACACACCTTCGAAATTTCCTACGTTGCGCTAGTGAAGAAAACTATTTGAAATTAGTCAACTCACAAGCTTATGAGCAGATACATCGGCATTACAACGGCATTCACTTCACATTAATTTTCGACGTTGAAATATCATTTTCGCCGTGAGTAATTAGTAACCGTCATAGATTTTACTCAGATTACAAGATGAGCAGCGATATCGCCCATCCTTGAGATCTACAGTGAATGTGAGCATCGATATTCTCTTTACAAGCGCTGAAAAACTTTCTTTGGCTATCCAGCGCGTTCCCGCTATCGATCAAACTGAAATTATAAGCTAAGAGAAACGCTGAGTTAAATGAAGTCAACGATTCACATTTGATTTACAATAAATATACACTCAGTATCAAAATCACTGGGCTGTAAGTCCTCTATTGCTTTAATTACGCGGCTAAGTATTATAATTAAAAATGTGCACAGTGGCACAGCTGGCCTGGTTGAGATGAAAGCCTTGAAAAAAATAATGCTTAGACACCCTTGACACTGTACCCGTCTAATAACTTGCATTTTTACAATTGCTTGTGAGAACCAAAAGAGGTCGGCGAGTTATGGAAGCATCTTACGTCAGTTATCTCCTTAAAAGCAAAACATAAGGTCCCAGAGAACATCATGGAAACTCTTGCAGCGATATTGTCCTCTTGTGTATTAAAGGAATTAATTAATTCCTTCCTTTCTGCTTCAAACATAATTTTGTGGATTTCAGTACAATTTTAAGCCTGCAAAGGTAATTAAAGGAAGTCATTGTCGCACTGTCTGTCTCTACTTAGTGTTTCTGTATTTGAATAGTCAGGAGTTCTTGAGAAGTATGTAGCATTATTAGCTTCTAGTCGGTAAATTCATTCAATAAAATGTTAAAAATGCGCAAGAGTAATTGTCTATTCGAGTGACTCTCGGCTCGGTTCGATCGTTTTGCTAGCGTAAATCACGAACGCAACCAGCTAAATATTTTCCATCGATGTGGTAGAATAGTGAGAAGTGTATTTTGGAAAAAAAAACTCTGATGGCTCCTCAGTGATAGTGGAACGACTGTGGTAGAACTTCAGTGGAGTGACGCAGTGTAATTACTTTATTGGAAATTCGAAACAATGACGATGAAAGGCTGAGCTGTATAGAATAGCTGTATATATGTGATGTCTGAACTGAGTACACTTTGACCAAAGTTTCTTTATTGTAAGCGCACGAATGCGCATAGGTATATGTAGTTGTTGGAACGTTTCGGAGCAATCATATTCTTTCTCAGGGGCGATGGCTGGAGTGCGAGAATAATCTGCTAGTAATGAATTCAGATTCTTGGCTGATTGCTTATTAAATGGTATATATACCTCTTATTAACAACATAAATATTCACGGTGATGCATGAAGCGAAATTAGCCCAATTTAGCGATGTGCGAATGAACTGAATTGAAAATACGAGACCGCAGCCACATTTTCAGCCAAGTTTATCCCTGTAACTATTTAACTAAGTATCCCTGTACCTAATATGATTATAAATAATTTTAGAAGGCATAATTGCTAATACTTTAACAATTATTGAATGACTACAAATGTAGGTATGATTAACTCTTCGCGGAATATGTCAAACTTGGGAAATTCTTAAAAGTGTATAAATGTAGCAGTAATTACTTTCCAAGTTTGCTTACTTTTCAAATGTAAACGTAAACATTTGTCATTTTAAAACACCGAAGAAAAATATTTCAATTGATCACACCACTTGAAATACTGTGCCTAAATAGACTGTGTATGGCAAGGTTTGGCATAGTAAGTCATATGGAAGAAAAAAGAAGGCAGAGTGTGTTATCGTAGTTCAGGTTTTACAATACTGAATATCATATTTATTAATCAGTACCTGGCTTTGATAACAGTTTTTTTAATCGCGTTAAAATGCATCAGATCTGAGGGAGAACACAGGGATAAATCCCTTTTTAAGTATATATTGCTTAAATCTAGCGAATCATTTTGATGGGTTACGGACAAAATTACCGTGGGAGCCTGTTTTGTGATGAATATACAACCACTTTGCAGCAATTCCAACCGTGGCCTTAATATTCGATAAAACATGGTTATATCCTAATCATCATCATAATCGAATAAATGGGAACCTGTCCTAATATTTTCGTACACGCAGGAACATGGGAGAAATGTTTTAAGATGCGAAACTTTTTATTTTAATCTAGTTACAATGGCATACTTCTGTTTGGGTGAAAATTAGTTTAGAAAATCTTATCCCGGTAATGGCACTCTTGATGTGGTTTGAGCGAGATACATCCCTAGTCATAATGGAGACAATATTAAAATTTTAATTTTTGATTTCAGCGTCTGTAAGAAGTATGAAATAAATATTGTAATATGAATGGCGCAATAATAGAGTTATATATGACCAAAATTCTCAGTTATTAAATGAATCAAACTACATAAGTCTCTAACTTGACTAACTTTTTCCCGCCGTACTGCTGAAAACCCTTCAAAACATCAGGGGTTTTTTTTGCGATTCTGAAAAAATTACTGAGAGGAGTTATAGATTATTTTTTATAAATAGTTGATAAAACATGCAAACTACATACCATTAGTTTTTTGACGAAATCTGCGTGCTAGAAGTTCCTAATTTGTTTAATATTCTTCCTCTGGCGCGCACAGCCATAATCGATCCCATGTAAAACAGCTTATATTTTTAGGCAAATTGCTCTAAAAGTAGTTCGGTAAGGAGTTAATATTTTGATATCATTGGAAATATGGTCTGAGTGTTTTCTTTAAAATGAGGCCAAATTCATCAAATTCTAGGTGAAGTGATTTTTCGCTCAAACTACCTTTAATGGCAATTGGAAACCGTTCAACGTAGTTCACCGAGCGAAAACTGTTCAAAAATATTTTATTTTAATATTATATGTATGGTAAGAAGGCAAGTTCTCATTTTTTGTTTAATTAAGCGTTATCATATAAGTCATTCCAGATAATACTTTTGTCGAAGAGGCTAACAATAAACGAGAAAATTTTATTCTGAGAACAATGACGTGATGAGAAAATATTTTCTCTCGCCTGCTTTTCGAATATTGCGGTCAAGGTCTCGTCCCCACCACGAGAGTCGGGAGCACGACACGCGTCAGTGTTATTAAGGCAGCTTTGTTTCCGTCGCTTATGTTTTTTCCCCATTTCTAACTTGTTTTCTTTTCTCTCCTTTCTTTCTCTCTGTACCTCTTCCCCACTCCTTTGCCCTTTGACCCTGTCGTCCCTCTCTATTCCTCCCCCTTTCAACTCCAAAAGCAGGCGCAGATACTGGATCGCGTGCGCCCCGACCGCGTCATCGTCACCAAGCCGGAGGAAGACCGCAGGAGGAGGACAATCATCGTCGAGAAGAAAAATGGTTCCTTCGGATTCACGCTGCAGGTGAGCGGCGGTCACTAGACCGCGAAGCGCCTTTACACAAAAGGGGTCGGAGCGTCACGCCTTCTTGGCCACGCCGCGCCGCCTCAATATGGTCGACCACCCCCAACCGACGCCATTGTCGTCGAGGGTGGTACCGTCGGAAATTGGAGGTGGGAAGTTAAAAAAAAATGAAATGCGGTGGTCTTTTGATTAAAGGGCGTGCATGGGGCCACTTGCTCACCGCTGCTGCTAATAATAAGTCATCGAGCGAATGATGGACTTCTTTTCTGTCTTCTCTAAGTTCCCTCTTTATTTACGGCCGCTTAGTGAACCATTTCGTTCTCTTTTGGTAAATCCTTCAACTCGTGCCTTCGCGTGATTTTGGCTACTTTGGCATTATCTAGACTTCATGATTAATTCTTTATATGGCCATTACATTGCTCGCTTTTTATAAACGAGTTCCTTACTGTTTTATGAACTCCGATCCAAAGTGCTGCCTAATGACTATGAGTGATGCCAGGCATACGTATCTCTAATCCTGTCCAATTGATTATCGATGTAATAAGTGTCACATACACTTGAGTTAAGCCCTGGAGCAGTATTCACATTTTTGAATATTAGAACGCAAAAAAATAAAATGTTTCGATGTTTTTATACTCATATGTCGTTCAAAATACCATAAAAAGTAATTTTTTCTCGGTACTAAAAATCTATTAGTGCCAACTCTTAGTTAGCTCTTCCAGTTCTGCAGACCGGGCAAATAAAATAAAGAGTAAAAGGAGAACTTACAAAACTTTAAAGTCAATAATAATTACTCGTTGATAATGTATACCCTTTGATAATATTCCCATCAGCGTTTTAATATTCCTTTATTGAATAACGGCCAGAGTATGCATCTTTTATGCGTCGTTCTTGCACGAGTTACATTTGTGATAAAGCAGGGCTAACGTACATACATAGTAATATCACGCGGAAGTGGCAAACTCCTGAGCTAGGGTCTATTTCTATATTTTCTTACAAAAAGTCCCGGATTTCAAAAATATTATTACTTATGATCGTAAAAAATATCACAAAGTGAAAATCGAACAATGATTGCGTGATAAAAGATCTGGATTATTAAAGAACAATTATTGAGTCATATATTTGCATGCGGAAATGAAAAACAACCCATTGATGAGGGATAACTATAATGAGGGATAACTATGTTTAGGAGTATGCGGTTTTGGAAACAGTTGAATGCGTCGACGCGGTGTTTATTTTCTGCGGGGACTTGCGGGTTAGTTGGTCCCTTGCGTCTCCTTCGTCGCCGAAAGCAATCAAGAGCGGGTAGTTGACTCCAATTCTCCCCAGTCGGCCGCCGGGGATGGATTCTCCTCCCCCCCCTTTCCATCCCCCATCCCCTGTCCATCCCCCATCCCCTTTCCATCTCCCCCCCTCCCCGAGAGTTGCGGCCGTTCTCTTCATAATGACGTCCGCTCCAGTCGAACAGCTCTTCTCTCGCCCGCAATCCGGTGACAACAACAGACGAGGAGGACGTTGTTAGCCGAGCGCGTCCCTGCAGACCCTTTACGGAACCCCCTTGGAGGCCGCATAAAATCGAAGCATCGTCCATCGCTTGGCGGAATCGAACCCCTAGGGTACACCAATCGAGCTATTTTTGAAATCCCATAGGTGGGTCAGTCTATAGCGGGAGTGTATTGTGGTGGTCGATGGACACTCGGCTCTTGTCCCGAGAATGTCCGTTTAGGAGGGTCCTTTTGTGTTGTTATGTGCGGGTGTGGGTGGTCTTTGTTTATTGAAAGTCATACGTTGGCAGTTTAAATCGAGGCCACCGAGTTGATCCCTTGGCCTCGAAGGCAGTGTGATGACTGTGACCTTTTGCTTCTGCCCGGCTGATCGATACCGTTGCTGGCGCGTCCGACCCGCGATGCACAAGATGCGGATTGTTGGCCTGCGTTCCCCCGCAGGCTTTTGTTCCCGTTTTCTATCGCTGCGTCCTCAGATGGTTCGATACTCCGCCTCTGAGTGAATGTAGGCAGGCGTTAGTGATCGGTGAGTGGAGGCCATTGAAATTTTTTCAATCGTTTCGCAGTTTGCGCAATTCGCGTATGAACGGTCATGAGGTTGGAAACGACTCCATCTGATGGGAAAGAGTGCAGTTTACGCTAGATCTTTCTGAAATTTATTTCTGAAATTCTGAACGCGATCTGAATGGACGATGGGCAAAAACATTCGAGTGCTCTGTTAAATTGGCTCGTGTTTCCCATTGTATTTTGGTTCATGGCTATTGATCTTGCCGCTGTCGTTCGTTTATACCTTGGAGTGACACATAATTATCTAAGACGCATGGTGGTGCAGTTTCTTGAAATCTCCTGAATATAATGTCGTGATAGATACTTACCAAACAAAATTCGTGAGTTCTTGATTCGTTCAGCTGCTTTTATTACGCCTCGGTATGTAAATTGCAAAGTCGCTTATCGCAAAATAGCTTTATTGTTTAAAAGGTGGATGTTGGCCTGCAATTAATTTTAAATCCATTATGTAAAAACCTTTTGCGCCATCTTCAGGTTTGTAGTAACAGGGAATGAAAATTGATTCTCGAGGAAGTTTCTGCCTAAATTTAAAAAAAAAACTGGGAAACTGGCCATAGATTTAACACGAAAAACATTTTTGTTTTCTTGTTCAAACATGAAAATTAAATAATTCAGTAATTTTGCACCTCTTTGCACTTGATGCTTTTTAGCCGTTGAAATTAAATATCATGGATTGACGGACCCCGAAAAAGAACTTTTATAGTTATATTATCCGGATTGGGTCGATAACGACCCAATGGGTAATCTCCGTATTCCCCCCAGTATTACTGTATTGCACATGTCTACGTTTCAGTTTAAACTTCCTTTAGAGGACTTTTATCAAATTCGGAGACTGCCATATTTAAGTAAGATCAGTCCTCTAAAGTTGTATAAAACTTCCGCTACAGTTATGCGACAAACTACTCTATCCTGCCTGCTGTTAGTATGCTTCTGACTTATTTCTGAGTCTCTATAGTTAATCTAATAAAGAGTAAAAGAGAACTCCATGATTTTTAGTAATGTACTAAATAACAAAATAATATATTTATTAGATACACTATGAAGACATATTTGAAAGGTAAAACACCTGGGCGTTTATGAATTAAGCTCTGTTATAACCGCCTAACTTTAAAGATAAGGAAAGGCGATTTTCCGGGGCAATATCCGAGGTGATTTTCGAACCTGCAACCTTCCGCACGCCGCCGCGCCGCGGCGGCGGGACGCGATACCAGCCTGGGTGGGATTAGACATGTTTTACAGTTATATTTCCGCCTGATTATGTATTTAAATATTAGGATAATAGGGGTTTAATCGAGCGTTAAAAATGAACTCCCACGCATCTCGACAATGCTCCGCCACACACAACCCCACACGGCTAAACTAAGTTGGCACCTATTGCTGTGACCTGCGTTTCTCTGTGGCATACACTATGTTTGTTGTCGCAACCGATCTAAGCGCAGTGACAGCGTTTATCTGCAGAATAGAGGAAATACGGTTTAGTAATCACTCAGTCGTGAATGCTGTGCAAAAATCGATCTGAGACTAGTAGAATAATATTCAGGATGTACACCAATGGAGGCCAAGTGAAGTACCTACTCTGTTAGCGCATTCTTACCCGTTTTGGAGAAATAGATTGACTTTCAAATCTTCGGAAAATCAGAAACGGCTCAACTTTTACAGCCCAGCGTGCCAGTTTCAAAAAAATGTCTCTATCGAAAAAACGAGAATTTATTTTATTTTCTTCTTTAATGAGAAACTAAACGCATATCATTCCCAGCGACGAAACAGCTTTATCAAGAGCTAAATTTATAAATGAATTGAGTGCAAAAAATAGTTATGAGAGATATTTAATGGGTTTAAAAAATTTACTGCCAAGCCTTATTTTCGGTGAAGGTATCCACGTCACCCGTGTGGTTGGATTTGTGCCCGAATCTCTGCGTAAAGCGATTTAATTAATGCGATCAAGGGATCGTAACTCACGTGCGTGTTTGATTTAGGCTTCGCTGCAATTGGTTGTGAAGGAGATTTAGTGAAGCATGGTGGAAAGAATCGCCAGTAAGTCGCGTAAAGCAAATTTTGAATTTTAACCCGCGTCCCTCTCAGTTTTTGAATCGATTCCTGCTCACTTGCTGCGCGCTTTGCCCTTCATAATTCCTCGTGGAACTAAAATATTCTGCAGGAACGGTTTTTAATACGCTTAAGACTCCCTGGAAAATCGCTTGCGACTCAAGTTTTCATTTTTATCTCTATTAAGTTTCAGTGCAACCGTTGCATCCCCTATTTGATGTATTATTTTTTCGTACTTAACTGAGATAATGAAGCTGTGGAATGAACAGCGGGAAAAAATTTAGAAAACTTTGCATCCGGGGAATGGTCTCTCTTTCCGGCCTCACCAACAATTCGTCGTCCCAACCATAACTTTGAGTGGGATTTCTGATGAAGATGTTTATAAATATTTACTTGTTTTAAATCATATTATTATCCCTGATTAAAATAATTTTTACCCTTAAATATTTTTTAAACCAATCGTTGTTACGATTGCTAAGCCATGATTTGGCTCCCCCCAATAACAATTAGGTGGGGTCCTGTGAGTTTTCCCGGGCCTAAAGCCCGTAGACATGAATCATATAAATAGCCTGACTCCTTTTCCATGAAAGCTTCTCTTGCGTGGTGGTTTTTCAGTCCAACCGTGCTAAAAGGGGGTTAATGGTAGTCATAATTTCGACGTCTGGAGTGTAAGAGTGGATGACTTGTTACGCATATTCTAGCCCTTTTTCGCGAGCATTCCTGTGACGTTTGATGTGATCCCTTTTGTCCCTGAAGTACGTCACTTGTTTATGGATGGCTCCTTAGGCCTTGTTGGTAGTTCACCCATGATGTCATTTGCGATAGCGTCATGTCACATAACTTCTGTGCTGGTGGAGACGTTTCCGTTCCGATTTTTCGTTGTAATTATGGTAACGACAGCTTTGTAAGTAAGGAAATTCACTAGTTCATAATTAACTTTGTGGTATTCCATTATGTTTGTCGATGAATATCCTTTACTAATACCACTTTTATTTAAAGTGGTATTAGTAAAAGATATTCATCGACAAGCAGTTGTAAGTAAGGCTTCACATTCATCTTGTTTACTAAATGGTGGATCAAACTACTACGATGGTGGGTTTGTTTGCTCGATGTAAGCATTTACTTCAAAAATTGCTTGTCGATATACTTGCCGTAGAAATTCGGGTGGCACTGCGGAGCGGGTGTTTTATTTCAGTCAATTATTTTCCTTGAAAACAGTAAATAGCGATTAACTTTGATCTCTAAAATGCATTGTATGCATTGCAATGTTCGGTAAATAGACTTATTAAAGACTTGGTCATTACCTGGATTTGCCATCGAAACACTAATATGCGCATTTTTTTCACCTAAGCCCGGTGGAAAAGTAGTTGGCATTAGATTTGATATATCTTTTGTTTTTCGTTACTTGCTGCTATTAATGCCAATGTCTCGATAAGTAGAGGAAACACCTAAGAACCTAAGAACACTATTGAATCTTGAAACACCGAAAAAAATTAATTTTTTCCACCTCGTGTGTTATAATTCTATGAAATGACTCATATTATCGGTGACATGACTTATACCACCGTGCATGATATCGCACTAAAATGTCCGAAGTGTTAAAAAATACGAATGTAACACCTTAAACTACTCAACTAAACAAAGAACTAAAATATGAAGCAAATTTAAAATTTAAGAGAAATTAACGTGAATTTTTATTCAGAATGTTGTTGAAAAATTAGTTATTCTCCTCCAACAAGCTGATTATATTTTCCATACGTGTACTCTCGTCAAATTTTCACTGGCCCTTGTCGAGTTACCTATAATATATTGCCTTGGAGTTCGTTTCGGAGCTAGCATTTGCGGAAAGCGAACGCCTCTGTTTAATTCATCCCGACTGCGTTGCATTAACTGTATCGCCATTGGCTATAATTTATTAATCCTATCAACTCCCATGCTTCAACCTCTCTTCTCGGGGCTTATTTAACTTCCTGAATATTTACACGAAACCCTCTCACGTCGCAGAACGTATTCACGTCACGGTTTTCACGTGTCACTTGTCCCGAGGTCAGAGATTTATTGAGTAATTTCATTTCTCCTCGAATATACCATTTTCTATAATAGTGCTGATATCTTTGGTTAGTGACTATAGGCATTCAAGTGTCACGGTTCATTTTTATGTCAGCATCACAAAGAAGCGAGAGAAGTATATTTGAGCGACTTTGACCTCTCATAGGAAATTCATTGCGAAACTAGACGGAGATATTGTAGGGACAGTGGGAACCTCAGAAAGAGGTCACTGCGGATCTCCTTTGAAGTTGCTGCGATATGAATGTTATATCCCTGATCTTTTCAGTGTTTTTTTCCAATCTCCTAAGCGTTTCTTCCTAGTTGCGGTCATTTCATGGCACATATTTTTTTTATTTTACGACTCTAAGAACGTAGTCAGAGCCGTCATATATTTGGAGTGGTATCGACTCGCGGAAGTTTTTGCCTTCTGTTTTACGAGTATTAATTTTTTTATTTAGATACTTTGGCATTTGCTTTAATTGTTTTCCAATTTTAATTTTTATTTGCTTTTGATCACGGTAAAACGTATGTTTAACGTGTTAACTGAGCTTTTTTGAACACTATATAATTTTTCGTAACTAAACATTTTTAATTTTCGCTCAACGTTTAGTAAGGTCGTTTTTCAAAGCTACCACATGTTTGAGTTGCATTTAATGTCAGCGCTATTAATATTTACGGTTGGGGTTGTCTGGTAGATGTACACATCACGAGTCAGTCACGAGATAAGTTTCTGTGGCATTAGATTATTACCGACGTTAGCAACAAATATTTAGAAAGCATGGATCATCCTTCACACGCAGATATTTTCTTTAGGCGTCATACCTGCGAACATTTTCTTGTGATACTATGAACTGAAAGCATATAAGGTGTCATTCCTTTACGTGAGCGCGGGAATAGACTCTAGATGTTAAAGAGACTTTGATCCGTAATCGAATATGTCTTTAGTCTTTGTAAAAGAATTCTCAGGGAATGTAATGCTAAATGTGCGCTAATTTTCCGCCAGCACTGGAAATCGCTGCCTAAAACCTTAATGACGCACAAAAAATCGGCAGTCATCATGATCTATTATCATCATCTTATTAACCTGTCTCTCTGAACGGCAAATAATGCGTTGAAAAATGTCCAATGGAAAAATGTCTGATGAAAAAGGTTTCTTGGGCCGGGAATCGAACATAATGGTACACGACAACTATTTCTTTCAGATAATCCAATAAATTTCCTATGGAATTTGTAATCCTGGTTAGCCTAGTGGTCTGTGTATAGCCATCATTTTCTGGTGCGCTCTCGAACTTAACGAGGAGAAGCATGGATGCGTATTCTGTCTAGACTTATATTGTCTAGTACTTTATACTAGTCTATTAACCATTACATGCGTTTTTCTGCGAGAATCATTACGTTCACCACTGCCGATCTCTATGACGAGAACCACGCCTGCCAATTCCGATATCGATTGCGTCATTCACTTACGGAATGTGTAATCCGGGAAAACCGAGAAAGAAGCGAAATAATGTTGACTTAAAAAAGTAGTTTCCATCACATTATCGTAATCGATTTTATTGGGATTTTGAGGAACGTCCAATACATTCTCCATCTCCTCAATGGAGAATGTATCGGATACATTGGAAGTTTGAAGGCGGGGCCATATGTCAAACTGACTCAAGTTTGGCCGTGATATGTATTCGGCAGAATTCGCTCACCGGCCGACCACGTCCGGCTCTCATATTATCAAATTGTTTTTATCACACAGTCACTATGCAAAGACGTTGCAAGAGATTTTACCTATTTTAATATTTTTTTTCCTCATAAATTTATCCTGTCTGAATTTTTTGTGCATGAAATAACAGACAAAATAATTAATTGACACAAACTTAATATGCGACCCATTTGGAACATAATGCTTTGGAAAAAACATGTTTCATTAGTCTAAAACTGACGTTATTTTTTGTTACTTCTATAAACATATTTCCTCTATGTGTAGAAGTATATTGTCAAAAATATTTTATAGTTGCCTTAATTTAAATAAAAATGTAATTGAGTCTATGAATTACCGAGCATGTATATTACAGTGGAAGAATACCGATACTTTAGTGGTCAAACGATATTTCCATAATTACTTTTTCATGACTTATTTTCACACTGACTTCCCAAATTTATGATAAACAGGTTGATTGCTCGTTAATTAATCTTTGCTCTCCTAAGTACTTGTATATGAAAAACACATAGTGGATTTTGGCGCTGGACTGGGCATTTATTTTCAAAATAACTCATGCAAGTACTTTTTTACATGTTAGTTTTTCAGGGCGGGGAAATGTTATTCGTCATCAATTTACATTAGCTGCGCTTGAATGAATTGGAGCTGGTATCATTTTTTTATACTCCACAAGAGACTTAAAGTGGCAGGTCGCGTGCATACACTTCTGAGTCACGCCACTCCAACAATGATGTCGCATCGAGTCGTTAATGTTTCTCGATTTTATGTGGAGGAATTACGTAATTCGGGGGAAATATATATTTGTACGCAAGTCGAGGTCGTCCCACAATTCCGATATAAAAAAGAAAATCGAAAGATATTTCATGTCATTTTCGAAACCAGCTCCGCCACGCGCGGCGCCGGTGGTGGAAATATCCTTTGGAGATTTTTTTACCCCTCTCGCATGAGAGACGAAGCTACGCTGCGTTACCGGCGGTTATTTTTTTATTACGTTCCGGGCCCCGTTCTATCATTTACGTCCCGCCTCCTACATCGCATACTCCACCTCTCTCTTTCCTCATCTCCTGTGTCTCTCTCTCTCTATGCGGGGCTGTTGTTGGGATGGTGCAAAAGAAGGAATATGCATCCATGCCGGGGCGAATTTTTAATCTTTCAATAGGTACCCATCCGTCGAGTCCTCGTCCCCGTTGCATCGCCCGCTCCGCGTGAAGAAAGGATGAGAGGGCAGCGACCAAAAAAAAAGAAGTAGGAAAAAAAGAAATGGAAGTAGCACGCGCGTCGTTTTATTTTGCTTGATCCCGCGGGCGTAAAGGCCTGGTCATATCAGAGCTCCTTGGGCAGTCTGATGATGCATTTGATCGATGCATACAGTTTTTATGCGTTGTTTAAAGCTGAGAATTGCTCGAATGACTGCGCGGAAAATACCCCTTGCTCTTATATTGTTTCTTATATCATGCCTATAGTTTAGTGCATGTTGGTGAAATTTCACTTTCTGACTGGCATTAGCAGGTTTTTGCTATTGCGTTAATAGTCTTAGTTTCATTGACTATTTTAAGGTATTGTGTAGTTCATGTTCGTCATAACTCACACCCTTGAGGTGGCTTGATGGGTACTATGTAGATGTAGACGTATATTCGGTGTATTCATCCTAGCAGTTTCGAGTTCACTTAGCTTTCCTTCATTTCCTTTAGCTATTTCTCCAAATTATGTCAGCATTCTCTCATGAGCTTTGCGATTATTGCTACTGCAGCATTAGTAGCCGATGCCTCATCCATGTCCATCTCTCCTACGAAAGTGAGTCGCTTGTTTCACTAGGTGTGGTGGTAGCGAAAATTGGTGGCAGAAGTGTGACGTCAAGGATGGGAAGGCATGAGTTGAAGAGGTCGGCAAAGAAGCTGGGGAGAGAAGGTAGCACATGATAGGCAACGCTACCAAAATCACTGCACTTAACCTGAGAGGACAGGAATGTATCAGCAGCACGTTATTGGTCAATGTTAGACGATCCAAAGAAAACTGCATCAAAATATGCGAATAGTGTACGCAACCCATCAGAAAGGCCTATTTAAAAATTAGGATAAAGGAACATTTAAAAATTTGGATATAGAAATCCAGAGAGAGCACTTAAGTTGATATGGAAAGCAGATTGAGCATTTTGAAGTCGGCAGCAAAGGTTTGCGACCTTAAGAACCCTAGTCTAGTCTAACTGATAGTGTAACGCATAGAATGCCCTACCTCCCCCCTCACAGAGGTACTTTTTAACCTGTGAACCCTTCCTCTGATAAGGTTCTCTTGTGTAACTGCCATCGTCATAGAGAGATGAGAATTTAGAAAAAAAGCTGACAAGCCAGGCCATCTGTTTGCTCTGTTTAACGTATTAATAAAGAAACAGAGACTCATCTAACTAGGAAACCTGACCGGCAACTTTTTTATCCAGTATTAATGGCAGCTATTACGATCTCTGATTGTTCAGGGAAATGAATGGTATATTTTTTTTCTGATCGCCGCATGCTAATCATCAGCCGTCATAAATCCGAAGAATAGTTGGCTCCATTCTACTCTCATGTCAGATAACAGTACAATTCCTTGGGAGGTCTAAATTTTAACGTCCCTCATGATTTCCCTGATGTATTCCATACTTGGCATTCCTCGATAATTCTTCCCATTCATTTCTTCCACTTTTGTTTTCAAGAGGCTGTTATGACCCCTATCACAGACCCTTGAGGTGGCTTTCAAGGTATTATGTAAATGTTAGGTTTAAGTCTGTGTCCAATAAGTTTGTCCCTTTTACCTAGCAGTTTTTTGTTGCTCTTTTCACCGTAAGCATCTTCTCCCCAGCTCTTAATAGTTTATTTTATGCTCACTGGTATAGCCCCAATTAAGTACTTGTTAGTTACGTCTCATAACGTCTCTCATACATAGTATCTCGTAGCATTCATAAATTAATAGCATTAGTAATATTAACTACTAGATGTGTCTTTAGCATTGTAATGCATGTTTGCATGTTCATTTACGTAGAACTCTCCCAGTGTCTGGTTTGACTGCGCACTTTTCTCCTGACTGCTTTTTGGTCTGCGCCTAGTGGCCGGGGGAACGTGCGAGGACCCGAATTGTGCTGGGACGAGTGCTGCATGCCTGGTGTGGAATCACCCCGTGCCACACACTCTAGTGGTGGCTTGCACGGTACTTCGTTGATGTAGACGTAGATAGCAATTGAACATTGGACGAAACACACAGCAATGCTCTGGTTGGAAGGATCCAGTTGGGACTTGAACTCGTGACCCTTGGATCAGCTGGAAAGCACTCTGCCAAGGCCGGAAAGTATATTATATTCGTAGTATTTCTTCATTGGTGACCCTCTCTCCGACCGCTTGATCCTCATCATTCTTCTATAAACCACATTTCCAGTTCTCCCAGCCTTCTTTGTTCTGCTTCTGTTATCGTCCGCATATTGATGCTGCTTAAAATGCGCATTGAATTGCCTCGTGTAAATGAGATGCCGCAGGAGGGGAGCAAGGGCGATATGGGAGATTCGTTGGCTCGTGGCTGGATTGCGAGGGAGCGTTCGGTGTGGGATGGAGTGAGGGAGATGTCGCTGGCTGACTCTCTCACCTCTCCTACCCTTGTCCGTCCGCTGGCGGGACACGCGATGAATTTGTCATTACGTGAACACACGCCTCCGGAGCGAAGTAGGACGTCAAGAGGGTTTTTTGACGTCCCTATCTCGGAGAGCTTTGAAAATATTTTTTTCTCCCTCTCTCTCCCAAGGAATGAGCTTTTTCACTTCCCTTATATCGCCAGCCGACCCTCCTCTTTCCACCCCCTCTCCTTACCCTCTAAGTAAGTCGCTCGGAGATGCCACCATCTATCCCGTGTGTTTGCCCATGCGTTCTCACAGCTTCTCTCGTTCGTCTCGCTCGCGCGTTCCGTCTTCCAAGAAAGCTCGGCCTCGTTGGATTGGTGGGGGGTGAAAATGTTTCTCGGATGTGAAGGAGAAGCGTTAGTTCACTGTAGCATGTGGTAAGGATTCAGTTATCATGGGTTTGATGAGAGCTAGGTTAACCACTTAATTATATTCAAATGATGTTTTGGGGAGTTGGTCATCAATCTTTTGCCAACTTTTCGAAAAATTATATTTTCACTATCAGGGCTTGAGGTGAAAAATTAGTTTGAAAATACAGAACATGGAAACATTTGCTTTGGATGTTGGAATTTGTTATCATGGGTTGTAATGGGTAGTTTGAGCGAGATATCGCTTTTCATAAACCTCAATGAGTTTGGCCTCATTATTATGAAAAATATCTCATACTTCTAATGATACCATAATATCACCTACTTTTCCTGCTACTTTACGACATTACTATTACTAAGGTAATATATAGGTAAAGGTAGGTTTCAATGGAAGTAGGTTAGTAAAAAGCCTCTCTCTATTGATGACCAACTTTTCAGTTATGTCTTTTTATCATCTTTAAAACATTTAAACGATTCATTTAAGCATCTTTAAGTGGTCAATAACCAGCTCTCATCAAGTTAAAAATGCTTTGCATTTTTACATTTGCAGGGAATTATCCATCTAGAATATTTCTTTCTTCATCTACATCTGCATAATACCCTGCAAGGCCACCTCAGGGGTGTGTGGCAGGGGGTGAATTATCACCAACATGTACTACACTGTACCCTAGTAAAGTTAATGAAGCTACGATTATTGGTACATAAGCAAAAATCTGCAAATACTTGTCAGGAGGTGAAATTTTATCTTAGTGTACGTCCTACCCTTCTTCATCCCGTCCATAAAACCTAATATCATTCTTCCCCTTCCCCGCTTACACAACATCCTTCTCTATCGCAGCCTTCAACAATCCTTCACCCATCATTACCTCACTTTTCAACATATTTACTTAATAATTGTAAGCCCTTTTCCCATTGTATTTGATCCGGCTATGCGTAGCTGAGAGACTTTATGTAAAACATGGGGAAGTTCTGGCGAACAGATCGCGTCAGAAATGTAATTGTGTAGTTTTTATGTTTCCGCAAGTATTTTGAAAAATTAATTGATTAATAATCGTCATACTTTTAAAAAAAAATTGCAAAAAAATCTTAGGGTTGTGAAGGTGTTTTCAGCGTGAGGCTGAAAACCCCGATCACGAAAAATGAGTCAAGTTAAAGCCTTTTATATATAATCAGTTAAGTTCTGAGATTTTTCGTCAGATAAATGAAGTCATTAATATTACTAATCAAATTCAAGCTCATTAAAACTGATTAAATTTTGAAATACGTGCGTGCTTACGTGCTTCTCTATATTATCCGGTCTACCACGCCCATTATACAGGCCCTCAGCTCTTACTACATCATTCAGCTATGTACCGATTTTGCTATTTCCACCTAATCTCCGCTGTCAACTTTCTTTCACTCCGTCTTCACCACTTCCTCGTTTGCTTTCTTTACCCGGCAAATTATTCTTTCCATTATTCTCTACATCCGCATGCTCCTGTCTAGACTAAAAATGAGTTTCACTTGATTATAGTGGCTACTTCGTCTCGCTGCATTGTGGAGTTGCAATGTCAACTCAGTGAAACCGCACAAAACATTTAATTACTTGTTCAATAATTATAAAAACCTTGATAGTTACTGAAAAAGTCGTAACCTAAGTCTATTGTTAAACCAAAATATTTTTTTAGCTTTTACAACATCTTATGCGACTTTAAACACCTATTTATGTGCATGTTTTATTTATTTAACTTGTCGCAATTCCTTTCCTCCGAAAAGTCTAATAACAGTCAATTTGGTGCGCTGTCTTACCGATTTAAAATACTTCCACATTAGTTAATCCAACTTCGTCCAACTGAAATGCCTGCCCACTGCAGCCTTGAAAATATCGGATATCTCCATTTACTATTTCCCACATGCCTTAACTAGTGTTTTTTCTCCAAGTAGCTCTAAATGCTTTAAAAACTGACATGCATTTAGAATATTCGGCAGCTCTGTGGAGTTCATCCGAGAGTTTTATTCCAGGAAATTTGAGGAGAGGAGCCTTAAGATTAATGAAAGATCGTTACAAGTGGAACATAAGTGTGACGAGGCTCTTCGAGAAACTGATTAGAATCCGCAGCAATCGGCCAGAAGGCGAGCCAAACCCCCTGATTCAATTGGTAGATATGGCCACCCATATGAAGGCAGGAAAATAGACCAGAAGTGTCAGATTAGCGCATTTGTTCTTCCTTCCCACTGTTCTCAATCTTTAGTGAAAAAAAAAACAGAATTATATGTACACTCCCAATTTTTAAATGGAATGAAAATGTTGCCATCTGCAATTCTGTTGACAAACATGTAGTTCTCCATTTAATACGTGATTTAAAAAAAGGCTCTCAAGGTTCCTGGTCTTCCTCTTGGCCAAGTGAGTTATGAGTCACGGGAGTTTCCCTACGCGACGAATCGCTGTCTATGACGTGGGCAGGAGCTGCGTAGTGCATCTTTTTAGCGTGGGCGCGAGTCTTACGGAGGACGGAATGAATGAAAATAAATGTCGTTTCCCAGAAATTTCATTGCAAAGCAATGGACGGGTAAACAGCATGGTGTAGCAAGTGTGTAACAATAGATATCAGCGTTTGTGATCCGTCAAGTTGTGGGATGCAATTCTTCAGATAAAAATTTAACAAATTGTTAATGTTTAGTCTACCGGAAACTTGCGGAATGTAATCGGAAGATTTTTGTTTTCAGTTGCTTCAATAGGTCTGATCACTTGCAGCTCACGCCACCAATCATGAGAAAGAGCTAAAAAATTATTTAAAATGCTTTGTTTTACTGAGCTATTGAATAGTTACTGAAAAATTAAGCTATTCCTTCGTACCACTTCCTTCATTTATATAAAATCAAAGCGCCTAGTTTCTTTTAAAAATGCCAAAACTCAGCTTAGACTGTCTGGGTTGTCAGGCGGAATGGAACAACTGGTTTCAAGCTCGAGAATTTGCACTCTGGTGCAATCATATATTGATCCATTATTTCGATACATAATTAGCTGATGCATATCGTTCGCGGTTAAATTATCTGTCAATTAGTTTGCAACTATTTCATTTAGTATACATTTTATGAAGCGATCTCGTCGATGTAGAGCCAACTCTACATCGTGAAACATCTGGTACCACCAGGTCTTACGCTCTGTCCATTAGTGTAGTTGCAATATATATATATATATATACTAACGGTGCCTCTCCAATGGTAGCATATATGTAGTGTAGTGCATGCTTGTGAGGCTTCGCCTCGTGACAAGCATTTGCGATTTATGCTAATGCATAATTCGTCGTAGTTACACTAACTTTAGAGTATAGTTTAATGCATGTTGGTGACTACTCCCCCCCAGCCATAAACCCTCGAGATGGCTTGTAGGGTCATTTGTTGATGTTGAAAGGTATAATCGAGAACAAGCACAGGTTTACGTTAAAAATTTCAATTAAAAATACAACTGGACCGGGAGTTGAACCACAGGCCTTTGGTTTTCTGGGCCAACGCGCTACGTCCTTCACAAGTTCAGCTTTATTAAGTTAGCAATTTTACTTCGTATTTTATAAATTTTTTCTAGGAATTTGAGCTCGCACAGTGGGGAAAATATCAGTTCACTACAAAGTCGACCAATGGTTCCGTCCCCCACGTAGCCATGCGATTACGTGACCTGCGACGCAATTTTTCTAGGATTCCTTTGAGCCATGATGAGGTAGAAGCATTCGGCGCACAACATTGAAGTGGAATAACTTGAGTGCCAACCACTTCCGCCTACGGTGGAGTATTTCAGTCGCAATCCTGCTTGCTGCAGAATGTTTTTCCAAAAATATACTCTAAAAAAAAAAAGAAATTGGATCCTGCCAGGCTTCTTGTTCTTCTTCGGGCCTTCGCCCTTGGTGGTCGTCCCCTGGCGCACACTCCATCTGCCACCCGTGTGTATGCGTAGATAGATAAAGTCTTTTAGGTGTTCTCGAGAGTCACTTTCTCTGCTCGCCGCCGCCGCCTGTCCCTATCGCACCAAAAACCCTTCTAGGAGCCTTCAACTCCGCATCCCGGAGATAAGGTCGTGCCATCCTTCCACGCGCCTATCTCCTCGGAAATTAACCACGGAACTCGCCGGAGCGAGATGAGCTCCGGGAGTGGGGGCGGTCGATTTTTTTAAGGATCTGGGTTGAGTAAGGAGGGGAAGTAAAAAAAATGGGACCCTGTTAAATAGAATACATTTAATCGCGTAGCCCTGATAATGCCATCTGCTGCTGCGGGAAGAATGTTTTTGAGTTAGGGGTTCACGGACGAGGGTGTCTGTTTTCATTTTTAATTTCGTGAAGTTCTGTGGAAAACTCGTGTTATCAGTCGAAATATTCCGACTCATTTCCCTGCACACTTACGTCGTCGCGTCGGGTTTTGGCGTCTGTGGCATCGAGATGCCTGAGCGTACGGCAGTGGACATTCGGGGAGCCATATGTGTGTGTGTATCCAAGGGGTAAATTACCACGTGCGTAGTAAAATTTTTTAACTCCGGGAGAGTTGCCCATTGAGTCTCGTCCTTCCTTTTAATGGTGTTGGCTTTATGAGACGCGCCTAATTAATGGCATTTTGGCCTAATTTCATTTACCGTATCTACCGTCTCTCGTAAAATTTCGTAAATGTACCCGCTCTTACAGTTGAGAATTTTCTCAGGAAAAGCTTATTTAATTCTACTGGATACGCAGTGCTATGTCTCCTGATAACGCGTTTTTATTTTTTGCCTCTTAGGTACAACTAGTTTTAACTACTAGCGCTGCGCTGTTACATTGAGGTTTTATTTTCCTGCATTTTTTCTGAAACATGCTCCCAATAACGCGTCGAAACCTTAACTCTCCAATCTTAAATGGAAAAATATTGGATGGAAAACAACAAAAAGGAGTCGTATTGGTTAAGACTTCTGTCCAATTTTTCGATTCCAACTTTGCGGGGAAAATGATGCAAGATTTATTGAAGGTATAGTTATTTTCCATTTTTTCCCGATTCCGGGAAAATCTTTTTTGAGATAGCGTATTTGCGGCAACACAAGTTCGCCCAGATGAATTCACAAAAAGGCGATGTGTCCGCATTTTATTTATTTTTCTGAGTGAGCGTTGCGCAAAAGGTAAACGATGAAAAAATAGTATTGTGGAGGATTATCTCTAAGGCCCAGGGTTTCGATCGATTTTCATCCCACGTTCCTATCACTTCCGACGTAGGTTATTCGCTGCGCTTTTTCTTGTCGCTGCCTCAGTTGGACAGACAAACCGAATTAATGGGCATTTTAAGAGGAGTGCAATGATGCCCAGGAATTTTTGACGTGGCGACTTATAAAATACCCACGTAATTTGATGACGTGACGTTTCTGTTTACATTCGCTCTCTTTATTTGTTTTAAAATCTGGTATATTTACTATTTTCCCCGATATTCGGTATATATCTTGTTCCTTCTGTAGTAAGACCATGGAAAAGTATTCACAATTTAAAAGGTATCATATCGAAAAAATTAATCTTGTCGCTCATCTTGGGAGCATGATTACCTTAGTACAGTGATCGTACAGTATTACAGTACAGTGATAGTACAGTAATTCGGTGGTGATACGGTGGAAATTTTTGTTTTGTCATCTATGTGGCTAAGGAAACGAGTGGACAGTACCCACTCAGATTGTACGTATTGATAATTGATTCTAGTTTACGATAATTTTCCTTCATGACCATTTTCTTAGTTTATGGGTATTTAATAATAGAAAAGTTCGTTTCCTTCTATTCTGTGTCTCTTTTTAGATTCCGCTCCTGCTTACGGAAAGAAATGAAAAACGATTATCAACTATTAAGTGTAATTCAAATAAATTGTAGAAATTTTTCCATTATAATTTGTTTTTTCCGTTTCCAAACCTGATGATTTCCTCTGCTGGATCAAACCTGTCGTAGTCTTAATAAAAGCCTGAGATATTTTACTAGGTTTTTATCTCATATCATGTTTTTTTAATAATATTATTGTTTATTTTTGCCGTATAAAATGTATTTCATCATGATGTGACCTCTTTTTAGTCAATGAAATCAAAAACAGACCTCGAAAATTTTTTCCAGTATGCCTTTCGAGTTTGACATCGCGTGAGCTATTGCAACGGCTGCGAGATAATATTATATTTTTCGCTCTGGTGTACGTAGCCTTTATAAATGATTGTAACGGGGTCACACGGGTCGGAGAGTTCTAGTCGCGATCCATGGCTTGGTGAAAACGAAGCGGCAAATCATCTTGACGCATGTTAAATCAATTTTTATGGCTCATACAGCTGGGAAAGCGTCGTGGCAACTGCCTCTCTTGTTGATTTTACGGCCCTTCCCGCAATTATTTTTGAGGAAATTGGTGGAATTACGGTTGGATCCGCCAAATACGACGGCATTGAATGCTGAATATTGCTGCAAGGCAGTGATAACGTTGCGAATTTATGGGACGGAACCTCTCTTCTGCCCCATCTCATCTGACCTCATGAATAAAAAAGCATTGAAAAGCAGATATTACGCGGATTTCAGATTTTTCATTTTCTCTCGGTCTCCGGATTCCTTTTTCGGCAAGAGAGACTGGATGCTACACTGTTGAACCTAATTATGGATATTCCCAGGTGGTCTAATCATTGCTTTAAGGTGGCTGGAGCGGTAATCGTGGGTCATTGAGTGTACATTTTAATAATTTTTCAAGTAAGTCCAAAATATTCTAGGACCACATTTCATTCAAGTACATCTGTGCGGTGGAACTCACCATATTCACCAACTGAGAACTCACCAAACTCACATATGATATTTAGATTATTATGCAGTAATGGAATTGATGCAAGAATTCTCTTTTACATTTTTTTGCCTTGATTAATTAAGCATGTTGCCCGTTTATGCGGTAGAACTCTCCATGCATGCAGTAATGAAAATTATACAAGATGTGTATTTCACATATTTGCCTTAATTAAAGGATATTATGACTTGAGCTTTCAATAGTATTCGGCGCTGTAATAGAAATGTAGGCTATAATTATATTCAAATATGTTTTTTTAAATCTTCGACTCGGCGTGGTACTTATATATTTATTAGTAGGTAACCGTTATAATAATATGAAATGTATTATTTCGCGTTAAGAAGAAAATGTGGACATATGTAATTGGATTATTACGAAATATTTATCATGTGCCCTAAATCCATGTGTTAAAATAGCATTAAAATGAAAAAAAAAAAAGGGTAAAATGCAATTTTTTTCACTTTTATCTATAGATATCACTAATAAGAACATGTATGCAAAGTTTCACGCAAATCTACTCGTAGACAAAGATCGCTCCATCCACGTTAAATAGGTAGCTAAGTTCATTCTTTTTAGGAATGAAATCCTTTCCTACCCCCTTGGAAATCTCCCGGTAGTATAAACAGTATGTTTAAAAGAAATTTTGTGAAGTTCTTTCGAAATTTATACGGGAAGCTTTCATTTGCGGAGCCATTCAAACTCTGTGTCGAGAAAGGTATTGCGAAGATGATTAAAGTCGATAGATTCTCGAACAAAGCTAGACATCAAGTAACCTTCCTTTCAGGCATATGTTTGTGGGGAAAGGTGGTATTAATTGGAGAAATCGAAGTGGATTGAATGGGTGGACCAAAGTGGAAGAATTGGAGAGTGGTTGAGGGAGGAAGGATGTTTCTGGAAACCAATCTGCAACAACTCTGGACGGACTCAACGGGTGCACCTTGGTCATTTCCTTTTCCTTGTTCTCTGAAAGGCAGTCGAAAATTTGTGCACGAACCTACAGGAAATAGAACTACCCAGGATAATTTTCGTAATTGGTGAAAACGGCAACTAAAGCTTGCTTCGACGTGTTTTTAATACGTGAGGACGCAACTTGCAAAGAGGCTGTGAAAAAATACAAGGTTGTTCATTGTTGTGTAAAGACAGTGGAGTAACCGCGGGGGCAAGGGTACAATTCTCCCCTCAAATGTTGCGGAAGCGCCTCAATGGGGCGCCAAAATATATCAAGAAGGGGGTAGAGAAATCAACCTCATTTAATACGATACCCCAAATAGACAGGGGTTCGGTTCTAGTGAAACCTGAAAACTGAATAGGAAAAAATCAATTCCGATTTTTAAAATAACAAATTTTTGGGATTATAGGATTGTTTAAAGCTTGAAAGAATTTGTTTGAAAAGGGTGGGGTGTGGGGGCGCCAAAATGCTTACCCCCCTTTAAATCCGCAGTTGTTACGCCGCGGATAGAAAACAATCCATCCTCGGTTGAAGAACATTGTTTATTGCTGTCTTTTAATCCCGGTAGCAATTTTTATTATGACCCTTTTGTTTCCTAATTTTGTGTGAACGGTGGGCTTTTCTCCGAAAGCGTCAAATAATATGGCGGTATGCCAGCGGGTGGGTTTAGCCAGCGCACTCTTTGAATGGCCTCGGAATTAGTCATCCCGAACTAAGCCGAAAAAATGCTGTTCTCATTTCTTACTGTTCGCAAGAAGAGCGAAATTAAGGCGTGGAATCCCGACAAAAGCTCAGTATTTCATCTTCCATTCTAGTGAATACGAATTAAAGATTAATTATTGGTGTAGCTATATTATCACGATCCTTTCACAAATGGTGCCGCTTTATAGTTTTCGCCCAGAAGGAATAGGAGAGAAACAGGATAGTTACGCCTCGAAGTCACCTAAATGTGTGTATGTACTAACTCAGTAGCGTACGCAGGATTGATTTCTGGGGGGGGGGGGTTGACTTCTGGGGGCGGGGGTTTCACTTATATTTATGTACATCATCATAAAATGACATTTAGATTATTATTCTCCAAAACAATAATTAAATTACCATTCTCCATTCGTGAAGAAAATTCAACTATATTTTTCAGCCCAATAAGGAAAATTCTAAACGCTAGTTCAGGTAAACGAACGAAAACGAATTCAGGTAAGCATGTTTGGGGGGGGGGGGGGTTAAACCCTAGACCCCCCCCCCGTCCGTACGCAACTGTACTAACTGTAAAGCTACATAATTTCTTCATTATTTGGTGTGTAAAATACGTCGTGATTAGCCATGGAGATGGTTTCTTTGAAAGAGAACTTTTTGATCGCTCTTTAAGTGTAGTCAGGGTATTTGTACTCATTAGCGGGTGGAACAGAAGCTGCGGGGCAGTGGTGACTTGTCTCGTCGGATCGTTTCTCCTTACGTTTGTTCCGTTACCAGGGCCCACACAAAAGAGGACGACAATTTGGGACAGAGAAAAATTATGAAAATAATTAATATGAATTAGACCTTTGCTGTTACACTTCGTGGAATACATCCATAAATAACGAGAAGAATCACTTTAAAAATTTTCACAGGGATTTACCAGCCTTGACCGTGGTGTAACTCTGCGTTATTTTAAGGGGTATTTTTCCCTCTCAGCCTCTCGGTGCCATTTCCGAGGATATTTCATCCATATGGGATCACTTCCATGATTTTACCGTGAACAGTGGTACTGAGGCGCCAAAACCATTTTCGGATCCAATAAATCCCTGTGGAGAATACATGAGTAATTCTTTTGTCATATAACGAAATGTTGGAGGCCAAATTAATTAATTCTTTTTCAATACATTCTAATAATGAATAAAAAATCATAAGGTAGCGAACTTAGTCGGCTTTGGTGGGGGGGTCCTCGCCAACTAACCGGAAGGTCGCGGGTTGGAATCCCTCCTGATTGGGTTTTCACCGTCCATGGCATGGTTGTGGTGTGTTTTCCTAAATAAATTAAATATTGATAAACTTTCTCAGGCTTAACGTTGTGGAAGTTTTTCATTTTCGTAAGAAAACAAAAATAAAAATAGTATTTTTTATTACTCCGACCTAGGTTTCAAAGGGTAACCGTCATTTTCAAGGTGACCTTTTAAGGACCTTGAAAATGACTGGTATGCGATGAAACCTAGGTCGGAGTAATAAAAATTTTATGGATTAATATTATTTATATTTTTATTTTCTTTAGAATATAATAGTGATTGGCGAAAGCTATTAATAATTAAGAAATTATTATTACTTTAAGAGTTAAAACAAATGGATTCAGAATTCCCAATGGAAAAATCATTCGCGTTGACTGGAATTTGCTCCCAGATCCCTTGAATTCGCCGCAAGTGCTATCCCAAACTTTCCAATTAATTTATTCCTGGATTACTTGGATAGAAAAGTTTCCCGCTCGAAATTTGGGTGTCTGGGTTTGTGTCTCAATCTGGGCGAATGATTAATTTTGCATAACGAACTTTGCACACTCTCGTGTATTCCTTAGCAGGTGACCCCTTCAAATTTAATGACGCGGAAAGTCCCCATGTGTATACATTTGGAAGAGAGAAAAACCAGTATTACCATTAATTTCCCGGCAGCAAAATAACTCGTCGTCGGTGATTGAAACCATTTGAAAAATGAGGTGCAAGACTTTTCCTTGCGCAGAGGGATTTCACTTTACTGCAGCCGGGGTTTCTGGTCCAGGAAGGGGGGGTCGATGACGTAACTCGGGGCTCTCCCACGAAAGCAACAGTTCCCCGCCTCATCCCTGCTCTGGCGGCTGGCTGATGTTAATTTTCATCCTATCTGGAGGAAGGAAGCGAGTGATTTGAAGCGGCAATCACTCTCCCGCGGCAAACAACAACACCCCCCGCAGAGAGAGACAGAGGGAGTCGGGTAGGCCGAATCCTTCCCCCCCCCCCCAGTGCCTTACCCCTTTCCCTCGTGTGTTTCATGATGATGCACGCGCCGGCCCCCCTTCTGGTGCACGCATGCTTGCGTGCATGTTTGTGGCGGGGGGAGACTGGAGATGGGGTGAGGCCCAGATGGGGGCGATTTTTTTATCAGCTGCTGCTCCCAACCCCCACCTCGCCCACTTCATCCTCTTCCCAACCTTCCCATCTCGGTGTGTTCACGTGCACCGCCTCCTCCTTCCCGGCCGTCGGCCCGGGCGAGCTCATGGAGTGAGGGCAGTGCTATATTCAAATTTCAGCGTCGAATTTGAGGACAGAGGGGTTTGGAGGCAGTGGGGGTGTGGTATTAGATTAATGGAGAATAGAAGAATAATCGAGGTGAAATGGGCGCAGAGAATCACTAATGAAGAAGTCCAACGAAGGGCTGGGGAAATATGAAAACTCTGCGAAGTAGGAGGAGCAAGCTTATTCGACACATTTGGAGACAAAACCGCCTATTGAAAACAACAATGGAAGGAGAAATGAATTAGAAGAATTACCGAGATAAACCAAGGATGGCAAATCAAGAAAATTGTGGAGGAATTATATTTAGCTATGTCGCTAAGTAAGGCTTAACTTTAACTTGGGGGAACCGCCCTCCCCACCTAATCGTACATACTTCGCTATCGAATCATAAAAACATCGTTTTTAAGTTGCACATTTCATTCCTTTAATTGTCGTATTCTCGTCAGATATCGCTCGTTAGGCACAGCGATATCCGCATTACACAGTGGCTCTCGCTCTGCAGTATCTCTTTAATATCGGATACCTCAGTCGATGGCTCGCAGTATTGCTTAGACATTACTGAAATGCGGCAATATTCTCCAATTAGTCACAGAAATGTATCTTTCAAATTGTATGCACGTTGCGTAATGCATCCCATTCTTGCTAAATGCATTATTTGTCGCATCCTTGCCGGATAAGGCGCCTAGTGTGTACTACACAGCTGGTGGTAGGAGTTGTGAGCCGTATGATGCTTGGAGGCTACACGCTAAGATTAAATTACTTGAATAATTCAGATCAGGCGAGTTTCGGTACGACACGGAGGATATTATTTTGACACCGCGATTGCTCTGGAACTGATTCAAGTGACAAAATGAGAGAAAAACTGAACTGCCGAACTGATCAGTACACAATTTTATTCTTTTTTGGCACCATTAGCGTTTATACTTATGACAAAAACAGTGTGACACTTGCATAAGACATATCTATGACACACAGTTCACCTCTGTCCTCTCCCCCCTCCCTTCCTTTTTCCCTCCCATCTCTTGGCTGGTGTCCTAACACCTCCTGCCACACGCCTCTGCGGCGCGGCTCGCAGGGTAGCGTGTAGATGTAGGTCGCAAAGCGGACAATGCGTAGTCAGATTTCTCAATATCTCCGTGCGAACATTCATGAATGTAGCGTATCGTTGTCGATATATCGCAGTATCGCTCAAGCCTAGCTTTTGGGTCACACTCTCGGGAGTCCCCTTCGTTCGCTCTCCCTCCCACATCTCCCCCCCCCCCCATCACCACACGCACCCTCCCCTCCCCCCAATCCCTCCCTCGTCTTCTTCGGACCAAAATACATACTCCTCTCGCGGCTGCGCCCTCTCGTCCGCTTAGCTCGGCGCGGCTGCGGAGGGTGGATGCCTCACCCGTGGAGGATAGCGTGTCCAGATGTCTGCGTGAGGGATGTGGGGGAGAAGGGGGCGGAGGGGAAGGGGAGGAACACGATGTTCCGTTCGGGACGAGGACAAAAATATCGCCGGGAGTGCCCCCTCCTTTTCCCGTGCACAACGAGAGAAACGGGTGAGCCTCAATATTTGATTCGGTTGGGTGAAAAATGGGACTTTTCTTTGGGGAAGCTGTTTTAGTCTGTCAGTCGGCCAAGGGACGTTTTTTGGAATGAAGGTTAACCATGATGAGGCGTAGGTAATGAGAATCTCCCGAACTCAAGAAAGGCTGGTAAAAAGGTGGGTGAAAGTGGGGCAAAAACTGGAGCTGGCAGAACAGTTCGCGTATCTTGAGGAATGTTCTGGGTGAGAATGAGTTTGATAACTAGGAGGAAATGCGTAGAATCACAGTGACTCGAGAATGGTTTTTCGGAGAGAAGGGAATTGATCGATAGGGCAATGTGAAACTCACTGTGGAGAAGAACGGAAAGTGTAAGCTGAGGAGCAAGGGAAAAGTACTATGAAGTAAGTTGGTGGGGAAGAATCAGGTTAGGCAGGAAAAATATATGTAGTACTGAGAGGAAATGTTGAAGAGGCTGAAAGAGGGGAGGATAGGGGTAAGCGGGAAAGAGGAAGGAAGAGAATGGGAATTTTGGACGTAATAAATTTAGGCTTCAGGTACGAGGAGCTAAAAAGAAACTTACTGCGGAACAAATAGTCGGCGTTCCCGGGAAAGTTTAGAGATAACCTGCTATGGAGTAAATATAGGTAAGGCCAGTCCAAAGACCTACTGACCAATTTTTAGAGCACCAAATGAGTGAATGTATTTTTCGGGGGCTGCTGCACTCCGAGCGTTTCGCATCTCTTCGTTTAAGGTTGCCTTTCGTCCATTAAATGGTCTTGTTACATTAACTTGCGGTAACTTGTGGCATTTCTTCGACCTTTCCCCGGAACAGAATTCGCACCCGGTCTACTGAAAATATTTTACCTCGTTCCCAGCTGCGAGAACCATTGTTCCCGTTCGCTATTGCGCGGATCGCCGGTAAACGTGGAATCTTCCAGGTCACCTCAGCCATAGTAATTAGCAGCGTATTAAAGTATCGCTCTTGATGAATGTTTAAAGCCAATATCCTCTCGACGAATCTGAATTCAGGAGGTTATTGCATCAAGGATATAGATCGTGTCCAAAGACAGACCTAAAGGTTTTGAGACTCTCGGAATTTAATAAGAACAAATGGTGAGTTGAAGACATTATCTTGCAAAGAATGGTTCTGCGAGGTCGTGCAGACAAGGGCGGATAAGGATTTGCGTTTGGAGACGTTCGAGTCAAGGTTTTGTCGTGCATTTCGAATATAATGTTAAAAATCATCGATATATGTTTTTTCAATACTCCAAGGTCACTTCAAGAAGAAATTTAAATACTTCATCCAGTCCTCAAACAAACAAATGCCGACCGAGGTTATTTCTAAGGATATTGAAAATTGATGAAGAACCTAACTTGGAAGATGTTTTAGATTTTGACTGTGACTGTATGACTGGTAAAGTCGGGGTTAGTATTTATGGTTCACTATTACAAGTTTCATTTCTTCAACTATTTAGCCCCGCTACGAAACACTAAAAAGTCGGGTTAATTCGCGAGGAATACTTCCTTAATGGTAATGACTTACATATAAGTCTTTTTTACCAACCAAATCCGAAAGCCTTATTTTGCTTACTCGTCTCATTTCCCATTAGTTTATAGTGAATAATATTTACTGATTGCACATGACATCATACAGCATTACTGTTCTTTTTACAAAAATGTGGAATGTTTGTTACCCCAAAAGTTAATACCTGTACTGGAGTAACCTTATATCTACATCTACATCTACGAAGTACCGTGCAAGCCACCCCTAGGGTGTGTGGCACGAGGTGAATTCACACCAGCCATGCAGCACTCGTCCCAGTACAAATCGTACCTCGCCCGTTCCCCCGGCCGCTAAAAAGCACTCAGGAGAACAGTGCGCAGTCAAAGTTGAAACTGGGAGAGTACTACGTGAATGAACATACAAACGTGCTGTACAATCCTAAAGACACATCTAGTACTTAGTATTACTAAAACTATTAACTTATGAATGCTACGAGAAACTACTTCATGCAGAAAACAAAATAATGCCGGACATATCAAGCGATATGAAGTATTAGTAATGATGCTATGTTATTAAACACAAGTGAAAATTCTACTGTACCTAGTAAGAGTTGGAGTTTCATATATGATTTATCTATCACAAATATTATGATCCCTTATTGTACGTGGAAAAAATGACATTTTAAATCTATCGGTTCTGCAGTCTTTTTCCTTTATATTATTCCTTTGATCGCTTCTACCGTAGTACGTTTGCTCTAGCAATAAATGTTGAGCGTCCGGAAAAAAAAACTGTCTGCTTCGAACTTGCGCAAAATTTTTGACCTGTATTTCTCCCTTCGATCAGTTAGAGATTTCCACCCTTATTCCTTCAACAATTCGGTAACACTGCAAAGTTTATCGTAACAACTTTTTACAAACCTTGCTGCTCTCCGTTGTATTCGATCTATTTCTAAGATAAGTCCTGCATCTACAAAACTCCCTGCTAGCCACCTCAAGGCAATATCAGTGCATTATTGTGTATTACATAACCGAAATTCGTGCCTTGTTGCTGTTTTAAAGATGGAGCTACAAGGGCTTATCCAATAATATCACTATTATTAAAAAAAATAAAATTCCTGAATAAATTATCAGTTCCACTTCAAATTAATTTGCACAATTAGATGCACATTTTTAACGTGGTCTCGGGTGCATCGTGTACCCCTTAATCCACACATCTTAAATCCAACACTGTAGACAGACATTCAGAGGTGTGTTGAATACGAAAATGTCTGGGAAATCGGCGTGCGAGGCGAACTAATGCTTGAGAGGGGGATTCATTTCCAGGAAGAATCTGACTCACTCTACTCGCAGGGGTTGGATGGCGACCCCTTCGGTCACCGCTTCGCCCCTGTTTTCTGCTCCCCCTGCCGGTGACGCAGTTGGCAGTGCGTCCGAATCAGTCGCGTGGTTCCGTTCCCACGGCCGTGCGGCGGCCTCTTCTCCTTCGCTCACGGTCACCAAGGTCAAGTTGGCGGAAACAGTCGGTGGCGGCGGCCGGCCGCCCGGCTGCGCCAACCTCATAACCTGCGAACGCGTAACAATCGCAGGGGGCGAACTGACATTGAGAGTGATCACTTCATACGACTCCAAGTTGAGCCATCAATTGAAGTCTAAAATGCTGCTGGAAACGTTACCTATTTTTTAAAAAACCTGAAGTTACAATGGAAATATTAAAGCAAAAATTGATGTGCACAGAAGTGCAGATATTTCTGCCCACTTTATTGTATGGTAGCGAAACTTCGGTATGCCGGGATAAGCATGAGAACAGGCTAAATACACTGGGTGTGGAGTATCTGAGAAGTTTTTTGCGTAAAAAAGAAGAAGGGATAGGGTTCGTAATGAGTGAGTGATGAAAGAATGTGAATTGGACGCTCCGGCAATGGACATGAATGAAAGGAGCGTAGGTACTTCGTTGGTTTGGACATGTCGAGAGAATGTTAGAATGGGATATTGGGAGTATTAAGACCAAAAGAGTCTGTATGAAGTAATGCTTGAATGTGACGGAAGCGAAGGACGTATGCAAGGATAGAATAATCTGGAAGAAATTATCACAACATAGCCAGTGTCCTAGTTATAACTCCGAGAATTAGCTCTTTTGACTTTTTACCCCGAAAGGGACCTGCGTGATGGGTGTGTGTATGTAATATTTATATGAATAAAATTAATTACTCAATTCCTGTTGCAACTAAAATTTAACGTGTCAGAGATTTGGACCACACAGCTGTTATGTTTCCTAGGGATAAACGATAGTGAAAACTTTAACAGCACGTAAGACTCTCTATACATAAGACATAGACACGTAAGACAACTCTAGCATCTGTGGTCTTTGCTCTTGTGGCACGTCATGCTCATATTTGGTTCTACATTTACATTACGCTCTGAGAGTCCACGAGTACATGTGCCAAGGGGTGCTAGGGCACCAGTAATGAAAAACGAAGAGAATAGGATTGAGGAATTGGGAGATGGAGAGAAGCGAAAAGTGAGGTGCGTTGTGAGAGATCAGTGTATCTCACTCTGCCACTATTGTAGCCTTGAATGGTGAGTGGGAAGTGTAAATTCTTGTACTTTTCGTCAAAGGTCACTAACGTGACCTAAGGTTACGAAAGAAGAGCTCTTTAGCAGTATTCCACTGAGAAATGCTTAATACGACCGTCTCGATGTTTTACATTATGATGTGACCGCATCGAATGATGTAATCGCGTCAAACATTTCTCAGTGGAAAACTGTTGAGAATTCTTTTTCTCCTTGTGTAAGTTACTCCCCATCAGTTCTGACAATATATTTCAACGTCTGGTTATGGTTATAGTAAAGGGAATTTACTGTTACACGTCCTCCAAGTAATTGGCATTTGTAAATGCCATTCATGTACGGTTTATGTAATTGAGAATTGAAAGTTATGTTTGAATATCTTAAAATGCTTCTCTGTTGAGTCCAACAACGTCTTCGGTTTAGGCATTACTGTATTCGTTAATGTGAGTAACAGCATTCCGATTTTTCACTGGCCTTCCAATTTTTTATCTCCTGGGACACCAATTACTAGTTGTGATGGTTAAAAATATAATGAATGATCGACACTAGAGAAAAAGTGATCGAAAGTGAATCCTCCCTGACTTCTTCTAATCCTTACTTCCTATTTACCTCGATATTTTCAGAGCGTATTTGGACAATTCTCTGTTGATAATCGATCTTCGTCAAGGTTGACGTAAAGTTTTAAGGTCTTTTCATGCATCGAGAACACTAATGTATGTATGGATTAGAATTCTTCAGTATTGCTGAATTCCTTCGTTGGAGTTGCAGGTAAAAGGTACAGGACGATAGAGCGGCAGGTGAACTATGCACAAGTTTAATACGATCTATTTTCTGACGAAGTCAAAAACATTTTGCGAAATCAGACATGCTACGGTATTTACCTCATGAGAATAAATTAAGTAAATAGACTTCAGTACGGTCAGGTTAAGATGTCGTTTTTAACAAACGATATGAGAACATAATAGTGTGTCACTATAACTTTACAATTAGGTTTGTTGATAGGAAGTGTAGCTATTTTTTATTTGATCTCTAATGCACGTTTCCTAATCTGCTACGCAGTACTAACTGTGCGTCTTCCACAATTCCTGTATACCTATTTAATCTCTATGCATTTATGTCGTTGAATAATACTCATAGTTTCTCTGACTTAGGTAGCATGTATATAATGTAGTGCATGTTGGCATAATTTCGCCCCGTGACTGGTATTTGCAGGTTTTTGATGCATTAATAGTCGTAGTTTCATTAACTTCAGTAGGATATTGTGTAGTGCATGTTGGTGAAACCCACCCCATGCCACACACCCTTGAGATGGCTTGCAGGGTTGTATGTAGATTAGAAATGTATGAACTCTCTTTCATCAAGTTAAAATTCACCCTAAGTTAATTTTATCAGCTGATTTTGTAGCCCTTATGCGAATCGAATCCTACTACTTAGTCACCTACATTGCATTTCTTCTTCGAATTATTTATGTTGCACGTTTCGCGATTACTTGTGGTGCCCATTGCCCATTTTGCTGTAACATATTTGCACAAATGGCCATTGCTTATTCGAATTCAGTCCGTCGCGAGATGAAGGAATCTACGTCGAGGCAGTGTCAAGAAGGTTGGGAAGTTCCCGGAGCAAAGATGGTTTTGTCGACCTTCCTTCCCGCTGGGGAGAAAATTTATTGCTCGGGCGGTGACGTAAATGTGCTATTAACACGCCAGGTTGTCTACTCGAATTCTCGGAAGAGCCATGTCCCGTAGACGTGATAGTAAAGTGTAGGAGTCACAACTTCTTTCTCAGTTCAAAACCCTTTGATAGGTACCCTTCGCGAAGCAATGATAATGGGGCGTGTCGTCATCATGGCTCATTTCTTGATAACGAGTGTGATTCATCAACCAAGTTTAATTCATTCATTCATGAGAACGATGCGAGGCAGGTTATTTTTAGCCGTTATCGGGGCAAGTTTGTGTGTTGGGTTAATAGCTCGCTCCCATTTGGATTTGGAGGTCGCGAGCTGTAATACACGATAGGGCATGGCTGTTGTACTATGCTGTGAATATGTTGCGGCAGTGTTGCCTCAACATACGGACGAAGTAAAATTCTTAGCCTCGAGTACCATCGCCGTTGGAGGACACCCTCTGCATCAAAATATTGCCTGTTTTTTTGTTAATGAAGGCTTGACTCCATTATTATCTTGCTTCAAAGTTGAATCTAATGAAGGGTTATCACATTTTGAGTTTGTTACCGATGATTTTAATAGAAAGGCGGATGAATGGCTGTAGCTATTTCGAATGGCTAAATGTGTAAGTTGCCCTAGATTCAACAATGGTGGATGTACGTAGCACTGATGAGACGAAAAAAACGTTAGGATTTATGATCTAATAAAAAAAATGTTGATAGAATGTATCCACTTTCGAAAAGTATTGGAATTTCTTTTGCTTTTTCGGCGCAAATGCATGCCGCGACGGGAAAACAGTGACTGTCGTCGTGGGTTTTATTGGCTGGAGTGTAGAATTGTTTTACAATTGCAATAAAATTAAATTACAGGCCTGGGGCACAATCGATGAAAGCGGACTGACTCCCGGAGGACTAAATTTTTGCGTGGGTAACTTTTGGCAGTGGGGTGTGAGAACCGCTCAGCCTTGACGTGAAGAGCATTTTCAGGTAACATTTCGAGTTGTCCCCTTGAAATAAAAAAAACAACCATTCGGGTGCATTAATGTGGCTTATTTTACCATATTATACATATTCCGTTGTCTAATCACCTCTATGTGTTACGTCATTCTCCCTCAGGAAATCTGTGAATTTTCCATTTCATAATAGGATATCCCGGTAGCCTTCCTGAATCGTTATATTTCAGGCGCAAAACGGCGAATCTCGTAATTCAAACCTAATTTACAATTCTGCGCGATGAATGGATTCACGCATTGCGGAGCAGTTCTATAGCTCGGAATGCCTTCCGTTCCTCCTCTCTAACTAAGAATTCCCGCGATTGTCGTAAAACTTGTATGCTTACAAAAGTGCTGAGCGATTGATTGGTTAACGACGTCATTTAGTATGAGGTGGAGAAGGTTCATTTGGGTAATGGAGAAAGCAATGCAGTGAAACTCGGCGTCGGCGTTACCCTATTTCTCATGAAAGATTGTAGTTTAACGCTCCATCCGATGGGCGGAGTACTGTACTTGAAGTGTAGGTCTCTCCGTAGTATGTACCTCCAATGGCGTACGCAGGATTGACTTCTGGGAGTGTTTCATTAATATTTATGTGCATGATCATAAAATGATATTTAGATTATTATTCACTAAAAGAACAATAAATTAACATTCTTTTTTCGTGAAGGCGATTCAACTATATTTTTCAGCCCAATAAGCAAAATTCTAAACGCAAGTTCAGGTAAACGAACGAAAACGAATTCAGGTAAACTTGTTTTTTTGGGGGTTTTAAACACTACCCCGTCCGTACGCCACTGAGTACCCCAGTAGGGATCGAGATTCCATAGAAAAATATCCCACGGAAGATCTGAGAATATTCCATTCATCATCATTAGTCATTCAATCCTAAGTTTGGTGGACTTAGCCTTCCATTCCATCCAACCCTTGCCAACTCCTTAGTACCCTTGTAGCTCTTCTGTTTCATATCCCGTTTTTAGCTGGCCTGCGTATTTGCCCTTCGGTCTTCCACGAGGGGCTTTCCCTTCTATTAAGTTCCTCGCGACTTCGTTAGGATTTGTCGTGTCGTTCGTTAGAATTTTCCCTGTTATAATAGTTTGCCGGAAGCCTTCCCGATTTTTTTTGTTCTTCAGAAAAAAAGAAAATGACGTATTTCGTCGGCGTTACGGCGTCGTTAAAATGTAATTTACAACTCTGCGCGGTGAATAAATTCACGATGTGCGAAGCGGTTCTTTGGCTCGGAATGCCTTCCGTTCGTCTTCCCTAAATGTGAATCCGCGCCATGTCATAATGTTTGAATGGTTATCCGGTGGGGAATTTTTAGTGGCATTTATGAAAAGGGAGTATGCGGAGACATGCTGTAAATGCCCTATTCTCAGCAAGAATGTCACAATTATTTTGAAAATAATAGAAAAATAATCCTAATTTATTGCATAGTGAATGTACTAATTGTATTATTATTAAGGTAACCTACCGGTTAAGGTAAGTGTCAATGGAAATGAGTAAAAATCCTCTAGATTTTTACATTTGCAGGGTCCTATCTACGTGTAATAATTCTTTCTTCATCTCAGCGTATGTCCTACCCTTCTTCATCCCGTCTCTTTCCTCTCCTTCCCCGCTTACCCAACATCCCCTCCCTTCTATCGCAGCTTTAAGCAGCCCTTCATTACCTCTTCCAGTCGCTTACTCTACCTCATCCTAATCTCATCCAGAAGTTTTCTTTCCTCAGCGACCATATCCAGCACTTCCTCGTTTGCCTTCCTTTCCGTCGAATGCACCTTTTCCATCCGCCTCCACGCCTACATCTCGAGCGCCTGAAGCCTATTCTCGTCTTTTTTCTCAGAGTCAACGATTCCGCCCCGTACAATGCTACACTCCGTATTAAACTCTTCACCAGCCTCTTCTTTGTATCCTTACCCTAGGTCCCCGTCATCAGCGCGCCTCTTTCGCAGGCTCAGGTCTCCTCCTAATGTCTTTGCTACTATGCTCGTTTTCTTCTAACGTGCTTACCAAGTAAATTAATTGCTCTGCTCCAGTTCGTGCCCTCCTACTTTTATGGTCATGTATTCATTATAGTAATTAATATGAAGTTAGATAATAGGGCATACATAATAAGAGAGGGATAGAGTTGATGTGGTGGCTTAAGTACTGACCTCCCATCACGAGAGATAGGGTTCGTGTGCCGTCAGGGACATATTTTTCAGTGGAATACCGATTCCTACTTCAGTGTCATGTGGAGGACACCTCAAGTGTAGCTTCCGTCCGTCGCATCGGACGTTAAACTTTGGACCCTTCAGCGCCCTTTCGTTAAGTGTCGGCTAATGTCAACGACGGGTTTCTCTTCGTCCTTCCTTCATTCTCCATATAATACTTACGTCATTGACGGCCGGTTGCACGAATATTTAGCTCTAGGATGGATAGTTATGACGTCCACAAAGTTACAGAACTCATTGCAAAATTCGGGTTGCAGGAACTAATGCTTTCGTAGCGTATCTCGCAATAGCCATTGCTTCGGAAGTTTGGTCTTCCCTCATTCCTCTGAATTGCATGTATGTATGGTTAACTTTTGTTTATAAATTACTAATGCACATTATTAATAGCTAGCCTGGGTAAGAAAACTCATAATTCGCCGCGCATCGCATTCGTCGTCTTTCATCGCGCATCCGCCATCTTGGTTACAAATGGAACTCATGAGAATTAAACGCCATTGTATCCAGCCGAATAGGTTACGAGACCATTTATGAAACCAATAAATTTATCAAACGTTTGTGCAATGCATATTGAACGAATGCCTTGACTTATACTAGATCTAAGAAATATATTGTATAGATAGGTATGTATTTTTTCTGCAACCGGTCATTAGCCTTCTACCCACCTGTCCTAAATGGCGCGAATGACCTCATTAGTCGGTTGCCTCCCCAAATAACCAGCCAATCTTACACAGTGCGGGAGGGATCTAAGTAGCCGAAAAATCATTTGCTTCCCCACCACGCCCCCCTCAATTAATTCATATTTATAGTGACGTCCCTCAAATTACGGCCCACCGACCGCATCCGGCCTTCGCGAGTGATTCCATCCTGTCCGTCCCGTGACGGTGTACATATTCTGCATCCTAATCACATCCCGGGTCAGGAAAGGCTATTCCAGCTCCCACTTGACAGCGAATTACGTTTTTATTTCAATTCAAATGCAATCAAGTTAAGTGACCGAAACGAAAACACATCAGCCAATCTTCGATCCGTGACCCGGGCTCTGGTGCTTGAGGTGGGAGGCGAAAGACTAGGAGTCTTATACGTCGCTCTGAAAAAAATTATTATAAAAAAGGGACAACGTTAGGCTTAAAGACTAGCTCGTAATCTAGCCGATAACGGTGGTCAGAGTAGTAGTTAGTTATTTATTCATTATATTGTCATGGGGGATCCGTGAGAAACTCATGTCAACTCGAACCAAACTCAATTATGACTACAACATCCTCGTAAAAGGTATTGCTTTAGTAATATACTTTACATGGGAAAATGTCTTCAATTGATAAACGACCTAAAGTTAATTTACTCAATTCTATGGCAATAAATGCTATATAAAAATTTTGCTTGGCGTTAATTAATCTTGTAGGCTTTAATTGTGGTATTTTTCCAGGTATGCATTAATCACTGGAGTGAATTCTTGATAATAAGAACTTAGAAAATGCAATTTTCCACGGATACAAATTTTTATTCGACCCGAGTTTCGATGCACTGCATCATCATCGTCACCTAATGATGATGCAGTGCATCGAAACCCGGGTCGATTAAAACTTTTATCTGTGAAAAATTGCATCTTCTAAGTTCTTATTATGTTCATATTACATAACATCTCGCCTGATACCTCCCTTTTTGTGAATTCTTGATGATAACCTTGAAAACCATTTCTCTATGTATCGGGCTATAAAAGTTCCGAATTTGGATATTTAGATCTATAAAACCGAGGACATTTGATTGTTTCGGGCTTGACTTCGTGGAAGTGATAGATATCCATTTAGAATTTAAAAAACTTTGTACTTTTCCACACTTTATTTAAAAACTGCGACCGGTTTCACCTTAATAAGGCATCGCAACGTGAAACCGCTCGCAGTTTTTAAATGAAGTGTGGAAAAGTACAAAGTTTTTTTTATTCAAAATCAATATTAAACTGAGCTTTGGATTTAAGGAATGCATCCAAAGGGATGATGATTCTTCCCACTGTATGATTTTCAAACATTTAATTCACGAACGAAGCTCCTGGAAATGTGCGAGAAATTCTCTTTCCAAACTGGGAGTGTTGGGAAGGCAGATTAGCGAGGCTCTTAGACATTAGTAAGATCCTAGCCAAATTTCGCTTCCCTGAGAGTACTAGTTAACGTCATATCTGTGTGAGTGATGATGCTTCTTCATGAATTCACAAGGCTCTGGGTATTTCATTTGGCCCCGCGGTGATTCGGGAGTATAGGCCGAGTTCATTTTTTTCACGCAATGGAAGAAAAGGGTCGAGTCACGTTTTCCCGCCAGTGTGCCAAGGATTGCAATTGAATTCGTGTGTCCCGTGGACGCGAAACTCTCCGCCGACGCTTTCGGCAACGAAGATTATTCTTTCGCTCTTCGAACGTATGGAGTTTCACTACAGCAGGGCGTGGTGACCGACCCCGAGTGGGTTAAACGTCGTCCCTTAGCGTATAAATAGGCCATCACTTGGCGGTTAAAACCCATTCCGTATTCAGGCCGCGGGGCATGACATCAATCCATCTCACAAACCCCGAGTGCCCGAAGTATTTTAGTGTAGCTTCGTGCTTCAGCTTTTTTTTCGGTCAATTTAACTCTGGAAATGTCCCCTTATCCTCCTCCAAAAGCTTGCCTCAACGGGTGAGCGGGCACTGGAGTGTCTTCCGAATGGCTACGTGCGAAAAACTTACGAACGACTGAATGACAGCAATTGACTCCCTTGGAGTGAGCGTTGGTCGATGATCATCACTTTTTGGGACCTTCTTTTCAGAGAAGCTATTCAGACTTTTATTGCTAGAAAAACACTTTGTGATTTTTCTCATATCTTTTCTTAAAACCCTACCGGTTTTGATGATTTCACATAATTTTCAATAGTACAAGTCTTCTAATGATCGAAAATTCCCTTTTTTTATAAAATGATTCTATTCCACAAAGTTATGGTGCCTACAATTGAGTTGCTTCTTCAGGACCAACATCATTGATATACTAATTTTTAGATTAGGATTGGTGGGAGAGTCGGAGAACATTCAATCCGTTATATTTTAGTAATAATTGCACATAGCATAAATTTTTAACTCTTCGGTTTGGCATTCCTGCATGCCATCATAATCACCTGGGTTAATTACCTAACTTCCAATACCGATTTCATTAACTTTGTGTCTCATATAAATCTCTTTGTCCTCCTTTTTTCTCGAATATTTACTACCCGCACATACTTCCATCATTTCCTTCTTATGCCCAGCACGTCATCTATTGCATTCCTTTCTATTAGTTTTATTTTGGTTATTTGCGGATCCAGAATTATGAATTAACGGTAAAAAATGTGGAACCGTGATAACCAAGATTTTGACGTTCAAGCTTCAATCAGTCCCATCCAATATTTAAGTAGATGAAGAATATTCCTGATTTTGGCTTCATAACTTCGTTATGGTCGAGGCTAGGCAATCTGAGCCAATCACTAGAAGCTCGAGGCTGTTTCAAAACGTATTCATGTCCGCACACCCAAGTGCATGTAAGACCCCGAGGAAAACCATTCGTTTTGTCTGGCATAGGTACGCGGGTCTTTAAGTCGCCTCGCTGGACAGATGGTTGAGTTGGTTACGCCGCCCAGCCATTCCTATTCAAAGTGAGTTGCTGAGGAACTAAATAGGACTAGGTGCTGTTACAAATCTATGTGGGAGCGGTGTTTAATCCTGGTACAAATCCCGCTCGATCCATATAATTTTGTGATGCGATGCCTTTGCCAAAGCATGCTCTATTGCCCGTGGCTGGGTACATTAATCTTTGTGTTATTCCATTTATAGTTTTATTGTTTCCTCATACGTTACTGAAGAGGTTTCTGGGCGCACACGGCATCAGGGTATCGAGCTGAAGGATTAAAGTGCGTCGGAAATCAATAAAAGCGACGAATTCACTATACATTGTTTCTGTTGTTTTTGATACTTTCGCCCTTCAATTTTCTGGTTATGAAGTACTAAAATATCTGTTCATTAAAATTCACGGAAAGACTTGAGTAAAATTTAAGTGGCGATGAAATAGACTCGATTCGAACTCAGCTGTTTCTTGTTGGAAACTTTTCTTCATTGAGACATTGGAAAGCCAAGTGCTCTTCATTGTCTCCATGCGACGAAGTTTCGTTCTTAACAATGGAAAGTGAAATGAAAATAGTGACAACAGAGTAACCAGGGTTGGGAGAAATAGGGCATAAACTAAGAATCGCTGAGTTTCCATCTACCTTTGTTCGTTCAATTCCGGTGTTAATGCTATCGTGAATGAAGAGGTCAGCTTAACTTCATTTCAGCTAGTTTGAATCGGTTTCACTGTTGGCATTAGTAGCATAGTGAGCTGGACTATTAATATGGAGATTAAGAACGTCGACCTCCAGTAGCGAGTAAAATGAAAAACGAGTGCCCGCGCATTCTTTCCAAAAATACCGTTTGTAAAAAGGTTTGTGAAAGTTTACGCGGTCACCAATTTGCATGTATTTTTATTTATTTCCACCTTTGGGATATGAAATATTTTTTTACATCCAATAACGAGACCGAAGATAAGACCGCTGGAAATGGACGAAGAAATATCTGAGCGTTGAAATGAGAGTACGGTCAAATTCGGGAACGGATCGATCACAGCGGCGAGGACGTTGCGGAATCCCAAGTTTTTTTTTCCCCTCTCGTTTCCATATTCGCATCATTCTGGTATTCGCCCGCCCATCCAGTGGGCACGTCGTTCATCCAGCGCATGGAGGCAGCTTTTGCGCGCCTCCCCAATGCACACCTGCGGACTCATGCCGCGTCAAACTTCGTGGATAATGGATTTTCCAATTAACACGGATGTCCCTTGCTCATATTCCACCGGCGCGGCGAGTGGCATGACTTTTCTTTTTGCTTCTGGTCGTGCTCCACTTTTAATGGCTATTTCCAGAGCGGAAATACATATATCCCCCCCCCCCCTGAAAGACGCATGGAATCAATCGCATTAGCAGTTCCCTCCCATCATCTGGTAACGAAACTAGGGAGTGTCCATTAACGGTATGAGCATTAGTCATATTTTCGGTGAAGTGGAGAGGGATCGCCTGAAACTGAAACGTCGCGTCGTATGTCCGGGATGTGAAGGAGCAGTTTCGTATATATTGTCAGAACACTTCCGGATTAGTTTCTATTGTAACGAATATTTTATTATATTTTTTATCATAATTGCTCATTGTTATTTTTGCTTTATTGTGGCCTTCGCAGAGAATTATATAAAAATGAGTCAGTTGGGAGTGAAGCATTCTCCGATGTTCCACCAGGTATGGTACCTATTTGGTTGCGGACGTTTTGATGACTGCCTCCGCCATCGTCGTCAGGTCTATTCAGAGCCCTGAAGACGATGGCGAAGGCAGTTATCGAAACATCGGGTACCAAATATCTGATCTGGTGGAAAACCCGAGAAGACTTCACTCACAGCATACGCCGGGAAAGAACCAAATCCTACGCGACAGTCAGTTGTTTGCTTGTGATTTGTGCTCGAGATGGGTGATTGGTGGTTGGTTTGCATGGGAATCGGTTTGAAAAAGAAAGATAGAGATTAATTTTAGTCACATTATAGGAAAAATGAAAGAAGCGCTGAGAATGATAGAGTAATTGATTAATCATCATTGCTGGAGAACGTCAGTCCTCGTGGGATCACTCAAGATGCACGTGATTTGAGTGTGTCTTTCCTAAGGAGGAATAAACCTGTGATTTTAAACAGCATTTCCGCGAGCGCTGCTGCGTCATTTCGACCGGCCGCAAGTGTTCATTTGAGAGGCGCCGTTTTCAAAACACTTTTTAATCATTGGAATGGATTCGCAGTACTGCAGTACTAGACGCGACTTTAGCTTTATCGGGAGTTACCCGTTGAAGAAATAAATGAATGTGTGATGTCCAAAAATGGAAAAAATCTGAGAAATTCGCAATGTATAAGGACGCCTTGATTTTTGGTTGGAACTAGAATAGTTGACACACTGCGCGCATAGTCGGGGGACCTCGGTTCATATCCCAATCAACGAATGATTTTTTGATTAAGATACGCACTTAATTACATTTACTTAGTAAATTTTGCTCTATTTTATGAAAGGCCGACCCTGGATTCGAGAGTTAAGTGCCATTTAAAAAAATTGTTTATTACGACTTAAATCATGTACATAATTATTATTATCTTCACGGCTCAGAGTCTTGAAGATGACACGAAGTGTCGAAACCAAGGTCGGCTGATTATAAAATAGTGCGAAATCAATTTAAATGATTGCGTTCAATAGAAATATATGTAAATTTTTCCATTCTACGCCACATATTCTTTCTAGTATGTATTCGGAATGTATTCATCCGTGTTTTTACTCAGAGACTTTTGCTTCATTTGAGTTCCCAAGTATTGTTTATTAATGAGCCCCATCGCTTAACCTGAGAGTGCTTCGATTTTTTAGCTGGTTCACGAGGCGTATCTGCAAAACAAACAGCATGTGACACGGTCCAGAGGTGGGAGGGTGAGATTTGAAGTCAGCGTTAGGGTCATGAGAGTGCGGTGTGGGAGGGAGAGAGTGAGGTTGGGGCAAAGAGTGGCCTTAAAAAAGTGTCACGTGATTAATGGGCCCTCCGCTTGGTGTGGCGAGATCTTATGGGCTGTCCATATTGCACGTCGCACTTATTTTTTTAGCCATTTCTCCTCGCCCTTTCCACTCCAATCGGTTGCAAGCTATCAGCCGTCCCTATGTTACGCTACACTTTATCGTAGATTTTTTTTTTCAAATTATTTAACATTAATGCCTGCCATACCGTGTATTGGTCCTTCCTTGCTCTTGCAGGAAATAAAAATTTGTATCGTTCATTAGAAGATACTGCCCGTTGGATTGCTACGGGAAGAACAAAAAAATAAATATCTTTGTGTAGGATTAAAAGAATACTTCCAATGAGACATTCCAAATGCATCTGCACATAATAATACCCAAACTAAAATATCGCTGTAATTCTGTAATATCGATCATTTAACCTGAGCCATAAGTACAAGTTTCCATTTAAAGCCTATGCTTCGGTCGCCAAGTAAATAAAAATTTTCGTTGCTTAAATTGTTAAAAAAAAATTTAGATCTTTGAGATGAAAACTATTAATTTGAGGCAAATGCAAAGCGAAAGTGAAATTCGAATACAAGAATTAAAAAACTGATTTTTTCAGTCATACAATGGTAAAAATTCCAAACGTATATCATGAGTGCAAGTAATTTACTAAAGGAAAAAAAGAACCTCTACACCGAATCCAGTGCTTTTCTTATTAGAAGAATTATTATTATTTCTATTTAGAAGTAAAAGTTGATTAAAAAATGGGAGCACATAGGGCCCCCTATTGTCTTCGGGCCTTTATAATACAGACTGTTAATACTTTTAGGTCCAGTTAAAAGCAGGCTCTTACTTCAAAAAGCCTTACTTCAAGAAGTAATCCATGTGGAGAATTTGGGCCCTTTTCCTCGTGGATCACATAGCCCTCAAAACTCCCCCTCCTTATCTAAAACCCCCTCCAAATACAGTAACACAGGGCTGATGCTGCGGTTCAGTATGAGCTGAGCAGAATTCAGATAAATGAAATTACTTTTTTTGAATTGAAAGGGGTGTAAAATTAGATGATATCCTTCCAAAACTGTTTTTATGTCATTACTTAATGATATACAAATAATAATGGGGCTCTAGTTTTTACGCAAAAATTCTATCGGACTTCGCGTGCATGCAGCGCATTTAGCGCTCACGGTTATTCAAGGGAGTTCTAAGACTTATTTTTGATGGAATATCAGTTTCTTTCTTCGTTTGGCATTGATTCTTCGTCAGGAAATTTCCGAGTGGTCAATGATGACCGATTCTGAAGAATGTAGCCGTATTCTTCTCGAAGTTTACTAAATTAGACTCGTTCAAAAATAGCATCCATATATATTAGTTATTCCGAATATCAGCTGTGGAAATATCGATGTGGCAGGTTCGCATTTAATTCTAATGTCAATATTATTGGAAGCCCTAAAAATAACATTTCTTTGTAGCGATGTTTTTACCTTAAAGTATACGGAGGCAGCTCTATTATTCGCCCATAATTGGTGACTTAAATTTGAATAATAATTACTAAAACTCTTGTTTAAGTACTTTTTGGCGAACTTTTATGTAACGCATGGTTTTTATTTTTTTACTGCATTATCGCAGAATTGGGGGAGGATTAGTGCATTCACGAGATATAGTGTATAAAATAACGCTCCTTTTTTACAATACTGCTTCGACCTGGATAAAATAATAAATTTTAATGAGAATTCTAACGCATTTGGATTGGCAACAGTAAATAGATAGCTTGAAATACTGATCCTTGTCTTACTGGTAGTCCTATTCATTCTTGGAAAATCATCAGATGAGTGATATTTATTGGAACCCATAACATTTTAATGGCGTAGGCTTGGAATTCCGCAGCTGTGTTTAATAAATAAGCCTTAAAATTTGAAAAGTTAAGGAAAATAAGGCGATTGGCGTTGTTGTCAGATTCCCAAAAAATAATTGCTTGCATGAAGCTGAATGTTACTTACTGATGTAGCCATCATATTTCGAATGAGTTCTTAGTTCAAGAACTGAAATCTTTGTATATTTTATCAGGATCCTTCATTGGTAATGTAGACATAGATTTGGAGAAAAATGAATATATTGTGTCAACTAATTGGAGTTATTCTAATAATTGGAAATTACTGCACGTAGGTATATACGAGCTTTATCTCCTCCTAGTTTCAGCGCAATTGTATTCCATACTCGGTATTTTAAGTTAGGAATACACGATGACGCTTTCAGTTATTCTTTTGGTGATAGGAATTTTCGTTCTTTCCGTGCCAATCGACATCAATACCCAATTTAATTATTAGCAATATTAATACATGTAGCTTTAGTAGCTTGACTAAACTTAGTGCCGAACTAATGGGGGCTTACGTAACTCTTAGTTTTCACTTCAAAGTGCTGTGTAGGGAAGTTTTTATTGTAATGTTGTCTTTTATGTGTATCTCTACTTTCAAGGTATCGATATGATTACACATTACTTCCGGTTTTATTTTTCAAATAAATGAAATTAGGAAGTGAAAATTGATTATTTCATTTCAAATATTTCCTAATTTCAACATTTAATGCGTTTTTACATCGCACTCTTCAGGCTCCACGGGCATTCGTGGAATTTATAATTTTGCAAAAATTGCATTACATATACAAGTGCATCTACGAAGCGTATCATGTATGAGAATTGTCATATTTCTTATTATTCAATACTATGATTGTTATGTCTTACTTTTAAATAGTACATATATAACATTAAAAACATTTCCAGGTAAAATTTGTTTGTATAACTAACAATAAGTCCTCCTCCAGCACTAGAATTTACTGGATATTTTTCAATGAAAATCGCAGAATCTAAATGCCACTTTCAGGCAAAATATAAGCCAGTCAATTTTCCGTGCAGTACCGTAGTCAGGATTCTGTGTCTTGGGGGTCCATGCCGAGTATATCTGGGAGGAAAGGGGGTGGGATGGAATTGTATAAAATCAAAGCAAATTCGCGTGTTTAGGCAATTATTAGTGTAATTGCGACTAATCTAACGGCCTATTTTTTTTTACTTCGCTTTGCAAATTTCTGAAAGAATACAATACCCACGGTATTTTTCTTGAAAATTAAAAACATATTAACGGAAAAAGTTGTACACAATTGAGAATAAATTAAATCTACACTCTCGGTTTAAAAAATATAGCTTTCTCTTTTATTTCAATAAAAAAATCAATTCTAACTTTCGGTGGGGGGTCCGTGGGGTCCGGACCCCACGGATCCCCATCCCTTGGCTACGTCACTTTTGGCGTGCAAGTGCGAACCGCTGTCGATCATTACTGCTATCAACCCCTACTGCTATAAAAGTTTGTGCTTACACATCAAAGCAGCACTTGCAAGTCACCTCTAATGCCTCGTTTCCGCTACTAACATTCCTACTATAGTAAGTAATACGATGATTCTTGCAAAATTGAGTGGAATTTATACATTATGAAATTAAAAACCGTGCAATTTTCCACAATATAAAATTTACTATAGACCCGGGTTACAATGTTAATACACCTGTATATGATGTATTAAGATTGAAACCCGGGTCGTTCGTAAATTGTATGTTGTGGAAAATTACACGGTTTTTTATTTCATCCCACTGTGGCAACTCCCTACTCACGTAATACTATTAATGGAAGCGCTCGCGCTACCATAAAACACCATCTTACTAGAGTTGAGCAAACCAGGTAATTCGTGTACCATGGTAAAAGTTTTCTAATGGAAACGCAAGTACGGCAAAATCCTGGTAAGATGGAGTTATGGGGAGAGTAAATATTTTACTAATGCTTATTATTAACAGTTTTTCAAAGTTGCCCCCATAGTTAAAGGTAGGATATATTTAATTAGGGATTTATTTAAGTATTATATCGATAATTTCTTTGTTCCCGAATTTTTCCGAATGCGCAGATGAATTACCAATGAGGGGAAAACTAAGTACTTTGCGCTGTATATTTCATGTGGGAGAGCAGGATATCAAGGCGTATCAGAAAAGTGGGCGTTCAACACATGAATTCGAATATATCCTTGTATAATTTCGATTGCATTATTATTTTTAAGTTTGCCAATAAATCTTAAGGCTGATAATTTTCAGTTGGGTGTAGAACGTGGTTGAGAGTTGAACGAAGATTCATTCAACATTATCGTGACGACGATAATGATTTAAAATGCTTGTACTCAGAGGCGAGAGGTGGTACCTACACTTTTTTTTATGAAGGGGCGCTCATTCTTTCTTCTTCATTCTTCGCTCCTGACCTCAGAATGGACTTCGTCGCCGCATTCGGGTCGTGATCTGATTGTAGGAGGCGCGAGACGGTGGTTCCTAATCAAGAACGAGGACAAAGGAGATTCCCCGGTGTCGACCAAGGACGATTTAATTGTATTCTGATAGTTTGAGTTTGGGATACGTGCTCGATTCCCTTCACCGCTGTGGTTGCTACGGTCATGGTGCAATTTCTCTTTCGTTCATTTTTTTGCCATGTCCCCGTTGCCACGCTCTTTTTACTTAAGAGCGTTTCGCTGCCCACATCAATTAACTCCGTCATTCGCGAGGAAATTAATGGGAACAGGTTCCTCAATGGAATGCGTCCTTGCCCTTGGTAAATATATAGACGTCAATATAAGCTGTGAAAAACTTACGAGAGCTCACTTTCTGTCGTACCCGTGTCGCGTATTTTGAGGTTGAAGCGGTCTGATTATTTTCTCATTGAGTGCTGATAATGCACCACGGTCGTGCGTGGAGGATTGGCTCTACCAAGTGCTCTTGTTTGTAGTTTTATCTATTTTAAGTCTGTAGTTGGTGCTCTATAAGGTTTTATTATTTCGACAAAGATAATTTGTACCAAGGAAACAGTTGTAGGCGTAATTTGGTGGAATTTATCCATTACGGAAGAATTAAAATAGCTTCGTTAACTCCACTAGTATTTATTATCACGGCCTGGGTTTCAACACTTGGTGTCATGAAATCAACAGTGTCAGGCGAGATGTGGTTGAACTGCATTATCAATAATGAAAAATAATCGATATCGTACTGTTCACTTTATTTTAAATTTACTACACGTTTCGGCTTTTTTTATTAAGCCATCTTCAGGTGAGACGGTGGGTAACCTGAAGAAGGCTTAATAAAAAATCCGAAACACGAGTAGTAAATTTAAAATAAAGTGGAAAGTACGATATCGATTACTTTTCATTATTGATTAGGTGTCATATTCAGGTCACCTGAAGATGACGCCCAGTGTTGAAACCCGGGTCGTGATAATAAATGCTAGTAGAGTTAACAGGTTATTTTAATTCTTCCATAATTTGTACCATTAGTCCTGGTAATTATAAACAATGATTATATGCAAAGGTGATTGAGGTTACATTTTATAAGCCAAGCTATGAATTACTAGGTGTACGTCACATAATAGACAAAATGGGTTAAGCTACTTTTTAATGAATATGTTTCGCATAGTAGGTATTAGTAAATGTATTACGATGGGCAAAATTTAGGCTGTATTAATAGCAGTGCGATGGAAGAGGAAAGGTGAATAGTTTGTCTAATTCTGAGTGCGTGCATTCAGTAGTGGAAAGCATATTTTAAGGTTGTTGTACCGATTCGTGGCCAAATTTAATTGTAAAATAATCATTATTTCTTCTGGAGAAAATGCCTTGCGAAATAATATATGCTATTACTTCATAGCCAACGTTTATACATATATATGCTTCTTCAAGGCTACAATAAATCCATTACAATAATTTGGTAACTTACAATAATTTGGTAATGCATATTTAGCACAATATTTCATCAAAATTGCATACTTACATACATTTACTTTCGCGTATTTTTTCTAAAGTGTAAAATTTTCGTATTGATGCGTGAGGCTTGCTGGGTAAGCTAGTTTGGAAGCCCTTCCAGTCGCTAAGTGTACAAGCCATACTAATTGTAAGACGCTAAGGCGCACTGGGCAGGACGTACTGGGCAGGCGAGTTTACTTCTGAAGCTGAGGGGATAATTACGTCCCAGCACCGTATCAGCAGATTATGTAAGAACATGAAGTACGAGAACTCTCTCACAATGACTTAATTTAATTAGCTTGTCCTTCCCCCTCAGAGTTAAACTGTTCTCGTTCGAAATAAAATGGGCGTGAAACTTCTCTAAAACACCGGGATAAAGGGCCTGTGTTATCCATCTTCCCTTTTACCGACAGAGGACTATTTCTTACATTAATGTCATATGACCCAGGTGTTCTGGCATTGCCTGTCACACTCCCTCGTTAAGGCACAACCAACCAATTTACAAGTTTGAAAGCATGTTTGTTTGAATGTAGACTTCACGTGTTTCACATCAAACACCAACGTTTCAACATCTAAATCAGTCATCGTCATCAGGGTTAAGTCTTATCGCTGATTACGACGGCTGAATTAGCTGTTGAAATGTTCTTACTTGATAACCGAACTCGGTGTGAAACCCATGAAGTCTACATTTAATATATTCGCTGCTAAAGCCTAAAATTGTTTTTCGATATTTGTTGTTTTACCTCATTACGGATGAACTGTTTAACCGATCATTATGAAATGTTGCGAATAATGTATTAGTGTACAACACTCGGGAGCCTCTTGGCTTGACCATTTTTGAGAATAAAAGAACTTTTTGATGGCCAGAACTTGAAAAAGATTACTTTAAAACATTAACTAAAATTACTTGAACTTTAAGGGTGTGTTTACCCCGGAAAGTTACTTCAAGTTTCTTCTGAAAGAGCTTGAGGGGAATTTTCCTATGACAAAAATTTTTCACAAGTTAGTGTAGACACAGATTGGTTACTGTTTACCGATCATATGTACTTTACATAGGCAGCAATACTATTCTCCAAGCGAGTTGTCAAAACTTTTAAGAGTTCTGCAAGCGGACTTGCAGAGCCGTTTACACGTGGAATTAACGCCCAAAGTCGCTTGCTGCGAGTAACTTGCATGATTAACTTTCCAGTGTCAACCCACCTTAAGAGATTACTTTTAAAAAACATTTAGAAGGATTTTAATGGTCTTATATGATTATTATTGAAGGTTTCAAGTTATTAGAGTTAGTTTTGGCGGAGATGAAACTACCTTTAATAACTATTATGGTAATTAAATGTTAAAAAATACAGCAAGCTTCATTTTTTTCGGACAACCCCGTGTACTTACTGGAAAATAGAATGAAAATTCAGCTTAGATGTATTTGGGGGATAGAGTGATGGAAGTGGCGGTATCAAGTACTTCAAGGCTTAACAGTGACATTTATTTGGAAATTTAAACTGTGATTTCGCGGTCAGGGAGCGGGATACGTAACCGAATGAGAATGTTTTCGGATAATTTAACTTAATTTGTACTTTTTACTCTCACTTATATATTCGTTTATATTGTTGATCGCGTAACTTTTTCGGATTAGGATGGCGTCGCGAATGAAAAAATTTGAATCCCTGATGTTATCTTCCATATAACGGCGAAAGGATGAAAAAAGCAGATTGGCTCGCGGAGGAATTTCACCCTGCGGCTTTCGAGTTGTCTGGCCGGCGAGTTATCGGCTTGGCCAACGCCGGCAGCAGTCATAAATTATCGTTGGAAAATGAAACTTCTATCCCATAGACGATGCCACGCCTCTAATTGGCAGTCAACCTAAGGGAATAGCACTCAATAATTAGTGTTTAAACTGCGCTCTCCTTGAAGTATAGTTATAGCTAAACTTGGTGGCACTCACCAGCGGAAGATTAGTGGACACTGACCGTAAACCAAGCGTTGTTGAGCGGGCAAAATTATCGAAGGACTCCCACAGGGTCCTCAGGAAAAAGACTCGGCCGCTTCATCCCACATCTCATTAATGCTTTACTCTCATTTGCACCATGTTCTTCACAAGCGAGTGCCACCAAGTTTCGCTACAACTATAGGTTTCTTTTTATCTCAGAGCGGTAAGGAATCTGTCACGTACGGGCCTGGAAGACAGCCTGGGATTGCGGAGCCTTTACCGAGTGTTCGGTTTGCTAAGCGTGCATCCATTATCATTGATTTTAGTAGAAGTCACGGGGGCAAGGCCATAGCTTAATGGCTTGTTTCCCTTTGGAACTGGACTGAATACCGCGCCCAATCTTTGTGATTGCTTTTCGGTGTTCCCTGGTGTTCAGTCCGTTAATCTCGTGACCTATTTCTCTTTTACCATACTAAAGTGGTGTGGATATCCTCTTAAACCACTTGAAGAAGTTCAGCCAAGCCGCTTTGTTGTGTGGTTAAAACTTGAAATGAGAGCTTGCCATCTGTAGCTCACTGTCTTTGATTTTGTTTAGCCTATTATTTCTCAAGAAATATTTTCATGCTCAAAGTGTTGAGGAGAAAGTACGCATTCATGCGAACCCAATATGATTTATAAATTCGTCGTAATTTAGTTAGTTCAACCATAGAGTAAGGTTCGGTTTAACAGTGTCTGGTAAGTTGTTGCCTATTGATGAAGTAGCCTTTTTACTAACTTGAGGTTAACTTAGGGTCTATATAACATCAAATGTCGGTTAGTTGACGTGAGCGTTATCGATGAGAGAAAATAATAACTTCGGTTTTCATACCGAGAAAACATTGAACGAGAGATTACAAAATCGGGCCTAAATAATATATTCTTTATTCAGTGGTGCTGCAAATTTCCATTCATTAAGGTTACTCAACGTGGTTTCAACAATGCTTATTGTTAGTCATTATTAATTGCACCATACTCTTAGTATGCTTTCTTATATGTGAGGGGTAAGGGAAGGGAATGTGGGTGGCTTCCGTTGAAGGGGAACTGTAATAATCATTACTAATGTATGTTGAAACCAGACTGTGCAATGAAACAATGAGCGGAAATGTATTGTTCTTAAAATACATATTTCGAAGTAGGTATATATTAAATTTTCTCCAAGTCACGTTCGAATCTTTCGAATTCCATGGTAGATGTTACTCTGGTAATACGTGGAGCACATTCTCGGGAAGCATTGGGATTGTATCTTTTTCCCTAGTTATGTCAAGGAAACAGACCTTAGCATCGATTTTTTCTTGCGCTGCTCGTGGCAAGTTGAAGGGTAACCGTGAACGGATTAGAATTATTGACGCAACCGCTTTTTCATGTTTTTTGTTCAGCATAGGCAGTTCTGGAAAGTGAGTGTTTATAGCATCTCAATGGGTTGGCGGAATAATACGCAAACCGTCAAAATATTTCCGCTGGGACGGCCGTTCAAGGAAAAACGGAAGTCTCGGAAATCGATTCGCTTGTCACCTCGGCGTTGAATGTTGACATAAATATACCTATATTTAGAAACTTTTTCCTGTTTTCCACTATCGACTCAGTCAATTTTACGAATAGTTCAACCATTTGTTCCTTAGTACTTCGTTTTTTTGCGTCTTCCCTTTCTTTCTCATTTTTCCCCTCTGAGTACGTACGTTCATTGGTATTGTATGAAATAAATGATGTTTCCATGGAATGTACTTTTAATGACCGTGGGTAATCTTCTAAAATGTTCCTTTATTTCATCACGGAAAAATATAAGAATACTCGTGGCACACAGTTATCTACTTTTTCAATGTAAATGAAAAAACGGACATCTCCAAGGTAAAATGATTTGTAAAAAGTGGCAACTTGTGTTCAGGGTGTCAACTCTGGTTCTTATTAGCGGTCGCTATCTTCACGTTGCGACGATATTAGCGACTGTTGCTACGAATTTGATTCCGGTTCCGGGTTAGCGGATCACTCGCTAGGATAGCGGTCGCTAATTTACCTTAGCTACGGAAGAGCGGCAAAATCCGATTCCGGTTCATTTATCTGCCGCTAACGAGTAGCTAACTCGTAGCTAGTGTATCGCTGATTTCAATGCCACGCTAACCCGTACGCTTGGATTATGTGTGTGTGAATAGGATACGTTTCGGATTTTTTAGATCGAAAATAAAAACTTTAGCCTTGTTGGCATTTAGGTGGTATGATTTAATGCAATCGTTATTAGTTACTTACGTTTCTCTAATGTTTTATCTAAATGGTATATTTACATGGAATCGTGGGAAGGATTATCTTAGTTTGAGTTTAGCAAGGATATATATTGAGTGGGTATTCTTCGAGTTTATCACTTTTATTGCTTACTTTAATATCGAGAAGAAGTTGTTTCCACTGCGTAATTATCTAAAGTGATACAAATATACAATGGACGTGACAGGTAAGGCTAGTGACAGACATATAATAAAGGTTATCAAAATATATAAAAATTCCATTTACCCGGAACCGGAATCAAATTCGTAGCAACAGTCGCTAATATCGTCGCTACGTGAAGATAGCGACCGCTAATAAGAACCTGAATTGACACCAGAGGTCGCTTGGAAACTGATTCAAGTCTTCTGTTATGTTTTATGTCAATATTTTAATGCAAAATGGCAATATTTCACCGTTTTGATAATATGACACGCCCAGTTAAAATATTTCGTGATTTAGTCATATACAAGTAATTTATTAGTGCTGTTGAAATTTTATGAAAATTTGTTCTCTACGAGTCACTATAACCGAACCGGCCAATTTAAATCCCTTGTAAACACTTCGTAGCCCTTCACTCCGTCTAAAATTCCTATTCCTCTCTTCCCTCTCCTGCACTTGTCCAACGTTGGACCCTCTATCTTTCTCTATATGTCCTTCTACCTCCTTTTTTGTCTCCTTCGAATGTATCCTACCTGGCTCCCTTACTCCCCCACCGTACCTAAAACTTCCTCATTTGTTTACCTCTTCTCACGAATCACTCTCTCCATCCTCTCCACGCCTACATCTGAAAAGTCTCCAGTCTACTCTCGTCCTCATTCTGCAGAAACCAAGCTTGCATCTACACACTACCCAGCGAATCGGCGCAAGGGCGTGTGGCAGGGGGTTTAGGGACACCTGACAAGAAAGGGGAGGTAATAGGGAAAAGGAGGGTCGAGAGGTCAGCTAGGTGAATTGTGTGTTAACAATTTCTTATGTTAGTGCCACGCTGTTTGTTATGACCGCTAATGGTGCGTGGAAAGAAGGAATTTTTTGACCAATCAGTTCGGCATTGTATCGCTCTTATTTTGTCGCATCTATCGGCTCCAAATATATAGCGCGGGGTCAAAATAATGTTCTGCGTGACGCGCTGAAACTCGCCTGATCTGAATGTTTCATTGATCTAAGCGTACCCTGTACCCCCCGAGTCTGTAGCGCCTCCCAACCTTGTCCTTCCATTAGCTATGTAACACTTTCTGTTCGCCCGTAGCAGTGAATAAAAGTGAAATGTGTGTTGACATTTTAGTACCTCGATCAGATTTGTTGCAGTCGTTAAAGCTGTGTGGGAAGAAGGGATTTTTTTCACCCCTCTCTTCATAAGTGTATCATCTCACTGATTTTTTCACTTATAGAGAGACTATTCACTTCTTTCGTTACAGTTCTAGTGATTCTAAATGGGGGGCTAGAATTTTATCCTCTGTATCGCCCTAAAATACGCATCAACTGAATTTTGAATTTAACCTCAGCCTCGTTTATAACTGTCGCTTTTCACCGTCTCCTAACTTAGATCTTCAACTAGCCCTACTACACCGTGTTTGAAATTTCTGAAGCGCACTACGCTATTCTCCGGATGAGGACTTTTTGAACTATGAACTAATCATTTATTAATGCCTTTGCTTAGCAATTCCCTTAGTTCTATAAATGCTTGTCGCCTGTGGAAATTTCAAAGATACCTCAAGTGGGTACATACTTTTTAATTCGTGATTTACCTCTCGAAGTCCCTTCCTCCATGAGGCACTCGCCGCAAGGGCTTCTAATCTTTGTGTCATTCGCTAGCCTCAGTATTGTTTATGCTTGCAATCGTATCTCTTACGCCGCGCGTCTCATAGGCATTAAGTAACCGCCCATGCACCAGCCTTTCCCACGTACTGGAAACATTTTTCCCATGTCGCATTTCTTTTCCTCTTAGTCGGTTCCGGTGTAATCCTTTCAAGCAATTTTGTTTCCCATTTACCGATGATATCTTCCGGGCTTATTCGAACAAAGACGCAACGGTAGTCAGGGAACCGTTCCCCATTTACATTTTTCGTTTTATATTTTTGCCAGAGAATCGCAGGAATCTTCTACCTTCCATCCACCCCGCGTCCGGAGTGAGCTCTGTACGTGCGTAATGTATTCAGTTTGGAATTCGGCGTCGCTCACGGGAAAGGCATGCGAGGAATGATAATTGCGATCATATTTCCGGGAATCGCTGTGTGTCCCGGCATTACTCTTTGAAGGTTGTCTCCGAATACGTCACTGCTCGTCGTGACTTGCTCCCAGCCAGTGCAAAGGAAACGCCCTTTCACCACTCCACCTAACTCCATGGGTGGAGTCACAACAATGCCGCCAGTGTGCATGTGAATCGGTGATTCACATGCTATGTATACTATTCTTCGTCTCACATTTTATTTTCTAATGTCATTAACCGTAGTGCCATTTATTAAATCACGTCTGTGAATGAGTATAATGGGATATTTGGTGGGTTGGTCGTTAATTTTGTCGTCTTCGAAAACACAAGGAAAACAGTAGATGATAAGTATAACTAAGTTTTCCACGTAGATTTATTACATCAAGACGACCTAGGTTTCGACGAACCTCGTCATCATCAGGCCATAAAAACTAAGTCGTATTTATCATTTACAATGCTAAGCAAATTCCACGAAGTCACTCCCGAGACAACGGAATACAAAGGAAAATAGTATTAGTATATGATGTAATATTGTTGATAGTGATTAGAGTGCCCGGGAATTTCGGATGATTGGAGTAGCTTTAGTAAAAGCCCTGCGAGTGACATTTGTGCTGATATTGGTAATAGTAATTACGAGAGACAGGCTACTGCGGAATTATTATTTTTCCAAGCTTGAAAGTAGATGGGTTAATTTGAACATGAGTGGGTTAATTTAAATAGTTGGAGGGGAAGCTGTTTTTTATTTTCTCCTAGTATTTTTTCTCAGAAATTTGGAAATTTAAAGTATTATCTTGATCAAAAACATGATCTGATGGATGACACTGAGATTTAGGAATTCTGGAAATATTTTTTCACAGAACTTTTTCGTTATCCCTTCTCTTACATAATGATGTCTTCTATTCCCACAGCTTGTTGAGTTCATCGACTCGTTCGAGCCTCAGATGTGGTTCAGTGGCGTCTGTTGGTTGGTATTCATCTTCAAATTTATTGAATGCTCTTCACGGGATAGTTCAGTTTATTCACATTTGACCCCTTTCACCGCCAGACGTGCTCAATCGGTTTGGTTCTTTTTATCAGCTTAAGAGGCTCTCAGAGGCCTCTCGAGGAAAAATAAAGTCGTATAACGTTGTCGTTATCCACAACAAAGGTGCCAGAGTTGATGAAATATTTCCGATATATCACGTTGCCGCTCACTCGTGAACTAAATTGACACCGCCTGCCAACCGTCGACTTTCGCTTGCATCTCTGTAGTGAATTTTTATGTAGGCAAGGTATTTTTCCCCCGGGAAAGATCGCCTTCATAGTGGGAAAAAATAAAAAATTATTAACTTTTTGTGGTGAATCAATTATGATGCAAGTTATTTGATATTGGACGCGTTTCTATATCAACTCTCGTCGCAATAAGGCATCCTCAATTACTGGTGATTATTATTTTTCTTTAACGGGGTTATGCAGAACATCTAATGTGGGAAAATTTGGAGAACAATTGTTTAAATTTTGAGATTAACTCTTTTCGTCGAAACTCGTTTGGGGCTCAATTAAATACGCATTAAAATGATGTGTATGACAGGAGAATGAGAAAGAAACGTTCTCATATTAGTGCCTTAATTAATTTATGTGATAGGTCTTCATACACATAGTGTCATTTTTTCAATATTTATTTTCTGTTCCTTTTTTACTCATGATTCATCACTTTGTTTCTTACGTTATTAAAATTTTATTTTCTTGTTTTAATGTGGATTTTCTCGTGATGTTTTTTTGGAGTTCTTATCCTGGAAAATCTAATCTGAGTCATGATGCGATCTTGCCTTTCGATGCAATTATCATTCAGAGTTCTAAATTGTATCCGGTGAAGAGTTTGGTGCAACTTGACTTTTAGTTCCTATACGTATATAGCAACATTTACCCCCGAGCTTTTTGCTTTTACCACGATGAAGATTTCCCCGCAAGCTATCGTGCAGATAATTTAGGATAACTTGCTTAGTTGGATGTTCAGGTTATTTGTTAACACAAAGGGAAGTTGAAACGGGTGCTTTCTAGGAGCACCATGGTTTTTTTCTAATTTCATTCTTGAAACCCTTCTCATGTCATCGTGTGTAGCTGCATTCAGGTCGACGAAAATTTATCTCCTCATCCTGTATTTGCCTGAATGTTAAGTCCTTCCACTCCTTTCGATCAGGCTTAATTAGTAATCACGGCTCGACTTTTTTCCGACCACCAATTACGGTCAGAGAGAGACCCCCGTTGAATCATGGCCCGGAAGTGGCCCCTTCCACTTGACGTCATACCTGTCACGTGACGACTCGGGAGTTTCTCTCCGCCTCCTCGACTTGTTCGGCTAGTGACCCGCAAACCACACTCACCAAAGAGTTTTCGTCCTTAGACTATGTATTAGTCCACTTGCCTCGATTCGGAGTTCGTCAACTGGATCCACTCCTGTGTTCCGAGTATTTATCTGACAGTGGGGAGTTCGTAACTACCAGTATCAGTAGTTCAAGCGCACAGATATGCAATATTGGAGAATAATTAGGTCTAAAATTATAATCGAGCGTCGTGTATGTTTTTGGATGCCTGTGAATTCATCTACTACTACAATTCGCCTCTAAAAGTATTTGTAGGTGTTAATTAATGGAATGGTAGTTTTCCACATTTTGGAAGTTCAATTCACGACGCATTTAGATGTTTTACCGATGTCTTTTACACGATTTGTTATTGCTGATGCAATTACATGAAATTTGTTTGGCGGCGGGAGGAAAGGAACTCCGATATTCTGGGGTGGTTTTTGAGTCTGGATTTTCGAACAGGTTGAGGGAGACAGAGATTCTCGTCGAAAACCCCTACCCATCCTCACTACCATTCAAACATTACGATATTCCTTGGATAGCAGTAGCAAAAAGACTCCGAGGAATCCCATGGGCGATACTTAATAAAAGTGTCTATTACGCCACTGCAGTTCCTTCCATTGCCACCCCTTCTCATGTGCTAACCATTCGCTCGTTTTTTCCTCCCTTCAATTACCTCGTGGTATTCACAAAAATGCAATGAAAATTTCATTTCATTCAAATCAGTTATTTAATTATCGTAGTTGAAGTTATTTTGAGGGTTTGATCAATCATTCAAATCACCGCACACCGATTGCCTACGTTTCGGTTTAATTGTAAGGATTCATCAAGGCTGGAAATATCTACGATAACCGGATGAAACACTTAAGTTAAGCATAAATTTACACCATCAACTACAGCAAAACTTCATACCAGTGGTATTGTTTAAAAAATCACATTATAATGCGAGTTCATACAATTTGTTGATTGAGACGTCGGCAATAAGGTGTTTGTATTTTAATAATTAACCAAACCCTCGAAAAAATTTAAACTACGCTAATTAAATTGTGGTCGAAAAACATATACCTACATAGGGTACATACCTAAGAGGGTGAAATTCGTCATGAAAATATCAACACGATTTGACCAGGATTCCAACTCAGTTATCTCATTTTCTGGTGTGCTGGCCAGTTACACCGCCAAACCATCTTTATTCTAAAACAAATGTATAGAACACACATACTTGATGACGCTGGGAATGTAAAAAAGTAATTTTCATGCCCCTAATCAACTTCTCTTACCGTGACGTTCTCTCTGGCATTGCGTTGTTGATGTGTAAACCTCTAGCTGTAGAAACGTGAATAAGTTCGGGGTCTATTCCGAGAGCTCTATTTCAAAATTTTCATTTTTTCCCCGGAAATAGTATTCGAGAGTGGGTTTTAATTATTGCAGATGAGGATTAAAAGGCTTTTCGCGGGGCTATCCACTATTTCCATTAGCTTGATTAGCCGCCTGTGGCCTGTTGTATTCTATACATCTACCTGCTGCTATCGAGTTCGTATTTATTTTCGTTCCGAACGTAGCAGTCCCCCTCTCTGCCATTAGCAACTTTGCGTCAAGTGTGGCTACTCTTGCGCAATCGCCTTTTTGACATGCATCGAGGATGTATGGGTGAAAGGAAATTACGCCACAACGCCTAGTATAGTAAACAAGGAGGTTAGCAGCTAGATGTTTGCGGAGAAGTGTCCCAGTTTTAGATTCACACTCCCTATGGTATGCCGAAGTGGTGCATTGCAGCCGATGAGAGCTGGGAACTGCAGAGCGTCTGTGCCCTCCTTGCACTTAAGCACGATTTGAATCGGTGCAGAAGTGACTCGCTGTAACTGCGATAGCTACTTCTCTAGTTACCTAATGAGCCCATGGAACATATTACCTCATGTTAAAACTTTGTGGAGTTATCTGTTGGTCTCCTAGAATGTTCTAATCATAGATTTTTCTTTCGCTCCAATTTTCTGCTGTGCCTCAGTCATACTATATAATTTATTTCATCCACAGTTTTCAAGGAAAAGAAATTTTTCTGGCGTGTTACTTCTTCCTTATAATACAGTCAAGAGTGAACTGTTTATGATTTCGTTCTATTAATTGTAAGAGTGGGAAAAAATATGTTAGGTTTTGTGAAATGCTCTATCGGATATGACCATTGTGCACCACATTGCATTGTGACACAAATCGATATCAGTAGCGGAATTGAAATCCTCAATCTTAGATGTCATAGGAACTAAAAATATTTCATGCCACCCGTGTATGAATGTAGTAGGCCTCGCTTACATGGCCTGCCTCTTAGGTACATATTTTTTCGTCAATTGGGGGAAAAGGAGATGATTGCATGAAATTATGTCGAGAATAACTGGCAATAAAATATAAATATACGGCCAGCATAGTTCCCTTTCTCATACTTTCTCAGCGAAGTCATTATTATTCCAGGCTGCTTTTGTATTCTACATCCCGCGGAACACTCGTAACAATTTCTTCGGAAAATAGGGCAATTCATTGGAGAATGAGATGAAAACATAAAAAGTGATGAGTCTTTTTCAAGTCTACTGTCGCAATAGAGTGGTCTGCCAAAGAATAAATATTTTCCTCCTCCCGAATCTTGGATACAATCAATACACACGAGACTTTGGTACTTTCAATATTTTTCCTCGGCTCATTGAGCTTCGTTCGTCATATTCCATCATTTAGAGGCGAGTCTTACATACTCATTGAACTAGAAGGTAATACTAGAAATAAATCCTAGTATCTTTTTGCATTAGTTTGTTAAAATTTTGGTCCAGACTTAGTAATTCGCGGTATCTGCAAAAAAGGTTGACATCGTGTTTTCGTAAAACTTTGATGGCTGTGCATGAAATTGACTGTTGTGTGCTTCTTATCGTATCGTCTATTTGTTGATAATTCAAACTGCATAAATTTGAAATTAACCTCATAGCTATAATTATTTTCCTGCTCCAATATATTGATTTATTTCAATAAAAATGCCCAAACTAACAATTTTTAGCCCGGCCCTTATTTTTCAGAATTGAGAAAAGTTATGTTTTCCTAGTCTCAAAATGATCCAAATGAGGTTTATATTCACATGCGAAAATTTGGTTACTTTAAAATAACGGGAACCCGTGCCCCAAGGACCCTAAGTACTTAGGACCTTCAATTGAGTTTTTTGGGGCTGAAAAAGCACTATCCTTATGAAATACGTGAAAGTAGAGCCCTTTAGGGCCGAATTTCTGTTTGTTTTGACCTATCTCTAAGCGTTTACGGGATATCGTCCGTCGTAATGCAATCCACCCCCCAGGGCACTACCCCGCACCACGGCGCCGCTGAGGTACGGCCCGCACCACTTGCTAGAGACTTCCCCTCCACCCCCTCCCCGCCATCGGCAAAGTCTTTCCTCCTACTGGCAAGATCTAGCCTCTGAAGAAATGTGCTTACGTTAGAAAGGATTTAATTGACATGACAAAATTTCCAATCAAAAAAGCAGCTATAAAGCAGCTATGGGATTAAGTACGGGGCCGCAAATAGAAATTTTTAAACAATTTCAGACAAAATGGCCGATGATTGTCCAAGATAAATTTTCTACACTAAAGAGATGTAGGCAAAGAGATATACTCTTGATTAATTACGATATTTCTATAATTGATTATGCAAGAAATCAGCTCTAGGTAACTCCTGTCTCCTTATAACCTTTCTCAGTCTAATTTGGTGCTTTTAATTAAAAAAAATAGGTTCTAACTACAATTTTCTTTAGGTAGGGCATCCTCGAGCCGACTATCGAGAATTACTGGAGCTGACGATAATATTTCTTGGAGGAGTCCCTCCAGGAGACATTCGCTTCAAGCAACCAGGCCCAATGCATAACACCCGATGGATGCCCAAAGCAATTTATTCTATTATTTATTCTATCTTTTTTTCGCTCGCAGTTCCACTTGAGCCGGGCCCAAGAAGATGGTCTCATGCACGTCACCCTATTTGTAGTGAATTTTTATATTCAGATGTGGTTCTTCGCTCCTTGTGCTGCATCTGCTCCCAACAGTGACCTGCAGTTCCTAAAAAGACTTGTTAATTATGAAAGTGTTAACCTGAAAATAGCGAAAGCGGCACAAAAGAGGTTTTCAAACCACTTGTGGTCCCTGAGCGAGGAGTTGGTAGGACTATCATTGTTTGACGGATCACTTTATAAGCGTGAAAAGGAAAACGTGATACGCCGTATGAGGACATGTGAGGGAAAATGTGACACACCGAAGAAGGCATCCTTTAAACATAAAGACTTGACTAAGCTATATATATCAAAGTTTGCCACTACTAATTCGAGAAAACTAGTTAATACATTTGAAATATGCTCTGCATTCTTTAATGTGCCCACGCGAGAATGGGATGAACATCCTAACTACAAAAACGGTTTGCAAATTATTCGGGGTCTTCAAGTGGTAAATGATTGTGCAGAGAGAGGGGTGAAACTAATTCAAGATTTTATGTCAGTTACGAAGAAGGAAGAGAACTTTCAAAATGTATTACTAAGTGTAAATTTTCATCGTAGCACAACCCCTAACGTGTGCAAAGACACTTTAACTGCCAAAAACGGTCTGTCAGTGGAAGATTAGAAATATACCGAAAATGTATTTTATTTTGGTTAATATGTACTTAAATTCATGGACAGAGTGAAAATAAATTGATCACTTTTGATTGGAAATTTTGTCATGTCAATTAAATCCTTTCTAATGTAAGCACATTCCTTCAGAGGCTAGATCTTGCCAGCAGGAGGAAAGACTTTGCCGATGGCGGGGAGGGGGTGGAGGGGAAGTCTCTAGCAAGTGGTACGGGCCGTACCTCAGCGGCGCCGTGGTGCGGGGTAGTGCCCTGGGGGGTGGATTGCATTACGACGGACGATATCTCGTAAACGCTTAGAGATAGGTCAAAACAAACAGAAATTCGGTTCTAAAGGGATCTACTTTCACATATTTCATAAGGATAGTGCTTTTTCAGCCCCAAAAAACTCAATTGAAGGTCCTAAGTACTTAGGGCCCTTGGGGCACGGGTTCCCGTTATTTTAAAGTAACCAAATTTTCGCACGTGAATATAAACCTCATTTGGATCATTTTGAGACTAGGAAAACATAACTTTTCTCAATTCTGAAAAATATGGGCCGGCCTAATGGTCATATTCATCCCATAAAATCGATGACACTGCTTCCTTCGAGGCATCGGTTTCATTAGCTTGCCTTTGGGGATCATGGCGTTATTAAGGTTGCACGAATATACTTTCCTTTTTGTCATAAATCCCAATTTTAATTCCAAATCATTTCGAAATTTAATTCTGTGGCTGCATTCTATTTGATTCCGTTGGCTCAGAGGGCGATTGATAGCCCTGAATGGTCGCTTTCCGTTATTTCACCCCTAGAGAAATTCCACTCTAGGTCATATTCCACCCCTAGAGAATGGTCGCTTTCCATTTACTTTAATGTTCTGCCCATTTCGTTATAAAACAACGCAGTCGCTTTCCATTCGTATGAGAGTACGAATTCCCTTAGATGGTAATTTGTAGATGTGCGTCGGAGTGTGTGTTTGCGCTGAAAACAAAGTCTGTAATCGGATCCCAGATTTTTGTTTGTGTGTTAATATTAGTAATAGCGTAAAACATGGATAATGTGACATTTTTATTACTTTGGTGTAAAACTTTAATTTTTATGTATGCTGCTTGAACGTACAGTTGAACTTCTGCAAGTAGAATTTTCGATAGAAATTTTATTGTTGTTCTTTGAATTTTAACTCGAAGCGTGCTTACGATTTGCGACGATAGGCGGCGATCGCCACGCCGCGGTGCGCCGTTGTGCTTTCAATTTACTGGAATAGCCGGCTATCGCTGGCTGTAGGTGGCTCTCCTCGCTCTCTTCTCCTTTATCATCTCCGAGGTGAGCCCGAACAATTTAAGAACAACATGCGCATTTCTTCGCAGCTATCTGCTACTACTCGTGTGTACGCCAACGGTCTGCGCATGCGTGAATAGCAGCTTTGAGCTGTTTCATTTCATTTGGTCGCCTGGCGACCGCCAATCGCTGCCGCCAATAGCTGGCTATCGCCATAAGGGTGCCTTCCATTCGCTGTAGTGCGCTGATCACTTCGTAACACAAAAGCGCACCTGTCTTCCATTCGATGTAGACTCTGCGCACTAGGTAGCTCTTCAAAACAGATCGGGAGCAAATTTGATGTACGCTGAACAACAAATGAACATCGATTAAGGCATCTGTGATTGTTGTCAAGTTTGTTGATTTTCAGTTAAAGGCGTAAAACATGCATATTCTGAGGTATTGCTTAATCTGTGATAAAAGGCATACGTTTTTAAATACTTATTTTGAAGGAATTCAACAACTTTAGACAAAAAATTCGTCCTTGACTGTTGTTCACCAACAGAATGCTACCTACTGGTAGGTACAAAATATTTCGCCAGCACAAATCGTTCCATTAGACGTCGTTGGTGTGCGCTAAAGTGCGCTGATATGTTCCGACGTGCGCTAACATCAACACCTTGAATGGAAAGACCCCTAAATCGAAAGCACCCGAAAAACTATTCGACTCCTAGCATATTTCAGCTCCGGAGGTATTTGAACCTCGACTTTATTTATAAAATAAAAAAACACCTCCGCCGTGACTATGTAGTGCCAACAGAATGCTACTAATCGGCAGTTTATCGGACGTTTCACCAGCGCACATCGTTCCGTTCAGAGTCGTTCGTGTGCGCCTGATGCGTTCCGATCCGTGCTAACTTCGACACCTTAAGAATGGAAAGACCCCAATGTCGGAATCTCTACAGAGATTGAGACGCATTCATCCCTTGGGTGGTTTGTTGGGCGACGTTTTCTGTGTGCGTATTCGGGTTCCACCCTTTTCCCACAGAGTGCGCTTCATTGACGCGCTTGGTGGAGGACACGCCAACACTCCTTTTTTATTTAGACGGGGAGAGAATGGAGAGGCAAGGGAGCTGAAAAGGCCGCTCGGGTTGCGTGTTTTTCCCTCTTTTTCTCGCTCTCATCCCTCCCTCTCTCGCTGTCACGGGATCCTTGCTTCTCAGAAGCTTTTATCACGGGACGTCTGTATTAGCTGACTTTCGCTCCGTGTGTCAACTTTTGTTTCTTCCAACATTTTTCTTCACTTTGATTAGATGACTTCTGTTGTTTTTGTATCATTATTCAGATATATATATATAGGAATACGAAGATAGTGCCCGTTGAATTCCAACGGGATGAAGAAGAAAATTTAATTGTTGCGTAGGATGAAAAGAATCTTTCCAATGTGAAATTCACACTGCGTATACCATGTAACAGCTATTAATCGTATGGAGCGTTTGGGGTGAAAGATACCCTCACTAAAATCTCGCTGTAAATCCGTTACATCATCATCATTTATCGATCATTTAACCTCAGTCATAAGTTTCTTGGAAATTAGTTTCCATTGAAAGATTACGCTGTGGTGGCCAAGTAAATAAACTATTCTACTATTAAAGTGGTGCAAAAATAGACGATTGTGTAGCCATTAACTCAAATTAAAGGAAAAAACAAATCGAAAATAAGAATTGAAAACATTTTCCTAACAGGCTTCCGGTGTCAAGAATTTGCCTTTGTGCCTTTTTTATCAGGCCTGCTCGTGCCAAATCGGATTATGAAATTAGTTGTCAAATAAATGTTTCGTAGATGTTGTTTTTGATTTAGATCAATGTCGTATCACTCGTAATTTGCGGTGATAGTGCAGCGCACATTTCTATACTGTTTAAAAAAAAAATTTGTTTTTTTAGTTAAAATTAAAAAATATGCAGGGAAAAAAGTTTATCGAAAATCTACGTTGTTTTATGGAAATATTTCTTTTTAAAAATTATACGTGCTTAGCAACATAACCCTATGTCACCGAGAATCCGGCCGATGACATCATGGAACGGTATCGTAGCCTGGAACACGACGCATTCGTGTTAAATGCAGCTTTTTTATCCTAATTTTACGAAAATAATCATTTCAATTTCCTTTACGGAAGACAATGAACTAGTATAATTTAATCCTTCCTGTTGAAATTCAAGTTGAGCTGAAAATCGATGCCATGTTAAACCATTGAGATTCCGTCATATAGCACGAAATCTTTTCTAGTTTTTTGCACTTTTAAAGGTACTCTGCGGTTGAAGAATATGGTTATGAATTTTACAAGTGAGTTACTTGGAAAAGTTGCTGCCATGTGCACTACTCAATTATGATGAATAATTTTATACTCATTGCTTTCCCTGTGATGTTTTCTAACGTGTCACTTCATGCTCCCTCCTTCCCTTTCCCTGCGAAGTTCCTGAAGAATGCTTTTTCGACTCTAATCCCCCCCCCGCCCTTCGTCTTCCCAGCCCGACCACCTGTGAGTTGTCACACTGTCGACGAGAGTGGAGGGAGGAGGAGGATTGTAAGAGGACGGAATAAATATCCCCAAGACTTTTCAGTGTGTGTGGGGGGTGGGAGGGAAGCGAATGCGTTTGCACTTTGAAGAGAAATCCTCTTGCACCGCTTTTCTTTCCCTACCCCGACAACGCCCAAGCTCGTTCCATTCACTCACTCCCCCTGACATCCTGCTCGCGAGGCTCTGAAAAGGTCCTTTTTTCCGCACGCAGTGGGGATAAAAAAAATGGCTCCGCGCAGCCGATGTGCCTTTTCCTGTTTGGTTCTTTCTTTCTTGTGGGTGGGAAGGACGGGGGCGCGAAATGTTATCATCGAGTTCTAAGTGGCGGGGACTTTCCTTTGGGGGGCTTATTGCTGAAGTTCGATTTCCTCCTTGTGGGAGGAGACCTGAAATTTGATTTGATTTGATTGATTTGATCTGAAGAAAATAATATGCATGTACATACATAAAGTACCCGCTCCTTTTTCCACATTTTCAATGGGTTGTGCGAATGTATCCATGAACTATCATTATCCAGTGTTGTTCGCCGTGTTGATTTTTAAACATTCAGGTCATTTATGAGTACTGTTTCTTGAAGTCCAGTCTTAAAGCAATTATTTGCCCTCCAGTATTCAACAAAATGATAGAATGTGTAAAATATATGTTAAAAATTGTGATCACTGGAATGGAGTGCCTGTGATTGATGGTGTAGGGTCCCTTTCTCAGAATTAGGCTGCAGTTGTCATTCGGGCAGTTGCCGTCTCATAATTATTGTTTGTCGGTAGAGAGATTGGTTTGGCATTTGTCGGAGAAGTGAAGGTATGATCAAGAAATGCACAGTGCTTCCCAATCTCATTTTGAAGACTTCGTAGCATAATGAAATGCCTATCCCGTGTAGTTTTGGTTTAGAGTTTAACCCTGTTTGCTTTTCCCTTACCTAATTATTAGTATTGGGCGTAACTGAATAGAATCGATTCATATTAAAATGAAAAATAGTAACTTGGTAATTCCGATACAAATATATATAAACATGGGTTTCAACGTCGACATAACGTTGTGCATCGAAACCCGGGTTATTTTTAACTAATTTTGTAGTGACATTATCAAGCTACTATTGTTCATTCTAATTTACTTTCCTTGTGTTATTCTTGTACAAACTTAAACGTTGCATCAACAGCATACTTTTTTTCTTGTACTCGATATTCTCCTTAGCATCTAATCTAATCCCATCATGTGGCTCCACAATAAATAAGCTCTACAAAACTGCTGAGAAAACAGTATATTGTTCTTATGCTTGGGTCCTTATTATTAGCAAAATATTCCATTTTGATTTCTTAATATGATTATTGCAAAATATTTCCCACCACCTACGTTTTCAATAGCTTGTATAATTTCTCTACGTTTGTATTTTCAACTTTGAGTCTCTTTCCTAAGGTATCAACACGTTTGAAAAGAAGTAACGGCTGATGTGCTGTTACATTCAATTCTATGATGCTGTGGATTGGGAGGATGGGCGTGGATTTTATTCGAGGGTACTAATTGGCGGCGACTTTCCTTTAGGGAGTTTTGCTGAAGTTCGATTTTCTCCTTCGAAAGGAGGGCAAAAGTTTCATCCTCGAGCGTGTGAAGAAAAAAATAATTTTTTTTGTGAGGGATCCGCCACTTTTTTTCCATTCATTAGAATACTCCCTTGCCAGTTCAACTTCGTGGCGTTTGATGGAAACACGCCCTGAGTCTTTTCCTCGGTCCTCGGAGGGCAATTGGAGCATCTCTCTTATTCTCAGGCTTCGAAGTAAAACTTTGGTCTCGGAGGAGTCGCTTTCCTTCTTGCGTTCTCCGCTCCGTCATTCGCTCATTCTGTGCGGCCTACGCTGCAGAAATCGGGAATCTTATCTAGCTATTTCCTTTCTGTATATTTTTAGCCCTAAATTAAAGCTTCTAGTGTAATAGTGGAACGGATTACTCTGAATAAACTACTCTTTATTTTGCGGCAGTTATTTCGAAAGCGAATCATCAATGTTCAATTGGTAGCGCTCCACCGCTTTTCGGTGCCATGTCAGTACGTAATCATATTTTCCTTGGTTCTATTCACGCAGCTTGCAAAGTAAGCATTAAATAAGTAACAAGAGAGGAAAGAAAACAGACTCGCGGAGGATTAATGTCCGGCATAAAAATTTCGGGCCTATCGGGCTCCATCGTAAGTTTGATTGTTGGGTGCTGAGAGTTTAGGTGCTGGAGAAAGTCTTGAAGGGAATCCCTGCCGTGAGACCAGATGACAAAAGTATCATCCACGTATCTCGGCCATAGTCATGGTTTTGAGTCGTTTGATTTTCTCGCGTTTATTATTCACTAAAACAGTGAAGTAGTGAACTCCATTTATTTAAGTAGCCAAATGAAAATCTTTAGTATTGGTGTCATTACACTCTTACGACAAAAAGGACAAATGCTAAGTTTTTGGTTCAAATTGTCCCATTGCATCGGTACCCAAGTTTGAAAACGCCCTTATTTCTCTTTGTGAGTTGTTTTTTCATTATTTTTTTCCTTGATGGACGTGTCGCGTGTTGGGTACAATCGGGTCGTGTACAATTTAAACAACTGGGTTTACTCCTACTCGATGTGTTCCTTTACTCGTGAAATGGTGTGTCTGTGACAATTCACGTAGAACCGTCCTCGTTTCTTTTTCCGGTGTGTTATCGTCCCCGCCCAATGTGTTTTGTATCACTACCGATTCTCTCCCTGCCTCGTGTTTGGAAGTAACGGGCCTCCCAGTTCGAGCTCGCCCGAAGAATGCTGCATCTCCGCTCCCCCTGTGTTCCCTCCAGTCAGTCCCCGTGCGCTATCAATATTTTTTTTTAATTTTTCGTTTTTTTTCGCGATGCTCAAGCAAGCAAAAGAATCGATGAGCGAGCTAAAATGCTAATTTGGGTCTCCGGTTCGTCGCCGAGGCGACGTTTTACCCTTTGATCGTCGATAATTATTTTTTTTTCAATTCTTCCTTTGTAGAGTATTGGGACCCGTTCTCCGCGCCACGTGTCAATTTGATTTTCCCCCATTCACGACGAAAAAAAACGAGCTTTCCAACCGGCTGACCCGACTTCTGCACTCTTCCCCCCTTTACTCGTTTTTCCCTTTAATGTTTTCCGTTTTCCGCTCTCCCCTTGTCCTCGTCACTCTTTCGTTTTTGGGTCGGGTGTTTGTTTATACTCATGTTACTCTCTACTTAAAAGTACTTTTAGAGGCCGTTACTGTATCAACTCTTTGGTGTTAATTTTTGAAAACCTAACCTAACATATTCCGCATTTAGTGGTCACGTACCTTTAAGGAGTCAACGTGGCTAATCAGATTCAAAATAATATATGAACTGACATATATCAGCATAAGGCTGAATAAAAAGGTAATATGTTAGTTTTTGAGTTGTAATTTCAAAAAGGCTGAGTAAAATAATGTTAAATTGGATCACCAATGTTTACAATTACGGAAAACCTGTCATATTTATTGTGCATTTTTCAAATTTTACATGAAAAGGCAAAATATTTTCCATATCGCAGTATTTGACGGATATTTAAGCGTGGATTGAGTGGCTCAGCAACGTAGTCTTAAAGAGTATCTAATAGCACTGATTAATTGTTAGCACATTACTCTGTGTTATTACTCTTTAAGACCATACTGTTGAGAGTGGTAATAGATAGCGTAAGTGCGAGACGTTTGTAAAGTAATTTTTTGGTAGATGAAGGAAAAATTAAAACGTGAGGATTTATGTGTAAAGAAAACTCACTAAAAACAAGGAAGGTAGAAATATGAAGTTAAATAAAGGTATGGATGAAGAAAATTGGTGTTATGATTGGTGGGACGAATAATGCTTCATTTGGTGGGAGAAGGATAATCTGGTTTTAAGAGGGAATGTGAAGAAATTATGGGCGTCCAGAACAAGGGTTGAAAATGATGAAAATCTTACGATGGTAGGCGTGTATTGCATATTAGAGACTAGCATAGCAGTATTGAATGGTTTCATCCAAGATCATGAACATGCTCGATGTTACAACATGAAGTAATATTGCCCGTGAACTTGTTTTTGGTGGCATAGGTGATATAAGTCGCAGCGAAGTACTAATTACCTTATCCTATACTATTAAACGAGCAAATCTTGTATATATATATATATATATATATATATATATATATATATATATATATATATATATATAACCATTCATTCACTCAAACCGCTCTATATATATATATATATATATATATGAATGCCGGTGTGTGTATATATGTAAATTTTATTTCAAAAACGGCTCTAACGTTTTTGATGAAAGTTACAAATTTACTAATATAGGGTACGAAAAAGCGATTTACCTAGGTCTTGACTCTGGGAAAACTCTTTTTTACAAGATATTGGGCAAAACAAATTGTATTTTTTACATGAAAAAGGCTAGGCTACTCCATGTTTGTTATACAGAGGTTTCTTTGTTTGCTTTGTTTAATCGCTTACACTCCTGGTACAAATTTAAAATGTTACTTTTAGATAAATGAAAGAACTAATATTTTAATTCTTGCATTTAATTTCCGTATACCCATCGCATTTTCCTGGAATTTTAGTTTTTAGCTCGAAAATCTCACATTTTTGTATTACTTCAACAATTGAATTTTTTTTTACTTGGAAACCGCAGCATAGGCATGGAATGGAAATGGGGTACTTTCCAAAATTTTAAATTTAAGTAAACGGATCTTTATCTGTTACTTTAACTCAAACAAGTTTGCGGAGTGAAAATAGTTTTAAAATTGATTCAATATTAGTTGAGATATTTAAGATTAATATAGTCGAAATTTCAAACTTTTTTACGCGGCTGCGAAACGAAATCTGATTGGCTTGACGTCATTTTCGCTGAGCGATAGACAGCTGTGAGGGAGAAAGTGAAGGACTGTAGAAGAGACCGTATATTTAAAGAGTTTTCATTGAAAACAAAGGCTATGGTGTGCAATGGTTTTATTAAAACCACATCAGATAATTTACCCAAAGTATATATGTTTATGGTAGGCGTTTTTATGAAGAAGGACGAGCGATTTACTGCTTCCGAAATTCGTGGAGAAAGTCCAAAAACTGTAAGCATAAAGTTTGCTTGTATAATCGTCATTACTGTTGTTTATCATTTTAATGCATATTATTATGTATTTCGTGTATGAGCTTTATTAATTGTTTTTCCAATACACTCAAAATCATTATAATACTTCTTCTTTATTTCTCAAAGTCCATACCAGTCCATGCAAAAGTAAACAAACAGTACCTTAATAACATATCAACATAACACAGTATTAGCCAAATATTTACGCTGCAAATACTTTACACACTTAAGACGTTAATTTGTGATTGTTTGTAGAGTTTTCCATAAGTGGCTTCTCTGCTATAGAAATGTCTAAAAATAGATTGTCATCTCCTAAATGTCTATTCAAAGTTTAATTTAAGTGTTGCTTTATTATAAAGATTCTCTTGAGAGTTATCGTGGTAATGCTATAGGATACGTCTAAATGAAGAGAGATAGACCACTGTGAACAGTCATTACAAGAATATGTCCAGAACACAAAGTGCGAAGTAAAGCATACGTTGTGCAGGTAGATATTGAGGAATCCAAGGAAGACATTTCAAACATTCAATGTCGTGATTGCGTAAATGCATTTCTTGTTCGGTGTTTTCACCGATGTATTTGTACATTGTGGCACAAAACACCATCTACATATGCCATTTAAAGTCACATCAAACACAGAAATATGTCCAAAACTAATTTCACCGCACCAGTTTCCACGGTAAGCATAAGAAAACGCCTGGGTCTAAATGTAAACAGCGAAAATGACGTCACAGGTCATTCGGTTGTTTTCGGAGTGTGCTCGGGATGATTCGTAACCTTCAACTTTCTTTAGCTTTTAAAACCGAAATTCATTCAATTTGGTTAGAAAACTTTTAGCCAATGCAATAAGTCAAGTAACAGAATCAGAATATCGGTAGTTTGAAGTACGTCGAAAATACCCAATTCATGCCTGGGACCCGATCTACAGAACAATCTGAAAGAGAACTTCAGGAGCAAATGGTACAAGGTGATGACCCAATGCCCAATACCTCAAAGAATTTTATTCCGGAGCAAATGGAACAAGTTAATGACTAAATACCAGGTACCTCAAGTAGTTTATTTCCTAAAAATGAAGAACATTTTCTGACGTCAGCAAGACCAAGCCGGATAGCAAAAACCACATGTAAAAATAGGTTATTTGAAATGATGACTGAACTAAATGATTCTTACTATCAAAAGAGGAGCGATCAGAAAAGAATGAGGCAAGAATATGAGTCTTCCGATGATCGTATAGAGCATTTTGAAATGATACGTGATCTTGCACGAATCCAGAGAAGTGGCGAATCAAACGAACGTTTGTAAAAGATATGGCAACGACAAAATAACCAAAGAATAAAAGAATCAGACTCACAAAAAAATTTGCGGCTTCAAGACATGCGTGAACGAGCGGCTCAGAGGCGTACATAGGAGTTTGATGATGATCATCATCAACGATTGGAAGAAGAACGCCGGAGAAATTCAAGACGACAACCAGCATTACGGTTAAACCGAATAAGTTCCTACAAGGCAGCTACAACGGCTGATATTTCTTACCATAGTTTGCAACCTTTTAGTGTTGCTTGTATTCATTAAGGAACATTGCATTTTCCCGAAGAATGTGTGTCAAATCGAATTCATTGAGATTCGTTTGGGGACTGCTGCTTGAAAAATTAAATTAAAATAGACAATAAGTAGCAAAATAGGAGCATACAAGTTCTTAGTACACCAAATAAACATCGAGCAACGCTCGGTAACCAGGTACTTATTAATTATCTCGTCAGACTTCCCTGTTCAGTTCAGATCCCACACCAATCGCTCTTGTTGTGATTCTTACAGGAGTAACTGTGAACTAACGAATTGTTATGTCGGACGATAAAATTTCTCTCCCAGTCATTAAAGCTTCTAAAAAGAATTTCTCTATCATAAGCTCAGTAAACCATAGAGTAAGTCATAATAAATAGCATTATTCACTCATTTATACAAATCAGTTCGACTCGCATATTTTTGGTTGCAGTCCATTCGTTAGCTGCTTGTCAGTGCCATTCACGGATGTTACATTTTTCATATTGTGATTCCGAAACCTGGTGTTCTGTAATCGAGAGACGTCAGTGGGTATGAACCTTACAAAGTTGTACTTACAGTGCGGAAGTGCCTCGCAATCCCGGCCGAATCTGTCGATTTCAACGACGACATTTACTGTTCTCTCACTCACTCCCCCACGGAATATTTCCACCCCTCCTCCAACGGCGGAAGTCCACTTCGTTAAGAGGGGCGACAACGCCTTCGCTCCCTTATACCCACCCATTGAATGACCGACTGGCGGACTCGACATCTCACTTCCCGTAAGTGAATCGATATCCGCCGCTCTTATATCCCCTTCCCTATTCGTTTTCGCTCTCCGTAACTTGAACTCGCTGAACCCTCAAAAGCACGTGCAGTTTCCCCCCGCCCCTTCTCTTCCTCTCTGTCTCTCTTTTGTAGTCCTACCCGGTGGGGGTCCGTCGAAACCGTAAAAAATCCAGGAGATTGGAAAAAAATTCTTTAAATCTCGCCCGCTTCGAATGACCGCGGATATATCGTCACTCAATCGGTGGGCAGAAAAAACGCGGCACGTTACTATTTTCGTTTATTTTTATCCTTTTTTCGTCGCCGCTAAAAAGGATATCCCATCGATTTCCGCCGACGGAGGCCTGTAAGGCGGGTGGATGATGGGGGTGATGTTGGGACGGGTGGTTGAGCCGGATGTGTCGAGTGCACCGTGGGTGATTTTAGGAAGCTTCCGTGGGTGGATACAACCCTGTTTCGATGACATGATGCATCGGGATTGGGCCTCACGGACTGGATCATCGATATTCAAATACATTGCCTTTGGTGTATTCATCGTCTCGAATCGTCCGATGCTTATGTTCAAAGATGTTTGTTTTTTTAGGTTTTAATCAGTCGATGTGTTTAAGTGCAAGTGGGGAGAAGTATAGAAAGAGTAAGCTGGGTAGAGAGGAAAACAATTGAAGAAGAGCGAAATATCGTAAGTCACAGTTTTAAGGGTTTGGTGTGAAGATATACCGTAAAAGGACAAAGGTGTTAATGATTGTCTCTTGAAATGATCAGGCTAGATCTAAGTTCATGGGCTAGATCTACCTGCTCGAGGTTCTGCCGATATACGGCTGAGTCTTGAGCAGGAGGAACAGTTCGGTTAGCTAGGGAGTATGCTCATTGAGAATGTATTTTGTACTGAAGACATAAGGAGAATAATTGCGTTATAAAAGGAGGCGTTTATGGAAAAAAAGGGAATTGATGATGGAGAATTTAAGTGTATACTACAATAATAGGTAAGTAAAAACCCGTTTATGGAGAAAATAATGGTGTGTTTCAACATCTTTCCAATTTCCTTACAATCATGCATCAGTAAAATATTTGAAAAAATCATTTGTGATAAAATTTCAAGTGATCTTAAGAACTTAATTGCTCCACATCAGCATGGTTTCATTTCAGGTCGTTCTACAGCTACAAATCTACTAATTTACCAACACAATATAATTGGATCTTTTAATAACTACCATCAGGTTGATTCTGTTTACACAGATTTCTCCAATGCTTTTGACAAGGCTGATCACAATATTCTAATCAATACTCTTGCAACATTTGGCATTGGAGGCTCACTCCTCTCCTGTATCTCAAGTTATCTTTCAAACAGATACCAGATCGTCAAGGTGAAATCCTTCCTTTCATTTAAATACCTTGTAGCATCTGGCGTCCCTCAATGGTCTCACCTTGCCCCTCTGTTATTTAACATATTTATTAATGATATTGTGAATTGCTTTCAAGATGTTAACTTTTTGCTATACGCGGACGATCTCAAGATATATAAAGAAATTAAATCTGCTAGTGATTTTTTGGCGTTACAATCCAGCATAGATGCATTAATCAATTGGTCAGAAACGAAAAAGATGAAGCTAAATATTTCTAAATGTAATGTTATCACATTTTGTCACAGTAAAACGTATACTCACTTCCCATATACAATAGGAGGAGTACTCTTAAAAAGAGTTACCGAGATAAAAGACCTGTGTGTGTGGTTTGACTCATCTCTGTCGTTCAACCTACATATAGAAAAAGCAATCAATAAAGGCCTACAAATGTTAGGTTTTATTACAAAAAATACCCGTAATTTTATTCAGATTTCGTCACTCACAATTCTATACTTACATTTGGTTAGGCCCCATTTAGAACATGCTTCAATTGTCTTGTCACCATTTTATAACTTTCATATTAATTTAATTGAAAGGGTCCAGAAGAAATTTATAAATGTTGTAAGATATAGATTTGGTTTAACAGAGATTTCATATGAAGAGACACTTTGCACTCTAAAATTAACTACACTCCAGCACAGACGAATAGTTTCCGATGTATTGGTCCTTCTTAAAATTGTTAATAACCTACTTGATTGCCCTGAATTACTGTCTGATATTAGCTTTCGTATTCCTTGTCATTACACTAAATCAAAGGAAACATTTTTTGTGGATATTTGTACAAAAAACTTCTTGTATAATGCCCCTTTGAACATAATCAAAAGGCTTGGTAATATTTTTCAAAATGATAATGGCATATTTAATACTAACATTAAGAAAATTAAAGAAGCAGTAAATGTGTATAAATCCAAAACTAGTGATGCTCACTATCAAATCCTTCCGGCCAATTCTTCTCTGCCATTCTGGCAGAATAGCCTGTAAAATATTTGTGCTAGGAGTGGCTACATAGATGACGTGTTTTCCGGTTATAGTCATCCAATTTATCTAATCAATTTTAAAATATTATTTATTCCTCCTTTGGCTATTCATTGGAATTGCTAGAAAACTAAAAATGACTATTAATTCCAATAAATTAGAATTGATTTGTTGCATAAATGTATATTTTAAATTGTTAGACTTATTTTGGGAAACCTATGTCACCAGGTGATTTCGATTCAGCAAAATATGTGTGGAGCATGTAATTTTCATCATGTTTTTTTTTTCAATTTCACATTATTTCGAGTTAAGTTTTATTGTGCAATTATTTTTTGTAAATTCAAATGTATTACTTGTTTAAAAGGGCATCCAGCCCGTTAATAAATTAAATAAAATCATAATTGAATAGAGGATAAAAGAGTGAGCAGGTTTGAGAGTAAAGTATCGAAGAAGAGTTAGGTCCGTTTTACGCGAGGCTGTTTACTGCACAGTCTGATATATGGATGGATGCGCTGTGAAATTTGCGTGAATGCATTCACGAAAAACGGGAAAATAGCCCCTGCTCTAATTCCGTGCTCAAGTTCGCGCACTTTCTGTGCATCAAACTGTGCAATTAAGTGCATCGTGTTGAACGGCCTTTATTAATGGTTGATGAGGAAAGGAAGCTCTTTGGAGACATCGGAAGGAGACAGCAACAGTAGATCTAAGACGTAGTTTTAGGTATCGGCTAGTTGAAGAGGGTGATAATGGGGAGAATGTCGAAAAAAATGTCATAGGAAAAGAATAGGAATATTAAGCGATAATCAGGGAAGCACGAATAACGAAGGGTTGAAAAGGGATTCACTGTTGAAAGAATTGCTAGTTTTGGAAGGGAATTTTAGATAAGACTCTCACGGTCGCGGAAATAACTCACTGGACTTTCCATGTTCCTACCATTTATTTGGTAGAACTTCAATGATGGTCGATGTCTTCTCGTTCTTGGATCGTCCGATACGTTTCAGTTTTTTCTCGTAGGTAAAACGTGGACAATCACAGCTACAGATGAAAGGAGTCTGTGAGCGATGAAAAGGTGTGGTGCTGTCTGAGAATGATGAAAGTGGTATCGGCAGATCTCTCGACTAATGAGGAGGTCTGAAGAGAGTGGGTGAAAAGAGAGAGAGAGATCTTTCGAAGAGCCTGTCTGTTCTTTTGGTGGCCACTGACTGACAAATCATCACGATTCGTCGTAGGGATCCACGGCATTCTCTCCCTTTTATACCCTCCGTCTGTTCCAATTTATTTCTTTCTTTTCTACTTCATGTATTCCGCCTGCCCTCATGTCATCCAAATGTCTGTTCTTTTCCGTCGTCTCCACATCCTTTCCTTCTGTCACCGCATTTGACATCCCTTTATACCGTTGTATATCGTCCATCTACTCTTCCTCCCTTTGTAAACGGGTGATACTGAGTTTTATTTTAAGGTACAGAGGTAATTATCGGTGTCGTAACTTTTTGGGATATATTCATCACTTATATCGAGGATTAAAATACTTATTAATTATCCACAATTTTTTATTTCCTGACCTGACAGGTTTCGATGGTTTCACATAATTTTCAAAGGTAACTTATTAACCAACTATTTTAATTATTATATGCTACAATTTAGCTAACATTGCGAGTTGGTAACAAAGTAAAAAGAAAGAATTTATTACCACAATTCCCAAAGTTTACTGTTCATTCAATTTAAGCAGAATTAACAAAATAAGATACAATATACTATATAAAATCAGCAATGCAATCCTTAGTTTGACAAATCATATTCATAAACATGTTATCATAACACAAATGTGTACACTATAAAACATTTTTCACTATGTTATGAACTTTTTCACATTTTAATAAATGATTTGAAACTAGGGTGAAAGGGCTCAGAAAACTCTACAGGGAAACTCTTCCATTCATCAGTTGCTCTATTTAAAAAAATAATAACTGTTTATAATGATGGGAAAATAAAAAGTGTGGAAAATTAACAACTATTTTTAATCCTTGTGATGCACTCATCACAAGCTTTGTACATGTGGCTTTCTTGTTAACTATTTTTTTAAGAAAATAAATTTTAAAAATGGGAAAATCCTTTTCTATCACATTTCCTCGAAAAGCGTATGTGATGGCATACTTATACTGTTCACCACGGATCTAAAGTTAGGAGATTGGTTTGACTGGGATTCTGAACGTCACGGTGGCTGGAGGTGAATTTATGTTCCTAATTGAGAGTCGGGGTTGAGTTACAGCATTAGCTTAAGTTATGTTTCAGTCATATGAAAAGCTAATTGCTAAAGGAGTGTTATACTGTGACCCCTGAGGGTTTCCTACAAAGCTGAAATCCGAAAAATTTCTCCTCGCTCCTCCTCGGAAATTTAAAATCTGTAGCCGAATTATCCTCCACTAATTTCCTTCTTATTTCTTACTCCTTCTCTTGTCGTATGGAGGATGTAATCTCAGCCGTTTTTCGGCTCCATCAATTACTTTCTTCTCATTTACTTCTTTCTGGTAGCTCCTGGCATTGTTGGTATCACGGGGTTATTATCTCTTTGTTTACTGCGTATGTTACATTCTTATAATTATTGAACAGTGATGTGGTAACGACTAAATCTTGGATCGCCATTATGATGATCATCGACGTAAACGCCAACTTTCATTAATTGTTCTCTGGTTTTTCTCATTACTACACACAAAATATTATAGTATTGTTTGTTTTGTGTAGTTTCTACGAGAAAAATGATTCATTGGGGGTGATCAGTATTTTCCAAATGATGTAATCCTTGGCCTCACTTCACTCTTGCCCTCGTATCATTTTTAGAGAAAGAAACTTTCATATTTTATTTTAAATCTAGATGTATGGTTTCGGTAACAGGCCTTGGGAAATTGTGTAGCAGAAAAATTTATTGGAATCACAAAAAATTATGTATACTGAAAACATCTCAGGATGATGCATTGAATACTCTTTTTCGTGTTTTAGCCGCCTTCACATGTAATTATCTCACTGGTTTTGGCATCAGTTTCGGGATTACGAGAAAAATCCTTTCGTCTCTCACTCCCTTGAATTCGATAACTGTCGAATAGCTCGATACCACCATTTGTTATCACCTTGTGCTGTTATTTTCCTTTAAAGTTAGCAATGCATCTTTGAGTCGTGTGTTTCATTACTTTCTCTAACGCCTCCTCCTCTCACTCACGTAGTGTTTTTCATCACCATAATCAATTATTTACCGTAGGCCTTTTTTGCTTTTTAGACAAAGAGTACATGTAGTATTTTAATGCAAAGTTTAATTTAAAATTCTAAGAAAAAAAGCAAAAAAAATAAATTAGTACCTTACATTTATTAAATAAATAAGGTATCCTTCCATACCGTAATCAAAACACAAATTTCCATCCACTGCCAAAAGAATGTACAAAATATGTATGGAATCAATAAAATGCAATACGAAGAATATAATGAAGAGAAAGAGAGTGGGTATTCCAATAATTTTATGAATTCATATTTGTAAACATTTTATAAGTATTTTTTCGGACAGAGTGCACAATAATCATTAAACAGTGATTTTATCCTGTCAAACTATCAGTTTAAGTTTTTCAAAAAACGTTTTTCAAAAATAGTTTTGTTATTAGGTCCATCTATAAAATTACGTAACTCAGCTCCGTAAACCTTCCAGAATCAATTTTGTGGATTAAAACCGATAACAGCAGCGGATCACACAGTAATGTGGGTCACACTACGAGTAGGATATCAAATTTATTTTATCGATATTAGTTTCCTTCTATCGGCAAATTTTGGTAGCTTCCTATCTGACCGCAATCTTCGTGGCAGCTTCCTTTCTCCTTCCCGGAAGTTTGTCGGAGCCCTTTTCCCCTCCGGGCTCGACTTGATGAATGGTGAGTCCTTTTTCATGTTCCTCAAATGTGGTGGCATTTATTTTGAGAGGCAAGCGACTCCCGAGGTCTTATTTTCGGATGAATTTCGGTTAATATTTCTTTTTTTTTCTTTTCACCAGGGTCTCACTCTTTTATGTCTTCCCTCCCTAGTTTTGAATTTATTCGTGACGAATTTTCAAGCGAAAGAATAAGTTCGTTCGTGGTGTGTGCGCTAGTAAACGCTTTTATTTCCACGTGTCGCTGAGCCAAAGTCGCCCGTCCACTTACTCATGAAAGGTTTTATATCACCAGAATCAACAAAGGACTACCGCTGAGCGATACTCGAATTTTACAATCGTGTTGCAATGTAAATATTTCATCGCATTTCAATTTAAATCTTGCATCGTAATAGACGCGGCATATTTCAAATAGCGTTGTGTCCCAGGGCCTAAAATCATAAATATGTACATGATTTCAAAATAGGGGACATATTGGAGTAAGATTGTTTATAAGTTTGAGGAGAATTAGCTCTTTATCTTGGTTTAAATATCTCCGTCGATATATTCTTTGATTTCCAACTCCGTCGATCTATCCGGTGACCCAAGGTTTTTGTCTACGCAATGAGAAAATTAGAAGAAGAAGTGTATTTTAATTGCTTTATCAATAGTTCGTAAATATTCTCAATTGAGGAATTCAAACCTATTAGAAGAAATGTCTTTACATTAATTCGCTTGAACAATATAGCAAGAGCAAGAAAGAAAAAGCAACAAAATAATACTACGTTTCGTGAAAAACGAGTAGTTGGTTTTTTTGACAATTTTTCCCTCAGAATTAAAAATTTCTGTAGTCTAAATATTAGTACCAAAAGGTTATGATTATTTTCGTACTCGGCAGTCTTAGGCATATTCTTCATTTAGTTTGTCATTTCCAATTTTTTTAATGCCGAGCTTCGAGTATGCACACAATGAAGGGCGCGCAATCCATCCTTTTAATTTATTGCTAGTGGTACCAGAAAAAGCTGTCACATGTGACGTCAGACCAGGGGCGTATTTTCGTCGAACGGGACCGGTCTCCCCCGTAAATTTTCACTAATTCAATTTTTAAATCCAGAAAATGTTGTGTAAAATTTAAATTCAGTTTACGTGGCTAACTTGCCAAAAGTTAAAAAGCACACTATTATCCATATCACATCCATTCCTTCTTTACTGGGTGAACGGGCCCAAGAAGAACTATGCAAGGAGGGGACACATACATCTATGAGTAGGTACCAAGTATAATCTTAGCAACATCAAAATAAATTTGCTATTCTTGTTATTTAAATGCTGAAAGTCAAATAACGTAAGTTAAAAAAGCCCCTGTAGATACGTAGAAATGCGTTAAAATAAGAGTTTGCATGGTAAAAAACCTTAAGTTTTCCCCAGACCTTCCCCCGGAATGTTCGCCCCCCCCCCCCCACCCAAAGGCAGTTCCTGGATACGCCACTGCGTCAGACAGCCATATTATCGGCAGCCTTACCTAGACTGACGTCACACGCCTTAGGTTTGCTCTGGAGACATCTTTCCTCGCCGACAGCGTCTCTATTGTGTAAGTACTCGGAGATGCCGATGTTTAAATAAAAAGTGAAGAGAAAATCGATTTCGTCCAGCTTCTTTTCGACTCCATCCCAATGTACGACTCCCGCATGAGGGTGGTGAACGTAGTGGAGGGGAGTGGCCGGGGGGGGGGGGAGGAAGGGGGTTTGAAGAGGGAAGTTTGAGTTGAGGAGTGAGGAAGGGGGTTGTCTGAGTGAAGGGGGAGGAGTGTGTGGCGTGGCGTCGGAGGAGAGGACTTAATCGGCCCCGCGTATCTCTCGCACTAGAAACAATTCCGACGACGGAGTGAAGGGGCTGCCTCGTGGAGGGATCACGTGTGCTTCCGTGTGACGTCACTATGGCTATTGATCGGGAGTCAATGACTCGACGTTTGTGTGTCTGTATGTGTGTGTGTGTTTGTGTGTGTGAGCACCTAGCGTGTTGTATACATCCGTTCGAAGTTCTATGCATCACTCCCCTCCCCAATTCTCCTTCCACACGCTCCACTCCCCCTTCCCCCTCCTCAAACAACCCTTCCTTTTTGCTCTTTTTTTATTTTCTTTTTTCCGTCTCTAGAATCCCATCCACCCGTTCGTTCGGCTTACTCATCCTCGTGCCGTGTAAATTACCCCGCGTCGATTTCGCATCTCTTTTGTTTTTTTTCGTACTCGCTCCATCTCTCGGTGAGGCTATCGGTTTGCGTGAGGCAGTGAATAGCTTACAGGCGCAACGCGGGCCGAAGTATTTTTTATTCCGGCGTGCCGCACGAAGCCGGCCGTCAGCTCTTCATTCCTCTCGGCTCGGCTGTCGATTTTTGTTTTTTTTCCCTCTCTCTTCCCTGACGTTCTCCGAGCGTGTGTACGTTGCCCGGCGATGTAAACAGTGTTTACGCAGGGGTTCCAGGCGAAAAAGTAGCCGGAAGGTGCGTCAAAGGATATACATATAAGTATATATACATGCGCCACCTGTCCTCGGCAAGCCCCGCGTAAAACCATGTCACTTGCTGCCTCAACGGGTGACGGGTCATTGTTTACGTGTTTGCCTGTCAAGTCACCGAGATTTGTACATTGACAACGCGATGTGGTCCCGGAGGATTTACGTGATAAGGTTAAAGGGCTCGGGTTTGAGTGTCCGGATGTCGCCGGAATTTGGAGTCGTTCACATCCGTTCGATTAGTTCCTAAATGTTTGGCTCAACGGCGTCATCGTTCATAAAACGAATGTGGTCATATTTGTAACAGGAAACCTTTAATATTTATATCATGAATGGCATTATAATTGATGGCCTTGGACTGTAGGTCTGTATGTAACGTAGTAAACTTATGCCAAGAGTCGACACCCTTTCATGATTCCTTATACCAATGCTATGAGACTGCGATAATTTCTGTTTTTGTTATTCCACATAAAATAACTGATTTTCATAGCACCATGGCTTAGCAATTTTGAGGATACCGGGGCTAGCCACGGTATTTTCCTTTACGGAGTCGCCCGCAAGTGCACATGAGTGCGATATTCAAACAGAGGAAAAATCATTCACCTTGACCGGGATTCGAACCCGAATCCCTTGGTTATGCGCCGAGTGCTTTAACCAGTTAAGCTACTTGGCACGAAATCGAGGGATCCGGGTTCGAATCCCGGTCAATGCGAATGATTTTTCCTCTCTGGGATGTCGCACTTACACCATAGCTTATTGCATTGCCATTTGAGTGGTATTTCTCAATAACTAATAATGTTGTCATATTGAACATAAAACAATCTGGCCATTTTTCCGACCCGAACGAGGAATATGCTGGTTTTCCCAAAACTTGTCCACGAATTAAAAGCGTCAAGTTCTCAGAACAGCGTATCAAGTGGTTGCCTATCATTAGGGATAAAAAAGTCCTGCGTTATCATTGCGCACCTTATTTTTGGAAACAGCGCATCCTCGTCGTTCCTGAAATATAAATCTGAACAATCCTTTAAATTAAATGATTATTTGACTTAAAGGAGTCTTAATTAAAACCTTGAGCAGTGGAGTTCATTCAATTGATATATATTTAAGGTATATTTCTGTTTATAATTTCTATTTTATCTCATTTGTATGTATATTTTGAGTATTAGGAGGAGGTGGATTCTTTAGGAAGAGAAGTTTATTCACAAAGTACTAGCAAACTTTGGAATGGAATTAGAGGATGCTGCGAAGAATAGTACTTGTGAATTTTTTTCCTGGTCATACTCGATTAGCTATGCGATGCGGCTCTTCATCTAAAGCTATATGATTCAACCTTTTTGAAGCTAAAGAGAGAGAGAATTCTTTTTGTTAAAATAAGTAACTCAGTATGATTACACACTTTATTGCTCTAACCGACCCAGGTTTTGGCTTAATATGCCGTTTTCAAGACTTTTCAAGGCAAGAATTTCCGTTACATTATGCCATTTTCTCGAGTTACTTATTTCAATATAAAGAATATCAAAGATTTCCACGGGGTAACGCCGGACAAATTATCTAATATCCACAGTGAGAGACAATTTCAGAGGCTTTTTGCATTCATATTGTGAGAAGTTTCAGCTGAAACAGGTAACTTCTCTAATTAACTTAATTAATTACTACTAACAGTTAAACTTCTCACGATGAATCAGAATTCGGTCCTTCCTGCGACACTGATCACGACACACGAGAAAGTATTCTTCTCTTCAGCATAAAGGAGGTGCATTAACTGCGAGGGTTGATGAGAGGATTTAGGTTCCAAATTTATTTATATGTGAGTGCATCATCGAGTGTTCTCTAGGGATTCCACGGCGAGATTAAATCCCGTTTTCTGGGAAGAAGTAATTGTGAACTTCGGAAAGTTCCCCGACGTTGTTCAGATCCTATGTTCCTCGATTTTTCTGGAAAACGTCGTCACTTCTGTTTCTTTCTCCCTGAAATTTTCTCGTTCCCCTTTCCATGCCTTTCTCGTTACTTCTCCTGCCCTCGAATCCTCGATTGAAGTCAAAGCGTTTGTTAAGAGATTTTTTTCCGACCCGATGGAAAGCAGAACCGGAGCGGCGCGGCGGTCCGCTATTGATTTACATTTTTGTCAAATTCAGTACGAGCTAGCGTTACGCGTCAAGTTGTGTTGCTCTCGTACGCGATGGTGCTCCCAATGGCTTTTCAGTGACGGAGAGATGTTGAGCTTTTGATAAATTACGGAAAATACAGTTTGCACAATTCGACTCTTTAGTTTCGTTTCGGGATGTAATCAACATCTTATGGATGGAATGAAACAATTCTAATCCTTGTAAACCCAGCACCTAAATCTAATGTACCACTTAGAGGTCTAAATCCTGGTGGCGCCAAATGTAATCTTTCGTTTCGAGCACAATATGAGTGCCTGAGATACTTGGCTCCTGCGTTACATCAACACTTATCGTAGAAATACGCTTCATCTCATCATGTTAGGTCTCTTGCTATCAGAGGGCTCTATGCATAGCCTATATTTACGTTAAAGCGTATACTTCGTCCTCTGCAGCAAAGATATAACATGGTTTCTGCGATATTATGCTTACCCCGAAACTGGTACGAAACTTAATCGTATGAGAGGAAACCATAGAATTCTGCGTGACGGTCCGAGGCTGCTTTGTCACCAGTGTTGTCTTATTATTACATTATGCTTGGTTTCACGACCTACGCAGGCCGGATCGCCAATAACGAAGGTTTGCATAATAATGGGACCTTATCCATAACTGATTTGGTCTGGTCCATTACAGCGCGGTGAGCTGTTGTCCCACGATTAAATTGTTAATAAAATCTAACTAAGCACATTTCGCACATTTTTTAAGGTGTGACACATTTTAATATGCAATGCTAAAATGGATTTTTGTGTCAAATTTTTAAGGAAATATATATTTTGTCCTAAATAAAATGCTCCCTAGATTTTCCTTCAACAAAATGTAAACAGTTCTTATTCACTACTAAGTATTAATTATACCATCATCTGTCTGTCTGTATAAATTATATGGTGGTATGAATTATACCACCGCTGTCTTCGCTTTCGTGATCGTCATATTTCCATGATACTCAAAATCATTGTTACTTTTCTGTTTCCCAAGTAAGCAGCTTCTAAGGAAGGGATAAAGCTATGATTAAGCCACGTGTTTGTTGTTTTTTTTTCAAAATTTGATTCTGGAGAAACAGAGTTTATTAGTCAATTATTCTTTTGCATATTGCATCAATGAACAGCGTACAGTCATGCGCACAGGTGTTAAATTCGAACACGGTCGAATAAAATGATTTTGTTCGTCGTGAGTTCCATACAATTGTGTTACAGAATGTTTTACTTTCGAGTGAAAGTAGTTTCAGGTACCTTCATCGAAAAGATTGCCGTTCTTCGCCCTTAAGTCATGGTAAATTTCGTTTCTATATTTCTCTCCCTTGCACGAAGCCATTGAAATTTCATAACTTTGGTATCAATCTTCATCCCAGCTATGCAGTCGTTTGGGCCAAAACTAATTTCTTCTTGATGGCTGAGGCTCGCAAGGAAGAATTCTAACCAGATATTTGGTGTTGAGGGAAAGCGTAATAAGCGGTTTAGTAGTCGGTGAATCAATATACGGCCGCCAACGGGAGAGTCGAATATGTTAATATCGACTTACCTATAGTCGCATAGTTTTATCGTTGAAGCAGGGACCACAATGCTTTATGAACGTAGCTGACGCTATTGTCTTGTGTTTAGCAAAGCGAAAAAATTATTATAGCTAGACTTTATGTCGTCATATCCCTCAATCTATATTCGAGTTAACCTGATCTCCGATCTCACAGCTTACAGCTTGAGCTCCCTTTAAAAACTTTGGCTTTAAATACACTCATAACAAAATAGTGTAAAATTGATAGAATCCGCTCTAACCATTTGAAAAGTTATCTTGAATGATTATACAAGAATGTATACCGTATAAACGCGTGTAAGAGGCGCACCCGTGTAAGAGGCGCACCCCTCTTTTTGTGCGTCGAAGTTGAAGAAAAAATTTTGAGTTTTTTTTTCTTCTATTGCGAGGTTTTGCGGGCCTAACTGAGAACTTTCGGCCATTTTCAAAGCCTTCCGCTAGCGATATTCTCTTATAATTTACGCGGCATTTTTCATAGGCATATATAGACCCCGGAGGTAAGTATTCACTTGGATCTGAGGTTTCCGCGGCGTTTCTCCATATTGGTAACGGCTTTCGGGTGTTCCTCTACAAGACAACGCGGAGGAACGCCCGCGTGCCCGAACGCCGCGTCACACTTTATGCCACTATTTACGGAGTCCAAATCACTCATGCACAGAGAAAAGACAACTGGTTTCCCCCGCAGGTAATGCCCGTAGTAGACTCCCTCGCGCGCCTTACGGATAGCCCTCCGACTGGGCAACAGCGCGCGCCTCTCCCTTTCTCTTCCGTGCATGCTCCTGGCAGTTGAACGCGCTCATTTTCCAAAATAAATGTTAATCGATATTGATTAACCAACGAATTCCTTTAAGATTTTATAAGTGGATTCATGATGATGAACTTGAGAGCTTGAAGGTGGTCTAAACGGCGGTTTTCAGGGATGCGCGGAACGGAAAATAACGGATCCGTGCATTTGCATCTATAACTAAAATACTAATGTATTAAATAATATGAAACTTCGTATAGCTGTTAGGAAAGATCTGTGCTACAATATTTGTAAAGGAAATTTCGATATCTTGATCCGTGTTGTTATCACGAAGCCGTAAATGCGATGCATTCGTCCGGTACCCGGGAAAATGCGCTAAAATTCTGTTTTTAAGCACACACTGAAATCGATATAAACAGTAAAATGTTTTGTACACCATCAATAAACGCAGAAATAAACAAGCTTTAATTTGATGTACTTCGTTTTAAAATCGATTGAGCCATCTCTGAGATATTAGTCTTCAAACTCGGGTGACGGAATTTTGCTACAGACAGATTCGTGTAAGAGGCGCACCCTCATTTTCGGCTGCGATTTCTGGGAAAAAAGGTGCGCCTCTTACACGAGTTTATACGGTAATTTTCACAGAAATTTTATTAGTCACAACCGGTTTCCACGCATAGTTGTCACCCTCAGGTAAAATGTCACTTGGCGTGTATAAAAATATTTGTACTTGAGAATGACGCCTATGCGTTGAAACCGGTAATAACAAATAAAAATATCTGTGAAAATTATCACATGAAAACATTTTTGCATATTATAATTAAAAAATAATGTTTATAAATAATTTTAATTATACATGTAACAGATCAATATTTATGCATGTTTGTTGGAATGCCAAAAGAGAAATTTGGCCCGGAAGACGAAGTGACCGTTGCCCGGGTGAAAAAAATTCCTTGAGCCTGACAGAAATTATATCTACGCTTTTTCTTGTGTGTACCTCTCTAAACCCTCTGTTAATATTATATTTAATTCTCTCAAAGATTGAATTAAAGAAGATCGCTTTTGACTTGGGTGGGCTTTTTATCGCCTGAGACTCCTCTGCCAACACCGCCGCGCACACGGCTTAGGTGTTCAAAGGTCGCTGCTCTGCTAAGGGGCTGGAGGAAGGAGGTCCCGTGAGAGCTCCTCCCTCGTAATTTAGACTTTTTACGCTCAACTGACCTAACGCACCCATCGACCTACCCACCTGCCCCCACCACCCCGTCCCCTTTCTCCCCCGACCAGCCTCCTCCTCGTTTGCGTGATGTTGGATCCTTTCAGTCGTGGAGTTCGAGCCATGCGCGAGGTGGTGATAGAGCCAAGCTATGCGAGATACCTGAGGCCATTTTGTAACGGTGGGTTATCTAGGAGAAATAAGTGAAATTTTGCTGATACCCCGGTACTCCACGGGGGAGAATCTACCTCGTTCGTTAGTCGTGATGGAGCGCCAGCCTGGGTCGCGATCACGGTTCCCCATAACGCGCGCGCTCGTGTTATCGTTATTTTTCGATTGCGCTCATGAGTGAGAAAACGTAATCGTCATTCTTCGAATTTTGTCAGTTTCTTTGTATCGCTAGTTCTAATGAGTTAATTGCGTTCTTAGGACGGTAACTGTTAGCATTGCCCTTCTAGAGCGAATTACGTTTTGGGTAGAGATAACTACAACGCAAAAGAAGGACCGTAATCCCACCCCTCATCATCGTCTGCCAATTTTTTTATTGTTTTAATTGAAAGTTTATAACCCCTGGAGTACGTACTTAAAGCTGTTCCATTAAAAAATGACGTCAAGTATTTTTCCTGAATAATTAAAAAGTGAAAATTTGCAGCGGTGCGAAAACGCGACGGCAAACTATTGCATGCAGGGTAAACCTACGTTTGACGTAATGATGTGACTCCTCTCCCTGCCGCTAGGTGATGCTGCGAACACCGCTAACGGCTGTAAGATGCAGACGATCACGTATTCCGTGAAAGTATATTAACCTGATATGAACGAGTATCGGAGGAACGCTCTTCAAACTAAATGCATTTATGATTTCGTTACGAGATATGAGAATCGTATTGTAATGTTTATAAAACTTAATTCTGCAAGGCTTCGATTTTTCAAAGTGAAGTTGGTATGGAATGAACGTAGATAAATCATTTAGCCCACATTCAATTACAAATATTTCCCGAACTTGCTATTCCATTCCGTATCATCATGAGTCATATTTTCCCTATAATTTTCTGCTTTGCATGTGCGGAGTGTATTAAGAGTGTAAATAGTATGAAAGTTATTACACTGTATTCTACGAAACAAGGAATTTTTGTCAAGGTGTCATTACTAGAACATGAAATGGAGCAAAAAGACTGAGGCTCTTCACCACAAGGGATGTCAAATTCTCGAAGAACACTATGTACGAGTACTCATTAGATATGCGTAATCAACCTTCTCCGTAGATGGGCCTTAGACACGTGACTCCCTGCGACAGCTGATTCGCAGCATATGTCCCTATGATTGATGGAAGCATGCTTCCGAGGAGAAATCAAAATTATAAGTATTGCTTTGTGCCGCAATGTCATACAAGAACAATCAGTGACAGGAAGAAAACATACGTCTCGGTACCATTGAACGAAAAAAAAGTATCTCTGTTTAAAGTTTAAAGAGTACCTCTTAAGTAACACTCGCTTCTATTGCTGCTCAGACCATTTTAAAGTTAGTGTTCAAGTGCGTATTTCATTTTGTAAAATAAAACGGATCTTGATCTAAAGAGAAGGTAAAAACGAGAGAGTGAGCAAAACGCAAGGAAACAAGTTGGAACGAGCCATAACACGAAGTCAAAGGCATACAGATTTCGTTATTCATCTTACTGCGCATGACGCGAACGCGATAGACTGGAGAACAGCAGGGCTTCGCGGTAGGCGAAGACTACTAGCAGGTAGCGTAGGATGTTAGATACCGACTGTTAATACCATGTAAAACGGAGGAGACTTTCGCAGTGTTGTGAATTTTTATAGGTAATCATTACACATGTTTAACAGAGCTGACGGACTCTGAAACCTAATTGTTAGTTCATGTGGCGAAAATTCCGTCTCGCGATGTAAAATACGTACCTATGACGTCATAGGTAACTACCGCACAGTCCCGCCATTTCTGGGCTTTTTCAAATGAGATTAAAATTTGCTCTTAATTTTCTTGTAAACTGCAGTTTCTTAATCAAAATTATTTCCATATAATGAATAAACTTATGCTGGGCAACGAGTCGCAGTTAATGAATTCCGTTTTCTTTGATGGAGGAAACTACCCTATTCCCCACATCTTTGCAACCGTTCGAGTGCACACGCAATAATTGGCATCGATGCCGTTTTTCCCGTTTCTCACCTTAAAATTTTCCGTAAAATGTTTTGCAAAATCAGTAATAAAACAAGAGTTTTATATAGCTGCGCCCTCGCGATGAAACCTCTCCCTGAAATGTGGTTTCATTTGACGTTTTATGGAATAGGTCGGGTTTTATTGGGACGAAATCATTTTATTAAATTTTTACTGAAGTGTTATTAATATCTTGCTCGAAAAATTTTACTTTGAGCAACAAGCATAATTATTCGGAATTTAATTAAGCGGTTCATTTATTCTAATCACAGATTGGTGGGTCTTAGGGCGGCTACGGCCATACGTCTCTTCCTCCTCGCAACGAAGGTTCATCTCTAACAACTTTACAAAACTACTGTCTTTCACCTATTAGTAAGGGACATTTTTTTTAGTAAGGGACATTTTTTTAGTAAGGGACATTTTTTTTAGTAAGGGACTAAAGTCGCCATGAAGAAATCATTGGACTTGGCCGGGATTTGAACCCGTATCATGGTCAAGTTAAATGATTTCTTCATGGCTAATTACATCCCTCTGGTTTCCCTCCCTTTTCTCTCCCTTCGCTCATCTTTGTACCCGTACGCGTGACTGCATACCATATCATTTGTGCATACGAAGTGACTTTAAAATGATCGTGCTTACTTCACGCTAGTCTTCCTTCCCGTCTATGGAAGTTCGTCGTGCTAATATACAAATGATCATTTCACACGTCTCCGGACACTTCTTGCTGTTCATATGACCGAAATCAACGCAAGGAAAACATTTACTAGGATTCCGTTTTACTAAAAATCCAATCACTCAGCGTTGTCGTGGAAATCGCGTCGGCAGCGATGATAGGAGTGACCCGCTGGCACACCCGAATAGCCTTTAAAGACGCTATACGCCGGTAAAACACAAGACTTTACTTCACCAGAGATCACCTTTGACTTTTTTTCCGTGCCTTTCTAAAACGTTCGTTGTTTTTAGAAATATCTCGGTTGATTCGTGTTTTGCTTGGATTCACATTCTTTTAATTCTAAGAACCTTTATTTACATATGAAATAGGAATTCCTCTTGCACCCCAAAACTCATTCCGATATCGCGGTACCTATGCGGAAGAGTTTTTGAAAATGCTTTTCGCTTTCACGTCGTAACTCAACCTGACAATTTTTCTCGGCTAAAACTCAGTGACAAATGTTTTCCAGAATTCGAGGAATTCCGAAAAACATGGTGGTTGCCCGAAACATTTGGGAACAGAAACGATATGAAATTTTCAAATTTGAAAACTCATACGCCATTTTACGTCACCTTGAATGCAAAAGGTTTAAAAATTACCTTAAATTATGTTACTATTAAGCTCTTCATGTCTTCTGCCTACCTCCATGCCCGCTGAAATCACCATTGTGTTCCTCCTTTCTCCATGGTAATTCATTATTCGCTCCCTCGGGTTCTTCAACATCTTGTCGCATCGAAATTCGTCCTCCATTCACTTTTACTACTTTGGATTTTATGACGCGTTGAGGAAAGAAAAGACTGGACCGCATCATGAGAAATGAGGGTGCGAAAACTCGGGAAATTTGGGGTAAAATGCTTACTTGTATCAGAAAAACTTGTGGTAACTTTGCAATCCAGTTTGTATTCGTAGCCGTAAAGGTGAGTAATATTTCCATCCTTTATCCAGACTTCCAGAGGGACAAATTTAAATACTCCTGAATTTACGACTGGTTTTTCTATTCCCCTTCCCCTTAAGAATCCCCTTATCCTCGATCTTGAGGGTGGCTCGCAACGGGTGAATCGATGGGGGGAGGGGGAGGGCGAGACTGTGCCCCCCCGTACGGAGCCTATCCCCCAACGAATAAAGGGTTGCGCACGGCTTCCCCCCCGACTCTCGCTTCCGCAGAACAATGGCCCTTTTTCTTTCTCCATACCCTTTCCACTCCCCCCTTCTCCGCACACCTCTTCCTCGGAGGCATGCGGCATCGGATGGGACGTGCGGGTGCTGGAGGAGCACCCTGGAAATCCTGCCGATTTCCTGCAAGCGGGAGGTCGGGGAGACAGGGGTCGCGGGAACGTCCACGGGGATCGCCGATAGGTTTAAGGACACCTTGCGCTTCAAGGTTTTCGTGGGGAGGTTCTCTTCTACTCACCTTGGGGTGAACATTCCTCTGGAATCAGCCAGGGGAAGAAGGCTCCTTCGCCCCCAGACTCACGTGGGTGGAATAAATTTCTGAAGAGAGCTCCCGCGGAGCGGGTAATGAAAAAAACTCTTCTCTCTATCTCTCTCTTTTTCTCCGAAAACCGATGCTTACAGAAGGATGTAAAAATTGTCCTTTTGATGATATTTGTCTTGAAAATTCTTCCGTAAAGTCGTGGAAGCGTAGCTTGGCTAATTTTTTTTCACCACCAACATTTAAGTTAATGACCGAAACAATACATTTGCAGTTTTCCGCTTGTGTAAGATTTAATTCCGACTAGTTTCGTTGTTACTACATCATCTTCAAGTCGCTCTAAGGCCAATTTATGGCGCGTTGAAATGGAAATAATGGACCGCATTGCATGAAATGAGGGAGCGAAAACTCGGGAAAAATTGGGGAAAACATATTATTTTTATCAGAAAAACCTGTAGTAATTGCACCCTCCAAATTTTGTCTTAGAGATGAGCAATGTTTTCATCATTTTTACACAACTATTTCCGTATTCATTTCCATAATCTAGTCTGAATAAAATCTTTGATCAGTGGAAAACTGCAAGTGTTTTGTTTCTGTCATAATGGAACGGTTCCACCACATCACACCTGAATCTGTATTTTATTAACACTCAATTTATTTCTCAGGAAAGGTTTTTTTTGGCATGGGGGATTTATTTATCAAGGTGCATTCAACCTTTGCAAATATCGACTGTATTATGGGTGGAATATTTTTTGTTCGAAGGGACATAGTTTTTTTCTGCGACGGTATTGTTCATCGGAGCTGAAGAGAAATGGTGGAAGAAAAGAGTCGTATTGGAACTGGTCCATGAAATCCTGCCAATGAATGCTACTAAGATGCCAATTTTTTATTCAAAATATTTAAGTTAAGGGGGTCCTAACCCAACGTGTTTTGGATGCGCTTAAGTTGGCGCCGATATGGAACAACGAAGGGATTTTTAGGAAGGAAAGATTGCAAAGATTCATGTGAACTTTATAATGGGATTGAATTACAGTTTGGCGTTACGGTTGAACTACTTTTTGGAAATTTCACCTCAAATCTTATGCTACGTACGTTTAATTCTGGTAAGAACTGATTTACTCCCGGCGAATGTTGAGCGAAAATTCTTCTCGGGTTACGTACAGGTGCAGGTCCTTCATCTCCACCGGCGTTTCGATATTCGACTCGATCATCGTCTTCAGGGCTATGAGCATAGCCCTGAAGACGATGAGCGAGTAGCACGGCGATACGTCCGCGGAGATGGAGGACCTGACCCGTTGAGTAATCCGAGAAGAATCTAAATTATCCTGAGAAGAATCTAAATTCAATTTCCCTATCCCACCCTCCCCAAATGGTGCCCCTGATCACGAGTTGAAGCCCGAGACAATCAAGTATTATAACAGCCCTCGCCTCTCTCTCTCTCTCTTGGCGTCTTGCCCCTTTAGGAAGGAAGGAACCGGAAGGAGGAACTTGTGCGCGAGTGGTCCTGGGGAAAGCGTGAGGGGAAAAAATGAGTGTGGCGAAAATTCGTTACTTTCATTTTTTTCCTCGTCGAAGGAAGGTCGGGAAACCGATGAGTGCGACTCTCGCCGCGCGGAATGGAGAGAGGGAGAAGGGCTTTCATTGTGCGCAGAGGGGCTGTACGGTGTTGCGACTGCCTTATGCGATATCTATCCGTGATAAAGTATTGCGATGTTTGTCTTTTAGGCGGCTTTACTCATGGAAGTTGACTTCCTTGGAAGTATCGAGTGTAGCGATGTGTCGACTTGTATCGCTACTTTCAGGGCATCCTTCTGACTGCACATTACTTCTGGTAATCCCAAGTAGATGAATGACGGAAGTAAACTATGAATGTGGCTATTTCAAAAACTGTTTAATTGCTGCAATCAATGCGTTCGAACATTGCATTCTTCGAGTTCAATAGTTATTCGTGGATCTTATGAATTTGCACAAGCCACATTTAAAACATATTTATTAATTTATTCTCCATTGACCACGAAAACTGTGCGTAAGGCCTTTTACGTCGGGCATCATTAACAAACAAAAATGGACAGACACATACGACCATTTCGCTGGAGGGAAAAATCCTCCCAGGCGGGACTCGTGTCCGTGACCATTAAATTATCAGTCGAGGACGTATACCCGCCGCCACCGAGGTATGGGAATTATTTTATTGTGTAAGTGCCATTCAATTGAACAACAGTCAAAAAGTCTTATTCCTTTGAGTAACCTATGACAGCAACAAAAAATTCCAGGTAAAAATAAATGTTTTCATATTTCACATTAAGTCCTCCTTCGGTAAATCAATGTGCTGCTCACATTTTTAATCCCCACTTGCGTTAATGTGATGGGGATTTCGCCGGATATTATGCGATTTTATCGCAAAATCGAAATGAAACTGGCTGGAAAAATAGAAGCGAGTCTATTTCCGTGCAAGTGCGAGCCGTGGTCGATCGTGTACTAATTGCCACCCCTATCGACCCCTGCTGCTTAAAGAAATCCGAGCTTCTACTTCGAAATACTACTTCACGCGTCTTGTTAGGCTTCTGCTATGAATGAGTAGAAGTAAGTTCCATTTGTAAAGCCGCCTTTCGTACCTTGCGAAGTAATGGGAATTGCAGTGTAATGAGATAAATCAGCTATGCGTTGTAAATGCAAATCAACGGTGAATAAACATTAATAATACTATGTATTGGCACTTAAACACTTAAATACTATTAAAAAATAAATCATAAATAATGAAGTAACTTTAGGTGACCCCTTAGGCATATTTTCGTGTAGCTTCCAGAAAAATAGCATTACTGACAAATATGAGTAACTAATTTTATGACTAAAAGTATAATGTCTTTTATTTTCTATACACAACTACAGTGACCATAAATATATTATTTACAGGAGAAGACCATTCACGTTATTCTGGGTAAATAGCCACGACATACTATAGGGAAGGTTTCATTTTATCGATAGATTTTATGGTTGGTGGTAATGAATAAAACACTTAGTTCTCCATATAGACAAAGCACCGTTTAAACAATATGATTTTTTGGTTAGGCAAAGCATAAGAAAGGTTATTTCGTTGGGCATTATAATACATATTTGACCATGACTTCAGGTATGTCACTATGAAGGCAGAGCAAACACCTTGAATATGTACGTATGCCTTGGAGGTAGTATCCGCAGGTCAAGTAAAATGGGGAGAGAAGGTTCATGAGAATCTTTTCAGGCTATCATTCTGACAATTCCTTGCAGTTATGCGATGTAAAATCGGCGACGTAGCCAGGGGGATGATCCATGGGGTCTGAAGTCCACGAATTACGAATTAAAAAATTTCAAACTACAAAAAATACTATCGCCAATAATAGAACACTAGGAAAAATTTGTATTTTGATTGTTAATAAAAAATGTTATTTTCATTTATGGTTTGTTTTTGAAAGCTCTCTTTAATTAAATGTGTCATTGTCAAACAAAAAACCATAACTATTTTATTAACCGTAAGTAAGTGTATTCTTGCAGAAAGTAGTACAGCAAAATTGAAAAAAATCGACTGTTACACTTCAGTCGTAATTGTAAAAAATACTTAATAATAAATTTAACTCTTGAGAATTAAAATTCTTCCGTCTGATAACCCCCCAACCCAGTTGTAATTAATATGCTCCCCGAAACGAAATCCTAGCTACGTCACTTGTAATATGATTCAATGCAATGCGATGTGCGATATCATGAAATGCAATGCGATACGCAATGAACTACTATGCATTATTATGGTCGATGTGACGCGATATGTGATATCTTACGATGTCGGTTATCGTACGACATTCGATGCACCGCATCTTTTGCAATGCAAAATTTATATCGTGTACGCGATGTTGAAATTTGAGTATCGTCCAGCCCTCGAGTTCACGGGAGGGAGGCACGGTTACTCGGGCCGATCGTGCACGAGGGGGGGGGGGGGGCGGTGAGATTTGGGGTGGGCTCCACGCTACGGGGTGTGTCTCCGAGCGCGCGCGTGGTCTTGAGGAGATGAGTTGAGAGGAGTTCCCCGGCCGGTTGCCGCCTTTTCCTTCACTTCTCCTCCCTCCCGCCACCACTGTGGCGAGGGGTTGCGATAAAGCGGATAAGCGAATCGGAGGAGGAAAGTTAAGAGACGCATTTGGAGTGAGCGACGGAGGGATCTTCCACCCTGTTTGTGCGTGGATGCGGAGGAGGAGAGGAAGAGAGAGTCGGTGCGTGTAGTCCCCGCAGCACACTCGACGACGGCCGGATTGCGTCTGGCCTCCCACCGCACACGTATTGATTCCAACTGAGGCGGCTCGAGGAGAGATGATGGTAGGAGGAGGAGCAGCCACCCCACCTCCCTCTCTTCCCCCCCTTTCTCTCTCTCTCCACCCCCCCCCCTCCCCCCTTCCACTACCCTCTCCACCACCCACGGCTTCCCCACCTCCCCTCTCTTTGCCCCCATCCCAATTCCCTATCAAGAACCAAGTCTACCCCACCTCCTGTCTCCTCTTCCCCCTTCCACGTCCCGTCCGCAACCCTCGTGTCTCCCCACCCCTTCTCTTCGACCCCCCACCACTCCCCCTCCAACCCCCCGGCACCACCCACGGCTCCTTCACCGCGGGGAACTGTAGCACTTGGAATGGTGTGGCACGACAATGGCACAAGGACAGCACGGGTTCCATGAAGCCTTTAAAAAATGTTTTTGGAAATAGTACTCTAGGAACTCTGGGCTGCGTATTAGTTTGCGCTCTGGCCTGGAAAAGGCGAAGATCCTTAGGTTATATTTATTATTAAGATAATGTACCGGTTAAGGTAGATTTAAATGGAAGTGAGTAAGAATCTTCACGATTGTTACGAATGCAGACTTCTATCTAGTTATACAGTTTTTTTCTTCATCTCAGCATACGTCCTACTTCTCTTCATTCCGTCCATAAACCCTATTCTCCTTCTGCCCCTTCCCCGCTTGCCCAGCATCATCCCCTCTGTCGCGGCCTTGAGCAACCCTTCGCCCTACATTACCTCTTCCAACCACCCTCTCTGCCTCCTCCTGATCTCCTCCACCACCGTCCTCTACTCCCTCAACCCATCCAGCAACAACACGCACGGCTTCCCCAAATCCTGCCTCCGTTCCGCCGCTATGGCTATCACCGAACATGGTGGCAATCGCCGTCTTGGGTATTGGTATTAAGGAGAGTGAAGCGTTGGAGGATGGTGGGACCAAGGGACCAATAGGAGAGTCAGTGGCGCAGTAAGGGTCACCATTACTACATTAGTCATATTTATTTATGGTAAAAAAAACTTTTAAGAAAAATAAAAAATACAAACAGAAGATCCAGCCTAAGCTCTGCAAACCTAAATATATAGTAAACAGTTACAATTGCATCTTTATATTACTTTCTTACAAACTTCGATTTTATGGGGGGAAGCAAATTATATATTTACCCCTCACTTTTTGCGCCACTGCCGAGAGTCCCTGCAGATTACCCTCCCCGAACTCGAGCTCTCCGATGGCGAGTGCCATGAATTTCTGCTATCCATATTCCTGCTCCCCCAATCCATCTCCCCTTCTACCCTATGCTCTCTAGTCTTCTCACTGCCGTTCCCCTACCCCTTTAACTCCTTTGGTTTCAAACCCCTCCCGCCCACCCAAAGCTCCGTTCCCTCTCGTCCCTCAATCTATACCTACTCCCTACCGTATACTTTTTTCTCCTTCCGTCAACTCCCCCACGTCTCCTCCCCTACCTTCCACCACCCTACTTCCCTCTCCCCCTCCATCGCCCTCCTCACTTTCATTCACTCCTCGTCCCCGGCTGCTCCCCTCCCCCCCCCCCCCTACTCCCCAGCCCCGCGAGATCTTGATGAGTTTATTTATTGGGGTGGTGCGCTCTCGTAGTATGTGTGTTCAAGTCGTCTTTTTCCTCTCCTTCGCCCGCCCATGGCAGTCCGGTGCCTTTTTTTTATTTCCCTCCCTCTCTCTGACTCGGATTATGGGATTGCGGGTCGCGCGAATATGAGTCTCGCATACGGAATGCTTTGTCGAGGAATGCCTTCGCGGAGGTATTGGCCTTTTCTTTGTCAGCGGTGGCGGGTGGGGTTATTGCTCAACGCCGATCACGTGAACGAAAGAGGAAGGCGTGTTGGCGCACTCTACTCACTCGACCTACTGATCTTGGCGATGCGGTTGAAAACAATCGTTGTGGGTGTGAATTTTTAAAACCATCTTGAAAGTAAATGAATGAGTAGTTACAGTAATTTATCGGATAATCACTGATACACACCCAGAGCAATTTTTTTATTGAATTGCTATCGTGAGTAACAAATTAGGCGATGACCAACATCTAAGTACTTGATGGATGAAATCGGGTGAGAATCTAACCTGCGACCTCCGGATTAGCAGATGAGGACATTACCTCGCCACCTACTTGGCTGGAATATTTTCATTTTTCCAGTTTTCAAAATAAGAAACTAAGCAGGGTGTTGATAATCAGAAAAACTTCAATTAAGTATCAATACAGTATATTACCTTATGTTAATTCACTAAAAAGTTTTTGAAGCAAGCTATTAAAGAAGTTTTATTCTGGTACGCTTCGTGCAACATTGTTTTGAATTGTCAGCTAATCTGTCATTGTTTAGCAGCAATGTAAACTACAGTCGCATTGTAAGACACCGCCTCAGGCTCACTTTCTGGAGTTGTTTCACCATATACAAATTAAAATATCACTTTTTTAGCCAATGCATGCGAAAAGATGGAATTTAGTATTAATTTTGAAAAACGCACCACGTCATCTTCAGGTGCGAATACATGGTGAGTTAACTAATGCTTAGTCGGTAGAGATGGGCGTGGAGAAGGGGTGGGGGAAGGAAGGAGGTCGGGTTATAGGGAGAGGGTCGGTGGAGCTGTACGGAAGAGTTAACGTGTGTATAACAATTTAGGAAACACGATTATCCCCAAACCTACTGTTGGCGTCAAAATGATGTGCCGCTGTACTTTGAAAATTTATATCTATTTATTTATATCTATAAAAGATCTGTGTGCATGGTAATGCAATATAATATACATCATTTTAAAGGTAATTTTATAGCTATTTTAGCTATTATTTTTACTCTATGACAGATTTAAAAATGTTAACATGCACATAAAACAATTTACTCCGCGCACCCTAAAATTAGCAGTTTTCTCAAATTTTGTGTACTTTGTAACACATTCTAGGGAAAACCAAATATTCTACAGCATTATCCTTTTACCATAAGTTGCAAGAACGAATAAAGATACGTATAAATGCAAACGCATATTTATAAAACGCATAGTAGATTTAGATTTTTGCAAAACTTCAACTCAATGTTGACCTTCCCAAGCCCCTTCCCCTACCTTTCCCCCTTAAGTCCTCTCTCCTTCCTTCGCCTCCACTTTCTTGCACCCTTTATTAAGGGCCCAAGGCGTGGGCAAAAGCCTGGGTTGGCAGGTCTTAAGAGTGGCAAGTCGGCGACTTATTAATGAATGTGAAAAGGGGACAGAAAGTATGAAAATCAGAAAATGTTACTACTTAATACCGTATATCGTAGTATATCGTAGACGTTATTAACACACATTACCAACTTCAACGGAGAGCACAATGAAACCAACGGACTAACAATTTGCTTCAGTAGAAGTCACAATCACATTAAGAAATCACAATCGGTGAATACATTCTTTATCAGGGGCGGCCAAATAAAATTTCGCCCTCATATGTGGAATAAATTGGGCCGACACTGCCCAGACCCCACCTCAAACTCTACATTGGGACTACCTGAGTTGGTTTACTTACTTATTATTGACACCTAAAAGTGATGCAGCGCATAGAATCCTAGATCGTGTGTATATAATTGTAAAACGGTAAAAAAGGTGTGGATTTAAATCCTTATTTTTTACGTTTTCAACTTCCATGAAATTACAGCCAAGTCAACGCAACTTGCATTATTAGGGTAGAGACCTTTATTGACAAATTTCGGGCTTCCATGTTGACTCCTGTTGTAGTCAATTATGGCGAAATTGGGTATTTTAGGTTCTCCGACCAATTGGGGCTTCTATCATGACGACTTCCCTTTTCAATCTCCCATCACGTCTTCCTTTCATTTAGGTTCATATCGCTGGGACGACGGAACTCCGGTGAGGCTGTCGTTCCAGCTGTAGGGAACCACGCAGAAGGCATCCCGTGAGATAAGAATCTTGACTTCTTCCCTTCCCGGAAGCAAGTAAAAGGGTCTCTTTTGATAAAACTCGGCAGGAACACGTCCATCTTCTAGCAGGATTTAATCTCGTGCCTGTTTAAGTTACCTGGCGAGTGCACTACGCACCATAGTGACTAGATAAGTTTCTGCAGCCCGTTTGTAGTCATCGGTAGGAACTTTGTGATGAGAACCTTGTGACCCAAACAAAGGTAATGGAAACCCATTTTTGAGATTTTCCGACAAGCGGCGAATGCCTTTCAATGGAGGGCTGCAGCCAGGGGTCTCCCGAGGGACGGGGACAAATAACATCAAAATCATTCAAAAATTCTTTTTCGCCTTGAATAATGCGTCATTTGAAAGAGGTAGGATGTATGGTTTTTAAATATGATAATGCATTATTTGAAATGAGGCGGTTAGATAATCTTTTCATCAACATATCGCTGGTGTTTTGTGGTTTGTCTGATAAAGCTGGACTTGAATCAGAACAACTGTTAGTGTAGGAAGAAATTAGCAGGGGTCGAAATGAGTGAAGGGCTGCAGTCAGCCAATCTTAGGATTGGATTTCGAATGAGGTAGGACAGATGTTTGAAACGGTCAATGAGTGGCATTTTAATGCTGAAGGCGAGATGTAAGGGAAAACTAGTACTTGGAAAGAGGGAGGGATAAGGTTGGCCTTTTTAAATTAAATTAACAGTATTATAAGGGCATGTTGAGCTAATAAACGAAATTGTATGGTGAAAGGAGTTTAAAAGTAATTTATTGGATTGTAAAATGTATGTTAAGTATGTCCATTGAAACCAACCTTAGATTTGAAGAATACTCACTTATAAGTGCATAATCGTATTGCTTAAGGTAGTGCCAGTGTAAAATGACTTAAATGGCATTAATTATATCATATTTTGGCTTTTCCTCGCTATTTTATTCTCAAATTGAACTTGGAATGACATGGTGTAAATGCAAGAATGTGTGAAACATGGGTGAAAATAATATTATTTTATTTTATATACATGCCATTTTCGTTATAACTGTATATAAGGAGCGGAAACCCCCGGATAAATTAATATAAATAAAATTTTGACACCTTGCAATCTTACTATTTTTTAGTTATTTACAAATTGCAGCAATAATTTAAGTCTAAATATGGCGTTTCAATACATTTGGATCTGCAATCGGTTCATATCATTGGAAAAAAGTGTTCATTAAAAATATATTCGTCAATTAATCTGCATATACTCTTCTTAATTTTATTTTTATAGCTATGGCATGACGTGAGAGAAATAAGAATTTATTTAACTAGCGAAAGGTGGAATTTATTATTTGTTTTGATTAACCCAATCGCGTTGGAACCTCCTTTAGTAGGTTTGCTTCGCATGGAAATTTTCTAGGAGATCCATGAGCGTATGGGATCTATGTTCTTCTCGTTTCCACCATCCTTGCTTTGCACCCTGAATCTTAGAAACATTTGTTTACTTACCGAGCACCTCTTGTGACCCGCGCGGCCTTGGGATCCTGGCAAAACCTTCCCTGGTCATCTAAGAATCTTCTAGTCAGATTAGACGCAAATTCCCATGCCAGAAGCGAGACTCGAACATGCGGCCTTTGGGTCAGATACAGGGTGAATTACCCTCCCGACCAAGAATAAGTTTACCGATTGATTTGGATGCTTTTATAGTTATTAATTCTTGAGAGGCCAAAATCAGTTTTCGAAAAAAATCGTGCATAATTCAAGCTCTTATGTTATATCTTGGATTTAACAAAAATTCTACATTTACGAAGTGCTGCGAATGCCACCACTAGAGTGTGCGGCACGGGATGATTCCTCGCTTGGTATAAAAATTCGTACCAGTTCAAGTTAGAACCCGGCACCACAGCGCCCCTACCACTCGATGAGAAACAAAAATCGGTTAGGAGAACAATGCAATGCTAAACCATAAACTAGAAGAGTGCAAGGTTATTGAACATCCTTCGGTACATGCAATACACTGATGAACCCTTTATAAACCAACATTTTTAGTCTTGAGAAAGATTTTTTCTTCGTAAGAATTAACTAATGGAAGTTAATGGAACGACCCTAGGACTACTTATTGAAGTATTTTCTAAATTTGTTTAAAACTTTGATTTCTACCAAATTCTGTGCATTGGGCATTGATACATGAGCTTAGATGACTCCACGGGTATGCGCCGCATACAGAATACCTAACATTAAAGGGTCAAAGTACTAATACGTAGGTACTAATGATTAAGGTATCCTAATGCATGCGGTGCACATATTCATGCCAGTGGTGGCGTTAGTAATTATATTAAGCAATTATCGATCTAAAGTGCTATTCCAAGCCTTATCAAGTGAGAGTAATAATTTTAAAGGCCCTGCATATGCCCTGGTATCACAACTCACGCGCATGTTCTTCGATAACTGAACACCGCCGCGCTGAAAGTGATACATTTAATTTTACCTTGCAAGCGCTCTGCACCCTTTTCCATCACCGTTTCCTATCATTTTGGACTATCGCTTATCCTCTGTGAGGCTTAACACAGCCTCATCTAGAAAGGAAACGATCGGGGAAGTTATATTATTAAACCATATCCTCTCCGCCCTCGGATTCTCTTATCGCCGAAATGACGGTCGAGTGGGTTGATACGGTCGGATGAATTATGAGCGTCCAAATTTCTCCCGCTGTCGACCGCTCTTGCCGTCTCTTTCTCGAAATTAATGGCCCGAGTATGGTTCCTTTCTCGGTGATTGAGAGGCTGGAAACTTCCCGAGGAAATGTTATTAACGTGCCTCTAATTTTTCACCAAGCTTGGGTTAGCACCCAGTTAGCAGATTGGACCTGAAGGTTTGAAGCATTCAAGCAGTCATTGTTTTACACCAAAGTGTTTGAATTTCGCAGTGACCTGACTTGACCGGAATTCGAACCCCGATCTTACAACTGCCGTTCAGATGTGATAGCCACACAGCAATCTTAGTTCAACGCGAATTTCAGCGGGGTTTTAAACGAACTATTTATTCTTGTCTCCAGTCCACGTTGTAGCGCAGGAGGCGTGGTCGTGCTTAATAAGCCACAATCGCGGAGGATAAACCCAGCATTGTCGCTTTTTAACGACTAACTTCTGAAAAGTTCCAGAGGTACAATAATTATGCGTCTGTTTTTGCATTCGCAGTGACTTGGAAATAGTCGTTATTTTGCTGTAGTTTTTTTCGAAGAGGGTTTTTTTTTAATTTTTCGTTGGAGAATCTCCTTCGGTGGATGAATGGAAGACTTGGACTATTGTATTAGCAAGAAGGGAACCTGAAACTGTCCACTTATGTGCTTTAATATCGTTCTGTGGTCATCATTTTCTCCCAGCTGCCTTATGGAAGAGGCGTTGGACTTAGTTGATGCTCATGTGCGTTTGGCCGCGAGCTCGAATGCGTCTGGTTTTACTAAAAAAAATGGCGAAAAAAAGAGCGTATCTCATTAAAACCTCAAAAAGTATTTCGTTGCAGGAGGAGTTTGCTCGGGGAAGATAGTTTAATGATATACCCGGCCGTCAGCAGCGGTCGTCCTCGAGAGCAGCAGGACTCATTCGTGTCCCCCTTGGTCTGAATGTAAAAACCTCGCAGTAGTCATATCCATTCCGTCGAATTTAAATTTGGAGGAATCTAAAATTTTGTTTAGAGTAAACCTCTACCGGGTAATAGACAAAATTGTTGTTATTTCATTCCTACCCTTCACATCCTACGCACCTATGTTGATTGGCGCTAGGTATCTCGCCAGTGTTACTATCCCGACCCTTAAGTGCCGACTTTATATTACGAGCATGGGTGCTCGTGATCTAAATATGCGAATTTGGTCGAGATTGAGCCTTAATCTGCCGCACCACATTCTAGGATTTATTTTTAACATCTTCGGTGTTAATTTAACCTAATAATTTGTGTAAATATCGCTAGATTTTGGAGTCACAGAATTAACCTTACTATTTCCTGCGGGTATGGATAAATAGGTGCATGTTTTTTGGTAATTTATTGCATCAGTTAAGTCTCCTCCGTCTTCACAATTTTCCTTCATTGCCCTGCGGTAGAGTCAATTAAAGATCAGTTAGATAGACCTGTAGAACTATGTTAATTGGTCTCATCATCAAGATAGTAGGTTCTGGGCACCATCTTTTCTGAACATAATTGTTGTTGTAAGGGGTATTTGTAAAATTTGGAATAGCACTACAGTCCTCGAACTCCTAATGTTTCCCTATTTGGTTCCTTACTTTTCCATCTCCCTTATTACCATCCAATATCTCTTTATTCCTCCCTCTTTCTCGCTCACCTTTCTACCGCCTTAGCATATTATTTTTCCATTACCTCATAACTTTCCATGTTTTTGCCACCTTCAAATTTCCATCCCTTTCGCCCCTTTTCTTTCTTTTCATGTTACGTGCAGTTATTGTTAATTAATTGAAACGAGTTGCTTTGGTAGATAGTGCTTCTGCCACCGGAAAAATAATGAATACCTTGCCATTGATAGTCTCAGATAGAACTCACTGGACCTTTAAGTGCCTTCTTCGTTTCCTTTACTATAATTACTGGATAGAAATATGTTATTTCCGTTATAGCTGTATTATGAAGCACGGTTTGGTCCTATTTAGGTGCCACCTATGGTGGTTTTTCTGTCAAGCTGTTGCTGAGTTTTACAGCTTTCAGAAAATATTCAAAAGAGTGTTTGGAGCCGATTTACCCCGATGAAAAGAATAATTTATCAGCTAAAGTTTATGGATGAGGGTTCAATGAACGCATTAATGGGACGTGCATTCATAAATCAGCCTCCGCAGAGGCACTTATGATTTTTCTCGGTAGGCGCCAGCGCAGCTTTGGGATCAGGTCTAATTGTGTAAGTCAGGCCGTGCTGGCGGAGGGCAAGCTCACGGGCACATTCTGCCCAGCCTCGACAGAGTGGACTCCCACCTCGCCTTTAAATATCCCGGGCGGCAGTTTGAACTTTAAGAATTCCTTTTTGTCAACTTCATCAAAACGGCGCTCCGCTCCGCTTTGTTCGGAAGGAAACCCACCGTTTCTGCCTTCAGGTCCGCCTCTTCTCCGGGTCGGATGAATAAATGAACATCGCTATCTTTATTTTTTCTCCTAGCGCCCTCTACTTTCCCCCTCTTCTCTCTCTCACTCTCCCCTTAGCTCCCTCTCCCTCTTTCGCCCGACATCTTCTCCTTGCCTTCGCTTCCTTCCTTGATCTCATTTCCTCCTCCGTTCCCACACTCTTCACCCCTCTTCTCCACGCTCTGTCTACCTCGGGACCCTCGGGTATTTCTTTATTTTCTCTCCCCCCCCTTTCCATTTATGGTCCCTCTTTTCTTTCCTTCTTCTTTTACCCGAGGCGCGGTCTGGGTAATGCCTAGCTAAGAGTTGGCCTGATAAAAATGCAGGGTTTTTCATGGAAATTTCCCGCTTGTTCTATCTGGTGAAATCTAGATTTCTCTCTCTTTTAGCTCGTTCTTCTCGGTGGTGAAAAAAAGAAGGCATTAAGAAAACGTCTCTCTTGCGCTGTTTACTTGAATTTCTCTCACTTACGTATCTCAGTCGGTATTATGATAAAATAAAAAATTGCAATTTTAAAAAAATAGATAAAACTTTAATCAAAACATAGATTTCGATGTTACTACATCATCTTCGGGTGATAAACTCAAGTTTATCAAGATAAAGTAAAGGCCCGGTTTCGTAATCTCTGGTTCTAAATCCATCCTCGTCATGAAAACTGAAGTTAATACGTTCTTTCATCGATGTCTCTCATGCCAAATAACTGGCAGCGTCCTGCAATATAAAATACCCCTAACATCAATCTAACAAAACGGCTACGTCATCCTCCGGTTAACGTCAACCAGACCGTATAAAACCGGGCCTAAGTGTTTGGGGGTGGGGGTTAGTGAAGCAGTTGGATTTCCAGGTTTTCCATCAAGATTGGTTACGGGCCAGAGTATGGAAGGTGGGGAGAATGGAAGGATAGAATTTGGAAAGGGAAAGGAAGACGGGGGAGGAAAACGGCAATAAGAAGGATTTATTTATTTGTGGAATTTTTTTAAAATCCACACGTTGTCACCGGAGACTTCTGATTTTGTCGTGTCGTCATGTTTCACGTCTGTGGAAGATGGTTTGCCAAAGACCATTTCGCTTATTTTGGAACCGACTCTATGGTGTTCTCATGACCGAAATCAAACCTCAAAGAAAAATCTTACCTAAATTTTATTCCCCAAAGAATCCAATCTCGCAAAGTTATTTTGAGAATCTGGAAGATTGGAATATCAGAGGTCACACTTGACATTTTTGCGTAACTTTTCAAAGTGTGTGATATTTAAAAAAATATTTCGTTTGAATTCGTGTATTTTGCTTGGAGTCGCATGTTTTTTATTCTTAGAATTTTTATAAATTTGAAGTTAGAATTCATTTTGCGCACCAAAACTCATTCCGATGTCGCGGTTTTTTTGCGAAAGAATTTTGAAAATTCTTTTCGTTTTCATTCTAAGTTCCTCAGCCTGGAAAGTTTGCGCGCCTGAAACTCTCTTAGCCATTTTTTTCAGAAATTCGATGTATCCGAGGAGGCAGTCTGAAACTTTTGAAAACAAAATGCTATGAAAATATTAAATTTTAATACTTTTATGCCATTTTTCATCTCTGTTAATGCAAAAAAAAGTAAACATGCTGCTAAACAAGCGTTGTCCTACTCCCCACTTTTCCGTAGGATGGATTTTATTTTCCTGAAAAAAGGGCCCAAGCCAACGCTTACGAAAAATTATGCACGAATCCTTAGAATGTGAAGTTTTTAAATTTCTTTTTTTAAGGTCAGTGCTTTTCATAGGGCATCAGATCATGCACAGTTGGGATGCATGTAACGTATGATCTTGGCAAGTTGAAAAATGAACATGCAAGTTATGCGGATTGAGATGGATAGCTATTCCTATAAAGGATAGTGCCATCATTGTAATTAGTTTTACTCTGCTGAAATCCTAAATCCGAATGTCCTCTAGGTACCTCTAACCCTAAGTAAAATGGAATTTTGATGAAATGCGTTGAAAGGACTAAAACATTATCAGCCTATAAAAAAATGAGTCCTCGCCAATCACCCGGTATCTATCACGCCCGGTCTTATTTTCAGTTCCCGGCTATAGCATGGAACCAGCGTCTTGTACTTAAAGTCTGCCCTGAATCAGAGTTTCCTCACAAAATTTCACAGAAATGTGACGGAAAAATTTATAAATTTATCCTTCTTATTTGAAAGCTCATGTGGCATTATTTCATTTCCTTATTTAATTTCCTTTCAAGCCCTTTGCTTCCTCTACAATTGAGTAGGAAATGACTCGTACTCTTGGAGTTTTTCACAACATACACTTGTGGCGTGGATTCATGGAAGTTTCAATCACGTGTAATTCATCTAATTCAACAATTGTAAATTTTTCTGTCCAATAATTTACTATTTTCATAGTGATTGTAAACTACTCATTATTATTTGAAAAGTCGCTTTTATTCTGAGTAAACAGGAGTTCACATCAAAATAAGCTCTCCTTCTGAGCTAGCTTCGACCATTAAGTTGGATTACCATTCTTAGGCATGAGTGTATATGTATTACTTATCCATTTAAAATTAGGACCATTAAGTTTGGTTATTTATGCAATGAAAACTATGAGAAATGTGGTTTTGGATCAAATATTCGATACATTTCATCGTTCCGTTACACCCCGTAGCTGCTTGTAACTGATTATGAAATACAACACGAATGCATTTTAAGAAACATCTACTAATGATCGACTAATAAATCTATTTTGGACAAGAATTTCGTAGGAAAATCCTCTCATGAATTACCGGATACTCACGTTATATTTGGTAATCAGTTCCAAGGCTTAATGTAGCATTAAGTTTTCAAATTTCCAGACTTATATTTATCTGGAAACGACTCCAGTAGACTTGTATGGCATGTGTCGTTTTCCGAAAACTGATGAGCGTTTTGAGCGACATTTGCACTTTATTTTTTGGTGTCCTATTGACTCTACCCCAGTGATCTGTAATGTTCTATAAATATTTATTTTTAGTCAAATTAGGTATAATATTATATATGATTCTTGTTAGAGTGACCCGGTGACATCCCAATGCTTCTAAAAGGTTGATGAAACCATTATTTTCGAGAATAGTGAAAGGACGATTGCCAAAAGCCATCACGTTGCTTATTTTACATGCATATTTGGTTCGTGTATGGATAATTGATTCCATAATCCGCAAACAAGTTACATTTACATTTTATTGAGTTGCAAAGACCCTGCACCCTCATTTTTCAAATTTAAAAATTGGTTGCCATTATCAATTCTTTGAAACTCTTTTGAATATTAGAATGAAAGTATTCGATGTTGAAGGTAGCGCGATGGTCCGGCGGCTAGAGGGTCGGGTTCATTACTGGAGGTCTACCGGGCACGGCTAGCTCAAACCCAAGGTGTGTGAGTTTTTGAACACCAGTTATTTTTTCCCTTGTCCTCCAATGTCTTATCGAATAACTTCTACACTCAACTCAACATTATGAGGACACATACGAATGGAAAAGAATGTTTAACTATAGCTGACTGACAAGGAGATATCGCGTGACTGATGTTCGTGATTCTAATGAGGCAATTATTTTCTGAAACTATAGAGAAAATGCGGGAAAAGTGTCCCAGTTTTCTTCCATTTAGACCCGGGTTCACGAGAAAAACGCAACTAAAGAATTTACCTCTGTGTAAATCCTTTTTAGTGCCTTAGTTAACTAAGACTAATAGACACGTTGTGCCCCGGGTTCGAGTCCCAGTTAGGTCAATTTTTTTTCTTTCGAATATTTTACGGAATCACTGTAAATTGCCCAATCCCATACATTTACGGCAGTAACGACAATATTTTTTAAAAATAAATTGTCAGCCTATTTGCTGGTTTTTCAATCAACCCGCTTGGGAGACTTTCGAAGCTTATTTCATGATTCTTGTTCGACAGAAAAGAGACTTCATATGCCGACAGGCCTAATATTTTTAGATTTTGAAAATACAAGAATACTTCCGTGAATAGGATGGGCTTCGATTGGTCGTGGCTCTTTCTCAAGGCGGTAAACAATGAACGGATTAAAACTTTTAAATATACAGCGATGGATGCACTTAAAATTGAGGGTAGGAAGAAGCTTTTTTCGGTTTGGGAAAGGGTTAGCCCTTATGATAGATTTCAACTTTTAAAAATATCACGTACAAATAACACAGTATTTCATTTTCTACATCATATTGATTTAATTGATGAAATGTAACGTTTAAATTAATGCGCTGAATTTCATGTTGAATTGCATGCGTTGAATTTTTACTGCCGTAAATGTATGGGATTGGGCAATTTACAGTGATTCCGTAAAATATTCGAAAGAAAAAAAATTGACCTAACTGGGACTCGAACCCGGGGCACAACGTGTCTATTAGTCTTAGTTAACTAAGGCACTGAAAAGGATTTATACAGAGGTAAATTCTTTAGTTGAGTTTTTCTCGTGAACCCGGGTCTAAATGGAAGAAAGCCGTAACACTTTTCCGAATTTTCTCTATAGTTTCAGAAAATAATTACCTCATTTGGATCCCGAACATCAGTCATGCGATGTCTCCTTGTGAGCTCTGTTGGTAAATTCCCTAGAAAATAGAACCCCCGTTTTCCCTAGAAAATGTACCTCTAGGAAATAAGTTCCCAGGAATGCATTCTTCCCAGGGAAATGCTTTTGAAAGTGAATTTCAGTGGCTTAGAATATATTTTTTTTTCACCAAATGTAGTTGACTTTGAGATGTAATTTTTTATAATGGTTGTACATCTTTTTATATTGAGAAATATTTTGTCAGTCTCGTTAAAATTAATTTTGATAACTCTATGGTTGTAAGAATGATACTATGCAGAATTTTTTTAATGAATATACTAGCGGGAGGTACCCGTTGAAATTCAACTGGTGTGAAAAACATTGAACGCATTTTATAAGAAAACCACAAAGCCTGAAGAATACTGTCAGCGTAATCATTTGAGGAGTTCGTAACCTATATTGTATGTTTTGTTCGTTGTAGTAGATACGCTAACCGTTTTCCAGGTGCACAAGAGATAGGTGACTGTTCGTCCTCTTTCATGCATGGGAAACACAAAAATGGGCCCCGCAGTATCAGTACTACGTAAATAGCACCCTGGTTGATAGATGGTCACCTCGTCCCTCTAGTTCTCTTGAGCCTTTTTATGAGTGTTTAACAGCTTGATGGCTTCCCTTGTGTACATAAATATATTTGCATTCAATGGCTCAGCTGAGTTGCGCAATTCAACATCGATATGTGCGTTGAGTATCTTAATCATGATCGGAGCTCGGAGAGAGAGGTATAATCTAGCTGTTGACAACGTCTAAAGGAGCATTTGCAGCAGCAGCAGCCATGTTTATTTGATCTATGAATCCTCCATCACCCGGACTGCGCCTTCGACATAAAGGGTAACCATAATTATTGGTTTCGGTTGCTAAATAAAACATCTAGATGGTGATTCTTGGTGCACTTGGCGATTTTCATGCACGGATGTCGTTCATTGTGCAGAATTTCCATTCTTCTTTCGGGTAAGAAGCATGTAGTGACGTCATTATAATTTCCGCCATCTTAATACAGATGGAAGTTTTGGAACAGATGGGTCTATATTTGAACCAGATTTATAGCTGGTTACCCGTCCGTAGGTTAGGTTAGGATGAAATTTGTGCGGTTCTTAGCGTAACCCGAGAAACACCACGGGAAGATGATCATGAGATCGCTGGTGGGCATGTCTTAGAGCATCTGAATCTAACCTTTGTCGTTTTTCTTGCAAGAGCTCATTTTCTCGCAAAGAACACAATCCTCTTGCTCTAGAAGATTTATTCGAAAGTTTACTCTTTTTTCTATTAGGTATGTTGATGAATATATTTTTTAAGTCCAAGGAAGGGAAAAAAGCGGCGATTGAGTTTTGAAAAGGCAACGGGAGGATTGAGTGAATGTAAGTTAACTGCACTTTTACACTTTTAAACATATTTTAATAACTCGTAACGTTTATGATGTGGGAATTGGTCTAAAAAACTGTTCGAAATCGTAATAAAATTCAACGGGTGTGAAAAATATTGAACGAATTTTATAAGAAAACCACAAAGCCTGAATAATACTGTCCGCATAGTCATTTGAGGAGTTCGTAACCTAGTATGATATTCGTTGACTTTCCTTCGATCGTTCGTATGATGTGGGAATTGGTCTAAAAAACAGTTCGCAGTCGAAATGAGAGGCAGATGGTTTCACTACGTGTAATATATCTGAATATTAAACGATAATAAACAACGCCGTGTTTGTTGTAGCAACAAAGGCATTATTGCCGTTACTATTTACTGCACGTAAATATTCTTTCACGTTTAATTACTTTATGTGTATCGTTTACTACAGAAGTGTTTTCTTATTTAAATACAGTGCCCCTATGAGAGCTACTTGAGAATAAACATTGAAGAGTACACTTGTTGTAAATATGCATTGAATTTATCGATTACCCCCCCGAAGCAATCTATCATGAGGCTCTTGGGACTCTGGGCCCATCTTATACAGATTTTCTATTTACGTGCTATCATGGGTGTGCAGTAAAACTTAAATGCTTGAGGCGTGAATATTCTTTGAAAATCAAATCTCTGGTTGTCAAGGAAATATGCTATTGTTGATTTTAGAGAAAAATGTGAGATTTTTCAGAAAAAAAACATGATATTCAGACAATTACGAAGCGTAAAAGAAAATCGATTGAAAGAATTAGAAACTTCAATTATTCAGCCATCCGTTAAAAAACATTCCAGCCCTCTATCTTGAGTGAAAGTAATTTTAAAAAGCAAAAAATTAAACCACTTCACCGAACCCAATGCTTAGCATGGACCACCAGAGGGGCCCTTTGGGGGTCCTGAGGGATTTTTAATATAGCCTATGTCACACCCAGATACATTTTCTCACTATATGCCAAATTTCAGCTCAATCGGTTCAGTAGTTTTTGCGTGATTGAGCAACAGAGATACAGACACCATTCAATTTTTATATATTAGTATGAGGATGATATTTTCCTCTATAGTCATTCACTCTATGCACTTCACACTCCACTCTGTGCAATTGCTGATGTAATTTTTCCTATGCCTGAAGGTTTTTCCCTAAAGTAGCGTTTTGTTCTTGGGAAATTACTGACCGAAGTCTTAAATTTCTAAGGATAAAATATCCAGAAAAAAATCCCTTGATTTAAGGGAATTTCCTTAGGAAAGAAATTTATTCATAGGTAGTTTAGACTTTTTCCTTTGCTTTTCCCTTTGTCCTTGGGAATTCTTATAGGTAAATTTCCACCAAGGAGGTTGGTATGAAAGTGATAAACCTCGTTGACGTGAATATTATACCTCTATGCACCTATTTGGAACACACTCTTACATGGCAGTAGAGCTTGGATGATTACTGTAGCGGGACAAGGAAGGTGGGAAGTAATGGAAATGTGGTGTAATAGAAGAATGACTAAGATCAAGTGGATGGAGAGTATCACCAATGAAGACGTGCTACGAAGAGCCGGAGAGAAAAGTTGAATTAAAACTCTGCTTAACAGAAGAGGCAAACTAATTGGACACATTCTGCGACAGAGTAACTGGAAAACAGAATGGGAAATAGAAATAAATGGGAAGAATCAACGAAGAAAATCAAGGACAGAGTACGTGGAGCAAACCATGAGTGACGTTGAAATGGATACACCTGGGAGAACACAACGGTTATCTGAGATGAAAGAGCGAGTGGTGAGCTGCTGCAAACCAATCTACGGATTGAAGACTGCTGACGATGATGATGCACCACAAATTATTCCGACGGAGAATCAGATTGGTTTTCACGCTCTGGTTGGAATTCATTGTGGGAGACTCGGTAGATTAGAACGATTATTTTTTTCGATGCGTCGCATGACTACGAAGATCTACACTTGCTTCTGCTCTTAAAGGTAGTTGCACCGTAAAATGACTTGAATGCCATTTAATTCATGCTCTGGCTATTTATAGAAAAACGTGTCGTAGGAACATTTCCGCAACATTTTATCTTCCCACGCTAATTTTATCGCGAATTGAATCTCAAGTCACATAGTGTTCAATGCGAGAATGGGTGAAACATGGAGAATTTTTTCTGTCTAATATAAACTCCATGTGAGCGAAAAACTGTTCTTCATAGAAACAGAAACTCCCGGGCAATTGAATAAAAATAAAATATAGGCACCTTACTATTTTATTTCTTGAGTTATTAGAAATCACTACAATAATTGAAGTCAAAAGTCGGTAAGTCGACGTAAATGGCGCTGCAGTCGGCTCTTAAGACTGGAAGAAAGAGTTCCTCAAAAATGTAACCGTCGTGTATTTGGTCATTTTGTACCTTAATTTTGTTTTTAACAGTTAAGATATGCCGTCATTGAAAGCAGATTTTTTTAACGAGTCAAACAGAGTGGTGGAATTTAGTATTTGTTTTGACTCACACAGTCGCTTTGGATCCTCCTTAAAATGATCATTGCGGCTTTACCTCCCGAGGATCGAGTAGTGCGTGAACTACAGCAAAGTCATTCCCGCTGAATGCTTGGGGGAAATATTTGGAATACAATCGTCGTGGTAGAAAAGGTCGGTTAAATCCCGCCAAATTATGGCCCATTTCAGTGAGCCTAGACTATTTTTACAGTTTAGGTAGGTATCAAATTAGCGTCAGCGATCCTCATTATCTCCACGCATCGCTACCCGTCTTAATTGAACTTTTGATGAATGTGCGCTTTCGCGGGTTTAATAATCCACATCCACGCTTGCCTATTAGTGGCAGAAGTTTGAAACTACTCTGGCCGATGAAATTCGCGCGAATGAGATAAATATTTCCGGTTCTCCGAAATTTGAAGTCTGGTCATATTTTTTGGGATATACCTCTGATATTTGGATTAATAGACGACCCTTTCTTGCATCAAAGTCCAGCTAATGGATGTGTGTGGCCTAAGATGTATATGAATTTTATATGGATGCTAATTTTTATGTAGCCATTCGTATTTGAAATTTTCGTAATCCTCCTCTAATTTGCATGTAATTCAACGTAAAGGATCAAACCATTCTCGTTCATTGCGTTGAGCAAAGGAAATTAAAAATATTATTTCATCAAATTGTAAAAAGCCAGCCGAATTTTGCAAGGAAATACATATACATCGATTTGCTGGGGGCGATACCATTCGGAGACCCCATCCCCCTGGGTTCCCGATGACGTATTCTTTCCACATCGACAAGCACGCGTAATTTTTAAGAAGAAATAATTCATCAATAGTACAACATTTTATTCCGATAAAATTCATGCCCCGTGTGTATTTAAAGTTACGTACTTCAAATAAACATAGTTTTTAAAAATAATGCATGTTCCCCATTGTGCTTCGTTTAAGTATTTTAAGGTATCAGGTCAGCTGATGTGGCATAACCTTAGCTATTAGAGTGCTTAAAAAAATACAAGTTTGCTCCTAGTTCTGGGATTAAATTAAATCTTTCGTCAAAGTGAATCCTCGACCGTTTTCTTCGGTGCTCATGTGCCCTCGCATTTCCTGTGCCGGATGACTGATCCGGCCGTCGCGTGATAATGGGTTTTCCCGCGAGATATCAGAATGTATGCTTTTACAAATGGAATTAATTCAGGCGCTGGAAAATAATTTGGAACCACTGTTAACTCTAGACAATTGCGCGAATTTAACGAAGTGCGCTGTCAAAAAAATTATGACACCATTCGTGTCAATACCAGTTTCACTGAATTCATTTTTACTTCCATTTTTTCTTACCCCGTCCCCTTGTACTTCGTCTACTCCTTGACCCGAAAATTTTAATTTTAAATGAATCATTCTTGTTTACTATTAGTTTATTTATTATTAGTTTACTGCTATGAGTTTTAATAATTACTATTAGTTAACTATTAGTATACTATTTCCTTATTATTTATTCTTCAGACTATCCGGAATTCTCTAGGGAAAAAGGAATATTTGTGTAGGTTTATCCTTAAAATCGCGGAGAAACTCAAGCTTACATAGGGAAACAATTATTTTGGCCTCGTATTGATGCTGTACGCGGAAGGAAAAATTATTGAAAAAAATAAAAGAAGCAGAATGTGAGTTGATATCAACACACCCAAAGCTTTATAAATGACTGTAAAAAACTGAAAACGGAATAAACAAATTCATTTGTGCAAAACCCCTGTGTCTTGAAATTTTGGGCACTTACTTTGTACTACTAGAGCCTAAAATTGTTCAGATATGATGCTTGTGTTTTTTTTCATTTTTTTTTTCATTGTTATAAACAATTAAACAAAAGCCATTTTTTATGTTTATTAAATTGCGGATCAAACATTAGACGAATTTTTATAAGGTTAGGCTCATTGTTTAGGTTTTTTTTAATACGCACAACTTTTGTTTTATGCGCTATCCGGAAAATTCAGTATCTTTTTATTTCTCGGAAAAACCACTTTTTCATATCTAAAGTGTTAAATAAAAATTGTTCCTATAGTTTTTTTCTGACACCAAAGATACCATTTATTACCACTATCATTCTGAATATTTCCATACATCAGATCTCGAGTATCGATACTTTGCATAATCAGATGCTTATGGACATAATCCAACTTGAATAGTTGGAGCGTTAGTTGAAGGTCAGTCATGAAATATGTATCTTTTTCTCTTAATTGAGAGTGGCATCATGCTGAAGTCAAACCCCCAAAGTCTTCTACTGTGAGCCACTCCACTTCGTCTGCTTTCGCTCACTCTCGAGGCGTTCAAAATCCAGGGAAAGTTTGTCATCGCGACTTCCCCTGAGCCCTATCCGTCTTCCGCTGGAGGAAGTGCATGATGTCGTCATAATAATTCATGACATCACTTTCAACTAATGGTGATGTGTGCGTGCCGAGAGCTTGACGAACTCCGTGACGTGTTCTGGAGGAGAGTGGTGACACGTAACAGTTCGCGGAAAAATGTAGCTGTTGCGTCGAGCTGCTCCACTTCAGAACTATCCTCCATTCACTGACTACTGAGCTGTGACTCACCATCTTACATCATTGCGTCATGGAAATAAATGTGTGGATGGGGAATAACCAGATAAATATAAAACCAGAGGGGACAGTCGGGGATCGGATTAGCACGTTGGCCAGAGTACTAAGTTCCGACGCCTTGGTCACTGTTTCGTATCCCAGCGGTGGAGGAAATCATCGAGGTGAGCTCTCTAAGTACAATACTCCGTCCGTCGGATGGGTCATGAAATCTTGGCCCTCTTGACGTCTTTGGTTGAAAGCAGTTTCATGCTTGCGCCGTACTTTTCTCTTCCCTTCCACCCGACCTTTCACTCCTATCGTAACACCTTTCCTCCCATTCTGAAGCCGATGCACGGGATACTGATTTGAAATACAATGATGTTGATGATGAGAGCTGTTCGTAGGAATTTCGCCAGTAGTGCGTCCTCAATAAATGTATAAATTCCTCAGAAATATGTGAAAGAAAATTCCGGTTATTATTTTAAGGGTCACAATATGTCAACTTGATAATTTCTTATTTTGAAACTACATGTGCGCACTCTGACTTCGACCTCCTGTGCACCTAATTTCAATTTTATTTCAGCTCGTTTTAATGGTCGTCGTTTTTTCAAGTTTATTGTATTTTTATACATATAATTTCAATATGAGGGGGCTCAGTGAAGTGGAGCGCTATCCCCAAATGGTCGTTTGAGCGTTTTTATCATTTGTGTTGTTCATTTTATTTATTTTACCAATAAACGGCATGCACCAATTCACAAAAATACAGAATATGGGACTATATTTAAATTTTTTGTATGTATTATAAATTTTATATAGAATATGGAACATTTTAGGTACGATTGGCCAAGAAATAGCAGCAACAGCTAGCTAGATTATGGAAATCAAATGTAGAAAAAAGAACACAAGACAAATAAATGTTAATAATAAAAAATAAAAATTTCCGGTGATAATATAACAGCTAATGTAATGAAATTCCAACACAGTATATAGCATTATGAAAAAATATGAAGTTGAAAAGACAATATTTATTTCATATTTATTCTTTTAAAAAAAGTATTTGAGCTAAAAACAGTGAATCTGTTTTTATCCAAACCTACCATAATCGGCATGTCACCTCTAGTTTTAATAATAACAGTCATGTTCGTTGTTTATCAGATAGAATTTTTTCATTCGAGTTTCTCTTCAGTTTTGTCCCACAATGCCCGACAAGAATTGCGGTCAAACTGTTTTGCCTCTTACATGTATGCTGATCGCTACCTAGGTCCCATGTGGAAGGCCTTATTGTGAGTGCATTGTTCCGACCGGTAGGACGTTAGGTTTCTTGGTCGTGGATTAGTTTATGAATAAAACGTGTGTGCCACAGCACTTATCGATAAGCGCAGGTTAATGGCATCGTTTGGTTTCTCTCTGCCCTTCTCACAATATCTTAACTCCCACCAGTCTCAAATTACCAGTTGCTAATGGAACAAAGGGCCACAGTCAACAGCCTCCCCTGCAATTCGATGCTATGAATATGTAACCCAACGTAGCCACCAAAAATTGGCTACCTTCGAGTAAGCCCAGCTTTATTTACAGCAGCGGGTAACCAGCGTAAAAGCCTCCCTACCTTCCAAACGTGTAATCATGCATGTAATAAGTTATTTTCTATTAATTTCACTCAGGAGGGCAGCTAGAATTTTATTCTGGGGTGTTTCAAATCCATCCATCGCCCTTACTACCTCCTCCAAGTCGCAAAATTGGATACATTCTATGAAGAGAAAGTAAACTATAGTTTTATTTTCCAAAGATAGAGGAGAGGTTCATATTTTGGAGAATATTTTCTTTATTTTCACTGAATTAAAAATTTAAAAAAAACTGCAGAGAAGCCGAACATGTCAATTCATTCAATCATTTATTATTTGGGGAGGCGACCTACAGCTTTGGTTATAACCGCTATTTAAGTTGTTTGAACGAAATTTTTCCCTAGTCATAGTCCCCTAGTCATTTAATAGAGACCATATTCGAATTTTATGTTTCAATTTCAGCAGCTGTAAGAAGCATAAAGCTAATACCGTAATATTAATGGTGCGAAAAGTTTGCTTTATGTGACTGAAATTCTTGGTAATTAACTAAATATGCATAAATAAGTCTTTAACTTGACTAATTTTTTCACGCCGTACGGTAAAAACGCCTTCGCAACCAAAGATTTTTGCCGATTATGTAAAAATCACTGCGGTGAAAAATTGATTTTTTTTAAAGTTGAGAATTTAAGACAAACTACGCACAGTTCAATTTCTGACTGACCATTTCCATGGATAATGACTGGTATATTTTGGAAAATATATCAAAAAGTATAGTAGTAAGTGGTTGATATTTTTTCATCATTGGAAAGATGGTATCTTTTTCTTTATAATTACTTAAGATTCTCGAGTTTTATTTGAAGTGATCTCTTGCACAAACTACCTTGAGGATATGTGGCTTGGTTGGTAGGGGAATGATTTTATGAGTAATAGAGGAAGGGTGGAGAGAAACCCGGCGTCTGCATTATCCTCCTTTGAACGAAAGGCGCCTAGGGGAACACTATTTAACGACCCATCCTACGAGCGGAGTTTTGTGCTAGAAACGCTCTCCACACAGCACCCAAGTAGGAATCGGGATTCCAATGAAAAATCTCCAATACTGTTGGGACTCGAACCGGGCCCCTCAGGATGGAAAATAATCTTCAGAATGAGTGAAAAGTCCTGTGTAAACCTTTAAAGTGTGTAGGCGTTGGATATAGTTGGAGAGGAAGTAAATTAAATAAAAAATCTTAGTGGTGGAGGCAGCAAAAGTGCCTGGACGACGTACTCTTAGGCAACGACGTGTTGAAGGGGGTGATAGCGGGAAAGGATGTTGGGCAAGTGCGAAAGGGAAGGGAGAGTAGAATAGGAATTTTGAACGGTATTGAGGGATGCAGATATTACGGAGAGTTAATAATGGATTTGAAACTGGGGAAATAAATGGTATCTGAAATAAACGTTGGAGAAGAATTTCCCCGAGGTCGAGGAAATAGTAAGCAGGAGTTTAATAGGCGTAACAAGTTTTGGTAGAGTGGCTTAGGTGATAAATTATTCATATTTACCCATTAGGAGTTATATGTTGATCCTTTGTTTTAGAAAGTTGCATTAATATTTTTTTACCAATCAGAAGACGCGTTCCCTCCCAAATCAATACTAGGGCTATGAGAGGGATTTTATATCCCAAAAACCCCCTCGCCTCGCCGCTGTTGTCGTATTTTATTACTAGTGAAAATAATAAATACATAAATAAAACACATAAGAGTGAAAGGAGTGAGGAACTCAGCCAGGCCGAAATGGTGGCAAGGCGAGGAAGACGCATGCAACACGAGGATGTAATAAATGTAACTCAAATGCATAATCCAGGAGGGACTGGCTCTTTTTTGTGGATGCAAATTTCAGGCCATCAGTGATACCATGGCAAAAGCGCACGAGTGATCTAAATGAAAATATCCTCGTGGGTTTTCCTTTTTTGAGGAAGGAATAGACTGAAGAGTTTAACATAGGTGAGAGATCTTTAAAATGTTATTCATGAGGGAACGATCGAAGATAAGATAGAAGCAGGACGCGTCCTTTTCTTCATGTGATGAGTCATGCCCAGACCTATGCGGGCATGAGAATAGAAAGCCTACTAATCCGGTAAATTGGAGGCACGTACATCAAAGAAGAGTGGGAGAAGATGAAAAAAATGGGAGAGAGCTGGGTAGAACTACGAAATCTACATGCTACGTGAAGGGGACTAATGAGGAAAGTCGATTTCAATTATGGAAACGGCATAGCAGCAGGAGGAGATATTAATTTGCTCCTTATTTGATGATTATTTCAGTCTTTTTTTCAGCTGGCGGAACAGTTTGTCTCCATGTTCCATGGAATCGAATTCTGGAGAGACCCTAGCACTCCGTTTTAAAATTTCCTAAACCGAGTTTGAAGCATAATACCTCGAAAACTAGATAAGCTACTTCTACCACTTTCAGAAATAATTAGAGAATAGTATTTTCTGCGTTGATTGATAGTAATTACTTTGTTAAATACTGAAATTGTTTGGAATTATTATCTTAAGAACGAAAAAAATACTAATTTTTCGAACTTCTAAACGAATTCGAACGTGTTTGGTGCTTCATTTTACGAAACTAGGAAAAAATAGGAAAATTTCCTGCCTATACTTTGCAACAAAAGCCTTTGCAAGTACTCGTTTGATATTACACACCATTGATGTTATCCGTTTAGCTATTATTAAACAATTTAAACAACTGCATTACCTCCTGAACCGCGCCCCACGAAAATTGCCGATTGTTGCCATTTTTTAGGTCTTAACTTCAATATAATGAATCAATCATAGCCATGAGACTGGAATAACCAAGATATTTTATAACTTTCAACATTTATTCGCGGAAAGCGGGTTCAGAAGAGGCTGGAATATGCCTGAAAGAGTAAGTAAGTAGTCGCTAGCTCAAAACAGCAGTGAATCTGGCAATAAAAATCCCTAGTGATTATGAAAATTGACTCACTGGGAGCTCATTACGTTAATTCACATGGAGGTGAGCCGAATGAAACAGCAATTACGTCAGTGTGAGTCAGTTACAGAGCAAACAATCCTCAGCGATGTGAATCCTTCGTTGGCGCCGACGTAAATTTTTGAATCGTGGATAATTTTGTGCAAATAGTCAATCCCGTTCGAACCCGTTCCCTGCCAGCTCCCTCGGCGCAGACGTAATGTTCAAGCTGTGAAATAAAGAGGTAAGAGCCGATCGATATATTTATTTAATCTTGCTCTTTTTCGGTGAACAAGGTCGGCTGCGGTATAGCCACGGTCGTAATGTCACCTATCATTAATCAGAAGGAATAATGGAGACCAGCTTGGCTTGCGGAAAAAACATCGATCAGTCTTGCTCACGTTATGTTTCTGGATTTACCTTTCCCGTCTCAATACGCCTTTACTATGGATTTATACCAGTAGTACCAAGTGGAACTATACCAGTAGTACCAAGTTAAAATAAAGCCGTTGAAATGCAAATAAGATTTATAAAACATTTAAATTCATCATAAACCGTGTATTTTCGCCAGTCTATTTTTCAAGCACTTAAACGTAGGTACTTTATAATAAATGGAGATTGCCACATTTAATTTTTAATGATTAAAAAATATATTTTCAAGTATTAATTAAGTTAATAGATTGTGGCGTTACGTTGTGGAACGAGGAGATATATTTTATTATAAATCATAATGAAAACACAGTACAAGTCCACTCTGTTTTTATTGCTGTCGACCGGTTTCGACGACTATTGCATCAAGACGAACAGCACCCAACGTCTTGTCTTGATCGTCGTGAAAATGACGCTATACTTGTTGAGACCGGTCGAGAACAATAAAAACTGAGCGGAACTGTACTATGTTTTCATAATTATTCATTAATTAAATAGCTTTTAAAATACGCTTGAAATAGTGCTATATATTTACTAATTTTATCATTAGCTGCGTAGCGTTAGATATATTCGATGCATTATTCTAGTTTCTCTAATTTTCAGGTTACCCACGTCTATTCGGACGAAACATACTAAGCATACTCAAGGGTAGGTAAGGGGTTGCAAGTCCTTCATTCACCGTAAGAATCCAGAATTTGACAATGCTCTTGAAATTCTCTCGGTGTTGGTTTTATCTGAGTTTCACTGGATAAGACGATCGCCATAGGGAGTTTATGTTATTAGAAGGAGCGATTGTGGGGTTTCTGAAAGCCAGTTTATCACTGATTGGGTTTCAGGAGATCCTCTAGAGAAAAGATTAATAATTTATTTCTTCTGCCGCAATTTAAATTGCCCATTTTTATTAACCGTCTCGCCCGTCTTCAGTTTTTGTGTAGGTAACTTAATGGAGGAATGTGTCATCTTTGATACTTCTTCTGTAAAATGTTTCAATCTTCTTTCTGTAAAAAAAGTCCAGATACCCAAGTTTAAGATGCTCTATCGTCTATAGGAAGGAACGGAATTCAATGCTGTGAAATGCACCTATAAACTTATTATTGTACTTATGAAATTGCGATTTTAAAGTGAAAAGGCCAGAGTTATTCTTAACAGTTTGCTGAAAACGACTTATCTGAATGACAAAAATCGCTCAAGTTGTTGTAAAAAGTGTGAAAGAAAATGCTAACTTCAAAGAGAATGACTCGATTGAAACTTGAGTGGGACTTTTGTGTGCCCTACAATACGGGTACTTAGAAAAAAATAGTTAAATATTGCCAGCTTTATTAAAGACCAGCAAACTTTTGGGAATAAATCTGACTTTCTGGCTTCAAAATCGAAAGTTAATACGGTAAAAGTAATAGAATACCATGAGCGATTAGTTTTTACGTGCCAAAAATCATGACTTTATGCTATTAAAATTCAGCAAAAGTACATCTTAGCTGACTATAATGGTTATAGCACATCCATAGACGTTGAAATAAATAAGCTCTGGGATGATTTTTTTTTCTTGATTTAGTTGCATATCTTCATTTGAAGATAGAGGATCTCCAACACTGGTACATATACTTATCGACTTTATTTTACAGACAGTTAATAGATCGTAATAAACAATTCAAAATATTATCATACACGTGCAGTAGGATTTTTTTGCCCAGTACTTCTATTTCCTCGGCCTTAAAAAATACTTCATATAGGTTAACGCATGCGTTTGATAATTTTAAGGACCTTTATACTCTTAGCACTTGATGACTTAAAACAGTCCAAGGGCTGTTTTGACGCCTCATCCCGGCTACCTATGCATACGTGGGTGCTCGAAGGGTTGCATAACACCTGTTGTCCCGTCAACGCACGTTTAGGAGGAAATGCCAAAGGAGATACATTTAAAAACCGTTTACGCAGAAAGGGTCTTCACTTTTCGTGGTCGTAAAGATTGTGGATGGGACACTCTCTCTATCTCTCTTTATGTGTGTGAATTTCCTTGGTAAGGAAGATAGTTCCCATGAGCACTGTGCCCTCATCGCACTTCAAAGCAGAATGCCTACATTTTTTTCGGAAGTTTATCGCTCAATGGCTTTGATAACTTTTTCCAAGAGAGAATTCCATTCATGTGTCGTTTATGAGTAACTTCGGTAATATTTTCCAATCATTGCGGTGGCACAAATGATATGGTACGCAGTCACGCGCAGGGGTGCGAAGATATACACCAAAGACGGTGAAATACGCCATGAAAAAATCATTTGACTTGACCGGGATTCGAACCCGGTTCTCCCTTTTGCCGGTCAGGTGTGTTTTTTCATGGCGAATTTCACCGTCTTTGGTGTACATCGTTGGTAATATTTGTTGAAACATTATTAGGGTTATTTATATGTAGGTACCTAATCGATTTGTTGATTCATTTAATGCACAATTGAGATTCTTCAATTTGCCATATTGGAGTTGTAAACTGCTGTTGAGCTGAAGATTTCGATTTACTTTTGTCATAATGTTATCCCATAATTCTACCCTCACCTCTCATCCTCCATTCTTTCCATTTCCTTTGTCGAAAAGTAAGATTGTAAATCTCACTAAAAACTTACATATTCAGTATTGAGAGGATAAAATATTGATGCCATTTATATCATTTTAGTAATTGATGGACCATTTGATGGATCTTGAAGGGCATTACTGAAAAAGAGTAAACAATTCTTCCTCTTGCCATTATCCTAGTCTATATGCAAAATTTAGCCTATTACCTGGCTCTGTGTTAAGGAATTTTAGTTTCTCTTGAAAGGTAGTGTCTCAAAGCAGTTAAGCAATAACCCTAGTTTGCAAAAAGTCGTAAAAATTATTTTACAGGTAAATCTAATTGTATTGATAAACTTAGTGTGTCAAAAAATATACCGTAGACTTTGGAAACCTACTGGAAATAAAAATTCTGTTCTTTGTCAGATGCAATTGTAGTCAGTATTTTTTGAGATACTATGATTACTCAGGTGAAACAATACTTGAGATGAGTAATGAAGGCTTTTTTAGCATCATTCTTCAATCAAATCAGTCAGTACACAGTCTTGATCCATTCTCAGTGAGTGATTAGTAGTATCTAAATCTGAAATTTAGTATATTATTGCTGTATTTGCCTCTTGGTTTCCAAATGTTTAATGTCATTGCATTTTTGGGATGGTTAGCCAAACCAGTGTAGTTGACTAATGTATTCATCTTTCTTGTTATTTCAGAGTTATGGAATCCATTACAAAAGGGAACAAGAAATAGAAGTCATAACTTATGTGGATTTCGTAGACTATGATGGTCCAGCCTTCCGTGCTGGTATGCGTGAAGGTATGTACAATTGGGGGGGGAACATTTTTCTGCAAGTTATTATATTTGGTGCTGTCAAACTTTAAAATTTTTAGCTCCTTTATTCATTACTGAAGCAGCCTTTTAGGCCAATTTCTGTGGCCTGAAAGTGAATTTACAAGCTGTTATAGATTAGAAGGATATTTAATGTAAATTATCTCCTATGGAATGTAGATGTTTTTTATGCAGAATTGCTACATTTAGAAAGCTCCAGGTCCTTATTCATGCAAGGAATTTTATTTGAGTTTTACATTTAAACAATGACCCTGAAGAAATAGACCCAATATGGAATTTATCTTGGTTGACAAATCGGAAATGTTTTTTTGTAAGTATGTACATATAAGCTTTCTAATGCCACCCTTCCATATCTCCATTTCATTTTATTTTTTTAACGTAACTCATTTTAAGTTCTGTGAAATTTTTAAGACTAATTATTTTTAGAACATAATAAATGCTACTGAGAAACATGCATAACTGAAGTTAAGTATTCAGAAACTTTTTATTTATTTTGCCTCTGGTTTAAGACTACAAGTTTGAAGAAGTAGAAGAGCTTGGACTCTTCAAATGGTCCCTGCTAGTTGGAGGGTTATTCTTGCTCCTGGTGGGGTCACCCATGCTAGATAGATTGAAGTGTGTGAGCTAGATGAACTGCTCTCCCCACAGCATCTGTTCCTCAGAGAGACTCTCACAAAGAGGCATCTGGCCTCATTGAGGCAGCCATTCAAGTGATTGTGTCCAGTATAAAACCCTATTGGAGAAGGCATTGGGGAACCACCCCATTAATATGCATCCCAAAAAAAATTATTTTTATTTATTAATTATGTTTATTGTTCACCAAACATAAAAACATAATCACAGGCTAAACTCATGATGGAGCTGAACAATATAATATATATATATTATAGAGGTTGGATTAGTTAGTTGGCTAGAGTATGCACTTTTCATGCAGAGGTTTTGCATCCCAGCAGTGGTGGAAATTTTTCTACAGTAATCTGATCCCTACTTGGGTGTTTTGAAGAGAGCCCTTCTAATAGAGAACCATATTTGTGGGCATCAAGGAAACTGTTTTTTAATCGTAATAAGTCTCTCAAATTTTAAATGCGTCTTTGAGGCCAAAGGTTAGTCTTCATAGGTCTATACCACGGAATTATATTTGTCTATATTAATTCTAGAGGCAGGTTATCTGCACTACATAGTTAAATGAACTCCTTTATATGACCTATAAACTAAGATAATTAATAAAACTTAGTTTAGAGAATAATTTAACAAACTATCTTAAAAATAAAAAATAATTGTGCAATTGTATGTCTATTATATTACTTTTTCCCAAAATGTTACTCCTCAAAACTGGGATGTCTCCTTGATGCCAGTGCATCCTCGACATTGGTAAATATGGTACTTAATGCCTTGGATGGAGCATTAAACCATGGTCTCCTTGCCATCTTTCATTAAGAGTAGATTAATGCCAGTGGTGGGGTTCACTCCTCCCTTCTTCCCTATCTTACACTCATATCCTGACGCATTTCCTTCCAGTCTTAAGTGCCAACTCTTGTAGAACAGACTTGAAATACATTGATTAATACCAGGGAATTAAATCCTTGCAATCCCCTGGGCCTGGGGTAGAATTTTGATGAGTACCTCTATGTCGTTCATATTTGTTCTTGATAACTGATGATTTTGTGCCTGTATTCATCTATTTTACATCTTTCAATTATTATGGCAATCTTTTGAAAGTATATTTTTATTGCCTAAATATTCCATTAAAACCCTCATTAACAATATCATAATAGGGGTATACACTATGCATCCATTTTAGCAATTTACAGTGGAAAAGTATTGATTTCTGCCGTAAAATGAAGAATGACTGCTCCATATTTTTTTATTGTTCTTTGCCCGGAAATCTCTTTCCTTGTATGTTTAGTCAATAGAATAAATACTCTATGATTTGACTTACAGATTTTTCTAGGAGACCTGTGGTTCTGCTCAAAGTTTTGTCAATTTATTGAACAGATTTGTTGTTGCCTCTCATGAATAATGCCTCTCATGTTGTACTTTTTGTGTGGCCATAAATTGATAAAAATTATATAAAATTATTGAAAAAACTATCACTTGGAGGTCTTTAATTATGTTGTAGCTTCATCCATTGAGCTTAGATTCCCTGGAATTTTACTTACTCCTACCCTCTTTGTTCCATTTTCAAGGTGATGTCATCTTATCTATCAATGGGCATGACATGGAGAAAGCAGATCATAAGACACTTGTGAGCTTTATAAAGAACTGTGATAGCAGAATGAGGATGGTGGTGTTATTTGAGGACTGTGTGAGAAAGGTAATGTATGCCATCCCTTTTTTAAATTATGTATAATTAATTTCGTTCACAAGTACTAGTTTCTTTAAAACTTTTTCATATCATGAAGAAAACCTTAGTTTTTCTTTCATGATATGTATTATCTTAATATTTTTCAGCCTCCTCAGTTTTATCAAAAAGTCTTTGTTTACTTGCCTTTCATTGTGTGAATATATTATTTCTTCAATCATACTGTTTCATTGGATGTTATTTTTATAGCCTTGAGGTCTAACCCTGAATCCTTTTTTGCAGTTCTTCCATCAAATATATTTTTGGCATTATGTAGTTATTTTTCTGTCCATGTTTAAAAAGGAAAATAGCTCTTGTTTTTTTCAAGTTATTGGTCTGGCTGCAATACTACATTTTTCCATGTTAATATTCAGGTTCCCAAAAGATTGAGCTGTTGATGTTCATGTTCTATCTTTCCAGATTTAGTCTTTATTAAATTGCTCTAAGTTATTAGAAGCACTCCATAAATATATTTAATTGAAACAAAACCTATGGGTTGTCCATTTTCTGGGGTCCTAATGGCTAATGCCCTTGTTCATTTTATTGAGTCCTATAATGTACTATTTCTTCCCTTTGGGTTTGTAGGTGGAATTTTGGTCTTTGAAAAGTACTGCTATGCTTTTATGAAAAGAAAATGAGTGATGTTTCATAATGTCAAAATAATCTAAAAATATGCTAGTTGAAAAAATAAAAATTGAAACTTAAGTGAAGTCTTAGGTCACAACTTTTTCTTGTATTTTATTGATATCTTGAGATAGTTAGATAGGTAGTTAGTAGTTAATTGATATATTGGTCGCATACGAGAGCCCATGATTGCACCTAATTCAAATAATCTATTTATTTATTTTTATATCTGCATCTTTGTACCCTCCTTTGCGAACCCTTTTTTATTCACATCCAACCATTTGATTGCATTCCTCCATTCCTTTTCAGGTGGAGCTGCACCTACGCTACATCGAATTGCAGAGGCTACTCCAAGCGAAGACGACAGAATTGGACCGCCTTTGCAGGCGAGAGCGGGACATATTGCAAGGTCACTGGAAGAGCCGCAGCTTGCCTTCAGCCAGGAAACGAAACGGAGGCAATGGTAGCATCACTGGTGCTTGGGGTCCCATAATGAGGTCAGGAGATTTGGAAGATGCAGAGGCAGTGGCTGCTGCAGCTGCTGCAACGGCCACCGACCGTATCACCCGTGCCTATGCAATGGCTGGTCCTCAGCCGGGCCCAGAGTGGGTCCAACAGCAGCAGCAGTTCTATCGAGGACTCCAGCCCGGCTACGAGGGCCACCACAACTCCTCCTCGAGGGCGCACCACTCTTCGCGGGATTCAAAGGGCTCGTCGCGGGGAGAGGGGATGAGGCAAGAGGGAGGAGGCAGTCGCAGAGGAGGTAATGAGGGCAAGGCGAGAGGCTCAGAAAGGGATCGAGGCTCATGCAACCCATGTGTGCGTCATGGTGGTAATAAAGATGGGTTGGGTTTAGAGGCTTACGATCTAGCGAGTCCGTGCTGCGACCCCAGGTGTGTCCCATCCGCAAAGCGACGGCCTCGCTCGAAATCCAAAGAGGCTCGCAGTGAGTCCAAAGGTACTGTCACTCAGTTGTTGCACAAGATAAGAATCAAATTCAGTAAAATATGTTTTGCTGGTGTAGGGGGAGTTTTCTTACTTTCTATTTCTTTGGAATGATTAAATTACTTTGCTTGTCGTACCTGGACACTTTTTCATTTTTGGGCATGTAGTTGTTCATGTCTAGTGGAAAATAAATATATATATATGTATGCCTGCAATAATTATTTACACTTGATATTTTTGTACTGCCTTGATTAATTGTGGTATATATATCCGTATATATTTATACCCGTAGATACCTATAAGTAGGAATAAAGATCTTAGTTGAAAATACATCCCCTTCAGTGTAAAGTATTCTTTGATCTTGTTTCCAATCCATTATTTTCAATGAAGATTTTATCATTGGCTTCATGATTTTCATAGTTATGCAAATATGTATCTTTAGGCTATTATAAATAGTGGTAGGTACTGAGAATCCATGGCACCCAATATATGGATTCCAATCCTTAATAATTCTATGCTCATTATAGAAATTGCAAGTTGTGGGATATTTAAATTTTATGAATTGGGTTGCAAGAATAGTAAAATCATGTATATGGGCACAATGGACTTACAGGTCTGATGTGCCTTGAGGACCTCTGCCTTATCTAAATTCTAATCAAGATCATGTTTATGTTTACCTCTTCACTGCAAATATGTACTAAGAATGTCAATGTAAATTTACAGTTGCATCTAACTGGTTGAAGAATCAGGCTTTAAAGCCTTCAATTATGCGAAAAGTGATATTATTTTTTTATTTTACATTATAAATCAAAATCACATTCTTTTTGCCCATTCCTCAATTTTACCTTAAAATTTCATATTCCTTGTTTGTTGCTAAATGCATTTTTGAAATATTGTTGGTAACTGCATGTTTTCCAAATGTTATATTTTAAACCGGGATTAAAAAATCATTATTTGGGGCCACAAAAATGAAACCTTTTCCCATTAATTATGCTGCACTCGCTGAGAATGTTTTGATGTTACATTGGAAGATCTGTTGAGTTGTTTGCTTGCTTGACATATTATGGTATAGAATAATAAACGTGAATGGCTTTATTTAGATTACCTTATTTCCATAAATTTGTACTGGTTAATGAATGTAATATTTTTTCCCACTTGTTGTACTATAAACATGACTTTCCTTATCAATGGTAGAAGAATAGGCTTATGTGAATAGCCTAGTATGTTCTTTTCAAATAGTTTGTAAGTGAATTTTTCATTATAAATTATGCTTTACATATTCTCATGTCTCAATTGAGCTTTAATCTTTCGTTATGAACAAAATTCATATTATTGGTAGAATTGTGTTATTCTCATGCTCTTCATCAGGGATCTCCAAACTTTTTCCCATGAGGGTTACATTGGACACTTTTCAGCTGGCCGTCGTAAAAAAATAAATTACTCCAGATGTGTGAGTTTTATTGATAGCAGCAAATTTTTTAAACCAGTTATATTATGATATATGAGACCAAATTATCGTATACATATAGTAATGGTGATGAACAATTCTAATTCTCATATTTTATTACAAATTTTAACAAAACCATTAATGTGAATGATGTAACTTTGTTTGTGTTTTTAACATCTTACCATGCTGAAGTTCAGATTTTGAAACCTAGTTTAGGTTTCAGAATCTGAACTAGGTAGAAACCTAGAAAGTCTGTGACTTCAAGTTTTTATTCGATTAACTTTACCAGTACATATTGTGAATTGATAATTTCATTTGGTCAAAAGTGAGCTCTGTTGTCCCAAAAATGGAGATGAATTCACGAGTAAATTTCTTTATAATGTGCAAAATATTTATAAAAATCGATGAAGTTTCTTCCTTGTATTTATCTGGAAAATAAGTTCTATTGGTGCATTTCTACATAGTTCTTCTGTGGGCCAGATCAAATCATATCGCAGGCCCATGGGCCATACTTTGGAGACCCCTGCTCTAAATGATACTTGAATTGATAATTGATATGTATGCTTCATTGCTTGTCCTCATTTCTCTGTTTACAATCTTTGATGCTTCAGGAATTTCAATTGGCCTACAGTGTATTAAGACTGTTTTGCATGTCCATTCCAGGAAATAAAGAGAAAGGTAGTCGCCCACCCCCTAGTCCATGTCAACCAATGCCGTCAATGGTTACCAGTAATCAACCAACCTCACCACCATCATCCACTGCCCCAACAACCACAACTGCGGCTCACACTACTGTTACCACAACCACAAGGCCCCGAACCTCAGCCTCAGCTGCCCCTGTTAGTCATTGCAGCCTTCACTCGTGTACGTCTAGTGAGCTGAGCAGTGGAGCATCGTATTCCACATCTGTCAGCACAGATTCTCTCTTTTGGGATGCAGAAACTGGTTGGGGTCCATCAACACGTAGAGCTGGTGGTCCCGTTCCTGGTTCGATGGCCCCTCCCCCACCACCTCCATCAATTCCCGCAGTTAAACCAAAGTCATGGGACAATCTCACGACCAAAGCATTTGGCGGCTATGGTTTTGGGTATGGTTACCTCGATTCCGGTGGGACTCTGGGACCGATTGGCCGAAGTATGGCCATGCCAGGTCAAATAAGACCTCCTCCACGGGCTGGCACACCACAGCAAATGCCCCCATTGCAGCAGCAACGTCAGCAAGGTCCAATACCCAGACCCGGAGACTCTGGACAGTGGAAGTTTGTTGGGAGAGGCGGTGGGAATGGAGGGCGTGGTGGATCGATTACATGCGGTGCTCCCAAGTCAGCCGAAAGTTTACTCCTTTCCCATTATTATGAGTCCGGGGAATCTGGAATGGTTTCAGATTCGAGCTTGAGTTGTGAGTGCTTGGATGGCAGTGGATTGGTGGGTGATGATCGCCAGCTTTTTCTGAGTTCTTCAAAAAATGTGTCTCGGGAAGCCCTGCTGTACCACGCGCAAGCATCGAACTCTAGTTTGTGCAGTTGTGGAGGACCAAGTTCATCTCAGTCTCAAGGATTATCAAGTAAGGCATGCCAAACAGACATAAATAGACAACTTCATGCTATCACACACTCGGAGATCACAAGACTTTGAGCCTTGAAGTTACTAAACAAAGAATTTCTTCCATTTATATTGTTTTTTTATTGTGCTCAGAGTATTTATAGTAGCTTCAACAACCAATTGTGCAAGTGATTTGGTGCGGTTTTATGAAAATGTTTCCCCTGATAATGCAAATGGCCATAGCAAAATATATTCCAGACTCAAGTGCATTCCATAATTTATCAACCGAATATGTGATTTATTCCATAAAAACTGAAGCCAAGTATAACGATGCCATCTAAACAATTCTGAAGTGATAAAATGTTTCCTACGGATGCGACAATAATATTTTTTTCATGGTGCAGTCACAATTTTTTTTGGTTTCTTGTACAAATCCTTTTTTAAGGATTAAATTGCAACTTCCTAAATGGAAATGCAGCTTGATGGACAGTTTTATATGAATATTCTGACTACTGACTTACATTTACCCATAGCAAGCTCAAACAAATTCACATTTCAATGGTGCTTATGATATTTGCATGAATTAATACTCAAGATTTGTTTTTGTTATGTGTCATGCCCCAAGCATTTACTCCATTATTTGTACATCTCACATTTTGTAACTGCAAAAATAATTTTGCCTATTTTTGCTTACTCTTTCTAGTCCAGTGTGAACAACGATTAAACGTCAGAACTATGTGAATCTATTTTTCTGATAATCTTTGTTGAGAATCAGCACTATCATGAATGAAATACACATTTTCTTTAATAATGATTCAAGAATTATGTTTCATTTTGTGTGTTTGCTTAAGTTTAGTTACCCTTTTAATATAGTTGTACTAGGCATTAGTCTAGATTGTTATATCCATCGCTGCATCTTACAATTAGCTATCATTTGGAGCCTATGAACAATGAATTCCCAAAGCAATTGACTGTTATGTTCATCATCACTTAGGTATTGCTTGCATAAATATTATCCTTAAGGTTGTAGATTTTCGAGAATGAATGAAATAATCTGGTATACCTACATTTTGTTAAAACTATGCTACTCAATATCAGCCATTGTTGTATCCGTAGTAATGGATAGTTGAAGCAAGGGTTGGCATATTACTGTACCCTTTTCACAAAATGTAATGGTTAAGCTGTTCTGCTTCAGGGATTCCTTTGGCATTGAGTTAGCTCTTGTTCATTACAGTTTCTTCTTTCTTGAATATAGTGGTAGGATGGCTGATGAAACCGTCATGATCAAGAGCCAACTCATTGATAAGGGAGGTCCAGATGCAGAGCAGCTTTACAACTTGGGTCATCTAGGAAATCTGTGGACCAAATGTAAACGTTTGATTGTTTAATCACTTAATCAATCATCTACAACCAAAAGGTATACAATATTTGTGATCAGGAAGAAATTAGAACAAACCAGACAGACAGACATTTTTCATCATCATAATGGCCATAGTTCTACAGTTATTTGGAACATAAACACTGTAGAACTATACAATCGTGATTGTAAGACTATATATTGTATTTATTAAAAATCATATAGTGATTATGTAAATCTCTGTAGTGATTACAGAAATCGTGTAATCACTGTACATATATAGTTCTATTTCATTTTTTTCAATGGGCAAAGCACCAAGCTTCTGCAGAATCAGTTGCCTTTCTAACCTGATTCATCCGTTTCTTTTTACTCCTGGGTGTACAGCTGTAATATTTTCTGGATGTCATCTTCATTTCCTTGATATAAGATTACTTGTGTTATTTCTCCATGAAAATAGATGCCACACAATTTCTTGCAAAAATGCATAAAAAGTGTATCAATAAGCATCGGTCATTGTGGCCATGTGGAATTAAGTTTTTTAAATTATTCTTTATTTATCACAAGGTACTTGAGCTACCAGTATATAATTCCTTTAAGACCTCCTTGGAATTAACAGTGGAATAGGATGCTTGGGTAACTTTATTGGTTAAAGTACTCTGTACAAATCACGAAATCTGGGTTTGAATCCCAGTTATTTCAGATGATACTTTATTGTGAATTTGGTACATTTTTGGGACAGTGGATTTTTCTCATTTAGTTATGTATTTTTTTCTGTTTGGTTTATGCCAGCCAAAGGTTTTCTAAATATTTTTTAACCAAAGGCATAACAGGCAATAACATATGTCTAGGATTGTAATGAGCAAAAATTGTGGCCCTAAGGAACGGCTTTTATGTAATTTACAAGCAATATTGGTTGACCATAACTGTGCTTCGGAGAAAAATGTACTGTTGTGGTGTTAGTGTGGATTAGTTGTGCTGTGCTGGTGAGCAAGATGTTTGTTCTAAAACTTGCTAATTACTTTTTTTTTAAAAAGCATGGCTGTAATAAGCAACAAACTTACAATGAGTCCGCTGCTGTGATTGCAGTTTAAATCAACCTAGCTATGTATAAGATATTGTATCATTATACTTGAAAAGTACCTACTCAGGGAATTACTGCCACCAAAGTATTTGTCTTTCAGATTGTAATTGTCCCATGCTATAATCAAGCATCTTTAAAAGTTGTGGAATCTTGAAATGAAATTATGCGGCTGGAATAGTATTACATATTTTACTTTACTTGAAATTTTTTCATTGCTATGATTCTGATACAAGGGGAATGTGTCTGTAAAGTATGCCTCACTTGAGTTAAACTGAAAATGAGCAATAAACAGCGTACCAACTCGTGTCATGGTGTCTTTCACTTTTATCAAGATTTTTTTAAATATCAAAGTTGCGGATATGTTCATGTAGCATGGAGACATTTGAATGTGATGGTTAAGTGATGGCTTATTTTTATTGGAAGAAATCCTTGTTTTGCTATTTTTTTCTTCTTGGTGCTCTAAGACTTGTGTTATAACTTGTATTTCTGTGGAGAAAGAAGATGTGATGATAAAATTGTGCGCATGATTTTCAATTGTCCTAGAGAAGGCTCCTACATATTACCAAATTCAGACATCTTAAGGTTGTATCACGGTATGCCATTACACTTTTTCTTCTCGAGGAACCTTGAGAATTTATTCTGTTTTGTGAGAAAAACTTTCAAAACATGTTTACAAATTCTAGTTTCTCTTAGTTGCTTGAAATATTTCAAGTAATTAATTTTTCTATGAAATCCAGCTGATAGATGCATCATATTTCTCATATGCAATTACAAAATTTTTAATGAAGAGCATCACAAATTATTTGACCCAGGGACCATTTGTGATGGAATCCAAGAAGTGGAATGAGTTGAAATCATTCTATTCATAAGACTTTACAAGTCATAATAAAATGCAATTTTCTATTTATGATACCTATTGTTTTTACATATATAGGCACTTATGCTCAATTTCGAATAATGTCTGAGATAATTTGCTATTCACCCCCTCCTCTCACCCTAACATCCCTCTTCTATGTTAATCTATGATTCTTTTCCATCACATTCATTATATTTAATTGTTCATATCCATAATCATTAGCTCAGTAATTTAGCTAGGAGGTTACAATTAAAAACCTTTTACCCTTTTCTCAGATGGTTTGACAGGCTGGTAACAATGTGGCATTATTTTATCCAATAATGTGCCGACAGATTTTTATTTGGGCACTTTCTTCCGATGATCAACCACAATTTGCTCTCTGAAGGCAATTTTGCCTAGTGATGGTAGTACTCAGGTGGTGCCTGGGGCTAGGCGTGTATAGAATTAACTTACCAAGGGATTATGAGAATGTTGCTTTCCTATACCAGCTTTTGATTTATTGCCCAGGAATTGATCTTCATCAGAATCTCCTTTCCTGTCCTGATATCTGGTATGTAACGAGGAAAATTACTAAGTTAGAGTTTCAGTGAGGATGTTCCGGTACTAAGCTAAGAAGGTGTTTCATCTCAGGAAAGAAAATTAGTCACTGCATGAATAGGCAGCTGTAGCATCTCTAATGCATCTTTTCATTTATAAAAGGTGAAAACTCCAAATATTTGGAAGGTGCCGTATTTGCAGGCGTCAAGGAAGCCTGCAGTGGATGCATGGAGGATTGGTTTTTTTATCTCACATAAGTCTCTCAACTTTGAACTGCATCTTTGAGGGTGAACGTTACATTATTTTTAATTCTATGCAAATTCTGAAGGTAGATTATCAGCACTAATAGTAATCGGAAGAAATCTCATTACTTCAAGACAGTGGAATGGCTAGAAAAACAGTACCTAATTGATTCTGTGTACTAACGTTACCAACATGAATGACTTACGTAACTATCTTGCTTTTTAATCCAAACAAAACTTTTTTTTCCAAAATTTTGTTCCTTATAACTGGGGTGTGTCATTGATTCTGGTGTGTCCTTGACATCGACAAATATGGCAATTGAATCAGTTTTACAACAAACCAGAACCAAAACACATGCTGTGATGGTAGAGGAGAAAACATGTAACTATATACTGGGTACCTCTTACTGTCATCAGCATTACTGTCAATCGTAGAATTTTATGTAACCTGCAGCCGCAAAAATCTTTTATGTACAGAATGTAGCTATATATATTGTAGACTTACCATTGCTGTGAAAATTTGCTATTGTTTGATTGCTCTGTTGATGGTGAAATGAAGTGGAGATGGAGGAAGGAATGGGAAGGGGTCAGTGGCGTAGCTAGGCAGGGGCGAGGGGGCGGTCCGCCCTGGGCGCACTATAAAGGGGGCGGCACTGTGGGGTCTGCTGTAGGCTTTTTTATTAAACACTGTAACTTATAAAGTGCGAGTATATTTGGTGTGTATTTAAAGCATACTATATTTGAGTATGTGAAAGTATCATAATGGTGCACAAACTAGTTAACATGTATAAAAATTTAAGAGTGTGTCACTGTGCAAAATGTATTTTTTGTTGGGCCAGGGGCACCAAACTCAAGGGCCGCCCCAGGCAGCACACACACTAGCTACGCCACTGGAAGGGGTGGAGGGCAAAAGGTGCTTGAAGCTATCTGAGAGAATGTTTAATAATCCTTTTCTTGAGATGATCAAAATTATTGAAACTCATTTTCCTCTGATAATTTCTAGTTGGATAATAGGCCTTACCTCTTTCTGAGTGTAAAGCATGAGCCCCAAGCATTGAAATATGTGGTCCAATCGTACTTTAGGTGAATGATGAAATAATTTTTTCCCATTAAGTGGGTGAAATAAAATTATTTATGAATACATACGTACAGCACCTACATTTTCACATCTGATTGTGTATGCTTCTTTTTGTCACATCATAGGATACCTACATTTTCAGGAAGTATTTGAACTTCAGCCATGAAAAAAAGCATGGAAAGAAGTGTTTCTAGATGTATATTTATAAGGGCTGAGTATGTTCTCCACATTTCAATAAAGTATTCCCTCACAATGGATATCTTACAGGGACAGACTACAAAGCTCCTACATGTTTATTTGAAGTTTAAAGCATAAGTATCAACATAGAGTAAGCATATATACTTACTCTATGGTATCAACCAGATTCTATTTGTGGAACCGAGAAGAAGTTATGGTGTATAGTGGTCTGACCAAAATTACTAGTCTACTGGCCAGATAAAGATCTAAATTTGTCTTTGTGACTGCTTTGACAATAATAGGGCATGTGACACATCAGGAAATGTGTATGCATATATATAACTTCCAAATTCCTGACATTTTGGAACCTTTGGGAATCGAGACCAAAAGAATGTTTCCCGAGGATTCTCGAGAATTCCCAGAATCATCATTTTTCTTTGATTGTCATAGTTCATTATTAACGATGACTTTAACTGCAACTGCTGCTGATTGCTGAACCTTCCATATGTGTTCATACTATCAGACTTATGATACAATTTGTCCCAAGGACAGAGCGGAAACATTCTTTGAATGAAATCTTGCATCACTTATTAAATACATGTATAAAAATGACATTAATGTATATTGATGGCATTGTCACTTGGAAAGTAGGTATAACATGTCTCATTTTGATTAAGCCTTATTCATAAAGTATTATGGGCCCTTTTTATGATAAATATTAACTTGAAAATCTCCCTTTAAATTATGTATAGGATGTTTGGAGGAATATGATAATTCGTAATTCACACTTCCAAAAATGTAATAAGCACGGCCTTCTTTTTCATTTTGGTGGGTTCCTGTGTGCTCTTGTTTCCATAAAAGTAAAATCAATGCGATGTTCTTAAATTCCATTCCTTGTTTTTTCAGGGAGATGATAAAGATGGCTTGAATTAGGGCAGTGTTAAAATGGCCCTGTTTTAACCCAAAACTTTATTGCTAATGAGCATCTTTTTTACAATCTGGATTGGAAGTTTGAGGCTACTGTGTGACTTCTCTTTTTTATTTTGGATCTCTCACTGTCCTGCGCTGAAGATATGAATCATGTAAACTGGCCTATGGTACTTGCCATTTTTTTTGTTTTAGAGTTAGTCTTTCCCATAAGGAAGGGAGAGAATGCATTCATATAATTCCTCTCCTTTCCTCATAGAATGACCAATTTCCCTTGCCATGTATTTTAGTTTCCAATATCATTGGTGATTTAAATGATTTTACCATTTTTAAAGGGCAGACTTATTTTCTTTCTAGTTGCCATATTGCATCAAGGATTAGGAATAATCTTGGAAATAATGAATACACAGATTTCATCTGAGAAATACCAGAATAGTTAACAAAACTAGTCGAATGGTGGCCAGGGAAAGCCGTTGAAGCATTACAGGATGAGGAATTTTATTTTCTCACTGAAAACTCAAATCAAGAATGGAAAACTCTTTCCAAGCTCAGGTAAGGAATGAGGATTCCAAAGGAAACAAGTATGTACCTATTTGGTGTTTTTCCAGAAAACAAGGCTGATGAAGTTTTCTTGGGTTTCTCACTTGGCCAAGAAGGCTGTTGTTGCCAACATTTCAATGGCTTTCTCTGTCGTTGTCTTCAGGGCTTTGTCAAGAAGCCCTGAAGGCAATGGCCGAGACAGCTGTTGAAACATTGGCAACAAAAACCTCCTTGGTCCAGTGGGAAACCCAAGAAAACTTCATCAAGAGACAAGTATTCTCAATCATTAACTAAAAACAGAAAGTATATTTCTCAACACAAAACCAAATTAAAAACCAGCAATTCAAGGGCCAGCCAACGTTTGTGAATGTTGCTCTAGGATTAATGAAAAATTTTACAATTAAAAAATACCCAGTGACTTAAATATTGGACTCTGAAGTGATAGGATTAGGGCTTTCGTAATAGCCATTACTATTTTTTTAAGAGGAGAAAACTGAGGCGAGAAGACAAGATGCACCAAGAGCCTTGTTACTCTGCTAAATAAGGCCTGAGGGATTAGTCTCAAGGTAGACAAAGATCTATATATTGTTAGATAAATATCCAGCTACATATATAAGTAAGCATCATTACACTTACAGCTATCTAACATCCAAAGAAGTTCATGATAGTATAATAATTCGTATAAATATTCTCTGCAGAAGAAAGTTTATGCTAAAGCAATGACAATTTTTAATAATGTGTACTTATTCAAATTAAATTACTTTGGAAAATGCAAAATGTATTAAATTAAGTAAGAGAGGTAATTGGAAAAATAACCTCACTTACTTAATCTTCCACCTCTTAAACCTGGAAAAGGGGATCACTTTCTAATGACCATAGTGAATTATTACTTGCAAAGGCCTCCAATGAAATGCAAAAGCATCAAAATTTCTTTTTGTTCTCCGTCTTTTGTACTCCTCTTAAGTTATCTCTTTAGGTGGTACTATGAATCTTTGTTCGGCAAACATGCTGATATATTTTTCTTCTATTGCCAAGGAAAGTAAAAATGTGATTACCATTCTCAATTATGCTTGGCCCTTCAACTCACTATTCCACCTTAGTTGAATGAATCATTTCTGCTGTATTAGCATGTGATGCACTCAGGAGCTTGTTGCTTTACATTATTATGAGCAACTATCACTGTAATACACAGGAAATATCCAGGGTTACATCAATGGATTTGTGATTGACATAAGTGTGTACAGTTGACTTATTACACCTCATGTAAATGACTTCAAACATAAGGACCCATTGGAAAGTTGTGGGGCAAGTTTTCACACTTCTCATAAGGACTCATTGGAAAGTTGTGGGGCAAGTTTTCACACTTCCCCCAGAAAGCCATACGATTTAATTCAATTGCAGACATCTTGAAAGGGTGAAAGTTATGCCAAAGTAAAGCAAAGATATATGCAGTTCAAAGTTCATTCAAGATGTAAAATAGTCTTGGATTAATTTTGATGAATTTATCAGCACTTGTACCAGTGATATTATACTGGACCTCTGTTTGTTGTGGACTTAAGGAAATAAATTAAGGATATTGCCAATTTGCCCACTAACAGTTCAAAACAAGAGGAAAATTGTCACGTCCATTTAATTTTGAAAAAAACTCCCCCCACCCCATTTTTGTACCCCTTTAAGAAAAATTTTAATGTGCTACTTAGTGATTTTTCATGAATATCTCCAAAATGATGAAGAAGAAAATCAACCAAATTGGAGGGTGACATTTTGAAGGCCCATAAAATTTGCAACGAAATACATTTTGACCCATTCCAATGGTGCAATTAGGCTGTGAGTAATTCATTTATTCCAACCCACCAATATAGGATTTACAACTCTTAATCTGTGCATGCACAACCTCTTTCATCTGTTCCCTCAGATGTCCACAAGAACTGTGCTCTTCACTGTCAGTGGATATCAATTACCTGAAATGTATCACAATGCCACCAAAGAAAAGAAAGAGTATTGGTCAGTTAACTTCTGCAGCCAACAATAAAAAAAAGCCATCTGTGCATTGGAAGCATATGAACAACACGAGCTTCGTTTAATACAAGCCATTATCTCGTATTTAATGAAATGAACCTGTACAAAGCTGGGTAATACGTCTTGTTTTTAATATACCTATAAGAAAAGATATTTTTGTATAGTAACCTCTGTTGAAAGAGGGGCATGCCTTATTAATTCATACTTCTTGTATGCTGGAAAAAGTAACTATGAACGTGATAGGTAAGATATGAGTGAAATTTTCTGTAAAAAAAATCATTCGCCTCCACTGGGATTCAAACATGATTCTAATGGGCATTGAATGCTTTAACCAATTAAGCTACCCAGGCATCCTCTTTCACTGTGAATTCCATCTTGGCTTTCAATGAACTACATGTTCTCACTCGTACCTAATAGAAAGTGGCTTAACCCTTGTGGGTGGTGCTGCCATGTACACAAATGGGAATTATTCAGGGCATTAATAATAATAATGTTTTATTTGTCCAGAGATCAAGTCGTTACAAAGGTTACACTGATATATATACTCAGTACTCGTGAGAACATCTAGTTCCTTAAAAGCTACTTCCTTTCACTTCCCACCTCCCATATTTCTCCCCCCGGCCTTCACATCACATTTTCCCCCCCTCACCTCCCCCACTCCTTCCCCACCAATACCTCTCTGCCCTTCCCCACAACCCAACGTCATTGGTTCCCCTTCCCTCTCCCCTTTTTCTTCATTTTCGTATTTATTCTAGGTTGTCCTCATCTCGATTCACTTACAACATTGCATTGCAAGTGACCACTCCCTTCAGTTCGCTGAAGAGGGCCACCTTGTGGCCTAAATATGCGTATCCGACGCACAACCTCGTCTTATCTAGTTTTTGTGCCATTTTTTTACTATGCTCATTTCAGCTAGATTCTCCCAGAAGTTGGGCCCATTTGAGTGGGTGAGTGAGTGATTTCTTGAGTGCTTGTGTGTTTGTATTCATAAGCCAGGCATCCTTAGCAGGGTTCCATTTGCCCCAGTGAAGGATCCTATTTGGGTTCAGTGTATGTGTCTGTGGTTGTTACTGGCGAGGAAGTAACAAAGTAAACCATCACAGGGTTTTTTGGTCGAGAGGTGGTGGTTGGTCACTGGCGTGGAATTACTCTTTTTTTCCACAAACCAACACAGCAATTGTTGTGTTATTTTGATGAGTGGTGTCAATTTATTACGGCTATTGCAGATTTTTATAACTTGTTACTTTAAGAGGTCGTAGAGATCAAGTTCCCTAGATTTCAGGTGGATGATGTTTACACTTATTTTTGCACTCTCATACATCGTCTCACTGGGTGGCACCTGTTTACGTTTAATTACTTTACATTTAGCTCTAGGAAAGATGCGCTTATAATATTCTCACTCCCAGCAAAATGTTTTGGTAGGTTTTGTTTTTACGACAAAATGTGAAAACATGGAAATATTTATTCAACTCTTAAGGATTAGCTTCTCTCTGAAAAGTGAATATTTTATTCTTGCTTGGTAGAACTTGCTGAATGTGTGAGCATCATACCTTCTATTTATTTGGTATCTAAATTCTGTTGGTAAATTTTGTCAAGCTGTGAAAGGTGAAAATAATAGGTTTCATGGATGCCCAGGCAGCATCAACTATCACCCATGATGTTGGCCCAATGTTGGCTTTGTGTCAGCAAAGTCGGCCAACCTAAGCCGACTGAAAGCCGACGTTAGGCCGACATCGGCTATGGTTGGCCGACTTTGCCGACACAAAGCCGACATTGGGCCAACACCAGTTTTAAGTAGCATTGCCGACACCACTTGCCAACATCAGTACAATGCTTCATGATGTTTCATTTTGGAGTTCCATAATTCTTGAAAATCATATTATGGCCTGCACATCAGAGGGGGTGGATTATCGTTGTTTTTGGGGCTGCGGGTCACTTTTCAGGGCATCTAGGGGGTGTGGAATTATTAGAGACAGTGGAACCCCTAGGATGAAAAGAGGTAGGACATAAGCATAATTGGAGGAAGAAATTGCATCAGGAGGTAGGGCCTGTGGTTATTTGCTACATTAGTAAAAAGTAATTTTATCTCAATGGAAACTGTTATAAATGATAATGCGGTTGCTTTAACAAATATAACTTTAATGCACCTATTAGTGCGAGCACGTTTACACTACGTCTGCCTCCGGCCATGGCTACATTGTAAGAGAGCTGGTAAGTCGGTATGTACACCACCGTGCAGAGTGGCACCACTGAGCACATGACAATTGACTGACTAAATACAATAGCAGATGACAACCAAATAAAAGGAAACCCAATACAAATTGAGCTAAAATGTACAAGCACACAACAGATAACATAATACATATCAGAAACCTACCTTTATTGGTAAAGCACCTGTAATAAAAATGGAGTTCTGTTCTGGTGCTGGTGGAACTTTTGGTTAAGAGTTTTTCCCATTTTTTTGCTATTGGCATAAAATAAGAAACACTTGCTTTATTCCAAGTTTAAATAGCTCACTGCCTCTACTCTAATTGATTTTATAATATACAGCCTGTATAGTCACATGTACTTCTGCTCTGGATAGTATGGTAGGTAGGTACCACATTCAAATTGAAGGCTACAACTGTTTGAGGGAGTATGCCAGTCAATCATGAGGTTACCAAATTGATAAAATGCAGAATATTGAGGTATATTACAGAAAAGGAAGCAAGAATCAGGCAAATAACATCAGCATTAAGGGAAATTAGAGTTAAATAATTTTGGCTTAGCTTTATTTGTCGATATATGGCACCTAAGCGAGCCGGAAATATTGATTGTTTCGCTTAGAATGAACTCCAGCCTATCAAAAGAAAAATAAAACAATGGTGAAGATTAAAGCTTTCAAACACAGATAACTATGCACAGAAAACTAATGTCATAACAATCGGCCTAGGCATGGAGAGAAAAAGAAAGTTTTTGTCATTTTCATTTCAGGTTCAAAAAGAGCTTTGGAAAAATTTATTGCTGCAATCAGAGCATCATAGAGGTTAATTCATTCATTTTATTTTGGACTAGAAGTTTTCCATCTTCCAAGAAGAAGAGGGTATAGTAACATAAGCCTGAAAGTAATGAAGCACCTTGCTAAAACATCTATTTGGAGCATGCTTTTATGTGGTAGTGAAGCCTGGGCAGTAAGAGCTGCAGAGCAAAAGAGATTGGAATCAATGGAGATGTGGTGCTATCAAAGAATGATGAAGATTAAATGGACAGAGAGAATCACCAACGATGAAGTCCTACGAAGAGTTGGAGAGAAAATTAGTGTGTAAAATGGAAGCACTGAGAAGAAGAAGAGACAAATTTATTGGACATATTTTATGACCCAAAAGCTTATCAAAAGAAATACTGGAGGTGCAAATAGATGGGAAGAACAACAAAGGAAGACTAATAGACAAATAATGAAGGACGTCAAAGAGAAGAACTACGTCGGAATGAAGCAGTTAGCTGATAGGAGAGTGGAGTGGAGATCTGCAGCAAAACAATCTTCAGATTGATGGCTGCTGATGATGATGAGGAGAGGGTAGAGCTCACCTTGTACAATGCACTAAAAGGCATGTGATTCTCACTCATTCCAGGGTTGGGAACCCTGCTTCTTTTCACCATCAGAGTCCTCAAGGTTTTACCAGCTTTTAAACACATTAGTGTTTACCTGGACAGGCATCTCATTCGTAATCTCTATATGAACCATACAGTAGAGGTTAGGTCAGCCGATGGAGAATCGGGATAGGCCATGATAGGACATGGAGTAAGACAGGGGTGCCCACTATTGCCATTGATTTTTAATCTGTATTCTGAAGCAATGGTGAGGGAAGTATGGGGAGGTGAGGTGATGGAGGTAGAAATAAGGGAAGGAGGGATTCTGATAAAGTCAGTGAGATTTGCAGATGGTCAAGCATTGGCTTGTCAGTTAGCTAAGGGGTTACAGTCATTAAAAAATGCATTAGAGGAGTAGTGCAAAAGGTATGAGATGAAGATAAATCATAGGAGGTTGAAGGTATTAAGATTTTCTAGAAGGAAGAAGGCGGGGCTTAATGTAAAGGTGGGAGGCATAAAATAGAGCAGGTTGAGTAGTTTCCATATTTGAATAATATTTTAGAAGAAAATGGCTTTAGTAGTGTAGACATCAGGTGTAGAATTACCCTGGCCAAAGAGTCATTCTAAAGAGAATTGCATTGAAGAGGAGGGGGTCTGAAAAGAGATGTAAAGAAAAGACTGGTGAAAACTCTGATATGGAGAATGGCTCTTTATGAGTTGGAAACTTAGTCATTGCATAGAGCAGGGTTTCCCAAACTATGTTCCGCAGAACACTTGTGTTCCGTGGAAAGCTAATGGGTGTTCCGGGAAAACCTGGAATGATTTTATACCCTGCTACCTAAAAGGAATGGTTTAATATTTGCAAAGTAATTAAGGTGTTCCATTAAAATTTCAGAATTTACACATTGCCGGAAAAGTTTGTGAAACCCTGGCATAGAGGATGTATAAAAACTGGAGGCATTTGAGATGTGGATTTGGAGAAGAAAAGAAAGGGTCAGCTGGGTGGCAAATGAGGAGGTATTGGATGTAGTGGGAAAGGAAAGGAAGTTAGTGGTGGAGGTTTGGGGAAGGCAAAAAATATGGATAAGGCGTAATGAGAGACAAGGGCATATTGAAAAGGGATATAGAGGGGTGAGCAATAGGGGAGCATGGAAGAGGAATGAAGAGGATAAGAAATTTGGATGAATTAAGGAGAGGGAGAGGGTAGGCAGATTTTAAGAGAGACCTGATGGGTAGCCATCCATTGGAGGGAAAGTGAGATAATGTCCCAGAAATTGGGATGTTAGGTTAAGGGCTGTCCAAAAACCTACCAGTCAGATGGTAGAACACCCAAATGAAATGGCAATAGGGCTTGCCTCAATGCTACAGTTGCAGAATATCCCACAGAGGAGAATGTGAAAAATTTACAGTTATTCTGAGTTATTATGTACAAACTGAGTTATTCTGTAAACACATCTTAGGTCTACTATCTCTTTATATTTACCAGGTCCATTTTTCTACCTGTGTTTACCCTGCACAAGTTTTTTACCTAGAGCATATCTATTTCATTTTTTGTTATTAATATCATTTTCCCAATTGTCACTGAACAGACATCGTACAAAATCTTTAAGCTTACTGTGTTCTGTAGCCCTAAAGCTATATTCATTATTATATATTGTCACAGTTAGTCTTTACCTTGCCCTCAAAGGCCCTGATTATTTGATCCTATCTTTTTTTGAATCTCTGTTTCTATTATTCTGCAGTCTAAAATCAGCTTTTGTACATTTATGCAATGAAACGATTGACCATATCTCCTGATATATCATATTTTGGGGTTCTCATCAAGAGTAACATAATCTCTACCTTTGTGCATCTCACCGTATGATTCAATCATTGTACTCTTGGATTAAGAAATTTCTCCTCTTATAGAATAATGTTCAGTCAAATTATCTAAATTTTGGAATAGATAACTGAATGACAGATTAATCGCATATATGCGACTCGATATCCAGTATTTTAGCTTCAGGGAACTACTCACCCCTTGAATATATGCACGCGTGTGATACACTACCTTGCGTCACCGAGAGCTGGAGAAACTGAAAGAAAACTAGTGTGGTTATGATCTCATGGGATAATGATGGAGGAAAAACACACATGTTGCAGTTTACCACAAATAAGTTCATTTCACGACTAGTTCCGACGTACTTCGTCGTTATCAAGTGGCCACTTGAAAATGATGTAGTGCGCTTATGAACTTATTTTTGGTAAACTGCAACATCTGTGTTTTACCTCTATCATGCAACAGTTCCACCTCTTCAGCCCTGAATTTTTGCTTTATATTCGTTGGATAATGATTGAAGTGGTTTCTCATTCTCTTTTTCTAGGGTTTTTTAAAGCGTGACTTGCTCTACGTGAGATTCCGTAATCTCAATCCAGAGTAGTCTTCACGAGTAAATTTCGTCTGGCTCCTTTTGATCCACCTGGGTTCCGGTTTTCGGTTGCTTCCTCCTTTTCGGCGCCCCACCCTCATTTCACGGCCAATATTCTTACGAGGATTTACATAAAAATAAATTACCAATGAATCATGTCTTAAATCCATCATTAATAAAAATAGTGTTGTTCTAAATATTGGTTGACTCTGTGAGGTTTCCTGGGTCCCCCGTAATTCAAGCCACCCCCGCAACTGACTACCAATTGCTCCTGACGATACCGAATGCCAATTTCTTCAATTATTAAGCACCTCTTTTCAGCTGTATACTTCAGGGAACATGGGTGCAATAACTTTATTTTTGAACAAAAATAATAAAATTTTAAAGGAATTTTTTCTTGTTTATCCTCTTGAAATATTCGATCACTAAGTTGAATTAAAACCCTCTCTTCCAATTCAAAAGCCAATTGCTATCAGATGAATGAATGAAGATGAATTACTGTCAATACCATTTCATTAAAACGCTATTTAATATTAATGGGTACCGTAGTAGCAGAGGACGTTGTCACAACGCTGCATCAACGTGCATAAGTTACATGACAACGTGCACGTTGCCACAACGTTGCTTCAACGTCCAAGCACAATGTTATCACTTCACGTTGCCACGTTGCATCAACGTCAAAACACAACGTTATCAGTCGACGTTGAATCAACGTGCATGCAATGTTGACGTCAGCTATGATTTAAATTATACTTTATCTATAATTATACCACAGGGGTTGGCAAACTGCGGCACTTTGCATTCATGCACGTGAACATTGTCTTCACGTATAAATATATATTTCATTTTGAATAATTTATTCTACTAGTTAGTTGTCTGCTTGTGAACGTGAATGTGAACAAACATGTGGGAATTGGAAAAAATCTTGTTTATTCTCAGTAATATTGCATTTACATTCATACTAAGTGGCGTTATAGGTTTCAATTAATCAATGCCTGATAACTAGGGACCGGAAAAAATCGCATGTTGCGATAAACGCGAATATTCAGGGAAAAATAGGGATAAAAGCTAAATATCTTCGAAATTTGTAAATTTGCGAAAAATATACGAAATGAGGTTATGAATACAAAAAACTAGTGGAAAATAGCAATTAAAATATCTTTTCATGTTTTTATTTATGAAATATCCCATTTTTATCCATGGAAATTATGATTATTATCACATGAACGCAACAAATTAGCATATTTTCAACCTAAACGTACTAATATACGCCATTTTTACCATGAGTAAAATGGAGTAAGGGAAAATTCTAAAAGCAGGTCGCCTAACTCCCAGGGGCGGAAACAAATACATAAAAATTGAAATATAAAGCGTGAAATATGCTTTAAATAATAAAATAATAAGTAGCACTTGAGGGCTAAGCATTCAAATTGAATAAAAATGCAATACACATGTTTATTTTAATCGTTTTTGAACAAAACTTACATTTGTAGACATATTCTTCCTTCTGAAATCAGTGTATAAACAGTAATTATATCATAATTTTAATTTTGCATTATTGTAGAATTTATTTGTCGGTGCTTTATGTAATATTTTATTATGCCATATCAGTAAATAAACCAATCATTTACATAATGAATTATTTATATAGTTTTCATATACATATAATCACACGTGCATTTATAAGGACACATTATAAAAAAAAACATTTCAAACGTCGCACTGCATATACAACTGATAAATGAGGAAAAGAAAGATAACAAGAAATGCAGTGCTATGTAGCGTATAAAAAATAATGCGTGAAATTCTTAACACCGGCAATTCATAGAAAATTGAAATTGTGGGATTTTCTAGATTGTGCAGATTGGAACTCTTGACAGCATTTTCAATAATAGGCAAGATTGTAACTTATACATACAATTACAAAAAAAATGCATTAAAATCCAATCGATTCAATTCCAAGCCCACAGAAACTGTAAATAAACAGGCATTAAAAAGTCTCCCTTCTTTTTACTTGCACAAGTTCCCCTTTCCTAAGACTAGCTTGCTTTGTATGTACTTGAACATGGAAACAATATTTGGCATGATCGGTGAGTATTAGCATGAAGTCTTATCCAATTATAAAATAAATCAGCCGTAAACTAGGTGAAAATTTTTTAAAATAATAATTTTTCTCATATAAATTAGCTCAAAATTTCGTGGCAATTTTTTGAACTCTTCATTTCTTTTTGTTAGAAAACAATTGTTAAAGAGTCATATTAATGTGTCATAAAAGGGGTTGCATGAGTTTAAACGGACTTATTGAATAAATTAATGATATATTTTAATATTCTGTAAACAATTGCTTAAGAATTGATAGTTAAATTATAGGTTACTCGATGATAAAAAATATATGCTAATTTCAGGAAAATAGATGCTAATTTCATAAAAAATAGATGCCAATTTAAAAAAATATATGCTATTTTCCGGTCCCTACTGACAACTGATTGGATGGTATTTCCTCTAACTGTAATCACGCAATCGCAATTTAAACATTATTTCTCGAAGTCACATTAATTCATGGGAGTGGCGATATATATACGCGTGACTTTCAAGACGCGAGATATTTAATATCGGGGGCAATAATGTGCTCTTAGAGCCGTAGGAATTACCATAACTAGATAGATACAAAGTCGTCAGGTAGATACAAGGTAGGATAATACAATGTACTTATACATCTCATCGCGTGATAGTAACATGTATAGTATTTAAAACGTGAATTCCCTTTTTTATTTTGAGAGGGCAGGGAAGAGTCAGTGGAGAGGGCAAGGGAGTTTCAAGGGAGAAAGTTTTACCCGAGTAACTAGGAATTAACCGTCTGTTGACAAATTATCAACATTAATGTTCATAATGGGATAATTTCATTGGTGGCTAAAACTAGGGAAATTTTTTAACGTTGCGTTAAAAATGTTGCACCGATAACGTTGCTGCGATGTTGCACTGATAACGTTACAGCAACGTGGTTTTTCGGGAAATTCGGATGTTGAGGCAACGTGCATGCAACGTTGCTACAACCAACATCAACGTTGTGTGCACTAGTATCTTTTCCCATTGTAACGTTGTCACAACGTCGCGACAACGTCCTCTGCTACTAGGGTACATACATGAAAAAAATATATTTATAATTATATTAAAATTAGTTCTCGAAGCCACATTAATCCACGGGAGTTTATATTTATAATTTTTTCATGTATGTACACAATTATTGAAAAATATACGCAAAGTGTTCATTGGCGACCAATAAGTTAGATGTCGAGTATTATCTGTAATTTTTCCTTGCAGTAGTTGGTGAATTGAAATGAGCAAACGTCAATGGAGCGATACTAAATTGATAATTGTGAGTCAATTATCTTTTACGTCTCTGATTTTACCGTGCATTTGCTGATGCAATTAATCATCACCAATATATATACATATTATAATTATCAATCGCCAAGTGGAAGCTCCTAAATATTTGAAAAAATATCAGCTGTAATCGGAATAAAATACATTATAGGTCGAGAGTCATTACCATATTGAGTCAATGGGGTTACGAAGAACATTCTTTTGTGCCAAGAAACGCCTAGTTGCGCATTTGCGGTGACTGGGCGAGATAAAGAAATGGAGCGAAGCCAAGAAAGACCGGACACGAGGGTAACCGCAGGTTTCAGGACGGGAAGAGGTCTCTTCGTTTGCTTTTCAGATAGCCGCTCCAGAAATACTGCGGAAATTTCATTAAATGAGAGAAATGGAATTGACGCTGTCAGGTGATATTTTGATGCCAACTTTTACACCTCTAGTTGGTGGATGTCAAAAATTTTCATATCATATCACGTAAATGAACTCAACGAAATAAGTTTAGTTTAGTGGACTCCCCTCAGAAGTTACTTCAATCCTCGCTTCAAACTTGCGACTTTTTCCTATCATAGAGTGGATGGAAAGTATCGCTTACGAAGAAGTTCTCCGAAGAGTTGAGAGAGGTAAGAAGTATAATGAAAACTCTGCGAAAAAACAGCCTACTAAACATAATATTGGAAGAATAAATTAATGGGAAGAATTACGGTGGAAGACAGAGAATGGAATACATCGGGCAAATTATGAAGGATGCCAGAGCGAAGAACTATGTAGGTTGGGTGGCCGTAGAGCGGACTGGAGAGCTGCAGCAAACCAATCTTCAGATTGATGACTACGGAAGATGATGGAGAATTGTAATTAGGATCACTCTCTCAGTGTCTCAGCCCGAAGGTTGGTTTTTGATGGGTGAGAGTATACCCACAGTCTAAAAAAAAGATAGTTTAGACTGTGGTAGAGCTCACTCTGTACTAAACCATTGGCGTATGTGGCTGTAGGGGGGCCAGTTCCTTTCCCTGGGTCACTTGCGATTTTCCACTAAGTTTTGACAGTCGCACCGCGAGGATTTTCGGAGGGGGTGCCCAGAGAGGCTTCACCCGGATTCGAGACTGGTACTCTAGGAAGCGCTCTACCTACTAGGCCACCACGTAATTAGGATTGGAAGTTGAATTATGAAATTGAAATATGAAGTTGAAAATTTACGGGAAATGGTCAACGGATTGAAAGGGTGAAGGGTGGGAGTAAACTAGGTGGAAGGTAAGTGATTATTAACTGGAGCAGAGAGTAAACATTTGACTATCTGGAATGATTATTATTCTTGTCTTGAGCTTTTCATATCACCAAGTGTTTCCAAAAATCCAGTTTTCTTCCTCTCAGTTCCATTTGTGGAACACTGGGTCTGAAGCTGAATTTGGTTATTTTTCCTCAACATCTCATCCTTGTTTCCCCACTGGGGGTTTCTGTTACTTTATTGACTTTCCCCCCGCCCAAAACAAAGATAACATCCATCCGCCTCCCTAAAGTACTCATCCTCAGCAAACATAAGAGATAGCACAAGACGACATGGTAGTCTTGAAAAATTGCAGATAGATACCAACTCCAAGCAGCTGATTGGTTTTCTAGGCTTACTAGCACTACCAAGTTACTGCAAAGTTAAGTTGTGACTGAAAGCAGTCAACAAGTACCAATCACTATTGTCATGAGTCGAATTAATTGATATTTTAATGAGAAAAAAGAAATATTAGTGAGTAAAAGTTGGCTGCCAATGGTTTCTGATAAACATCCACCACGTTGGTTCTAACCAAAACCTAATCAAACAGTAATTAACGGCCTGACAATATTTCACCAGAGAATGACGGGTTGTATAAAAATGTGAACTTGTTTAATGGTCGAATGCAATTACATTTTTAAAATGAGCCAAAAATGCTTTATTGAAAGTAAACTACTGGAAACACCCTCATAATTTTCGCGTGCAGACATATGATATAGCGACGAGAAGTCTGTTCTCCTTGATTTTCGAATCGATTTTTTTGTTCTTTAGTCCTTGGATGTGGTGTCATGTGCTTCTGATGCTCCCACCAGTCACTTTTAGGATGTCATGTGAGCGAAAAAAAGTTTTTTTCACAGCACCCGTTTCCCAAGACGGGGATCGTATCCACAACATCAGACTAGCGGATGCCTCCAACAGGGATTTAGCAGGGGCTTAGGCGCCAGTCGCGATTGACTCATTGTCATCTATTCGAATATATAGGTTAACTGCAGCTCTCTATTCCATTCTCCCCAAACTGTTTTATTCCTTCACATGTCTACATTTTTGTCTCACATCACCCGACCAGTATTCCAATTCATTTCTCGTTTGAGTGCCGTTTTCAAGAGGCTGTTGTCTCTCGCAATGTGCCCGATTATTTGGTATCTTTTACTTCGGAGTGCTTTCATTAAACATCTTTTCTCCCAATCTATTCGTGGATCGGGTTGGTGAGATGGCTAGAGAGCTGGGGTCTCATCCTAATGTTCCGAGTTCGAATCCTGAGAGTAGCGGAGATTTTTGGAGGGAATCGCGATCTCTACTTGGTTGCCATGCGGAGAGCACTTCCAGGTGCCGTACTCCGTCCGTCGAATGGGACGTTTAAGTGGCCGGAGTGGTAATCGATGGTCGTCGAGTGAACATTTTACGCGTATTTTTTTAAGTAAGTCAAAAAAACACTCTTGGGCCACATTTGATTTAAGTGCATCTGTTTATGCGTTGGAACTCACCATACAGGCAGTAGTGGAAACGGTGCAATAACTATATTTCAACTGTTTTCCTTAATGTGAACTTGTGAAGTTATGGCATGTCATGACTGGAATTGTCAGCATGGTATTCGAAATGTAGACGAAATATCATTGAAATATTTTGTTTTAATATTGGAATTGGCGTGACACCTTTATATCTGCTAGCTACAATTGTCATAATAAGAAATGTATTATTTCGCGTTTAGAATTAAATCTGTACATGTGTAATCGCATTATTACGAAATGTATGTCATGTGCCCTAAGGCTACGTGTTAAAATAGCATTGAATTGCTAATAAACCAAATCTGTGCGATGCAATTTTTTCCCTTTTATCCATAAATATCACTTATGGGAACGCCCATGCAGAGTTTCACGCAAATCTGTGCATATACGAAAATCGCTCCAACCACCTTAAACAATGGTCCTCTAGGCGCCTTAAGAGCAGCCAAACGCCGAGTTTCTCTCCACCCTTCCTCCATTCTCCAAATAATCCCTACCTTACCAAACCTATCAACCTGTCCTCAATGGAGCGAATGACCTCAGTCGCCGGTCGCCTCCTCCATTAACGATAACCCGGGGGGATAATTCGGGGTTTCTCTCCGTGCATGTGATCATTACGCAAAGTTATAAGGCAGTGGCTGCAAACAGACAGAGGGAATTGCTGTAAACACCGCCTTTGCCTCTTGCCACTCTGGTGTTCCGATTCATATGTACAATCACTGCCTGAAAAATATGTATTGGCTGGCAATATCGGTTGGATGCGGCTACTTGGCGCCACAGCTTCACATAACTAGGCATATATCAAGATGCCCGTCGAATTTCCGTGGGTTTTATAGCGTGTACACAGAGTTTCGAAAAAATGAACAGGTTCCTACATCAAGGTTGCAAAGGTAATGACGTACCAAGAACTTCGATCAATGCGATAAAAAGCCAGCATGAAACATATAATCTATAAGGTAGGCTTCCGAAGTTGTTGACAGATACTGATGCAACTTTCGAGTTACGCTGCGGTCGGAGCATTTTTAGCTCAACGTTTCCATTGCGTTGCTGCGAGCGTCTTCAGGAGCGACTTCGCTTCTTGTACTTATTCAAGGAGCCTATTGCCTTAGAATATACTCGCTGGAATCCTTCCTGAAAACTATTTTGGGTGCTTCTGACTCGGGCTCCAAAAATGTTGGACCAATGTGACCTTCGCACCTGATGCATGCCGTATAATTGGGAAATTAATATACCACGGTCGAATAGATGAATAAAATGCATATTCAGCATTTATTATTTCAGTTTTTGAAAAAAACACATACCAGTATAATATTCGAACATGTACAGTATAATGCCTTAAAAATAAATAAACTAACGTCTTCAGATGTGTACATTTTTCGCCAGTACTTCACGAGCGTTTATCCCAGGATACATATCATCCTCTGGCTACAAAGCATGGGACACACAACGGCACTACGGTTTTCTGAATTATATATATCGGAAGCGAATGCTTTTAAAGTTTTGTAAGTAGCTACTTAAAAGGATTCATTTCTCTGAGTAGATAAATGGTTGACTTCTTTATTGTGCCTCCAGGATTTATTTAAGCGCTGTCGAAATTATTAAAGAAATAGCTATATGTTAAACTACTCGCGCATGTAGGACTTGTAATATGTTTTATTTATGCATCTCCAGGGTTGCACTCAAATATAGGCAGTAAATCGGTGAGTATGAGCGTTCCTACTTCAAAATATGTCGACCTAGATACAGTGAGGACGCCATCGCTACACTCAAAAAAATCAATGTCCGTTCCGAATTCCCGACCTCATAAATTCATCGGGTGCACTTTCAACTCAGCAATCCAATAATAAACTTAGATCCCACAGCGAATGCGCGAGCATCAGAATAATTAGTTTCTCTAGTCTTCCTCTTTTTTAACGCCAGCGTATAATCTTCTTTTTATCAGTCTCTCCAGTGGATATTGGCGGAATTTTTTCAAGTTATCAAAGAAATGGCTAAATTTTTCCCGACCTTTAATCGAATGAGAAGGCATAGCAACCAGTATAAAGCTAGTTCCCCCGAGAAAAAAAAGCTCACTTATACAAGCTTGAAAGCAACTACGTGGCATCCCGGTGGTGTTTCTTGCGTCATTATTCAGTTATTAGGTCTCAAGTATTGAAAGATTTTTTTTATAATTCCACCTTGCTGCTGAAAGGGAAATCTTGCACAAGAGAGAGCAGAACTTGATGATTCAAGGAAGCGGTAATTTTTAAGTAAATGTCTATCAGTAGATATAGCGGAATGATAATGATCATTTTAATGTAGCGACTAACATTTTTGGTTGTTTAGTTATTTGATAACATAGAAAGTTTCAATCAAGCGAGTGAATTTCAGAAAATTAAATTACGCTGAGTGCAAGTATGCATTTATTTCTTCTATTGCTTGAAAATGTCACTTTCGATTTTTATCGAAATTAATTACTTATTCCATTTTTTAGAATTCCTATGTACTCCTTTTTTACCATTTGACTTGTTTCGTTGGTGCCATCTGCGAACCAATTCAATATACTAGGAAGTTATACTCTTTTTTCGTCATGTTTCTGTTTTAGTCCCGTGAATAAACGGTAACACTTTGAGCTTTGTTAAGCTATAAAAATACTTTGCCAATCCGCAAGAATGGATTGCAATATCTCACACTTACACTGTAAAATCTTTCTTCGTGTTCGGATGAACGTTTTCTCTTGACAGTTTTCGTTAAACAAGATATCATTTAAAGAGTAGTAAACGAGTAGTAAAATTTGAAATGAAAATAAACAGCTTACGAGTAGAACCAGCATTAATAGTGAATTCACGAAATGGAAAATTTTCCGAGGATACGTAATGAGATATTACGAGAAAATGTTTTTACTAATTCAAGCCAAGAAAATGATGAGCGTGATATTTGCCCTGTGAATTTGTACTTCTAAGCAAATGACCTACGTTTCGAGGATAAAAATACGTTTTTATACCCATCTCTCTTCCCTCTACCGCGATTGAATATGCACTTGGTACGCAGCCATATTATATTAACCAAAACTAGTTTAATTTCGGTAACTATTCGAAGAATGAATGAAACATTGCAGCTCTGGTCTCCTCTAGGTCAGCCCATTCAACATGAATTTTCTTAGCAAATATTTTTGTGACTGTTATCAGGGACAGGGTGCCACGCCACGCTATACAATTTGAGGCTTTTATAATGGGAGCAGATGTTAAGACGTTAAATACGCATCCTCTTTACAGAGGATGAAAGTTCTTCTTCTTTGGTGGATCTGTCCTCCGACAGGTTTCATCTGAACTGCTCCCTCCATGCTGCTCTGTCCTGTGCTTCCTTTTGCAATTGTTTTCTTAAACCTATGTTAATTGATTTAGCAGTAAGTAGTTGCTTAACTTTACTGAAGGCTGTCTTTTCCTGAGTGATTCTTATTTCCTCCTAACAACTTCCATTCCATGTGATGGCACTTCCGATGCATCTAAAGGATGATATTTGTACTAACCTTTCTCCGTCAATAATCACCTTTAGAAATTCATCCTATTTTTCTGCCTTCACTACGTTGGTTTCCTCAATTTTTAATTTCATTCCAAAATCTTTTCCTACTGTTTCGATTGGAGACGTTAAATACGCATCCTCTTTGCGGAGGATGAAAGTACTATGAAGTTCCAAATAATTTTCTGAATTTAGATTTTCAGAGGTAGTGATTTTTTTCAGGAACAGCTTATGCTTAAATATTTCGATAACAGCTAAATTTTAAATTGAGAAAATTTGTACATAGTTCTGCAATTCACTATATTTTTTCAAAAATTAAAATATTAAGGTAGGGTTGCGATTGAAATGACTAGCAAGGCGTTATATTAGGTTTGTGGAGTTAAAAATGATATGAGTGTTACATAAAGGAAGGGGAATTAATGAAATGCGAAAAATAGTTTTAGAGTTTGGTGCGGGAATTCCTCCAAATTAGTTTTGGATTTATAGTATTTTGAGCCAGAATTTAACCCAACCGAGCCGAAAGAAATCGCATGATAAATTTAATTTACGTACCCATTCTCGTACGAATTATTTACAGTCACTCTTCAGATGAGAATGCTTCAGTCATTTCGGAATGTATTCACGAGAGGCGTACATATTTTACCCAAAACGACGCATATAAACAACCATCTCTTTGGAATCTCCGCTTCACTTTCCATCACGATTTAATTACTTGGCCCTTCAGCTTCCTAGGTTGACACGCCAAATACGCCGAGCCAAAATTCAGTTTTCCTAGGTCGACCATTTTGGTAGGCGACCGACAACCAATGTCATTTGTGCCGTTATGGATTGGTGTGTTAGTTTGCAATGCAAAAATGGTTTGGGAAATAGAGGAAAGGTGGAGAGAATTCAGCCGGTGGCCGCAGCGCATGATTCAAAAGAAGTGTGGATCGAAAAAGAAATTTCGGAATCCATTATGGTTTTCCCTTCCCAAGTTGCTATTTTGGGTGAAATTGGGTTGAAACGTTGGGATAGTCATCGGCGGAAATATCAACGATATTTCTGAACATCCTGCGGTTCTAAATCTCGCTTTAAATTTTAATATTTCAGCCGACATTCACGATATTTTTATGGTGCTATTACAGTTTCCAAATGTTAGGTTTTTTCGCGGACACGTATCAAAACATAGTATAATGGTCGTTGAATAAATAGTAAATGCTTTATATTGACATCGGGAGTGGCAGTGAGGAGGGACTTGAAAAGTTTCAAACTGGTCTAATTTCCTCATGATACTATAGTAAATAAAGACTACAAAAAGGTGAAGAAACATTTATAGCCTTCGTGGACATTGAGAAAGCATTTGAAAACGTAAAGTGGAAACAACTCTTCCGAATATTACACGACGTAGGGGTAGATCAAAAAGACATACGAATAATCTGGAGGATGTACAAAGAAGAGACAGCTGTGATAAGAAGCGGAGACTGTAAGGCAGAGGCTTAGATCGGAAAAGGTTTGAGGGTTGCTATCTGTCACCTCACCTATTCAATTTGTATATCCAAAAAGGGTTAGATGAGGTGAGAGAACGTTAGAAAGACCATCGAGGAGATGAGAGGGGCGTAAAGATCCAGGGAGTACTGGTGGATATGCTACGTTTCGCTGATGATATAGCCGTGATTGCAAAGAGTGAAGATGAGCTTACACTTATGCTAAATCAATTGGAAACTATACTTGGTGGCCAGTATGACATGAAACTGAACAAAACGAAGACGAAGATACTCAGAATGGGGAAAACCTATGATGCTAATACAAAGGTTTTCATTCATGATGTGCAACTGGAAAGTGTCCAAGAATTTACATATCTAGGCAGTTAAATAACAGCTGATGGAAGGAGCAAACAAGAAATAACTAACCGGGTGAATATGGCGAAAGTAACGTTCAACAAGAAGAAGAGAATATTAACAACAAATAATATTAGTCTAAACCTCAGGAAAAGATTGCTCAAAGTGTTTGAGTGGAGTGTCCTAATGTATTGCTCTGAAACTTGGACTATTGGGAAAGACGAACGAAGGAGGCTGGAAGCATTTGAGTTATGGTGTTGTAGGAGGCTATTGAAAATTCGTTGGACAGATAAGATCTCCAACAATGAGGTTTTTCAAAAAAATCAAGAACATCCTACACTTTGGGAGAGCCTGAAACGGAGAAGAGATGAATGGATTGGACACATTCTACGGCACGAGGACTGGCGACTATAATAGAGGGTACTATTCCCGGAAAAAATTGTATAGGCCGACCAAGACTGACATACATCAGGCAAATAATAAAAGACGTCGGCTGCACATCCTATGCTGAAATGAAAAGATTAGCAGAGAATAGAGGCCTATGGAGGAATAAGATAGCTGCCAACCAGCCTGAGGGCTGATAACCAGCGAAGGCTATAGTACGTGGCTGGGATCCAGGTACCAATATTTTCGGATTCGAGCGCATCGATGACACAACGATAGTTAATACATAAATTTGATTGTTTCAGGCTTGACTTCGTGGAAATGAAAGATATCCATTATTGAATAAAAAATGGAGATAGTTAAAATGTTTTAGACGAGTATCTTACGCGAAGACACATTGCATCCCCATTTCCAAAACCACTCTTGACAGTGTAAGGAAGTTGTCAAAAGGCTACTGGCGCTATAGGGATTCCTGAGTGAAGAAGTTCTTGTGCTTGCCCAGTTTTTGAGTTTGCTCTCCACGTAGCTACCGAATTGGGATCTTTCACAGAAAAACCTTCCCCATTACTAAGGCTCGAACCGTTTCCTTGGTGTGGGATGCTAGTGCTCCAACCATCACACCAACCTGATCCCCCTTTCAGTTTTCCTCCGAGGAGGAACGATAACTCAAGCACCTCTTCGAACGAAAATTGATCAGAGAGCTCCTTTGATCTTGGCGGGCACATGCTTGAAGTATAGACCTCAGAACACTAGTCGGTCTTTCGGCCGCCATTCATTGCGCTTCCTTTAGGTTTTACCATAGAGTAAGCATATTTATATGCTCATTCAATGTTAAGCTTACTCTATGTTACTCATGCTAGATGGACATCCCTCTTAGAAATCCTGGAGAACCGGGAAAACTTCTTGAAATTTCTACCTGCGTGAAAAATCTGGGGTTCCTCTTAATTATGGTTTACTGTGAGAATTTCTCTTTATTTTTCCCTGGCTTACATATGACGTGAATTAACGCTGGAGCGATTTTCCACAATCGCAAATTTAATTGCGCGTAAAATTTTATCAGACTTTCGCACTGTTTCACTTCGGCTTACGACATTGTTGCTCTGGCCGATATTTGGTAAAGTGTGCTTCAATATTACTTGTGTATCTTGACGCCCTGATTTATTATTTTGGTTTTGTTAGTATCTTGGTATGTACCTCAGCTGCTTCATTGGTATATTTCTTCCAAGTGCACAGAACTTTTTTTTCTTATTTTTGAGGATACCGGAACTAGCCACGGTAGTTACCTTTACGGAGTCACCCGCAAGTGCACATAAGTGCGATATTCCACAGAGGAAAAATCATTCGCCTTGACCGGGATTCGAACCCGGATCCCTCGATTTCGCGCCGAGTGCTTTAACCAGTTAAGCTACCGAGGCTTTTTTTCATTGCTTAAATATCTTCACACCGTATTAAACTGAACTAAAATCGACCAAAATTCCCAGAATTCTTCAGGGAGGCAGTTCGCCATGAATAAGAAATAAATTTAGACACGCATACCATCGACCCCGCATTACGTAACAACCTCTTTGATTAAGGATTTTTTTCTTCTGGGCAACCTGGAATACTACTTGATTTTGAAGATTTAAATCCATTGGCCACCCTGTTGTGGGAAAAAATACTCACCAGCTTCACCATTCCGGAAGCTCCCTGCGTTCGGTCGGTGTGCGGCGGAACGGTGTCCTTCCTCAATAGAGAACGGAGGGACAAGGTAATGGAAAGGGCGGAAAGTGCCTCTCTGGTCCCCGCGTCTCTGAATCACAGCACTTGCGTTGGGATAAGACACGCTGACTAATGGTTCTCTTCAACTCTGGTTATCAAGGGAAAAGAGGAGATCGTCATGGCTCGCGAAATAATCCACATCATGTTGCACGGGGGGCTGTAATCTGCCACTGCTCGCCGGTCCGAAGTCCATGACTGTGTAAGAGTAGGTGCAGCATCTCCAGCCTACCCTACCTCCTTATGTTCCGCCGTTACCAATATGATAGGAGGATGGAAAACTGAAATTTAAGCTCATTGTTAAGGTTTTAGAGAAGAGGAAAATAACTTTTCTGAGAAAGTAGGCTCTCGAATTCCATTGTAAGGTATACTGTATATTTTATAATCTTCATCTGCATAATGCTATACCATTTTCAAGCCGCATAGACCTGTGGCAAGTGGTGTGTGGTTCCCAGCTACGTCAAAGGGAGAGGATTGGAAGAAGTAATCGAGGAAGAAATGGGGGAAAAGAGAAATACTATTTTAGCGTTTCGATGATTGTGATATGGTCATGAACGGTGCTAGGGAAACGCGAAATCTTACACTTCCACTGCCTGTCAAGGTGAGGATTTATAACTTCACAATCCCTCTAAAACCGGCGGAGGTTTACATAAAGTTTCCGCCGAACATTATGGATGAATGTATGCAAAATTTGACTCTGTTTCCCCATGTGCATTGCGATTCGCGGCCCAAATGTTCTTCCAGTGGCTAATTTTGGAACCGGTAGAATGCTGATGGCTAAGACGCAAGGACACTCAGGCAAACCTTTCTGTCCCGCTCTCTGTCCTTCCCTCACTTATCTCCCACCTCTCTCTCTCTATCCAGACTGCCCTTACGATTCGGAGCAGTGAGGGCCACACTTGAGTAGTTACCACAATCCCACCACAAGATTGAGTGAATTGGATATTCCAAGCGCAGCCGGCGCCCGTAGTTGCATCCCTCACTTCGTTTTTGTAGTACCTCCTAGCTTCGGCAAAAAGTGTTTAGTTGTCATTCCCACCCTTCCCTGATGCAAGCATCCCTGTACCTATTGCAATAAGCTGAAATTAACATTTAGGTGCATGCTTAGCTTTTACAGCGCGTCAAGGATACACGGGTGTGTGATTCACATTAGCTCGAGTACGAGCATAGATCCGTGATATCGTGTCTATTAGGGTAATCTACCGGTTAAGGTAGGTCCAAACGGAAGTGAGTAAAAATTCGTCATGATTTTTACATGCGCAGGGCTATCGGAATCCCTTCGCCCCTCATTACCTCTTCCAACCACCTACTTTGCCACCTTTTAATCTCAACCAAAAGTTTCCTTTCCTCACCCAAGCCAAACCAAGCACTTCCTCGTTTGTCTTCCTTTCCGTCCACCGCACTTTCTCCCTCCTCCACACCCACATCTCAACGTGGCTAATGTAAAATAAAAACTAGGGTAAGTATGGGGATGTTCGCATACTTGTTGTATACTTGACGTTGAAAGGTGGAATATATCATAAAAATCTCCTACAATCTTTATTCAAATTAGCCAGTATATATAGTTGGTTCTGCCAGAATAGCGGTGATACAAGAGCTGATTGCTTAATATTTCCTGTTTGGTATTTCAGTTATACTTGCTTTGGGTTTTAGCTACGCTTTGAAACTAATTTAATTCTTCATATCCAAAAAATAAAGAAAATTACTTGAGGAATACAAGATATATCTTGAAGATAGTAGGTAGGTACTTGTTAATTTCCACCGAATATTTATTAAACGGGTTTAGATTTTTGCAACTTGTGCCATTGTCAAAGACCAGTTTTATGAATATTCTGTGAACATTTACAATGATTTTCTCTGAGATGTTATTTGTCACTCATTTCCTCAAGTTGGCGCCTGATAACTATGAAATTTGTGAGAGGAATACAAGTTATTTTAACGTTACTGATTCTCAGCACTAATCTCTTAGGGACAACGTTGATAGCTGGGGGGAGTGCTCGTGTTGTGTTTGTTTGTAACACTCACTCATGTAGGATTGGAGAGGAGCTTCCATCGTCATCTAGATAATCTCAGCAACAAGATGACGAGAGAATCGCATAGTTTGTCTTTAGTCGATGAGGTTTCCAGAGACGCCAACCGAATGGGAGTCCGGAAGCTTTCCGCCCTTATCCTAGAGGCATGTCCTCTGGGCTGCCTATCTGTGTATGTCATAAAACTATCTCTATGCCTTTCTGTAAACGTCATGCACGGGAAATATGTATCCTCATCGTTAAACGCTATTATCCTGAACTATTTTCCTAAGGAGATAAATGGAAGATAAGATAAGAACAACAATGTGGATAGAATCACAATCTAAGTTGGGTGTACACGATAATAAAATTGTCTCGGTTGCTCTCATCCGTCCACAGCGGCATCAATCACGTTTTGAGGTATTGTATGTTATTGTTTGGCAGGCAAAAAATCAAGACTTTGAATAAAACTCTTTGGGGAAGCTATTCTTTCCTAATGAGTCTAAACTTAGCATTATACTTACATAAATTATCTTTCCACTGGTTGTAACATCAAATATTCGTGCTTGTGGTCAATGCGGTATTTTCATTTATTGTCAAAATCTCCACTTCCGTATGACAATATCTGCGTTAATACGGGTCCTCTGCGGTGTCTGTAGGATTGTCTGACAACAGTTTCGCTAGTTCTGCTCATTCGTCAGATCAAAGACCTCACCAGTGGGAGCGCTAGCGGAACCGCTGCCAGCCCACAAGTTTCGGAAAAGTGCAGAGATCAATGCCGCGCAAACCATAGGCGCTACTCCATTGCTGAATTCTTGCCAATCCAGCAAGACACGATATCGTAGTGGTTGCTCCGAAAATTTCCATTTGTGGATCACTTAATTTCTCTTGAATCCAAAATATCTATTCAGCTCCTGAGGTACTAAATCACATTTGCCCAGGCTGGTAATCCTGTCTCCCCTAGGTCAAAACCTGCATATTCGCGATTTACAGCTTATACTTAATAAATACGCAGAAGAGCTAAAATTTATGCTATGTAGTTCTAAGTAGAGCCAGCATGCATTTAAGATGAGCGTAGTGGTCACAACCTGTATTTTTTCTATTTACCAGTGGGTAATATTTTCAAAATAAAAATTTTCGAGTTGATACGATGGTTCATAGAAGACTAAAGACAGCATGCTCATTTTATAAAATCTTACTCGGTGTATGTGAATAGATTTTTCATTTGTAATTACCTGTTTTTCTTGTAGGAAGTCATTCACTGTGCCGATTTTGATAAAATTATGACAAATGTTGTAAGCCTCCGTCATCACGGTGTACAAGATAGCATGAATAATTTTCTCTTTTTTCTAGCACATTACTCTTGACAGTAAGCGTATAAACATTATTTTCCCATAGAATACCATAACACAGATTTAGCTGGAGTAGTAGCTATTTTTTCGCGACCTGAGAAGGGATAAGTGTTTCATGCCACTTGCTACGAACTGATACATTCCTTAATTAGAAATGAATTTTGGAAGCCTTTCTTTTCCTGGCTATCTATTACTGGAAGATTTTCCCCCAAATCACAGCCCTCGGTAAAAATGCCCCATGACTAAGGATATTCTGAGAAAATACTACCTAAATAATCCACGCTACGTAGTATTGGATTGCGTTTTACTAAAATTGGATAATTTTATTGTTCTCATAAAGTATGCGGACATGATTTTTATCCTTACGGTCGCATTCTGAGCCATTCCAAAATATGAAAGATTGGCTCTTGGGCCCTCTCAAGAAGTCACCTACCTTTTCGAGACATTTCTTGAGTGGTGATTGTCTGTATTCAGTGGAACAAGATGTACACTCTAGGCAGGCGAGGAAATGCCCCTTTGAATAATTTATGCGCCAGAAAATCCAAGGAAAAGAGCCTTCCGGCGAGTAGCGCGAGTTGAAAAATGTTCTCTAAGATGCGCTTTTTATAGGAGGCTGTGATTCATGCTACGGATACATCAATTACCATATTTATAGTCATGACCCGTTGGTAAATTTATTTAATTTTCTTTTCACAGGATTCCATCATCTCAAAAACTCAAATAAAAGTGACCTGTTATCCATGAGAATGTGTGCAATAGCAACGCGTAAAACTTGACGGTCCTTTAAATAAGGGTACCACAAATGAAAGATGGGAATAGATGAGGTGGTACGGCATTTTTGCGCAGGCGATTGTTGAAGCTAACTAAAACGCGAAATCGAACGAATCGAAGGGATCATTTATGTGTGTTGTACATCGAAAAATAACATTATTCGAGGAAGAGTAAAATGTCGCTGTACCGTAATGCCGCAGTGATTGAAACAGGTGCAAAATTATTATACATATTTTACAAAAAACACAGAATTTAATAAATTCACTAGATAAACTTTGCGTGATAGCCATGTTGGGTGGATTATTTTTAATTGAAAAATTTGTGTCACTTTCGTGCTCCAGGACGTTGTCCTTTCACATCTTGGAACTGTGATAGTACCAAATAAATTTGGACTAATATCACGTTCGTGTTATTGCATAATTATCATCCAATCGGTATTATCGACAAAAATAACTGCGATATGTTGATAAACCCTTATTTTTGTGGATTTTCATTTTGCCTAGACATGATTCACTCTTGTCCTCAGCGCATAGATATCGATGGAAGCCTGACAGTAACCACGCTGATGACGGTTTACGTCGCCGGGGACACTGCCTCAGGCTTTTTGCTAAGGGAAGAGGATATCTATTTTTATTCCGAGATCTAATCAAACCCAGTAGCGTTACTGTCACCATGGCTTAATGGCATTATTTTTCTCTGTCCTTATCGTTGACCAAAATGAGATCAATAGAGATCGATCATTTCTTCTGCTAGCGCTGAACTAGAAAAACAAGAAACGGGAGAGGTCTCCAATAAAAATATGCCCTACCCTTCTATACGCAACCCTTGGATATCGTAACGGAAAAAATGTGTACTTGCAGCCTTTCCTTTATCCCTAGCTTTCATAACCTCACTTTGATTGATTTATTAAGTTCCTGAATCACGTCGTGAATGTATTGAGGTGATTGAGCTCCAGGGATTCCGGACGAATACAAGGATAAACGATGGTAATCGGTTTTACAAGTTACTGCGTACATTTATCCTCGGTATTATCGGCCGAGATCCAAAATTGGTTCTACCTCAGAGTAAAGAATGATTCTATTTTTTATTCTCTGTAACTACCAGAGGTAACGGGACAACTACCGATGCATTAAGTGCTGAGAAACATTAAACATGCTTAAACTAGTAGCTGCTATGAAAAAATGAAAGGGTAACTTTTACCAGAAAATTTGAGGACATCGCCACCATAATTCATTATCCCTTCCACCATCTTTCCAATGTCTGTATTTAAGGTTTTCGTCATGCGGTATGTCCCACCTTTTCCAGTCAATTTGTATTTCTCAGTGAGGCTGACGGTTTGTGAAGACCTTATATTTTTATCTCAAAAGGGTTTGCATCGCTTTACATTACAACTTAACTCGTTTACGACTCATTTGTGATTTTTTGAATTTCAAAGAGGAAAATAATTGTGTTGTCATAAATTTTCTCATTATTTTAGGACATCAGTCGATGAAGAGGAAAGAGCTGCAATCTGTAAAGTTTGGTTTTAGCGCTCGGTGTTAACTTAATCTCAGACTCGCACTACAAGCACAAGTGGAAGGCGGTCGAACGTTCATCAGTGGCACTGGAGAAAAGGCGGGCCAGCTGACTCTTTCCCTAGTATACTGCTCAGGTGACTTCCAACAACCTTTAGCACAATAAAAAAACAGAAAATGCACCCTAGCGAGTAGCGAGAACCGACGCGTCGGGACGGTAGGACTTGCAACGGCATTTCTTGTTCAGAGCGGAGTTTTTACAGTAATGAAAGAAAGCTTAGACGTGTAGGAAGTTGGTGCCTGTGGTTAGCTCTGACCGCTAACAAACTTTATGGCTTTTGAATCCTTATCTCTTCACTCTCTTTCATCACCTTCTCGCCTTGCGCAAGCCTTGGGCGTCATTTGAGGAAAAAATAATTTAAACATCCCTTTGACGTGAAACATTCTTTTGAGGTAAATGCTAGTTGTATACAGTCGCCTTAGGCTATTTAGACTAAAGTTGTTCAGTCTGTTAACAAAAATAAATGTTTTAGACTTTACAGGTTTTTATTAAGTTAACGACAGGTTTCTTCGAATAGTCACCATCTTTGTATTCAACTATACAGTATGTCTTGTTGTCACTAGAGAAGCCCTCCCTCTGTTATGACTATTTGATGCGTTATGAAGTTATTCCATAAAAAACACTAGGAAGGGTGTCGGAGCAACATTCCCAAAATGTAGTTGGGAACTATAGAAGTTTCACCTAATGGTTTGCATGAGTACTCAAACTAATAAAAAATAAACGCCGATTAGAATGCGCAAATATAACGGCACAGTTGCATGTTTTCTTGCGTTAGGGTTTATTAATTTCTGCTGCTGAAGGTAACTGATTATTATTGAATTTCGTGCCATCACGAGAGATCTTGATGGATCAATCATTTTCCTCTACTACTTTCAGATGTCCCTCCTCAGTCGATTTCTCTCTTCAGTTCACTATATGGCCTACTATCCTTTACCTCATTCACAATGATTATGAACACTCTTCAAACAAATAACTGGTGATTTACAGATTTCCTCCCAACTCTAATATGTGCCGAACAATCTCCCATGCTCTCTTCACTTGCTCTCTCCCTCCCAGCATCCCCGCCCTCGAGAAAACTGGCGCCTCACGTCCAGAACTTCTTGGCGCTGGGTCACTGAAGGGAAGCGACCAATTCTATTTTAAAGTGATCACTATCGATATTCCATCAAAAAAAAATGTTTAGCCCATGAATTTTCCTGCCTAATATTTTCCCGACCGCGGGGAATCTTCTCCAGTTTTCTTCATAAAACTATTAGGTTAATGCATAGGTTCGCAACGGTTTTTGGCTATGATACAAGTTTTATTTGTAATGAATAGCGTACAGTTAATCAGTAATTAATTCTCTTCCATTATCTATGGCCCTCTCCTATTGCTTGGAGGTAGAATTCTCGATTCTATGTCTGAAGAAATCTGCTGGTTTGGAGTAGAAGAAGTCGTCAAGCCAAGTTAGTGAAGCCAAAAAAAAACGCTACGAACTTTTACATCAACAAAATACTTACTTTCTACAATGCAATCCTTATGAACTCATCGTTTCTTTAGCCTCCATTCATTCCATCCAAGATTCCTATTCTTCCATCGTAGATTTCCGCGGTATTGAAGAAAATGCCTTCTCAGGTTTCATCACGTAGGTAGTTTTTTCTTCAACTTGAAGGCGCCCGTTAGAATACGGGCGAAACTGATGTCTACGCTATGAAAACCAGAGAATGCCACAACATTCCCATTCTTCTCCTGTTTGGTTGGTTATTTGAGGAGGCAACCGATAATTGTGGTAATTTTTTGCTACAATAAGGGCAAAGGAAGAGTTATTTTGGGTTTGAAGGATAGGCAGAGAGAAATCCGGCTTGGTTATTAGCTTACTCTCAATGAAAAGTGCCAAGGAGTCCACAGATTAGCGTCCCTTCCCCTGGACTGAGTGCTTCACGTGAAGTGCTCTCCACATGGCACACGAATAAGTATAGATATTTTTCTGAAAAATTTCTACCACTGTCGGAATCCGAACCCTAATCCCCGGGATTGGAAACAAATATTCCAGCCTCCTCACCATATCGATCCCAAATCGTATAATTTCATACCCCGTGCACTTCTCACCCGAGTTATGGGTGAGGATTCCGCTGAAAAATCCCTGCCGCTGTAGGAATTCGAACCCGGGCCCTAGGTTTTGGAAGCCAGTAATCTAGCGACCACACCTACCCGATCCCCTATTGTCGTGCCTCTCCCAAGTTCTCCTAACATTCTTCCCTCCGTCATAATTTTCAGCATGTCGTTACCTAATTACCCCTCATTTTTTCTCACATCCACTTTTGCTGTCTCCTCTTTAATTTATCCCATCGCCTTTAATGCGATCGTTGCATACACAGACAAAAGGAATACTTTGAGGGAAATGCAACCGTCTCAACCAGAGGAAATGAAAAGTTTTCTCCATCTCATTTGGGTGACCTTTTCATTTCAGAACCTTGGAACATAACACCGCGAAAATAGAAACGAGGACCAAGCGCAGGAGATGGGATAAGCGAATTCATGCGATAATGGGCACACAGTGTCGCTTCACTTTTTTTTTAATTCCTCGGATATGCCGTGCTAGAAGGGATGCAGTGCATGCATCTCTTCCAAGTTGGCGCCGGGGGGATAGAAGAACGGAAGCTTTGTTGCACGGCTGACCTACATCAGTCCCCCTCCGGGAACTCGCAGAGTCCATCTTTAAGAACGTCCGACTTTAAGAACTCACACACTCTCCCTTCATATCGGAATCCACGGGTAGTCTCTAGGCAAGAGAGGTATCTCGCGGGCCGAAGGTTCGCGAAGGAATAACCGCTCCTTTGGGTCAAAGAGTCAAGTGGAATACTCGGCACTTACGAGACTGAGAGGCGAGCTAAAAGATTTTCGGTTCAAGCCAACACCTCGTCAACCAATCGAATTTTTAAAGTTTCGTGCAACCTACCCAGAGCAGACACGTTATGATATTTAGGGTAAGAAAAGGGGAATTGGGTTGAGGGCTTATTGATCAGGGCAAAGAGAGAGGAACGCCTATTCTTCGCTATTGTGGTCTGGGTCACTACTCTCATGGGATGCATCCAATTATGTCAACCTTCTGGGTTCGATGGGTCGTTACCCTGGCAACGCCGATGATTTATTAACCTTTGTTTCGGTGAAAGATTTGCTCACCAATGTTAATTTGCTTAAATTTGTCTTCCGGGCTCTCAATGTGCATTGATTCATGTGAAATAAAGGCAAATGCCAAACGAGTTCCTCTCAGAATCAGACGGTAGCATTGATGGTTCCTGTCTTACGTAATTTTATGACGCAATTCATTCCTGCACGAGAGTGCTCAAGGGTGGAATATTAATTTGGTAAGTCCTCTATTCAGTGGAATTTCAGCATTTTTGTATCCTATAATGTTATGCAACTACTGATTCGCCTGTGAGACTACAATGTTGTCATGTATATTTTCGCGTTGTTTCTTGCTTTCAGTGAGAATATTTCTTTCGTGATTTTGATTAATCATGTATCAGAAAAAATACTTCACTTTTGAGAATTTGAGGATGTGGAAATTAATCATTTATTTATTCATATCAGAAAGATATATTCCACATCTTAGGCTTCTAAACTTTTATTCCCATGAGACTTTACTCTATTTATAATATCTGAACATTATTATATTTCCAGATAAGGCCATAACATTAACTACGGATAACTTTAAAAAAATTTAATTTAGCCTATATTGAGTTCGTTTCTCTCATGGGAAGGTATCCTTAGTTTTATAAGTTGATAAACTTTGGTTTATGTAGACCCCTCACGGGGGTCATAGAAGGTAGTTTGAGATGACAATCTTGTTCAATATATAATTGAATATAAAAGCACTAGTTTGCTGCATATCCAATGAATACACTTTTAGAATGCAAATCCACCTAATAGGTTAAGATATTTCTGTTTAGCCATACACGAATCTTGACCGATTTTTTTTCTAAATTAAATTTTTATCCACTTACTAGAACTTGGGCGCAGATGAAACGCATAAAATGCAATTTTTCTCAACCATTTGGAGATGTAATTTTTGTTTCGTCCACGGAGTGAAGTAGTAAATATTTTAATTGGACAACCACAGTGATTCCGACACCGTACGTCATTGGTTTTCTTCGACTCACAAAAGTGTAACAATTTTTAACAACACGTCTTGGCGATCGGTATGATACCGCATTGAGAAGGAAACAAATCTTTAATTCCCACTCCAAACAAAAATTACTACTCCATATTTCGCATTCGCATATTTTGGTGTAGCGAAGTGTTATCATGCGCTTGTATTTTAACATCCTCATCATTATATCTTTTTTATGTATTAGGTTGCGTCGACATCGTAGTTCCTGTCATTAATGAGAGCTCGTTGAGCATACCCAGACCAACCAGATAAAATTAACATTATTCCGCTTTAAGAGGATGAATGTCCAATGCCAAACGTTGACATCTTTCGTTTTGGCCGCAAGCATAGTTAATCACGAGAAAGGGCATGCTGATAGACATATTGCCTAAAATGTTTCTGACAGTGGAAGAATTTCCCTCCTCGTGAGCGCTGAGCGCGGGTGTCGCACCGTGACTCAATTACTTTTCGTCAGGTAAATTTTAAGGAAACCGGGACTAGTCACGGTATAACCTTTTATGGAGTCACCCGTAAGTGCACATTAGTGCGATGCTCCTTCTTCTTCTTCTTCCTTCCAGGGGTAGGTTTTAAGCCTGTTCCGGCTTCACTTTACCATCTCATCCTTGATCCTCCCACGCTTCTTTTACCTAGTGGCTTATATTCCAAAGCCTGCTTAGGATATCTTTCCTTAGGCATTAGTAGAACATGCTCTTCCCACCTATTTTTGTATTCTATTAATTTTTGCCAATATCGGCTGGACACTTAGTTCGTCTTTTATAGATGAATTCCTTACATTATCTAGGGCGTACAAGGATAGTTAAGGGTGTGCAAGGATAGATAAAGTAAGGATAGATAAAGTGCAATTTTCCTCAGAGGAAAAATCATTCGCCTTGACCGGGATTGAAAACTTCTAAAAGTTCTGCGAGCAGACCTGTAGTGTCGTTTGCACGTGCAATTTACGAAAAGTCGCTTGCTGCAGGTAACTTGCGCAATAAACCATCCAGTGTAAACTCACCTTAAGCCATAAATGCCCCGGGAAGTTCCCATTCGTAGCCATTGCTCAGTTCTCCAAGGAAATATGCTCTTCTAGAAATCGGAAAAAATTATAATTTTGGAATTGAAAACATAATTTTCTGACAAAAACGAAACCTATAACAAAATTGATTTAAAAAATTATATATTTCATACTTTCAACCATCCAATAGTGAAAGATTTTGAGTGCAACTAACTTAAAAAAGTAAAAAAAGAAACCTCTGCACCAAATCCAATGCATTTCTTACGGGAGTAAAAGATAAGGGGAAATTAGGTAAAAGAACTCAAATGAATTGTCTCCCAAATTTGGGTAAAGAACACACAATACAGTATGCTTATTTACATATGCCCCGTTTACATTACTAGCTTTCTACCCTAGTAACTCGAATGCTAGTAAGAATTTCGCCGTGTGAACGCAAGTTCACACGAAACCTAGAAAACTTGTTTACCACGCAAGAGCAACTACGGTTGAATGATGGTCACAAGCATTCGAGTTACTAGCGTAGAGTGCTAGTAATGTAAACGGGGCATTAGAGAGTCGAGTTGTATGCTCTGTCATCGGCTCCCATGGGCTACCGAGGGAGCGGACGAAAGAAGCCACGCATACGCAGATAAGGTCGAAAAACCCGTCTCGGTGGGTCGGAATTAGTTTTCAATTTTGAAATTAATTTACTCGGAGCCTAATTCAGCTATCGGAACGAGTCATTGTACATTACGTTGGAAATCTTACGGGATTTCAGGTTATTACCTTCCACTTTGATCAATTTCTTCCCTGTTTTCGAGATATTCTTGGGAAACTGCAAAGATGCACGTTACAATTTTTCTTAAGGGGGTGGAAAAGAGTGAGGGGTAGTATTTTCAAAATGAAACTTAAATAACGATTTAACTCTTGTTTTGAGCTGTTGATATGCAAAATTTTATTACTGTCGGAAGAAAACTGTAGATTTGAATAAAAGACAATCAGGCACACAAACATTCTGCTTAATGAAAGTACCTCGGGTATAAGTTCCCATTCCAAGCCTATTCTGCAGTTTCCAAGCAAATAAAAATGTTATTATTGAAATTGCGCAAACATTTATGAGTTTGAGGACAAAAACTCAAGTTTTTGGCAAAAACGAAGCGTAGGTATACGAAAATCGAAAGTAATAATTTAAAACTTAATTTTTTCAGTCATCCGATGCCAAAAATTCTAATTCTACATTATGAGTAAGAAATTGAAAAAATAAAAAAAGAAACTTCTGCACCAAATCCAATGCTTTTCTTATGGAGGTAAATGGTATGGAGGTTGGTTAAAAAAGGGCCCACACAGGGGCCCTTGGGCTTTTCTAATATAGCCTAATAATTCATTTTAGGTCCTAAGAAACATGTGTGCCAAATTTTACTTCAATCCGTGAAGGGGTTTTGGAAGTCTATAGCATTCAAACAAATGGAATTTCCGTTTTATAGATTCGTCGCGGCACCGACCTGACAAGTGAAGCGCATCTGGATCTGCACTTACTCCTGCCTCTCATTCCCCTTCGCCTCCCTTCTTCATTTCCATCAACTCTTCGCATTACTCTGTCCCTCCTCTCCATTCATTCAATAGCGCAACGCCGGCCGTGGGCGCAGCAAGAGCATTCATTGATTTCATTCCGCTGTGACTGGACGCCCGGGCGTGGCGGGGATCGCAATTCATCGGAGGCGGTTCTATTTGAGGAATGTCATTTATTCTCTCTAGGGCTTAAGTAATTCAGGCAGGAGCAGTACGGTGGACTGCGGAGGAGGCGCACTGCCCCTTCTCGGGAGAGACTCAAAACCCTGGGATTCAAAGGAGAATATGCTTCACGTCGCCTCGCTTTGCGTATCGCAAAAAAATATCCCAGCATAAAGCAGGCAGCACAATCCGCTTGTTCTTTCTGGTCGCTACGACTGAAAAATCGTTGTCGTAGACATTTTTCATGATGCACTATGATAGATAAATTTATGCACCCACACACACACTATGATAGATAAATCGGCGATTCTGCAGTAGTTTTTCAATGGATTGCATCGAAACCACTTGTGAGAGAGCTCTTTTGCTTCGAGCGAGGGCTAGACGGTGGACACATCGGTATTGGGTGCATTAATACATACATGCATAACAAGTCATATCACACATACAAAGTCAGAGATTATTGAAAGGGCAATTTTGCAAGTCGTTTGAATCATGCCACTAAGTTTTTTTTCTATATTGCTATTTGCATCGGTGCTGTCCAAATCTGGCTAGCTTCCATTTAAAAAACTTCACGATGATTTTATGGCATTGGTTCGTCATTGCCATAACTGGAGAGGTTTTAACTCCCTTTGCTATCGTAGCATTTGAGTATCTATTTCGGGTTTAAAATTACTTAAATCAGAAGTAAAGAGGTGTAAAGGATTTTCGAAGTAGTTTTTGTTCATATAATTTAGTTAGCACCATAATACACTTAACCAATGTGCAAACTTTCTGGATTGGACGGAATGGGGAAGGCTAAAGCAGAAGTAAACGCGATTAAGAAAGGGAAACTGCGGGAAGGGAAAGAGAAGGGACCGAATGATTTGAGACAAAGGTTGTGGCATGAAAGGGAGGAAGTGTAGGCGGCGACTACATCCTTCGCTCCCAGCAGAGACAAACGTGGGCGTCGCTGAAGCCTGAGGTTAATCGTTAATGCGTAAAGGATTGGAGAGGAATTCTCTTTTTTTTTAACTACTACTATCAGATGCTAAAGGCGCTTTTTCTCATGGAAGTTGACTCCTATGGAAGTAGCTAGCGTAGTGACTCGTCGATGCTTATCGCTACTTGCAAGGTATCGTTCTGCTTACGCATTACTTCCGGTTATTTTCCCAAAAAATGATGACGCAAGTAAACGATGAGTGCGGCAATTTCGAAAATCGCCTCACATAGCCAATCAATGCGTCTGAACATCGCATTCAACGAATCCCACTGGCATTCCTGGAATTTATGAATTCGTGTAAATTACAATTAATAAATATATGTGCATCTAAGAAGCGTATTAAGTATGAGAATAATTTTGTCGTATAATTCAATTCAATAATAGTCATAAGACTTAACGTTAAGTAACCTCTATAAGTAATTAAAAGTAAAAATAAATATTGACATATGTAGGTAATAATAAAACCCTTTTCCGAAAAATTTATTTTTTGTTCATAATTTAAACCCTCGCTCGTTTTCATTTGATCAGTATGCAATGCGATGCCACATTATCGCATTATCGAAATGGAACCGGCAGGCCAAATAGAAGGGTCTATTTTCCGTGCAAATGCGAACCGTGGTCGGTATTAAACCGATTATTATTACTACCATCGATCCCTACTACCATAGAAGCACGTGCTTACACATCAAAATACTTCTTGTAAGCGACTTATAAGGCTGCTGCCTCTTCTACAACTTTTAACTTCTATGTAAAAAGGCGTCTGAACGCCATCTATAATATTCGATGGCGTTGCGAGTGGACCATTATTCTATTTTTCCGTATAACACGTCCACTTTCCAAAGATTTCCTGTTTCGCTGAAAATTGATCGTTTTCGTGACGAATAAGTTCACATTTTTTTGGGCGTGATAAGCTTTTATCATTGGCCACAAGGACCGGTCTGGGTGTATTTTTGTGTCCCCATACGTCATCAAGCTCCAAATGGTTCCAAACCTCTATCACATCTCGGTGACATTGATATTTGAGGGTGTGAAGCAATCGGCTGAATTTTAATGACCTATCGCCTAAAAACCGCCTTCGTATTCGAATAACTTGTCTCAAATCTCTCTACATCGCATAGATACTTCACGGGCATTATTAGAAGAGTCTTTATTATTCATGTTCTGATGTATGTCTTCATTTGAATCATCAAAACAATTGACGCTGATCCGCAAGGCCATATCCGGCGCTCGAATACGTGGGTTCTGTTATCTTCCAACAACTGTCTGTAAATTAATGTCAAGATGCTCTATCTTGATGCAGTATGCTCTATTTAGATGCACCTGTAAGCTGGTTTATTTCTACATGTATTTTTACTTTCACTAATTGTAAGTTCTACATTTATTGATGTAGATATATTAACTTTTTTTGTCGCTTTAGATTCACTTTCACTTAATTTTATATGTAAAATCCCATGATAAATCAAAATAAAGCTTGAAAAACTTATCTTATTACTGTTAGCCTATTTTACGATATTTAAAAAATGTGATAGAAGTTTTAATTGGAAATATGGATACGCTGACTAGGTACTCCAGAGAATATTTTTACACTTAGGACACTAAATGCGCTAAAATATAGGCAATCATCGCAATGGATTGACCGTCAAGATTTTTGTTATTAATGACGGGCTCTCTTCCTGTTATCGATTCTGTAGTGATCATAAAGCCATTCTCACCAGGGTTGAGATCGGTGAGGATGTTTCAGGCGACTTTCCTATCCCCTTCTGTCCGTAGTCACCCACGGCTATATCGTCGATATTAATTATTTCTCGCTTGATACCTCCGTCACATGGTTCGATTTCATTCTCCCGTTCCTTGCCCTTCTGCAGTTCCGTCTGAGTCCTTGACCCTCATACTTGCCTTTCCATTTTGATGTTGACGTTATCTCCAACAATAATCTCTGAGAATCGTTCTTGAGCTGAAGCTCGATACTTTAAAACGAAGAAACCATTCACGACCAGCCCTGAATAGGAAAGTGAAAGGTAAGCCGAAAATAACAGCTAGCGAAAAATATCCTGTGGAATGAATTTCAAGTATTTTCTCTTCTCAAGAAGGATTCTACAGCTATGTTTTGATTCCTTATGCTGGGAAATAAAATTTAGAGAAACTTTTAAATTAAAAAGCTTTAATTGAAAATATGGACTGAGAGTTATTGTATCGAAAGGATTGTAAAATTATTGCCAAGCAGTCCATTTTAGAGCTTTGATTACATTCCTTGAATGAAACTCCTTATATTATCGAAGAATTACAATGCACCTCATATTCACGTAATTTCCGATGCAAATTAGACCTCGTTGGGGGTGAATGAATCTCACAAGCTCGCTGAAAGCCGTATATGGCCGTGCGTAAAAAGAAGGCAAGGTCGATATTGGAAAAAAAATTGAGTAAGATTTATTTTGCTGAAATTCAGCCCCGCATAAATTCTTCCTGAATTAAGAAGGATTGTTGGTGTAACTCTCTAATACACCTGACCGGCAATTGGGAGAGCTGGGTTCGAATCCCGATCAAGGCAAATTATATTTTCAAGATGAATTTCACGCTCTTTGAGTAAGATCTTAGTAATTCACGGGTCAGTCACTACGGACAATTTTCAATATTTAATTCATTTGAGAAACGAATGCAATTGGTTGGTAAGCCGTTTATTAGCTGGGGTATACAACATTAAAATGAGTGTTTTGGGAACTTGCCATTATCAATGATAGTAATAATCAATCGTGAAAAATTGGCTCTCAGTGACTCGACGATTTTTTCGTTGGCTTATATACACCATGAATTTAAAAGTACACTTACTGTAAGTAGTCTGGTATATTGATAATAGAGTATTTGGGTTTAAATGTTCCAACAGCTAAGATTATGTCTTATTGTCTAACCCCAAAATCATAATCCAAAAATGAGCACAATATCTTTTCCTGAGTAGCGATACGAACCCACAACCTTTGGTTATCTGGTGCGTTATTAGTATGGCTACATCGGCCGGTTTGGGTCAATCAGACTAAAATATGGCATTTATTAGTTGCGAGAATAATTTATGCTTTGATCGAGGAGACAATAGGTTCGAGAATATTGAATATTACATTCGAATAGGTTTCCAAATCACTGCGAAATGCATCTAGCTCGTAAAAATCCCCGATGAATTAGAATTGCACCTAGACGGCTTGTTGGTATATCTGGCTAACTCATCTGACTGGCAATCGGGAGATCAGGGTTCATTTATTGATCAAGTCAAATGATTTTTCCACGGTTAATTTCATCCCATTGGTTTATGTTCCAATGGGTGCTAGATTGTCTGCGCAAGTGAAACACTCGGTCGCCCGACGTTACCTTCGTTTCTATCTTTTCAGTTTTATTTTCCGCGTTCATTCACAGATTTTTCGTCGATCAGACGCTCTCATTTTCACACGCTGCTCATTTGAGCTTGACCGCTTCTTGTCACCTACTTATGCCCCGGCGAAGGGAACAACCAGCAAGCAGTAGCCTTCGCCGAAGAAGCGTGCTCGCATTGGAGAGCTTGACCTTCGGCGAGTGCGGGACGGGTGCTGTAGCGGCGACAAGTCGGCTGCTATGGGAGATATGACGCTCGCGTAACCCACGAACATCGAATGATTCGATTCCTCCGGGGGAGACTGCAAACCGTGGCGTGATCGAAGATAACTCTTCGCAGTTCAACCACGGTGGTGTCACGCGGCATGTCTCCGAATTGTCGTGGGGCCGACGCGATTACGACCGCGCTCTAATGAGATGCATCTGTGGGCGAAAACTGAGAATGAGAGTGTGTAATGCACGTGAACTGAATCCAACGGAGGAGACGGCACGTTTTGTAGCGAGAGACTGGCCGAAGGTCGAGAGGGAATCGTAAGATTGTCCCACCCCGTACGATTTCATTCTCATTAATGGAGTGCATATCTTCCGATGGTGATAAGTCCCACTGGTTGACGGGATGGGCTGAGAATGATTCGTGTGTGTCATGAGGGTGGTGATAGGGAAAAAAATGTTTTTCGCCAAGGGGTTTCGATGAGATCAAAAGGACTTTTTTATTCAAACTTTATTTTCGCAACGTGCCAGTGAGGGAAAACTGGATGGAGTATATCAATTAACGTATTTAGTAAGAGGAATTGATTGATTAACATAAATTCCTTGAATTTGAAAGCCTGCAATTGAGGCAGCCGGTAGTTTTTATTAATTGGTCTTTGATTGGACAGATTTTCTTAAGGAATCAAAGATGGAAAACTGGATGACAGCAAACAGACTTCTGGAGTAAAAGAAAGAGTAATTGCATAATATCATTGAATTTCGAACCTTTCAGCTAAGATGGATATTATTGTTTTATTTGTTATTGTATTCATTAGAGTAGAATTTGATATATCATTGCTACTTTCCTGTGGCTAATTAAATGAAAAGAACTTTGTAAAGTGCACACTTAAGATAAAATTCCGACCCAGGATTCAACTATTGAAACATGGATCAGAATTTAATCTGAACTTTGCACTTTACAAAGTGCTTCTCATTTAATTAGTAATGCAGTTCAACCAAGTCACGCCTTAAATCATTAATTTTAATTTTTTCCCATTCCTATTTCAAAATTCTCTCTCCTCACAAGATTGTGTCTCTTCATTTCAACACTCTATTTACTCCATCCAAAATTCCTATCTATTACATCCCAAGTACACGTTTAGCCAAAAATAGTCGGTATTGTCATGCAATAATCAACTGAGATGGGTTTCGATGCAATTACGCTAAGAATCAATACGAAAGAAAATGTTAAAAAAAGAGAATCACAAACGAAACTTCATAGAGAGCGCTCTGTGTTAACAAAATGGGAAACAATGACACAAATAAGTGCACGCGTGCTATCAGTGATTCCACTATCAATTTCAATTGAAAATTTCACCTGGAACGCGAAATAGTCTTTTCCAGACGCATTCAAACTGCAAAATAATGTCATTTTGTGTGGAAGAAATATAGCTTTGGAGGAAAAGAAAAGCTTTGAATATGAGAGTTTCCGAATAGTTTTTGGCGTTAACCTGCGGAATAAAATCGAGATCTGGACTTCCAGCTTAAATATTTGCTCGTGAGTCATGAGTATGTTGAATATCTCATAAATCCCAAGGGTAAGTAAATTAACGGGTGACATTTTTCATTGCCCGTAGAAAGGTTGCCGAGGTCGTTTCAGTCACTATACTTTTGCAACTTATTGTTAGTCGCACCGTCATGCACGTGGAATGGTCGGTGAGGCCATCCTGATTCCGCCATTGACTCCTTACCGATGAAACAGAAACATGTGTTGTGTTCCATTCCGTCCGTCCACTCTATCTCTTTTGAGATATGGATTTTTGAGGAGGATTGAAGGAACGTGGTAGGACGTGAGGTGAAAAGGGACCCATGCAAAGCTAAGATAGGGAAGATACCGCGGGGCTATTTTGCTAGATTATCGTTATTAGAGGTGATCTACCGGTTCAAGTAGTCTTATAACCCCCCCAGCATTTTCCTCTCTTCACCCGCCGTGACGAATACTTCTTAGTTCATATTCCTTTCCGTCCAACGCACCTTCTCCATTTTCCTCGTGACACTTTAAACGCCTCAAATCAACTCTCATCGTCTTTCCTCAGTGTCTACGTCTCTACACTTTATACAGCTACACTCCATATTACACTCTTCCCTAGTCTTTTCTCAACATCAGCACAAGTCAACTGTCATAAATTCATTCATGTTAGTGAATGTCTCTTTCAGTAACGTAGTTCTCCTCCTAATATCCTTACTGATATGCCCATTTTCCCTCTAGCTGTTCCAAATCCCATTTCCTTTAAATTATTGAGTGGTTAAATTTGGACACTAGAGAACTGTCGGGGAAATTTGGAGAAGACAGGTTTGAATTGTGTTAAGTGAAAGTTGAAGTTCGGACGAACTCTTGAAGGGTGCGACGGATGGGAGATTTTTGGATAGGAATAGGAGACGGAGGAAACGAAAATTAAAAATAGACGTGATAGAGTAGTGTAGTGCGGATTAAAATATTTATAAGTATTTGAAGGCGAAAATAATATAGTAATTAGGGATTTTAGTGTGAAATGAAATGTTATGGATACGCACCACAGTGGTTCTAAACTACTAAAGGAAAAATTAAACACAGATTAACTTATATTTATAAAGTCTACGCACAAGGATATTCTCGTGTCTTATTTTTAAAAAGAATTGAAAAACAGGAGTGCATATTCAAGATTTACTTTTCTCCGTTCCATTTAAATGCTTAAAATTTCATTAGCATATGCGCACGTCTATAGCCACCACATTTTCGTTTTTACTGTTATTAATAGATCCCCACCAGTGAAAAAAGTCAATGATGATGAAAATAATGTTTCAAGATATCTGATTGTAGCCCACCGTTCCTAATTTGAACTACGTCCATATTTCCTTGTTTAGTTTTATTTACTTCATGACAGGTTTAAAAATGCTATAGGTACGTATGGTTCTAAAGTGCATCTAAACCCAGAGAATTTTCCGTCGCTGATAAACAAGGACTTTCCTTGAAAAATAATTTCATATTTCACTCGCTCAACTGTATTTTCGTGACGTGACTGTTCACGGTGCGAATCGACAGTAATATGTATACAATTTTCAGGCTCTAAAATATGTATACAGGGTATATATTATTTTTTCCCAGGTCAAATGACAAAGGAATCACGAAAACTTCACCAAATCGTAAAATTTGTGTACTTCTGAACCAAAGTAACGCAATTGAAGCGTAGTGACTCTTTGATGGCGCATGTCATTCCAGCGGTGGTATTTGATTAGGAACTCCAGTGCGTCAAGGCCTATGCAGCCTCTATTCACTCAGGCTCATAGAAAACAAAATAAAGCACTGATATACGTTATCGAGACCACAAACAATTCGCTTCGTTTCGTAGACACTGCTCATAAATAGCTTATCCCAGAGTTAAGGCTGCCATTTTCACAGTAACATTATTGGATAGGTGTGTGAGACGATGGAGACAGGTTACCCTGTCAGGGCTTATATATTATCAATCAAACTAAATCAACTAAACCCACATTGCAATAAAAATATTTCGGCTGAAATCCATATTTCTTTTTAGACATAAGTAACCAATGCTGTTTGATCTCATCGAAAATTCTTGATAGCTATGTTTAAAATTCAGAGTAATCTGAAACTTAGATTTGAATATATTATTGACATCCTTCATCCCGCCGACTTTAAAGTCAATAAAAGCTTTCCTCTCTAGCATTAGACTTTTTATATTGTCGAAATACCCGATATGAATGCGGGAAATGTACACGCAAAAGTTTTAATGTATTCTATAATTACAGTCATCTAGTTTCTGTCGACTTGGTCATAAAAATGTCCTACCTGCTTTCAATACATTCTTCCAAAAAATAAAACCCATCCATAAATTAAGTCCATCTTGCAGTTCAGTCTCCTATTCAATCTTAAATCTCGCGAATTATTTAAGAAAATCTGATATACGGAATAACTACCGTCTCACCAGGAAGAATGTTGATCATGTAAATAGTATGTTCTCTGCGTTAGGTTGATTCTCGAATACTAAACAATGAGATAAGTCATCATTGAGTTTTCTCTATGGCGATAAAAACACAATAGTTAACTTCCACACTTTTTAATGTCACAAATACAGACTGACCCAGGTTTCGACACATAGTGCCTTTATCAAGGCACCTTGATAAACGCACAGTAAGTCGAAACCTGGGTCAGTATGTATTTGTGATATTAAAAAGTGTGGAAGTTACTATTGTGTTTTTATCGCCATAGATGTTCTTCGCCATTCTTCCACCAAATAAAGCCTGATCACTTCAATACGAGCTTTCTCTAATTAAGACTGACACCGGAAAAATTATATTTTAAATTATTGAAATATTAGGAAAAACCATCCTTTTCCTACGAATTAGAGAGCTGCTGACGATTTTGTCGCTTAAAATGTCTGAGTCATTGTGGCACAAAACCTCAATCGTCACCGTCTTCTTCTTACCATAGGAAAGTTTTGAGATTGCGAAATTCTTACATATGATTTATGGAAATTTCATGGACAATTTGTAAAATTAATAGCATGGAAGAAATTAGGTACTTTATTTAGTCATGCCAACAGGCGTTTTTTCATTTTTAAAATAATTAAAACACTATGTATTCCAACACGTTACTTTAATAATAGTCGACCGCGGTTTCAACGCAAGAGCGTCATTATCAAGACTACAAGTGACGATCTTGATAACGACGCTCTTGCGTTGAAACCCACGGTCGACTATTACTAACGTAGCGTGCGGAAATATAAAGATTTGGAAAAATTGTCAACATGGAAACCTTTGAATTTAGTTTTGCTTATTACTGTAATCGTACATTTTTATGATTTTATTTTAGTAGCTGTCTAATATATTATTGGAATACGGAATTTTGGCGCATTTGTTTGGTTGTTTGGCATTACACATTTTGATCTGATTTATGTACATACTTCACGGGTTAAGAATTGCGGGCCTAAAACATTTAAAAAATCCTTATCAAAAGGGACTCCAAGCTTCTCACTCGAGATCTGGGGATAAAAGCACAATGAAGGCTTTCACTCATTATACTCACCAATGTCTCTCCACGTGCAGCTGTCAAAATATCAATTATTGCGAAGGACTCTTACAGGAAAGAGTTAGGAGGTCGTTGCCTTGATAGTTCCTGCCCATGGGTGTTATGTAATCTTTGTTGTTTAGTTTGAGGAGGAAGGAAATTTGACGGGAGAGATAAGGACTCTTAAGCTCCTCGATTTGAATAAAAAGCAGTTTGAATAGACAGGAATGACGCGGCGAATAACATTCCAAATATTTATGGAATTCTCTTGCTACCATAATCACCTCCTGACGATATTGGTGCCCGGCAGATTTCCATTGCATTTTCTTCTTATCCTCGTTCTCGTCTGTTATCCAATTTATTCAAAACTTCCTAGAATTGACCAATTCTGTTCCCTGTTAGGCATTTCCATGATGAATAGATTAGTATTGCACTCAATTAAAAATAATAGTCAATTTATAACATGCTGTAATGTGAATCTGTAAGCAGCGTATCACATCCCATGTCAGAAAAATTTTATCTCATAAATTTGAATAATATTTATGTTTAATAAGCTCATAGTTATTTCGATTCAATCATTCTTCTTTCACTGTCTCTACGAGGCCGTGACATCTATGAGTTTTCCCAGTGAGATTGTGTTATGTTTTTAACATACTTTTTTGCTTCCCAAACTTTCGCGAAAAATCTTTACAGCTTATTTATTCTTCATTATTATCCGGAACATAAAATTTTCACGTCTTTTAAACTTCAGCTGATGTTGTAATTACATGTGTTCATGCCAAGGAATGCCCTTAGAAAAAATACTATAGGACTATAATATTAATTATAGAATTCTTTAATAATTGTAATATATGAATGTAATGTAAGACGAGAATGGGCTGCAGGCGTTTTAGATGTTGGTGAGAGGGAGAATTGAGAAAGTGGACGCGAAGGAAGACAAACGAGGAAGCACTTGGTATGTTAGATGAGGCGAGTAAACTTGAGGAGGAGATTGGGAGGAGGCAGAATAGGTGGTTTCAGTAGTTAATGAGTGGCAAAGGGTTGTTGAAGGCCGTGATAGAGAGTATGATGTTGGGTAAGTGGCTAAGTGGAAGGAAGAGAAAAGAGTTTTATGGACGGGATGAAGAGAGGTAGGACGAATGCTGAGATGAAGTAAGATATTGTGCGGATTGATTGAGTTCTGCAGATCGATCTAAAGGATTTTTACTCTCTTCCATTTACCTACATTAACCGGTAATGTTCTCTAATAATAGCAATACATTAGTAATATAGTTAAATCGGAGCAGTCAATATACAACTATATGTATTGATTATAGGACTAATATAGTGAGTATAATTCTGTATATTTCTAAGGGTAACATACTCCTATTGTCTACCTACCCATGTGTAAATGTTACCAGCTTTTTTTCTTCCTGTGTCTCATTTTTCTTCACAACTATTAGTTGGCAATATTATGTTATTGTTTTCGAAAATTGCTTTGCGATTGAGACGAGTGGTATTTGTTGGTGTTCCACGATCACGAGTTTTACTTTACTTCCTCTCAGTAAACTCTCTTCACTGCCCCTATTCAAGTGCTACGTTACCCTAACTTTTCGCCTGAATAATTGTATCCATAATCACCTCCACACTAAACTCATTTGCTTTAATTTTTCCCTCCTCCCCCGGGAAGAACTAGGCGCCTGTTCCGAAATACGCCCTAGACTTACGCATGCGTCGCGGACGCTTGGTCCGTTTTGAAACCTCTCTCTCATCCCTTATGACGACATAGGCTGAATTAATTGAGGATAGTTTCAGCGCTGACAGAGGTCACGCTTCATGCAAATTCATTGATTATGAAACAGTACGCAACCCTTAAAGAGTGTCGCAACGAGATTTTTTTTGAATTGCGGGGAGACAAAGCAAAACGGTCGTCGTCCACCTTGGAGTCATGCGGTAGAAAATTTGTACTTCATTTTCAAAGTTTCCTGTTTTCTTTTTCTGACTCATGTGTCAAAATTTTTCGAATGCCGTCTGTACATATCTATAGTAGGTCGTCTTCAGCGTAACTTGTTTATTTATTCGGAGGGCTGTGGCACAGTCTCAAAACTTATTGAGCTTGACTTGTTTTTTTGAGTTTCAAAATACAACGCGTATCTCAGTCCTGCTTGGAGATAGCGATTCGAAGGATGCCTCGTATTTTATCTATTTTGGGCGATTCTGCGTCATTCTTATTTGTACGTTTGTCGTTTGGTAGAAGAAATAGGCCAATTACTTTCTAAGGTTTGAGAGATTCTGTATTGTTACCAACACATGTTTTGTGTATACGAGTGGTCTCACAATAAAACTCTAATAGACTAGATTGCATATTTCCCACCCTTTCCACTAGGTTATAACCTTATTTTCGGGGCCGATGGTGTCCAGTGAGCATTGAGTGTGCAAGATCACCCTTTAGAGGAAGTGAGAAAGATCTGAATACGCGGAATTGATGAATTCCCCGAAATGAACTGTGTTCATGAGCCCATAGACCCGATCAGATTATTGAAGGACGTTGGCTGAGGTCCAAGGTCGTGAGACTTCACATAAGAAGCGCCAGTTTTCTCTATTAAATCGATAAATAGCGAGAGATAATTGAAACAAGTGGCTTTATGTAATACACCGATCCCAATTGCCAAATCTACAGCGAAATACGCGGAAGCACCAAAGAAGCGTAAATAAAATGGCTTCGGATGAAATATGACACAGTGGTAAATCAAACCGGACTCAGAGATTGAGATCCTCGAAATCTGATGCGGGAGATGGATGCTGGAGGGTGATCCCACGGGTAAGTGCGGGTAATGATGGATGTACGAAGAGTAAAAGAATGCCAAACCGTTGTTTGAAAAATGAGTATCTTGAAGATAGTCAACACGAACTTGAGGCTAAATATATTCGAAGAAGATATCGTCCTCATGTTCAGACCAAAGGAAAAACACGTAAACGAAACACAAGGTGGGGAAATAAAGTTCGAGTTATCTCCGTCTTTGTCAGTGGTCTCATAGAGCTGGATGTGAATGTATGAAGGACAACAGGAAAATCATATTCGGACTGAACAACCTAAATTCCCCTTGCCCATATTTATTGTCATTCGGATCAGTATTGAGCAATCAGTATTCATGGATTGCCACAGGAGACCTTGTTTGTACATGTCACCTTTGGGATGGCGGAACACCCTTCATTAGTTTGACTACCTTTCATTGCGATTGTCCATGGCATTCTGTGGAGTGCCTTACTAGCCTTTGGTTTGTCCTATCGGTGATTGCATAATTTTTGTCACTGGACTGAAAAGTTAGGGGTGACATGGATAAAGTTTTATCAATGCAATCGTGCCAACACTGTTGGTTTGAATTCAATTACCTTCAATTACATTGACAGGTATTTAAAAAATAAAATTTCTGCTTACCCCATTGAATGTGGTGCTGTGCTATTGTATCGATACCGTTGCACCGCGGTGCAGCAAATGACATTGTTGAATGAGCAGCTTAATTTCATTTCTAATATTGTGTATGGCTCATTCATATCGGAATAAATCAGCTTGTTTCTGAAAAATTTAATCCCATATGAAAAGAAATTTTCATTGAAATATTATGGCCGTCACCTAAAAAAAAATTACAGAGCAAAAAATATTTTCCATTTGCGTATCTGATTATTGCCTACTAAAAAAGTAGATCTACTACTTTTTTGTAGATCAATGCATTCGGATACTCACACGTTTGTTTCTGAAACAGAGTCGTTGGAGCAGAGGCATATTTTGTGATAAAAATTTTTTTCCGTAAGCTAAGGTGAACGAAAGGGCACCATTATGAAGATAGAAATGACCATCTGTGCTGTGGCCAACATGCATAAGAAAAATCCTCCGTCCGCCCAGTCCTTGAATAAGGAAGGCAGTAGACTTAATACCGAGACGAGCGAGTCCGCTTGTTACAAGCGATTCGCATGTTTAGCACATGCTTTATCTTTGATTCTATTGAACAAATCTTTAAAAAATTACAATGCGATTGGTCTCATATGCGATATAATTCCTAAATTGTAATGAAATATGGTGCGCTATCCTTCCTGCAGTCCATTATTAACAAAGCGAATAAATTGTGAAATCTGAGAAACTGTTAAATAGATGACACATATATTGAGTAAACATTGAGTAAATTGAGTTTTAAAAACTCTAGTAGAGTGCTTCTCCATTTTCGGGATGGAATATCTTTTATAGTGAGAGATGATGGTTGAGTATTATCATTGAGGAAGTAAAAACTCGGATGCTCCAGTATTTATTTCGTTATATTACGTTTTTCAAAATACGATCGTCCTTTTTCCAGTAAACCGGGTTTGAAGCACGCCATGAAGAGGGATTAATAGAGGACAGGAACAATGAAATATTTTTTCAATCTCGAAAATATTTCGATAGCTATTGGGTACTTGTTAAAACTAAACAGGAAAATTAATTTTTTTCATGATGAGTGACCGTTTACTTGTTTTGAGGACTGAGAGCTTTTTCGTGCATTGGAGTCGTACGATATAATTTTTTTTTCATTCAAGTGGACTGGCTAATAACACAGCCGTTAAAGTCCGCCAAATTTAGCTTGAAGAGCGATGCTAATGAAGTGAATGCTTAAGCCTTCGGAAGTCTTTCAAGGGCGTGGTACTTGCTTCACGTCGTATCAGTTGCTCTTGCGGGTCGCTCGACTTCTAAACGATATGGCCTCTGATACATGATAAGGAGATGTTGAGGCAGGTAGGAAAAATGATAAAATGAGGGACGGAAGAGAGAAATAAACACCAAGATTTATTCTTTTAAAGTTTTCAGGTATATCTGCCTAAACAAGTTCATTTTAATGCAGGGTTCTTAGTAATGCCATGCAGTCTGGGCCAGGGTGGCTCGGCTTAAGTGAACGGGATCTGATTATCTCAAAGAAGCCTGTTGTATGACCGCGAAACTTGGCGTATGAAGTTCATCCCGGCGGTGGAGGGAATCATTAGTTTACATCGGGTTAAAAATTCACTGAAACCTTTTTGCGTTAATTAACGTGTCCGATAGCTCGAAAAACTTGCGAACTAATTTCATTCCCTAAAAAATCAATCGCATGAAAACAAATATGCGTCTAATTAAGTGCCAGTGTAGATTAAATTGCATGTAAATTTTACTAATTAAAAGGAATACCCAACGATAAATTATGCGAAATAATTTCTCAGAAAGTCAGAAATTTAACTCTATGAAGGAGGTCAATCAAAAAAAGCTGAAAAAAACGTTGAAATTGTATTTAAATTATGAAAGTTCATAAAGCCCTATTCGATTAAATTTTTCACGTGAACTGCGAAGGCATAAATAAACAAGCGTGTCAAAAATAAAAAATAAACTAACTCATCGTTAGTAATTTTTTAAGGGGACTTGTAGAGGGTGCCAACCTTCGATGCCAATGCTTTTATATACTGTACTTCAAAATGTTTTGGCTACCGAAAATTTTACTTTTTGATTTTAATTTATTTTCAACTGAATAAGTTATTTTTTAAATGTGATTATTTTATTCGCCATTGGATTAGACTTTTTATCAGTGAGTTAACGCTCACCTCTCAATCCGCAGAATCTGTAACATCCATAGTAATGGGCCTTTCTTAACAATTGATGGAACGTGAGTCAACTTAATTTTTTAAGCTCTACTTACTGAGACTTCTTTCCATGCATGCTAATTCTGCTAGAGATTTCTAGAAATATGAATATCCGGAGGAGACGCAGGGGAGGAGAATAAACCAATCGTAACTGTGCTCATTGCAACACTTACATTGATATCAATATTGCAAGGTTGTACAAATAAAATAAAACACGGAGGGTGAGTCGAAGAAGCAATTGGGAGATCCTATTCAAGTTTCGATTGAAGGCAATAGCAGTCGATACATTACGTAGTGTCCTGAGGAATATGTAATTATACGATTGAATAGGAATACATTACCATAGAGTTGAATAACGAAAAATAAAACTTTTACAATCCACAATTTTTAGTCAAAAGATGTACGCACAATCCGGATTTCAATGCTTTTGCATCATCATCAGGTGCTTGATTTATTATTAATACCGTCAATCAAGCACCTGATGATGAAACAAAAGCATTGGAATTCGGATTGTTCATACTTACATGTTTTGACCAAAAATTGTGGGTTTTAAAAGCTTTATTTTTCGTTATAAAATGGAATTCCACCAAGTCAAACCTGATCGTATTTCTTTTACATAGAGTTGAATACAAGTGGATTGCACCCGTATCATAATAAGTACTTAACTAAATGAAAAGTAGGTCCAAGGAAAGTTCTGCCCATATTTTCCCCAACCGGGACAAGTCTTTACCAACATTTTCTTCGTTTAGCTATGTGTTTTTGCAATGTTAAATCCGTTTTAAGTTCTTCGAATCCTTTGCCTCCCTTCATTACGTCAAAAATGCCTATTCTTCTCCTCCCTCTCAAGGGCTTACCCAAATTTCTCCTCCCTTATCATCCTTTTCATTGTATTGTTATCTCTCCGTATGAGATGGAGAATCCTCCATCTTTTTTGCTACCTCCTTTGAATTCCTACCATCATCTTCCTTGCCTCCGCAACCATATTGCACTTTTGGCATTCTCTCCACCCGGCTAGTTCAGTAAACCCTTCTTTACTCTCGCGAATCAAAAGGATTCAGTATACGGCCACAAGTTAGCAACTCTCCAGGTCAGAGCGAATTCGCAACAATATCTCTGCGGCCTTGTCACTGAGCTCTTTAATATTTCACCCCGACAACCTTGTAGTTGTTCCAACTCGTAAGGCCACTTTGAGAACGGTTGGTGAAGTGCACTCTTATTGCAAATGAAGGTCAACGAGCGGAGAACGAGGTACTGGTTTTCAGAAGCTCGAGAGTGAGGCAAATTTCCTTTTCGCAAGCCTCTGGAATCTTTTACGGTTGCTTCGCGCGATGTCCATCGGCTCGGATGACCTCTCACTCGGTATGAGAAGTATCAGACGACAATTGCCGATATTGCGTCAATGTCCACGTGCGATTGCTTCCGGTCAAACCAGTCCAATCGCAGGGAAATGGAGTTCTTCTTTAACTCGATTCGTTGGTGGATTTCTGATTCCAGGCTTTTCGCTTTTCCGTTTATAATTATTCACGCGGAAAAGTTTCGTATCAAGAGTTTAATTCAAATCCAATTAATGGAAAAATATGCATTAACCATGCACGTTGTATATATCGCTAATTCGATGTATGCACAATATTTACCTCAAAAGAAATCTGGCTCTCCTTGAGACTGATAAACTGTATGTATAAGCTATGTTATATAATGGCCCAGGACCGTTGGGCGTGAAGTTATGATACTCAGATTAATGTGTAAACTGTAATTAATGAATAATATTGGTTATTTCCAATTTCAATTCAATTTAAGAGAAAATTATGTAAATCTCTTGGACAAAGAAGATAAATCATTATAAATCCAAAGAAATGAGATTTCCAGAGAAGGCGAGATTAACGATAAAAGTGGGAGAGCGTAAGTGTGAGCAGGTAAAGCTATTAATATTAATAAGTGAAATTAAATACTTAGCATTTATCTAATATTTAAAAAAAATTGTAGACAAGAACAAAAATGTAGAAAGGTACAAATTATTTATTTCTGATTATGAATACATCTATGAAATGAACCCAATTTGATTAAATTTTAAAGCAATTAAGCTACCTGAGTCTTGGAGGAAAATGGCCAAAGAAGCAAGAAGTTCTGGAAGAGAATAGCGATGGCGTTTACTAATGGAAGGGAATTTGTAGGATTTCAGGCTTTCCCGCCGAAGATATATGTCAGCGATCTCTCGGGATGTTCACTGGGTATTCCCATGGCGGCCGACGTTTCGACGCTCGAGTCGAAACGTCGACTGCCATGGACCTGAATACCCTGTGTAAATCCCCAGAGATCGATGAAATGGAAGGGAACTTATTACCGGGATCTTAGATGTTGAATGTAAAGAAATGGCTGGTAAAGAGTTAGGTATGATGCGGATCAAAAAACTTAACGCTAAGGAAAGCGGATGTTAAAAGACTGCAGGCGTTTGAGATGTGTATGTGTTGTGATGGACTAACAGGAGAAGTTATGGAGAAGCATGTTGGGTGAGGTTAGGAAGCTGCTGGAGGAAATTAGGAGACAAAGGAAGTTGATGGAATAAGATATATGAGACGTGATGGTATGCTGAAGGTAGAGATAAAGGTGACGATGATGGGTTAAGCGGGGAAGGTGAAGAAAAAGAGCGGGCTTTATGGACAGGATGGAGAGAGGTAAGAGGTATACTGTGCAGAAAAAAGGAAGTAATATAATGAATTAGATGGTTGACTTCTTCGTAAGAAGTAGATGAGCAGATGGCAGCACATCTTAATCCATCCAAACCTGCCTTAGTCCGAAGACTACCTCCATAAATAAGGAAAAATCGCTGCTGCGGAAACCAATTACCTACCGTGAATCTGCTATTTGGCGTGTTATGCCGCGCCCGTTGTTCAAAGGGCTGCGGACCGCGGGTGGTGGGAAAAACTAGCTGTGGGTGGAGGAGTGAGGCAATTCAAGTTGCGTGGTGACTGGCAGGAGAGCTTCTTTTTGATTTGCATTCCATAGCTTTTTCCATCGGCAAGTGGAAAGTAGCCTTCATGAACCGAGGGGACCAGCGACAAGAAATGGGATGTCAATAAGCAATGAAATAAGAGTACTTGCTTTACTGTACATATATAGTATCTATATTTACTATATTTCGACAAATGAAGTTGCAATGTGCATACAATTTATGTCACTAAGCACTGGATAGTAAAAAAGTTAGCAATTTAATAATTATAGCTAATTTTTAATTGGGGTCCATTCAAAAATGCATGGCAGACGCACGTCGAACTACCTATTACACTCGCAGATTTTTCCGATGTTGCCAAGGAATCGTTTATAGATGAATTTCGTATCTAATGCTATACAGAAGGGGTGCAAGGAGGTAATAATTAAGGATCATATTTTCGTTCATGATCTCATTCATCTCATCAGGGTACAGCTTTCCATAACGAGTCATCAGTGACTGATAGCCAACAATCAGTGAAGTGCATTTCGTGACTAACTTCTGCATGACTTCCTCGACGCCCCTTATAAGTTTTCACCAAATTCAGCAATCACCTTTTGAATACAGTTTCGTAAAAGGAGCAGAATCTTTATCTCTCTAAAAGAAGCACTCTTTATTTCTTGGGAGGACCATCTTAAATCTCATGCACAATGAACTTCGCACAATGAAAGCTTCACAGCCCAACCTCTCAAATGTCAATGTTCGCGGACTTCCGGCAAACGAGTAGGAGTTTCGTGTCTTCCTTTTGCTACTTCCGTTTAACTTCATTTATCTTTACCCGCGTGCATGCCCGTATGTAAAGTTCGTCCATGCTGAAAACCTCACGCCCGAGTTCGCCATGAAGTCAGCGAATGTCGTCCGCAAGGATTTCCTTTTTTCGAAAGATGAATATTGCGTCAGATCCTTGGCTAATGCGTACAATAAAATATTTAAGTAGGTAATTGAAACGATTTGAAGAACCTGATCAGCGGCGAGTCAAGTTCAATGTCGTGATGACGCGGTCTTTAAAATACGTATGTACATGATTTGTCGGAATACTTCTTTCCACATCTGTTTGTCTCTATAAAAGGACCTGAGATACATGAATGAAGAAGCATACTAGAATAAGGAACTTGGTGCTGTATTCAGCCCCTCGAGCCGGCTACGTAATTACTCGATAAAACATGTGCAAAAGTGTCCCCGAATTCCTTGTGTTCTCTAGGGAACTATGTTGAAGTTTATTATTTTTTGTTACACAGACCATAGATGAGTTTTGAACAATTAACTCTAACCAATTCCGGAAATTTCCCTTCGACATATCCGGGAAAATTTAAAACGACCAATCAATACCAAGAAACGGATATGCGTGATACGCTGAACGGTGAACAAATGTCATTTCTGAAACTCGAAGAGTATAAAACATCTCTAATGCTCGATAGGTATCACATATTTGTAATCCGAAATATTTTTTTACACGAGAAAAGCTCTAGTATAAAATTAAGTTCTTCAAAACTATTAGTCGGCAATTTGTTTTAGCATTTAAATGTTCACTACTTCTGAGCATAGTATTCTCCACTTATGCTGCACGCCGCTCCTATTTCCTACTCGTCATTTCCTTGATGACTATTCATGTCGTTGCGTACGCCTTGAGGAAAATTTCCGGAAACGTAACAAGAGAGACCGTCTGCGCCGAGTAAGTAGTTAATACGTATCAAACGACTCTGACGACTCAAACGAAGCTGAAGTGTGCATTATACATTGTTTGCACTCTGTGCACATCATATTCTATTCTATGCACTCTACAAAGACATGTTAAAATCTGGAATATTTTCTTGCAATACGAAGATTATTGCATTTATTGACGTCATTGCTCTTTGATTCGGTGTTCTCCCAAGCTGGTAAGCTCATAAAATATTTTTTTATTTATTTATGGGATTCAAACACCACTTAAGTGAAAACACTTTGTTTTCGTAGCATATTAGTAGTTAACACAATTAGAATGTTTTAGCTCCTTTAACTTTCATCAAATTTCAATTATATAGTTTGAATATTTTTTCAGGCATACAATTACTTAGAACTGAAGAAAATGACTGTGAACTATGTTCACAACTATTGAAATTTATATTGATTGTTATATGAAATTTAATTAATGAATGTCGGTCGAGTAACAAATTATAAGGACTGATGGAACCTGTTAATTCCAGTATAGAATACGAATCAGCTCAAACGGTGGGGGACGACGACTCAACAAACGAGGAGGAAAACCATGGTTTTCGATTATGTCAGCCAATAAAATTCACAACTTTAATGAAGTAAGCACCATATTATCATTTAAATTCTGGTTCGAATTAAATAGGTCATTAAATAGTGTCATCTGTGTTCTGGGGTGTTTCATAATCGGCGTACAATCGGCAATCATTGTGTTACTTCAGGTGAGAGTATTCTTCACCGGATTGCCTCTTCAAATGGACGTTTTAAACTACTTAATGTACTCATTATTTTTCTAAGCTAAATCTGACGAAGTCAGTGAATGTTTATCTTAGAGGACATTTCTGAAAGGCATTTGATTCAAGGTAACTATGCTTTTGCCGTATTCACCCAACTAACTGGAGAAAAATAATATTTACAGTGACGCTATTCATTAAACATTTATTTTAAGGAATTATTTTGCACCAATAACGCAAATGGAAATGTATTTACAGTTCAGGTCACCATTAGTTTTTCAGACGCTGAAAGCTGCCAGTTGCATCACCCGCCATAAATGTGTTCAGAGTCCTCTGCCGAGGAAAGAAGTAACCTAATGTGAAAGGAATATATACTGACTTGCGCGGCAGTATCGATTAGTCCAACTGTGTCGCTGGATGGGTTAAAGGATTTTAGTTTGGGTCATACCTTAGTGACACTTCAAATCTTCTGGAAGTTGGTGTTTAGTGCAATAGTTTGTAAGCTCCAAAAATGGCGAATCAAGTGTATAAACCTAATCCAGCCATGAAACCATCCCCACACATTGGATCAATGAAGGAATACGAGAAAATGTACAAAAGGTCAATCGAATCTCCTGAGGAGTTTTGGCAGGACATAGCGAAACAGTTCCACTGGGAGACACAACCGACAGGAAAGTTCTGTTCTTACAATTTTGATGTGTCTAAAGGACCGATATCTGTCAAGTGGATGGAAGGAGCAACGACCAATATTTGCTACAATCTCCTGGATAGAAATGTTCGAAAAGGAATGGGGGACAAAATAGCATTTTACTGGTAAGTTACTCATTTAAAGTGTTTACCATTTTGTATACATAGGCTTTTGTGCAATCCCCTCGCTACTTGAAATTCCTGGCTTCTCATTTCAGTGAGAAACTGACATTGAATTGCGAATGGTTTGGCACCATACATTTTAAGCGTAGCATTTTAAATTGCTTGATTAGGAGCTTAAAACTATGCCAGTGGTTAATATTTGATTCCCTTCCAGGGCTGGAAATGATCCAGAAGACTACAGCAGATTGACCTATAAAAAATTACTCATTCAAGTTTGTAAATTTGCCAATGTTCTTAAAGAGAAGGGTGTCACTAAGGGAGACAGGGTGGCAATATACATGCCTATGATTCTCGAGACTGTAGTCGCTATGCTGGCTTGTGCGCGTATTGGAGCTGTGCATTCTGTCGTGGTACGTGAAAACCACTTCTTGTCATTTTGACCATTCCTTGAACCATCTGAATAAGTTAATAATTTGGAGTGTGATACTAAAGCATGTATCCATAGTTTGCAGGCTTTTCTTCTGATTCTCTGGCAGAGAGATTAATTGATGCCAAAGCTAAAGTGCTAATCACAGCTGATGGAGTTTGGAGAGGAGAGAAGTTATTGTGCTTGAAGGAAATATGTGATGCAGGTAAAATTATTGTTCTGCTAGTGATATATATATATGCATATGCCTCTATTTATCTTTCAAGATTGTCATACCTCTGAGTGCTGCCTAAGCATGTATTCTCATTTGGTTGGATTATTTCAGTGGCTATTAATCCATGTTTACTGTGTTTATTTTAAAGTGATTGAGAATCAGTGTATCTTAGTATGCCTTGTAAAATTTGTTTTAAATCATATTTGTTGATCTTTCATCATTCATGAATCGTGAGGGTGGAACTCACGTAGAAATGAGCCCAAAGGAATGTTAAAGCTATCAAACTGACCCTGAAGTTCAAGGCTAGTTTGTACCATACTCTGAAAAACGTTTTCACATGGAATGCATTTGAAATCAGTTGTTAGTGAGGCAATGTGATTACATTGGATTTTCGTCTGGAATCGAGGAGACATATGTCACTTGAGTTTTGATTACTAATTTATAGTGAACTGAATTTACAAGGTCAAGTACTGTGAATAGATAAATGAATTGTAATTACAGATTAAAGCCTGAATCAAACAATCATATTTTCCATCCCTTTTCAGTGATAGCATAAAAATGTATGTATGATCCAATCACTTGTAGAGATACCTAGTGGCAATGATAGGGATCCTGATTCCTTTTTCCATCACTTGAGCAACCATTTTCCTTCCAGAACTCCATCATTCAGCCAATTAGAGTCCATTGCTGGCATGCCTTTTAATCTAATGGTATTTCAACGTGTGAACGTTTCGAGTGGAAATGATACGAGAAGGGAATGCAACAATGACCATATGATTAGCAAAATGATAACTTGAGCTGTCATTTGTGTGTATCCTGTAAAGGTATAGCATAAATGATCCCTGAGCACATACTTAAAAAGGGATTGTGTGATTGGCTTATTGGTTCATGTAGGGGAAGAAATGGACTGTCCTACTGGAAATTTACTCACAGTATAGTTTAAAGCAAATGCATTTTTTTAAATTATTGCTTCAGTCTTATGGTCATCACTACATTAATTTAGATGAACCAACTTTACTTGCTGATTTTTACTAGAACCCAATTCATACTTTAGGAAAACCGAAATGCACAATCGAAATTGAGGCAGTTGATGACAATGAGAATCATGGTTTTGATCTCTATCGAATGTCAACCGCTATATAATTGTACTCTTTTGACTAAGATTTTTTTAAATTTCAACCCACTTAATGCATTTATTTTCTTAACAGCTATGGACCGAAGTAAAAAATTGGGCCATGAAGTAGAAAGCTGTATTTTAGTGAAGCACTTACCACGACTAAGTGCCTTTCATTCAAGAGATGGTGAAGGCAAGGTGAATGATGGTGAAAAGTCTCCTGAGAAAAGGAAAGCATTTGATTACCAGGTAAGTTCATCGTATTGGAGGTAGTCAAAGTGTAATGGGGGAAAATTCCTGCCTCTGTGGAAGAAAGTTGAAGCCCCGTTCCACATTGAGGATCACAAGTTTGAGTCCCCTAGGTGGTTTTCAACTACCAAGGCCAATGATATATCGGTAAACTGATATTTAAGCCCCTGTAAAACCGACCAAGAGTATAGGTTTAGCGAAACTTGGTGGCACTCGCTTGTGAAGATCATGAAGCAAAGGTGAGGAAAGTATGCATGAGATGTGGGATGAAGTGGCCGAGTCCTTTTCCAGAGGACCGTGCGGGAGTCCTTCGTTAACTTTGTTCACTCATCAACGCTTGGTTTACGGTCAGTGTCCTCTAATCCTCCGCTGTTGAGTGCCACCAAGTTTTCCTATACCTATAGCTCATCTGGATCCTTGGGATGTTACACCTGTCATAAGTGTCTGGAAAGAAAAATAAAATATTTTGTGTGCAGTCTTTCATGTCACGAATGTGTAAAATTTTCAATGAAAAAAATCATTCTGTGTTAATTGAAATTTGAACCCTGATCCTTTGGCTTCATGCAGAGTGGTTGATCCAGTTAGGCCTCATTAGCTTAATTGATTGAGGCACTTGAATGAAACTTGGGGGTTCTGATTTTGATCCCTGGTCCAGGAAAAAAATTTGTCTCCGTAAACTTAATAAATTTGTGGATCTCCACAGCTGATTGCTCCCAATTAAAGTTGCTGAAGTGGGTCATCCAACTGCATTTTGAATTTAGCCTTCCATATTTTTCATTGTCAAAGTATACATACATATGTATTTCAGAAAAAGTCTTCCTATGGTATATTCCTGCTGAAATACATGAGAGAATTCTTTGTAATATTTTACTGGCAACTTTCATTTTGTTCTTGTTGATTTTTTTTCTGCAATCATGAATGGGCTGGAGGAGAGTGTGTGTTAATGTCCCCAACATACATAACCTTTCAGAGTCCTTATGTAATTGTTATTGCCCATTCATGGTGAATGCCTAACACCTGGTAGGCTACTGTATGAGCATGGAAAACTGGTTAAATGGGAAGTAGTGACTGGGAAATTCCAAAATATCTCACTGTACATAAAAAAAACATTCATACTTTCACCAACCCCTTGCTTTTTACTCTCCCACGAGAAGTGGAGGCCAGGTTAACAAGAATGAGGCATATACTATATAGGTATCCGTATTTTGTGGCCATTCTTCATAAATTGATATTGTGTAGTTAGATGGCTCAACTGTTAAGTATTGCAATTTGAAATTACACAATTGAACATTCTATGCAGTCTCCCAAATCAGTGCAGATACAACACCGATGTGAGGAAATTCATATTAAAAGATCATTTTACCAGGAATCGAATTGGGAGAGAATCTATTCTGTGTAACTCTCCTCAGAATTTTGCTTTGAATCAAGGTGGCTTGGTGGTATATCAAACCTGTCCAGCAATTTGGAGCTCTGGGATCAAATCTCTGTCAAATTATTTTTTGTTGTGAATTTCCTCACTTCAGATTGTTATGTCAGATTGAAAGAAATTGCACAATGAACTGTACTTTTTCTTACCTTCTATATTTATTTTTGAAATTATTCTTTAGGTCCCATGGAATGAGGATAGGGATTGTTGGTGGGATGATGAAATGGACGATGCTTCTTCATCATGCTATCCTGTTTGGGTGTCAACTGAGGATCCCCTTTTCCTTCTCTACACAAGGTAGCAACAATTTTAAGTTTTACTCATGTAAACTCTGATGAGTAAACAATTAGAAATTTATTGCTCGCAAAGTTTATGGTCGAAGGCTCAAAAATACCCATTTCAGGTAACTTGTAAGTAAGAGTAAGAAAAAGAAAGTAAGAAAAATATTTATTGTTCAGGACAAAAATCCAAAAGAACAAATATAATAATAAAACACTTTGCAGGCACAATCTTTTAAAAGTACAAAAGGACAAACTTTTCATCATTTCAAACTTTTCAAATACAAAAGGAAAAACTTTTATCATTCTATAAATGTAAATTAACAAAAAAAAACTCATGTATTAATAACTAACAATAGAAAAATGATACAATGAATAAGGAACCATAATAACATGAACACAAATTTGAAGAAAAAAAATAATAATAAGAGTAACTTATGTTATACCCGGGAAAGTAAATAATCATGATATTTCATTTTAAATGTTTTAACAGATTTACAATTTTTAATATCAGTTGGCATCTTATTCCATATGTGACAAGCTGTTACAAGAAATGATTTATTATATGCTGTGGTGCGATGCCCTGGAAAATACAATTGATTAGGATCAGACCTAGTGGACATTGTGGAGACAGAGGGACAACTAAGGAACAAATCATGTAGATACTTGGGTGATTTGTTTTTAAATAGGACAAACAAAAAGGATCCCAGAAGGTATTCTCTACGGGATTTGACGTTGAGCCATCTTAGTTGTTTATAATAGGGGGTGATGTGGACGTCCCTGCGAAGGTCAAAAATGAACCTAAGGCAGGAGTTTAAGGCCCGGTGAAGTTTGAGGTTATTTTCTTCGTTGAGGTCGTTATAAACAAGACAGCAATAATCTATTACAGAGAAAATAAGCGACGATATAAGTGTTTTTCTAGTATTAAAAGGAAGTAAGTTTCTGTGAACTTTTAACTGGTAAAGTATAGAATGAATTTTGTTAGAAATATTATTTACATGACAATCCCATGATAAGTTAGCAGTCAACGTCATCCCTAGGTTATGTACATTACTGGAGTATGGAATAGGCATACCATTAACCACGATACTGGTAGTCGTAATGTGGCTAATGTTACGTAGCATCCTGGAACTACCGATAATAATAGCCTTAGTTTTACTTGAGTTTAGGATGAAGTCGTGACGCGTGGCCCACTCGGTTATTCTATAAATGTCTTCATTAATTTTTGATACTGCCTCGTCAATTTCATATGGCCAACAGCTGCGATAAATTTGGAGGTCGTCGGCATAGAGCATGTAACTGGTGTGCTTAAGACATTTAGGAAGGTCGAGTATGTACAGAGAGAATAATAGGGGGCCAAGGACAGACCCTTGGGGTACACCAGTGGTGACTGCTGCCCAAGTTGAGAGATTACCTTGACTATCTCTCACTGCTTGATAACGGCCAACTAAGTAAGAGTAGAACCAATTTAGCACGGAGCACGAGAAGTTAAGTTTTTTCAGTTTCTCAAGTAGTATAGTGTGGTTTACTCGATCGAAAGCCTTACTAAAATCAAATAATACCAGCACTGTCACCATTTTTTTGTCTATGGCATGATGTAAGTCGTCCGTTATTTTTATTAAAGCAGACTGAGTGGAGAAATTATTACGAAATCCCGATTGAAATGGGTCAAAACTGTTTTCCTGGGAAAGAAATTCAACTACTTGCGAATGGACGATACGTTCTAGAGTTTTGGAGATGGTGCACAGTATAGAGATTGGTCTGTAATCAGATGGGTTTGAAGGATTTTTGACCTTTTTTATTGGTGTTACCAAAGAGGACTTCCATTGGGTAGGAAACTTGCAGGATAGTAGTGAATGGTTAAGAAGGTCAAGAATAAATGGTATAGTGACCTTGTAAGACTTGTTTATCATGGTATATGATATCTCATCCACACCAGTAGAGTTGGATTTGGACCGAAAGATAAATTTATTTAGAATTTCGGGAGTAATAAACTGAAAATAGAAATTTTTGTCAGAAAACGGTACAGCGGGATCGAGAAAATTAGGTGGAGGAGAATAAAGAGGAGAGTTATCTTGATCAGTGTTTACTAGACATGTAAAATAAGTATTAAGTTCATCCACTGTGAGATTAGAGGCCAAAGAAGTTTGCCGGCTTCGGACTATTCCGAGTTGACGTAGTTCCTTCCAGATGCGCTTCGGTTCTTGAAGCCCGGAAAGGGCACTAGAGAAATAGTTTCTTTTGGATTCATTTATCAAAAGCTTGACTTCGGCCCTCAGTCGTTTGTATACGGCGTGAAGGGCTGGCAGCTTGGAACGAATGAAGGCTCTACGTATGCGATTGCGTTCACCCATTTTTTTGCGAATGTCACAGGTCAACCATGGGGAGGTAGGGCGTTTAGGGTGGCAGATACGCACAGGAGCATGTCGGTTGAAATAGCTCACAAGATAATCATTGAAAATTTGAAGTTTATCGTCGATACAATTTGACTGAGTCATGCGCAACCAATCAGCAGAAAGTAGGTCTTCTAGAAATCTTTCATTATTGAAGTTTCTGAAGTCGCGAAATACAAAAGTAGGGAGTTTTACAAAAGGAAAGGTAAAATTGTACGAAAGGGATATTTGGTCATGAGCAGATAAAAAAGGCACTGGTGACTGTGAGAAGTGCGTTAGTTTCTCCATGTCATCCACAACACAGAGGTCCAGGCAGGTATGGCTATTTAGCGTATGGTGAGTAGGTTGCGAAGAGACCAGGTGAAGATTGTTACAGTGAAAGAAATTCTTCAGGTGTAAACAATCATAGCTTTCAGGATTCATCATATTCACATTAAAGTCACCAACAATAATGATGTTTTTATATGTTGGATAAAACCGTAGAAACGTTGATTCAAAATCGGTGATAGAAGTAATTTTAGGTGGCTTATATACTATAGCTAACAATAATTTTGACATAACAGATCCAGAAATTTCTATAATAATAAATTCAGTTGTAAAACAATACTCGGATGGGGAAGTAGCTAAGACGGAGTAATTCAAACTTTGTTGAATAAAGGCACCTACACCGCCACCTCTCTTGCCAGTCCTATCATGGCGTATTAAATTGTAACCCATTAGGTTCACCATATCATCAGACACAACTGGTTTTAGCCAAGTTTCCGTCATACAGATAACGTCAAACGAGCTCAGCACAAAATGATCACTAAATTCGTCAAAGTGAGGTAGTAGTGACTGACAGTTCACGAGGGACAAACGAAGAGATTGAGCAGACGAAGGTTTCACAGGTTCAGGTAGACTTATCCCCGTATCACCGTCAGAAGTATCAACTGCGTTGCCAACCTCATCTCATAAAGTCTCGAAGTCGGCTTCACAACGTATGGTGATTCTCCGTCCCCCGTCTTCTTTCCTAACAAAGATCGACCCATTGCGAACCCACAGATATTTCAATTTACCCTGCTTTTTTAATTCCTTAGCAGCGGAGTATAGTCGACGGTTGAAGGTGCTGAGAGATTCGTTGATGTATATAGTATGATGGTCATCGCAGCCAAGGTCTTTTGTGGAGAAGTTTTTCTTCGCACGTCGTGCTGCAAGAAACTCACACACGAGATTGTACCGAAGAAACCGAACTTTTAAGAGAGGTGGAGCAGGGGAGGCATTCTTGTTTGACCGGGCACTAACCCAATACGAATAGTCAATGTCACTAGGGGTTAAATTGACTCCAAGTAGAGATGCCACTTGACAGACTAATGTCTCAGGTTTTTCATCGCTCTTTTGAGGAATTCCATGAATATCCACGACATTCCTTAGGGAGTTCTGCTCTGTAGCACTAAAGCGCATTTCTAAGTAATCAGTACGTTTTTGCAAAGCCTTGCTTTCTTCAACTATGTTATCAGTTTTGGTGTTAATTGAATTGAGAGTCTCATTAAGGAATGCAATGCTCTTTGTATGCTCTTCGATCGTGCGTTGCCACTGTGACAGAGTACGATTTATTGAGGACAGTTCGGCTTTAATGGATCTCTTGGGATGGTAACTTGGGATGATATCCTGGTGATATTAGGCCACCCTCAATAAATTCATGCAGTGAGGGTTCCATAACACCCATATTAATGGAGAGGAAAATTGTAAACTTGATCATATTATGTATTATGTACTAGATATACATTTGCATTAGCAAGGTTTATATATGTTGAAAGATAGCAGATTTCCAATCTTTGCCCGAAATCATTTTTAAAAAATAAGAACCAAAAGGTAGCCTATCCTGTTGATATTTTCTGGGCATTTCCCTGGCGATACAAATTCATAATAAAAGAGTGAACTATTGAGTTTTTCTGCATCAAATGTAGTGAGTTTTGCCTTTGTAATAGGTTTCAAACTTTTAATAGCTCATTATAAGTTTTGGACCTAATTCTTATTATCATTTTTCTGCAGTGGTTCGACCGGAAAGCCCAAAGGAGTGGTGCACACAACTGGTGGATATTTGATGTATGCTGCCACCACTTTCAAATATGTTTTTGATTATCATCCCGGGGATGTATACTGGTGCACAGCTGATGTTGGATGGATTACTGGCCACACATATGTTGTCTATGGACCCCTAGCAAATGGAGCTACGTCTGTGCTGGTATGGATTTTCGGAATATGTTAAGTGCCCATTAATTTGAAACTGATAATCTTTAAAGATTGCCCATTTTAAGTCAACACATGTTTCTTCTTTGTTGAAATAAAATATTCCTTTTAAGTACCACACCAGAGGCTGTACATAGGGTCAACTTTACACCACTAATGTTTTTAATATAAAAATTATTAATAACTATTTACACTAGGAGTAATAGGGTTTATTTTGTTTTAAAGAGTTTAAAAATGTTTAAAAATTGATTAATGTCTAGTCCAAAATTGCTTCAAGGGTCAACTTCAGCTGCAGTTTGCCACTTGCAATCATAAAAATGTCCATGATTACTGCAAGGCCAAAGAGATGCTTCTAGTATCATTTTCAGTTGCCAAAGCAAAGTTAGCCAATTCTCAACTTAAAACATTATAATTTGAAGATTGTTGTTCAGTAGTCAAGGCACCACAGTTAAATGGGGTAGATGTCTTGTATCGCTTATTGAATTAGCTTAAAAGGTGTAGAGATGCCATTTCCCCTGCCTCAGTTATGCCAGAAATGACGTTTACCTGTTACATTATTATTTTTTCAATGATTTATTGTGTAAGTGTTTTAGAAGTCTGTACATTGGCTGTGTAAAAAATATCAGAGGCAAATGCTCTGATAGCCGGCTATGGCAACTTCAATCATGAACCCCATTGATTGAGGATTAGCGTGAAGAAAACTCCACTTGATGCTTGAATGATAACCAATAGTGGACTAGGCATAAAACATATTTAAACACTGTTAATGAAAGATGCTTAAAAACAGTTTACTAATTTCAGTGTTTTTAATTTTTTTACCTTAATGATGAAATACTAATGGTCAATTTTTTAAAAGAGGCTTATAAGTGTTATTTGGTTTGATATTTGGACAAGTAAATTTTCAAAATATAGTTCATGCATAAAAATACCAGCACCGATGACAAATTGTTGATGTTAAAAATAGTTAGGGATATTGTGTTTAAAATTATTTAAAACATTTTTCATTGTTTTTTTAAAAAGAGGCAAATTTTCCAACTGAGAGGAGTATGGAGCAAATCATTTATTTGGTGATTTATGCTGTGATTAATTCAGAATTTTAATACAGAAAGCTCCTGTTAGAAACAACCATTGAAACATGAAATTAGTAGAAAGAAAACGTGGAAATATTCATGCTTCAGGTGAAGGGGTAGCCCCAGTGAGAAAATAACAGTTTTACTGGGGAAAAGGCTCCATAGCATCTAGTGTTTGGTTGAAGTGCCATCAGTAGGCATAGAAAATTTTAGGTTATGCTAATATAAGCAATGAAACTTGTACACATATTTAGGACCTATTTTTTCCTAGTTTCCCTCAAGTTAACCTATAGTTAGAAGATCCTTTTTTATTTATTTTGAAAAACATTTTATAAGAGCATAGATTTGAAATTATAATGTAATTTTGTTGCTTGAATGAGAAATAAGGAATGCCAAGAAGCAATTGAAAAGGCATTATTTCAGCAAAGGGGATGGAAAATTTGAGAAAGGAGGAGAGAGGATTTGGTAGGTTGATGATGGTGCTAAAGTAATGACTTCTCATCTCTAAGGGCTTAAGTTTGAATTCCAGCAGTGGCAGATATTTTTCAGAGGAATTTCTATCCGTAATTTGGTTCTATGGATAGGCCACTTCAAGTGAACAACTCCATCAGTCAAATAAGGTAGACTAAAAACTGTGGACTCCTCCTTGGCTTTCATTAACCCTCAGGTAGGCGTGGTCTTATTGAAACTTGGGTGGGCGCGGTGACCTCACAGGTCTGCTGGATTTTATGTTTAATTTATTATGCAAATAAAACCTTAATATAGGTAAAGTTACTATTTTCTTGGTGATTGTTTCTTAATAAACCCATTAATTACTCATCGCCAAAGATTTCAATGCCAAATCCAGTGTTGTCCCATATGTTTAAGGTATTGAGATGGTTAGCACGAAATAGACCTGTAAAATATAAAAAACTAATCAGTGCCTTATTTTCTACCACATCGGTGAGACAAAAATCTCTTTCTCGATTATATTTTTACTTTTTTTAGCTCTATATGCTGATTGGTGTATTGCACAGGTATATCCAGCATAGCTGCATCAAAAAACATTGCCATGCTTCCTGAGGGCTTTTCGTGTGACGAGCTTGTCCTAAAACAGTCCCCGGAGTAACTGAGAGAATATTTTGTTATGCCCACCTTCTCTTCAGCGAAGTATTCTTCCACCTCCTAAGATCTACTATTTTTCCTTCTGTTTTTGATATGTAACAAAATGTTCACTGTCTTTTCGTCACTGGGTTCATCACTTGTCACTGCATTGTCATAATTGAACACGTTGGAGTTGCTCATTTCCAATTCTGAGTCACCCAGTGGCGAGGGGTGTGGTCATCTATGGATGCGCCGATGACTACAGCAGAATGTAAAAAACTAAGACCTTGAAAGTTTTTTTAAGAAGAACAGAAAACAATTAGAGCAGTAGAAAAGTAGTGCTCTTGTAGAAAAATGTCATATGCAAGGTACTTGTGCCATTATTTGTCGAAGAACTTTCGTAAAAACACCAACTTCGAGCAGTAGATTCTCTCTGCTCAGAGAATCTGATTCGGCGGCAGTACCGCTTCCCGCGCCCATCCCCTCCACTGGCGACGGCTATCGTGTTAAGCACGGCAAGTCATCTCTAGCTCAGTCGCATCCGTTGCTTGTTCGGCTACTATCGGCTCCGCTCGGCAACTCTCGCCAGAATCGCGTGGAGGGAATGGAGTTTTGAAACTTGTAACACGTTTGGCTTTGTTTTAGTGCCAGAGGTTGAGTGTTCGTGTTTTGTTATTGTTTTACATTTATAATTGTTTGTGCCGAATTATATTCGATATGGATATCAGTAATACAGGGATTAGGCATTTTTTATTGTAAAATAGCATATTTGATTAATATCTATGTATTTTATACGATAAATTTGACAGGTTGACTGCCAAAGGTTATTTAAAAAGATGTCCCCTTTCAGCCAAATCGTTATTTAATTGTGAGTATAATGCCTAATAGTGTCGAAAATTACCAGATTTGGTAACTTTAATTTCTTTATGCTAATAATGATTTCATTTTTACGCCAGTTTATTGTAGTTTTAATGTATAACCTCTGCACATAAAAAATTACTATTTTTTGTCACATTGTCCCTGTTGTAACGCGAGTCCCACCTTTTACTAGCCGCAGCGATGTTCTGTGTGCGAAAGAAGACCAGTAGCGTAGCCAGTGGGGACCAAGCCCCTCCCCCCCCCCCCCCCCCCCCGCCTTTTGTCATAGCGCCCCTAAGCTGTGTATTTTTCCATTGAAATTTTACATTTAAATTTAGTTTTTATTTAATTATAATGACAAATTATTTGCATTATTGCCCATAGTAGGAAAACTAAGTCAATATTACAGAGGCTAAAAATAGCTTTTGATATGTGTTTTTCGGAAGGGGAATGATCATGTCTCGCGTCTGTCGGTGCGTCTGCGATGACTAGGCTAAAAGATCACGCTTCGCCACTGGAGTCACCAACTCTTTCTACTATTACCTCCTCTTCCGTATCCACATCACTTGCTGACTCAGAGCTGTTGGAATCATCCTCGCTTTCATCCATTAGAGCACGGACAACTGCCGCACCATCGCCAAGGTCATCCAAATTGTAACACTTTCTTCTTGCAGTCATTTCTACTGAAAATGAGCATTATACCATCATAATAATTAGTGAACTTAGAAGCCTTAGGCCTTTTTTCCGCAAATTGCACACATTAAAAATGTCTTAAGCAATATGACATTGTACATTAGGGAAAAAGAATAATACATATAACTAAATTCAAACAGTGTCATCTACCAGAATGTGGGCGGGCACGGTGGACCTGAGGGGACGATTTGACTACCGGCACTACATGAGTTAGCCGACACATTTGATTACATACTGACCTTCGAGGAGACTAAGAATGAGGAGGCAAGATGGCCCCTCACATTTTTCATGCCATCACATGATTGGAAAATGGCAAGCGGGCGACACGGACCTGTGAGTTCTGCGCTCGCCGGAGGGTTAAGAGGAGGCTAGTTTCAATGCCAGGATATCTCTCCAGTCTTCATCTATTCCCCATTTAAACCTTCACTTACCAAGCCATTCAACTGTCTTTTAGTGGTGCAGTTGACTTCAGTCACCTCCCGGAATAACCCAGAACAGTAGGGAAGCTCTTATAAGAGATACAATCGTAGATTTTCTGTGGGTTTGGTGTGAACAGAAGATAGGAAAATATTGTAAATTCATGGCTAAATCATCTTCCTCTGCATGCCACCGATGACCTCCAGTGCATGTCCATTGTTGGTCATTGGCTTGATGTTGCTCATATTTTAGTGGCATCTCATCTGTAAATGTACTCTCTTAATGCAGGCAAAGGCTCACGCAAGAGAATTTCTAACAAAAATAAAAAAGGAAACTATTGCTTTAGTCAATTCTGGTTTTTTTTACACAATTTGGCTACATTTGCCCAAGGAAATGCTTTTTTTCTAACTGAACCACAACCAGCTATATCTCTTACATGTAGAATTCTGATTAGGTTAAACCTTTAAGTATAAATATTGAAATTATAGATAAATTATGCATTCCTCTGGTGTTGCTCATCATCAGCCTTCACAATGGCCTAATCCAGTGATGAGACAGACTTTTTCACCAAATTAATTATAAGCACTTTTCCTTGGACTGCTCTTATAATGTAATAGGTAATTTAGATGAATATTTGATTCAATATACATATAATATAATTAAGATAGAAATAACTACACGACATTGAAAACATCATTTAGCACCAAAAATTGCACACACAATTGCTTACATCTTAGAATTTCATGATTTAATTATGCATTCAGATTTTTTCAGCTCACTGAATGGCAAGCATATTACTGCTTTTACATGAAGGCTCTTCCTTTCAGTTTGAGGGCCTTCCATTCCACCCACATAATGGACGTTACTGGGAGTTAGTTGAGCAATACAAAGTGAACCAGTTTTACACCGCTCCGACTGCAATAAGGGCACTGATGAAGTTTGGAGATGCTCCAGTGAAAAAGTAATTTTCCATTTGCCAAGCATTACCTTAAAAAACAAAGTCATCCACAATATCATATTTAAGATAACACTTCATTTTACTCAAGTAAAATGAGTTAACTCTTAAACAGCACCTTTGATATTGAGTGCTATTTCACTGGCTTCTTTCTGTAAAGGGATGGTGTGGTTCAATATCACTGAGCTCTGGGAGTCTGCGCATGGTTTTCGTGTAGAGAACTGTTGTGTATGACATTGAATTGTAGGTCACCTGTTATGTTTGCTTAAGAGAAAGCTCTCTCATATATCTTACATCTGATTAGAAATATATCCTTAGTGGAGCTGATGATCACAACAGCCATGCTATTTGCACTCAAACTGTTTCAATTATGTATCTGTATCTAATAAGTTCATTAGTAAAATGCAGACTTAAATGGATTTGATAAATTTAATATTTTCATAAAAAATTTCATTCGCACATGAGAGCGTGAGATGTTATAATGGCATTTGAAGAACATTTTCACTATTTTTGGAAATTGATTCATTTCTACCCATGCTGCCTGTGGCAACCATTTTCAATTTAAACTCTGCATTAATCCCCTCACATTTAAATTTACTTTGGTTTCCAACATTTACATGTATTTCATCGTGAATGAAGTTTGGATCAGGATGAATGTTGCATTGGCAGCTTTGTCTTGGCATCATTCTTGTAGGACATAATTTTAAATTGGACTCTCATTATTTCATCTGTTCTTGAATTATAATATCTGTTCTTGAATTTTTTCCTGATTGAAAATATTGGTTACTTCAAGTGAAAATCATCAGAAGTTTCCAAATATGTATCAGTTTTTTATTTTTTTATCCTGTCATACCAAACACATCAGAACTTCCAGTTTAGCTTTCATCTTCACTGTAGATTATACTCTCATTCAAACTTAATCTCTTACATGTAATTGCGCTCATGATATTTTAAATTTATTTGGTCTCTCTTAATCACCATTCATAATAAATACTGGAATGATTCAGATTTAACTTTTTGGATGTCATGGAAGCAGAAATGATTCCACCACATTCAATGTACTGACACTTGGCAATAATATCAGCATATTGCAGGCTATGCTTTATATGTGTAGTTTTGTTGCGTATAGTGTGTGGTATCTTAAACAACTTGCCAAGTTGAATTTCACATTGAATGTTTTACTGCACCATTTTAGTAAGTTTTATTTCTTTCAATGCATAGATGGTATTTTTGATGTTGAAACCTTAAAATATTTACTCCTGTGTTGCACATACATATGTCTTAATTTTCTTTATGTCATAATTATTCCCCGTATGTTTGACTGGCTCGAAGTTGACTTTTTTGTTAAGTCTTGGTTTTCCTCAAAGGATTCAATAATGGCGTGTATTTGAAAAAAATCTAAAAATTATTTTTTTTTGCATGTTTACTCAAATCCCCTTCTAGCTTCTTTAATCTTGAGAAGTTTCTCTTCTAAAACTTCGCATCTGTGTAACTACCACATCCTGGTTAAAATGAGGCCATGAAAAATATCCCCCAGTGTAGGTTTTCATGGAAACTACATATCTTATTTTTTCTTTTGTGACAAAAGTTTTTTTCTGATACTTTTACTGCTCTATGGCTACAAAAATATGCACTGAAATAAACAGCACCAATCTGATAGCATTAGGGCCATTCCTGTAACCAATGCCTGATTGTAGGCAGGGTGGTATGTGCTTAAAATCTCAATCAGTGAAACCAGCTGAAAATTTACTCTAGAAAACCTATGCACTCATTGACCTCTAACTGTAATATTATGCACAGTTTAGATACTTCTCTGTAGCACAGTGACTTGGGAAGTAGTGGCAACATGATGCTCACACTTTTTTGTTCTGGCAATTGCAGGTATAATTTGAGTTCGCTGAAGGTACTTGGCTCGGTTGGTGAGCCAATCAATGCAGAAGCATGGCTCTGGTATTACAATGTGGTGGGTGGAGGAAAGTGTTCGATTGTGGACACATTTTGGCAGACTGAAACTGGAGGCCATGTTTTGACCCCTCTACCAGGGTGTACACCAATGAAGCCAGGATCAGCTGTGAGTTATCTTCATTTGGGCATGATTCCTTTGACTTTTAATATAAGGCTATATGACATTTGGTAGGGATTACATCACGTCTCAGGATCAGGTGAACAGATTTGCGAAGATCGGATGAGGTGAGTGCTTAAACTGAATCTTTTTTTAGATGATGCAGACAATTCCTCATTGGCACAAGTAGTTGACTAACGTAGCCTCATGTATTTCTTGTCCTCTGCAAAGTGGTGTGTATTATTGCTTATAGCATAAGAACAGGGTGTCATTGAGCATGCTTGTTATTTTGTCTCTTATGATAAGTATGTCACCAATCTCAGGCCACCAATTACAATGTTTCAAAACATTATTAGAGAATTGCAGTTTTGACATGATCACACATCCTCTTAAAGTTGTCATTTATCAACTTCTCGAATCCCAGAAAAAAATTACTGTGTCTGAATTTAAGTGCCCCTTTTTGATCTAATATCAAGGTGCAAAAATGTGAGGGGGGAGCTATTTTCAAGTATGAGGAAAAAAAACACCACTCAGAAATTCTGTTACTAATAGCTCAAAATAGTACAAGAAAATGAATAATAGTACATTGGAATAGACTGATCAGATCAGTAAATAGAGTCTTATTATTCAAGAATTGACGATTTACTTATTATCTGTTTAATTTTTCTTCATAGCAATTTTATTATAGCCATGTATTTAAATCTTTATTGATGCTTTAAAAAAATTCTCATTTGAGGTCCTAAAAATTCTCATTTGTGGTAAATGAGATTCTATTAACCCCTCACAATGACTTTGTGTTAGCTTAAGTATTTCAGTTGAAGTAGGCAGACGTTTTAGTTATGCTCCTTATTTATCTTAAGAGTCTCAAGTCTAATCTAAAGGCCGTTTTATACTAGGAACTTTACTACACACGATTATTTACACCATCTGATATACGTATGGATGTGCATTGTGTAAAGTGGTGAATTGCAAGAATGCATGCGCAAATGCATGAACGACAGATGGGAAAATAGCCCCTGCTCTAATTCTGTGCTCGTGTTCTAGCCATTTCTGTACATCAAATTGTGTAATAAAGTGCCTCGTATAAAATGGCCTAAATGAAAGAAATTAATGGAACCATAAGATATGTAGTTCTTTCCCAATTGAGTTGCTTTTCTGAAATCTTTATTACAGATTTCCTCATAGAATAATGTTAGTTCATGGTCATCATAACTTTGTTAAACTTGCTTGGTTTAAACATAAAAAACATACATTTAAAGAAGTGGAATGGACTTAGAAGCTTGAAATTGGAAGAATCGAGGATGGAATTTTTGAAAACAAACTCTGCAGTGATATAGTTACTCTAATATGAATATAGTAGCAATTATGTATATCCCTATTGAAAATGCCCTATAGGAATTTTTTTTTCCCACAGTAATTTGACAATGGGAACTCAAACACTTCCCTATAGGAAAATAATTTTCCTATAGGAAATAATTTTCCCATAGGAAAATAGTCTCATATACATAACATAAAAAAAAACTCCACCACTAGGATTAGATCCTGGGACTTTCTGTTCGTGGGTAGCCGATTCTGACCACTATACCAACTGCCTGTGTTGAAAATAGAGTGATCTCATAAGTATAAATTTGGCATGCTAAGTGTGACGCAGAAAAAAAGTGCGGTACAGTACTTGGCAGGAATTACTGGACGCTACAGTACGAATACCATGCATTTGCCCAAATAATCAATATATATATGACTTGAATCAATTTCAGGGGTAGTGTATTTTGTGATAAAAGAACTCAAATGAACTCAAAGTTGAGAGAGAGAAAGAGGATTGCTGCACACCTACAGAGTCATAAGGCCGTTTTACTCGGGGCACGAAATTGCACAACTTCAAACTGCATTTTTTCTCAATCGGGCGTGCAATCATTTTCGAATTAGAGCAGAAGCTATTTTGCCACCTCGCATTCATGCATGCGTTCTTGCAATTCACGGCTTTACACCAAGCAATTTGAAATGCACGTTCGTACGTGCATCAGATTGTACGTGCCCCGTGTAAAACGGGCTATGGCAAAGGGAGAAGAACTTCATGTGTTATGCCAGATATAGTTTGCGTTACACTGGAATTGGAATGGAACTTGGCAACGGAACCTACTATGTGAGTTCCATACCGGTGGACCATTTTTTAATGAATTTCTAACTTTTTCTTAAAACTTTTTTATTGACAAATGTTTTAATTACAAATGAAATATTGTAAAAACTTGTCATGTATGGTGATGTATGCATTATATTTGTAAGAATGCAGAACCATTAATAAAATGAAATGTTTTCTTTTTTAATTTCGAATTAATTAGAATTTTTCACTATGGGAAACATTCTTGTACCTATATATAGTAAATATTTGTTCTATAGAAATATTGCTAATTCCTATAGGAAACCTTTTTCCATTCTCAAATATTCATGCTATAGGAAAATTTCTCATAACTATAGGGTTATTTCTCATTCCTATAGGAAAATATTCGTGCTATAGGAAAATTTCTCATCCTTAAAGAAATTTTATTGTTCCTATAGGAAATTTCTTGTTCCTATAGGAAAATATTCGTCCTATAGGAAAATTTCTCATTCCTATAGGAAATTTCTCATTCCTATAGGAAAATTTCTCGTTCCTATAGGAAATTTCTCGTTCCTATACGAAAATATTCGTCCTATAGGAAAATTTATCATTCCTATGGGAAAATTTCTCGTTCCTATAGGAAACTTTCTTGTACCTAAAGGAAATTTATTGTTCCTATAGGAAGCTTCATCGTTCCTGTAAGAAATTGTAATTCCTATAGGAAACCAATGGGGCATTTTCAATAGGGATGAAAATAAATTTGCATCATCCATCCTTGATGACTGCCTTCCAGCTTTAAGCGGCTCACATGATTTAGGCTCATAATTGTTACACATATCTTTGCTTCTTCCATTTGAGGTTGTGATAGGGATAATCTTATTTTTGGGGCACATCTATTTGCATAAATAATTGTAACCCACACCTTCGTCTGATTTAATGTTACCTTGGATATTATTATTTTAGTTATTACATAAACAACATGCAGAAAAACATTTATGGTTGCTTAATATTTATACCTTTAATTTTGTAATAATTAATTGGGCCCAATTTACAAGTGTTCAAAATTTCCAATTTATATAATTAATTAAAGTCCTTTTGTTTCAATCTTGTAAATTAAACCATCAAGACAACAAAATGTGTGGAATGGCACTTATCGTGATCCTTTATTCTCCTCCAAGTATCGCTGTCTCTCGGAGATCTCTTTCTCCGGTCCGTCGTGAGCCTTTCGCTATCGCCGCAATTCCTTCCTCTCGGCTTCTTTCAGCTTTCCTTCCTTATACCTGCCCCTAGAACACTTCCCGTCACTTTTTGACAAACCGGCCCCTTTTTCCACACTTTTATTCCCTGTACTCCTTCTTCTTTTCGCCTTTTGACCAACCGAACTCCTTTTCTGCTTCTACCATCTAGCTCTCACTCCTCGCGTCTATATTATTCTCCGCGTGTCACTAGTTACGATCTCTTGTTCCCTTGTTTTGTGTATTTTCGCCCCAACTACCTATTGTTACGTTATTTACTGCGCGATATGTTACATAATGATTTGAACTCTAATATTATGATATCTTAAATTTGTATGCAGACTTTCCCTTTCTTTGGAGTATTGCCTGTGCTATTGGATGAAAAAGGAAAGGAGATAGAAGGACCAGGAGAAGGATATTTAGTATTCAGAAGGCCATGGCCCGGTATTATGAGAACTATTAATGGAAACCACCAGCGTTTTGAAGCAACATATTTTCAGAAGTTTCCCGGGTTTTACACTTCTGGTGATGGTAAGTTCTATTTTACCTAGGGTCTCAGTTGGACAAAATGGATTATACTTAGAAAATGTTCAGGATTGGGATTTTTTGCTGCCTCAAGTGTTTTCTTTCCCTCTGAAATATCACTAAAGGTCATCTGATTCAATTTAGATGAAAAAATGGGCCTTGATGAATATATTCTGATTGATTTGAACACCTGCTATTTACCTAAGGTTTTTAAATTCTTCCGTTTAAACGGCACAATTAAACCTCTTAACCTGAATTGATTAATAAAACAATTAGCCCTTATATTTCCAAGTATATCCTTCAGTGAAATTTTTTACTTTGTCATGTGGTGTGGTTTACTTTTTAAGTAATATGATGATGCTTTTCCAATGCAAAAGTTATAAAAACAACTGTACCAAGAGGTTTAAAGCTTGAACAACCTTTCACACAGGTGCTCGCAGGGATGAAGATGGATACCTCTGGATCACAGGGCGCATGGATGACATGTTAAATGTTTCTGGCCACTTGTTAAGCACAGCAGAGGTTGAAGGAGCGCTAAGTGAACATCCCTCAGTATCAGAAGCAGCAGTTGTTGCTCGCCCTCATCCAGTAAAGGGAGAGTGTCTTCATTGCTTCATATCAACTAAAGATGGTGTGAAGTTTTCCCCTAAATTGTCAGATGAACTTCGTAAAAAGGGTAAGTACCCTCTTCACTAGTGTTATCAATCTTAGAGTTGGTTCTCCACTTCTTTCTACACCATTATCTGCCTAGCTAGTTTCTTCATTTCTTGGACCTGCCCCTTGAATTCATATGCTACTTACTACTAGATACCCTGCTTTCTTGGCCTTCATCTTTATTGCATCAAGGTCATTCTTCCTTCCATACTTCAGGAGGCTAAATGTATATACTGATTATATGTCCAATGAGGATTCATCTTCCTCAGCATTTCATCATCATTCCTCCCAAATCGAGTAAATTTATCCACTATTATGTACAAAAATGATAGTGGAATAAGGAACATCAGTGGTGAATTTGGCTGAAGCATTTGTCTCAATACCAAGGAACCTGGATCTAGTCCCCTTGACTAGATTCCAAATATAATCAAGGGGAGTAATTTTTTCTCTATGCAATTCATGCTCTCTTATGCTCTTTATTATTATTTATCTCACCACTCCTGGCATTTCCTACAATGTTTTTACTTTCTTCCTTCTCTAGCCTTTTCTGTAAACTCTTGTTATTTATTTACTCTAGCCTATTATCTTCTCTATTTACTGATGGCAATTTGCAGTAGTTTACAGTTGTACTACCTCATCTACATCTTCATACTATCTGGCAAGTGGACATTAGGGTGTTTGGCAGGAGGTGTTAGGACATCAGCCATGCGAAGGAAGGATATAGGAACAAAGACTTAATACGACTAATGAAGGTGGTGGAGAGAGGAAAAGAGGTGGTCAGTGAGGCAAATTTTTGTGGAATTGGGGTTTTGATCTGCCCTTGTCATTGTGTTGAATGGTGCAGGAAATGAAAGAATTCTTGAATCTATCTTCTCTGCGGAAGATTTATTTTGTCACTTCTGTCCATCCTACAGATATAGTGTGAGGATAATAGAATATCCAATGTGTTGCAGTGTAGGTGTCTGTGGTGGATTGAGGATGTCAGCAAGGTTTTCTGTCCAGGTTAATCTATAATGATGAGTTTCATGAGCATTCCAGTTCGCATCTTAAGGTCTAAAGTCAAGGTCTCCAGGTTGGAACCGCACTCTGATTTTGGTTATTCCTAGCTCTAGCCAGGCATGATTTGATGACAATATTGACAAAAGTTTCACCAGTTCTATTATATAGTTTCCAAGGGCAGGTGATTTCATCAGTGTTGATTTACCTCAGCCCTCTGCTGAGAAAAAACTTATTCTTGTTCAATCTGGGCCATATATATTTAGGCCAATTTTAACATTTCCCAATTAAGGATTTTGTGGTTACCAAGTATGACATCACTCCAGTGAGTAGTGAATGAAATTACATGAAATTCACTGGAAATTTGGTAGACAAGAAACACTTCGTTCTATTTAATCATTGTATGTTGTATATTTGTTTATGACATACAAGATAAGATGCCAAATGAAATACCGGCAAAACTAGAAATCTTGATGACAGGCACTGTCAACCTGAAACTCATGAGATTTAAATTTTACTGGTAACCCCAGCCTAGCATTTAACCTAAGAATCTCTCCCAATCCAGTCCTTTGAATAGTCATGAGACTTTCTGGTCACACATGGTAGTTTGAACAGAACATGTAACTTTTCTTTGTAAATTATTGAGCTGGTGGAGTAAATATTTCCGTGCCGTGGGTTCCAAATGCTTGCAATGTTCTATGTACTCAGTTCTACATGGTGAGGTGAAAGGACCCAATGTCAAATTTGGATATTTCTATTTTATTTTTAAGGACTTCTAAGGCTTCTTACATAACCATTAATACTCCTCCCCTAGGAATAATTACCTTACACTTGTACTTTTTGCCATCCTATTTTCATGCATTTTATTTCTTTGGTTTGGCATGGTAGCATTTTCAATTTTTTCATGTCTCTGTATTGAAGTGTTTCTAATACCCCAATCATAGACATTTTAATGTAAGTTCAGAATTTGATTTCACTGCAAAATCTGAAATTATTGTGCATACTTTCAAGTCTGAAGTCAAATTTGATTGAATTTGAACTGCTCACATTTACGTAAAATTTGGAAATGTTCTTTCAACATTGAAGCTAGCTTCTATTGCATTTTAAAAATGAGGATTCAGCTTAAGTGTGAACTGCTTTCTCCCTAACAACCAAGATGATAGTTGTCTACCTGTTATGCTTTCTGAGCTCTTGAATGCAATATACTGTCTTATTTTCCCTATGCACTTGATATTATATACTTCTGACTCTCATTTCATGTTTACATATTTTTTTTCCATTAAAAAAAAATGCTTCTAAGTGCTAGTAGTTGCTGTAATATATAATTATTTATTCTCTTTGGAGTATCAAGTACCCAATCCTAACTTTCACTCCACCTCCATCTCGGATAATGATTACTGCTCCTGTATTCCAAATTTTACTCCTAATAAGGATAGAACTTCAGTTGACTCTCCTTTTCCTACCTGTTGCATTTTTGTTGTTGTTAAAATATGGAATAATTTAAAGACATATAGTAAAGTTATTAATTGCAAAAAAATTGTTGACTTCATTTTTAACAATCTAGGTGTTTCGAATGAATAAATAACCTTACTCTTTCAAATGATCATTTTTTTATCAGAAGAGGGCTATAAAATAATATTAGAAACAGAAAATTGCTAGCTATATATTTTTACATTAGTCAAACCTCTTTTCACACGATGTTCATATTCATCCATAGGAAATATTTTTTGACTCTCACAAATATTGCAGTATCATTTCTTCAGTCATGATTTGTAATGACAACTATGTAGTGAGTTAACTTATCACAACTTTTCATATATGATTTGAGCCTTTTCAGCAAGGAGAAAGTGATCATGTTAAAAATAATTAGTTCTCTTCCACTAAACCCTGATTAGTTTGGGGTCCTTTCACAGAATAATTTAGATGAGCACCTAAATTTGTGGGAGTTAACTAGACTTTTATGAAAAAATGCTTCAACTATTTATAGAAACAACCCCTTCCTACAAGTCATTATGTACCCACTTCGTTTGAAACTTTCTAAGTTAATCTCTTTTTGTATTCTTTTGTAGTTCGAGAAAAGATTGGCCCATTTGCTGCACCAGAATTCATTCAACATGCACCAGCACTTCCAAAAACACGCTCGGGAAAGATAGTAAGGCGGATACTGAAAAAAGTGGCTCAAAACGACCGAAACTTGGGAGATATCTCAACTTTGGCAGATGAGAGTGTAATAGAAAATTTATTTGCTAATCTCCCAAAAACGGATCTGAAATCATAAATAAACCTATTTCACTGAACAAATTAGTAAGGTACTCATAATCTGTGTCAGTCAATCAGTAGGAACAAAGCATTTCTTGTGTTCTTTTTGTGTGTTAAAACCCCTGCACTTCGTCCACCGCGCAAGCTCAAAATGCAGTCTAAATTAAGCAATAATGAGTATAATGTGTGGCTGTTTATGTTTATTTGACATATTTTCTTACTTTTAAGACGTTGTAGTAAGCCTTTCTATGTGCATTTTGTAAAAAAATGCCAACTGTCCAAAAATTATAAGTGATGAAAATACATATCATAAGTAACTTGTGAATGTGATCACGAATATACGCAATCATCAATGTGAATGAAAAATGTTGATGTGTCCTTATGCCATTGTAATATAATTGCACATTTGCACAATTGTACCTAATGCACAATGTTGAAAATCTGTGATGTTGTCAGGGCTTTCATATTAAGCCTAGTTATTTTTTGTTGTTCCTAAGACTAATATTTTTATGTGACTGTTAGCTTCCTTTTTGGAAGGCATAGCTTTAAGATATTTGTTACAAAATTAAAAGTATTTTAATGTTATTTTGCTGCAGTAAATGGACTGCATTCCTGTAAGCACCACCTCATGTTTGTACAGATGTTTTTTAAAGCACTTGTAAAATGTTAAATGTATATGAGCACTTGTTCATATTTGTTGGCATATATCAATGAAAAATATTTATTTTAATTGAAATTTGTTTTCAATTGTGTGTTGTTTTATATATTCGGATATTTTTTTACTCAGCTGAGTGACTTAGTTTAACCTCATTCTATAGAGGATGTGACAAATAAAATACATGCTGATTAATCAAAAATCACACTCTACATTTCTAACACCTACTTTGCTTCCTGCATTGCAATTCTCTTCAAACAATGGCACTGAACACATTGGTCTGTCTTGCCTACAAATTTTATAGGCCTAATGATCTGTGCTCAAGATGAGAGATTTAATTTACTTCCATGCAGGTTCGTTCTATCAAATTTTTCAATTGACGAAACAGACTCTGAGGGAGGCTCTACCACTTTTACAACAATAGGAGTCACTAATAGATGGAGCCTAAATAAATTGATGATTTAAGAGATGAATATCCACAAAATAAATTACCTAATTGAATCATTCCAATGTGTTGTCATAAAGATGGCTTAATTCATAGCTTCCCCACATTAACAGCGACTTTCCCAATGAATACAGCCATTGGTTTTAGGAAGGATTTATTCCTCAAATGAACTCTTCTTGAGGAAATGATGGTGAAATGACCATGTACAGAAATGCAGGCTAGCCACACACATGAGTACAAGAGGAAAGCTCAGCTTCCTTCAGCATTAGGACTCCCGAACAGGTGTTACACAGGGTGCAACATTGGCATCAGCATGAAAAGTTGTGATACATATATGTAGTCTGCTCAAATCCATGAAATGAAAACACTCAACATAGGGCTTCCAATGAGTCAGATAACATCCACTGTTACTACTACAGTGTTTCCTTTGAATGTGATTATTAAAAGAGCATACAAAGAGAGGAATTTCCCCACCACTATGATGTAATAAATGCAGGTAAACAAAATGTAAGGCATATATTTGTAATGTGTATGGCAAATATAATTACCAAATATGAATAATGATTCTTGCTTTCTTCATATAAGGATTCATATATTTAAAAAAAATAATAGTCTAATGACTTCACACCTGCATGGTAATAATTAATTAAGGTGGCCTACATTCCCTTAATAGCCTAATTAACCCTCAAATTCTCACTAGATGTCACATCCTCCTGATTCAACTTTGACCACATAGGAAAGCAAATATTTTACCTAGGTATTTTAAAATCAAATTCAAACTGCAAAATCATCACTCATTACTTTCATTTCATCATGAGGAGAGTAACAATAAGTGTAAGATGCACTCAAGTATAAATTTGCTAAAGGGCAAAATTAAAAAGGTTTTACTTAGATGTTTTTTTTTCATGTAAAGAGTATGGTGCCACTTCCCTAAGCTACATCACTACATATATCTTTCACAAATTTGAAAACTAAGGTCTTTTATTAATCGAATAATCAAATTGTTTTTCCTATCATTTGAATATATGTTCAGATAAGCACTTGTATAACAAGTTCATAACCTCGTATTGAAACAGCTGATATGAGTTCTTTGAGAAGCAAGCCGACTCAAAGCTTTCTGCTTAAAAATTTGTATACATTGAATTATCAACCTTTTCTACGAACCAATATTTCAGGGCAGTTTACAAGTACAAGATGTGTGCAAATAATAATAGCAATATATTATGAAGGATAAGGTAAATTTATGACAGATATAAAACTTTTGATTAAAATATCTTTTCAATACTTACCAACAAGAATATATTTACAAAAAATGTTATATGACCCACGTACATAGGTGTCCCATGGGAAAATGTAATCAATATTATAAAATTCAGACATTTTCCTTATAAGCACAACAAATTAATACCTCCTAAACTGCTTTTTGAATTTCTCATAGTGATAATCATCAGTTGCCTTTTCTCCTGCAACCCTCACTCTCCTTGGTCTGTCAAGAGGTTCTGATCCAACAACAACCAGCTTTTTGGGATCTTGATTCTTTGACTTCTTTGTTGGTGGCCCACTCTCTTCAATATTAACTGAAAGGAAAACAATTATGATTTCGAGAAAGCATATCTATATTTACATTGAAAGAGTATGCCACAATATTCATACTTACATCTGTTATGCTGAACAAAATTTACGGCCATGTTAGTGGGAACAAATTGGGATGGTCCATCCTTCTTGCTATGACGCTCCCAAAGCAATTTCAATTTTGCTTCTTCTGTGGCCTCGATATTCCTGATTTTAGCACTGGAAGAGAACAAAGGAACTAGTATTTGATTTTTTTCATCTTGACTCAAAATGGCTTTAAAGTGCCATTTTCAATTAGCAAGAAAGACAGCACATTTTGTATTCACAATCACAGTTCTCCCCTGTGAGTCACCTGTAATGCTGTCCACATAGCTAAGTTTCCCACTAGCGAATAGTCACAAGCACTACTCTGGAAAATTGATCTAGCAAGAGAGAAAAAAATGACATGAAGTAGGTGAAATTTGAATAATCATAACAATTTTCTTTGCAGTCCTAGTTGGGTTAAAAAAATGATAATGCATATGTTACTAAGATTCATGATTGTACTCCGCACAAGAATACCTTTACAACACTATATCTGATTTGAACATATCAATAGTGTAAAGATACCTATGATTAAAATTGCAACATCTTGGCGATCCATTTTATCATACCTGTATGTATGTACTGTAATGTGGGAGGAGTTCAAACGCTTACAACCACTGGTGTTTAAACTAAGCTTTAAATCATCTGTCCCTCTCAGAGAGACATACAATGCAGGATATTCTATTCCAAGACAATGACTCCATTACCTTGTAACAGAGGAAGCAACGTTTAAGAGCAAGAGCAACGTTAAGTATTTGCAAGCATTCAAACTCACCCAACATTACTTTGATGTACTACCACTCAACACTCATTGAAAACATTTATTGAGGGAAAAGAACACAGAGATCTTGCTAAGAAAGAGTAAAGACAAAACAAAGACATCACTTCTAAACCCTTTAGCTACACATGATGAGTATGAGTCATCAAAGGTTATCAATCTCACAATGTGTATGACATATCACGTCATGGTAAATATATTAGCATTTTTCATTCCCCATCATAATTTTTCAGCATGCATAGATAGCAATGAAGCAAAGCATTAAGTAAACATTTCATTCCATGAGTGGATATTATTTCATTGGCTGGAAGGATATTCATACTTTTACTAACAAGAAGATATGTCTGAAACCTCATCTTAAACGGGAATAAATGACAAATGCAGCCTATGGGTTTAAATATACTCAAATACCACCATAGATACTATCCTGTAAGCTGCCACAAGACAACGTGGCAGGGGGTGTTATGTGACAACAGCCATGAAGAAAGGAATAAATGTGTAAAATTTACAGGAAAAAGGAAAGAAAAAGTTAAATCTGTCTTGAAGTATGTAGTACCTTGGTGTCCTTAGAGAAAGAGAAATAATTTTCTGATGTGTAAATTACAGTTGGTACAAATGGGAGATTTTTCTTTGAATAGTTATCACCTTTTTGGTAGAGGTCATGACTGTCTTAAATCCTTACAAAGTTAAATTATGGAAATATACAAATGTAGGCAACCTCCAATGGTATATAATATTCCATGAATAAGAACTGCAACGAATTCCTTTATAATAAAATAAAGAACAAGACTCCAGTTTCACACATGTAGGCAAATTGGAAAAAAGTAAAAACAAGCAGAGTAAAATTTTTTGATGAAAAAATCGGATTTTATTCTTTCCCCACGAATGATGCTTTTAAAATTTTCTCGGAAATTCCACAAGGTTAAATTTGTAAACAGCACCAACGTTTCAACAGATGACTCGTCCATCCTCATCAGGGTGAGCAAATGTCATTGAGTATAAACAATCCTAGCCTTATTTGGGTACAACAATCAGGTGACTCCTGATTGGCTGGAAGGATCTTCAAAATTGTGATAGAAAGGAGGAGTTCTATTGTACTCAATTTCCTTTAAAATCAGGTTCCACAACTTGCTAAGGTTAAGTTGTAAAGGTTGCTTAAGGTTTGATGAAAATTAAAAAAGGAAAAATATTTAGAATGTGCACCATACTGCGAGCTATGAATCCCTTTCACATGCTTGTTACTGAAGTTGAATGTTGGACACTGAAGATTACCTAATATATACCATAAAATATTAGATCACCTGGAATAGCATAAAACCTTTATCAATGTTAAATTATGGATTTATCAACTAGTATTTGTGTTAAGGATAGTTTTCAAAACAGACTAATACTGTAGATCAATACAATACTTGGAATCTTGTTAATTTGATGGAATCGCAATTTTTGTGTGGTGCGCTACACAGACAGTAGCCATTAATGCAGCTTTTCTCACAGTGTGGTTAGCAGCCTTCAGCCGTGCCACAAAAAATTCCACTCGTCTTCAAAGGTGAGTAAACTAATGATTGTGATAATTGAAACTGTACATTTTCATGCTTTCTCTAACTAAACTGTGATCAGAAACGTTTGAGGAACAATGACCTCATGGATCACAGAAAAATGTTATCAGAATATCATTCAACAAGTGAAATATTTTCAAAACTAGCATGATACATAGGTTTACTTTTACACAAATATACTATGCAAAAAATTTTAATTGAAAAAAGTTAGCATAAGCCCAAGATTTAGTATTTATTTAAAGTACAATAAATAAAAACTAAATCTTAAACATGTACATAGGGCTAAAATGCACACTGAACATCCCAACTGCCACAATATCCCTTCCCATCACCAAGCTTTCTTATCCTACGCTCTTGCTGGTCCACTATTTGAAAATAGATGTATGGCAGTGGACCTTAGATGGACTTCAAGACTGCATTTACAACAGAGACCCAAACATAGGCTTCAATAAATAAAGAACCTTATAATGTTATGATAGTAAATTATAATTTATTCATAATGTTGGTGATCACAACTTACTCAATTCCAAGATCTACTTCAGGAATTCCACTCAGCATTTGATTGGAAAGCATTTCCTCTGATCGCTGTGTGGAAGAAGCTCTCAGGTGGTCAGGCACAGACTGCAATGCAGCCTCTTCTGGAGAAAGATATTTCGCAGCCTCATTCATCTCAACTTCACCTTCACCAGTGGATTTTTTCTGGCCCTTACGTTTTGAAAGCTGCTCTTCAATATACTTCATCCTAAAATCCAAAGTACACAAACTCATTTAAACTGATAAATAGACCATTGCCATCACCGATTCATACTCCTCTCTGGACATGATGCATAAAGGCATATAGTAAAATATATGAGCATATGTTTACTCACATCTCTTCATCTTCATCCCGAGTATTTGTTTCTGCAGAAAATTGAGTGCCAATGCCAGTGTCATATGCATCGTCATTACGTTTAATCTTTCCACTCTTAAGAGCTCCCATGTCAATCATTCCCCCAGTTTTGGTTTTAAATGGGTCATTCTGCAAGTTAATCAGAAAAAAGGCACAAAGTAAAAAGGTATTATATAGTAAGTCTTGTGAATTAGAAATTCACGTTGTCTCCAATCCATGAGAAGAAAAAAAGCTGGACATGCTGGACAATTGACAATTCTTACAAAACACATCAATATTAAAATCAAAATGACGGTACTTACAACTGATGTTTCCTCTTCGACTGATACTTTTTTACCCAGGGCTAAACCCACAATACTGACTCCATTTGGCCGCCTCCTGAGCTTCTGCAGGGATTTCATTTCTTCCAATTTTGACCTTTCCCCAGAGAGAAAAAATACAAGATCTCAGGAATGTTTCATTGCATACTGTTGAATTTTTAATCTATGTGACTAGAAGTTGTATTTTTTATTTAGTTCTTATTTTGTTTATCTTTGAATTTTAACTGATGTGACTACGGTTACAATCTTGTTTAGCTCAACAATGCATGTGGTCCATTAAAGACGTGATATGTGCTTCTGAAGTATGACTTTTATTTCACAATTCGCCCATTTAGTAAAAAATGCATAACAGGTTATGGGCCCAGTTTATCTAAAAATTATCATATTGTGAATTACGTACATGGAATTAAGCACGAAAGTGACATTGCCTAGGTTGAGATCGAAATGTATGCGGTAGAACGGAAAATTTTCCCTGATCAGTTTTAGTGGACTATTCCGTGGGCTTTTTTTGTGAGCTATATTTTGCTATAAAAAGTTGACAACGATCCCTGAAACCAATTGACCACATCGACGGTTTAGACTACCACCGGTACCGCATTTACAGCCGCGACCTCATCACACATCTACGTTGGATCAGCAGGCATGCTGGGTCTTCCAAAGCTCTAAGGATCAACCAATTATGCAGCAATAAATATGGCTATTAATGAAGCCTATAATGTTAACCCCTTAAGTGGGTGGTAAAATTTCATTGATCTATCACCAGGTGGGGCTTTGCGAATAAGAATGATATCATTTTGAAATTTTGGTTAAATATTTATATAATAAATCAATGAGGAATTTAAAAAAGATATCCTCTCTAACTATATTTTTTTGTTATGTTTTAACAAGTTTTATAGTATTATTTATAAATTTTCCAAGGAACAAAATTTATCAATTTTCACTAATTGTGCACATCATTATTTATTTAAATGTTTATATGGCTTCTCTGTCCTAAATTTATCACATCTGGAGATTAAATTTGTTAGTTCACCGGCGTAGCTTCAAGAAAACAATTACGTCAAAAGTTGCTCTTTTGCACGGTGTGGTTGCATTTTACCCCTGAAATAGAAATTTAATCATTAATCCCTTATTTATGTTCCTCCCATAAAACCTAAGATATATATTCAGTTTTCAAATGATCATGAGTAAAAGTAACCTTTCGGAACGTATTTTTTGCCTTACCTCTGAGCGTGATTTATGTCTTGAACTGACAATGATCAGTGGTTCTTTCTTCAATCACCTTGATGTCTCAGTGAAACTGTTACCTATCATTTTCTATGTACACTTTTTACATTGCTTTTGAAGTTCTTTAGTCAATATTGGGAACTAGTGTGATATTGGTAAAAACAGGGTTCCGCACAGAGCGGCACATGGCACTTATGACAGCACAAATATGTTTCCTTCCGCTGTTTGTGTGATAAGCTTACCACACATCTTTTTCGAGGACGTGCTGTTGAATCTGTGGGGGGAATAGCTATGGGTAAGTGGGTACCGGTCAGCCTTCCTGGGATCTCGATGTGCGAACCTCGTACTCGTCCAGATTTCTGGCTTGCAGGAGTTGACCCAGCGTATTTATTGAACAGCCGGTGTATCAGGTCTAATCGAAATTCAAGGTGTGTACCTTGACCACCATGCCTTTTATAAATCACAAAGGAATTGAAGGTGCACAAATCAAGTAGATGGCGAAAGATTTTCATATAGTATTTCGTCATCCTCTTCCTCGACGTGCTATATGTAACCATGTACTGATCAGAGAGATCCACACCTCCCATTGCATCGTTGTTGTCTATGCACACTTGAGGCTTTTGCTTCGTACCGCCTCTTCTGTCTCGTACACTTTTTGTTCCCGCATCGTGAATGCTGCTCTACATGCAAACTTCTCTCTTGTCCTTCCACTTTAGCACCATCAACTTTTTTCTATAGGCTGCAGTAACTTCCCCAGAATTTAGCACTTTGTTCATCACACTTTTTGGAAGTTCTTTTCGATTTCGCCTAACTGTACCCACTGCATCAGTTGCAAATTTATTAAGGAAGTCGAAAAGTTCAGGGCTACTGTAATAATTGTCTAGCCCTATCAAATAACCTTGATTCAAAAGTTTTTGAGCCAACGAAAGCACAATTCGAGTGGGTTTGGTCATGTTTTTCACCGATATTCCTTCGACATCTTCGACAAGCTCTGTATCTTTCCCAGTATAAATTATCATATTCCACACGTAACCCGACTCAGCCTCACAGAGCTTGAATGATTCCATTCCAAACCGGGATCTCTTCTTTGGGATGAAAACCTTCCACCCTAAACGGCCTTTCCACAGCAAAAGGCTTTCATCAATTGAAATTTCACCTTGAGGGGTGTAGCTTTCTGAAAATTTTTTGACCAAGTGATCTAATAGGGGTTTTATTTTATAAATCTTGGGTGAAACTGTCCTTTCATCATGGAATGCCTCATTATCAGCGAAGTGCAAAAATCTTAGCAGAAGATAAAATCTTTTTTCATTCATCAGCTCATAAAAAATTGGAGTTTCCAACAACTTATTGCGGGAGAAATAATGGCTGATTTTCGGTTTCTGAATAATTCCCTGAAGAAGCAGCATACCGAAAAATAATTTTATCTCCTCCTTATTTGTCTCACACCAATCTTTGTCTCGACTTCTCCTTTTCATTTTACCCTGAAGATTCTTCCTGTCTATGGTTTGTTGGGCGTACAAGTTTGTTTGCTGTGCAATAAGGTCAGAGATGTCAGCGTCCATGAAGTGCTCAAAAATTTCATCCGACTGCTCTTTATCTTGCAATTCACCCTTTGCGCCAGCAACAAATATTTGGGGGAATCTGGGCCTCACACGACCATTTTCGGCCCACTTACCGTCATCAGCTTCCAGGGGTGGATTTGTATCACTATCATTGCTGTCACTCTCACTTTGTGAAGATGATGATACGTGCAACTCCTGAACTCTTGACATTCTTGTGCCAGCTCGAGTTGAAGTCCCACTGGTCCCAGCTCGAGTTGAAGTCCCACTGGTGCCAGCTCTAACACCGACGGATACACGGGATTCTTCTTCTTCAGAGGAATTGTAACTCTCGTTACTTGAAGAAACTTCATCCTCACTTAGTGCGATCATTATAGTCTCTTCAGATAGCAACGATCGCTTCTTAGCCATAGTGGTGTGTGAAATAAAAAAAAACTTCACTAATTATTCCAAGAAGTTGAGGAGTAATGAGGAGGATATAACGCAGGACACATAAAAGCTACTATTTTTAGGCAGTAGGCACTTTCAGTAAACGTAAATACTCGCAAAAAATACTGTATATATAACAAGTATTCAAGACCGCAAAATTTCTAGACTGCACGATGCACTGCTTTCAACGACAGAAGCCGAAAAAAATCCCGGAATGGGAATAACGGGACTTTTTTCACGCCTAGACCGCCAAAACTTTCTCTTTTTGGGAGTCATGTACAGCAAATATGACCGGGACTACGGAGTGTAAAAAAAGGCCAAATGATGGCAGCACACTGCAGTAAGGCGATAGAGAAGAGAGCGCGCATCTATAAGCTTAGCCCACTGAGAAATAGTATTTGATGTGAAGCGCGCATATACGCGCGCTACCCACCGGACGGTCGTTTAAAATCCGCGCATATATGCGCTTAGCCCACTTAAGGGGTTAATAATGTAAAAGTTGAAGATGTTTTGAGTGATGCAATTTCACAAATTGATACTGTTGATGTTCAGGATGTTGGATTAATGGAATCTAATGATTCATTCCAGCCTAATTTATTTGAAGGGAATGCAGAATTAGATTGCATTCCTAATGAGGGAAGTGAGTCCTCAGGATGTAGTATTTGAGGGAGAGAGAGGCAACCTGATTTACCTCAGGATGAAGTCATTGAGGGAGAGAGGTGTTCGGTTAGAGAAAGGAGACCTCCAGAATATCTCAAAGACTATGAAGTAGCTATGCTAGCTAATGTAGATACTACTGGAGTTGCACCCATCAGCTATTCTGAAGCACTCAGTAGCCCTGACAGTAAGTCTTGGATTAAAGCCATTAATAGTGAAATCCAGTGAATAATTTAAAATGATACTTGGGAAATTTCTGCTTTGCCCAGTGATAAGAAAGCAATTTCATGAAAGTGGGTATTGAAACGTATAATTTGTTATGATGGTGCACCCAAGTACAAGGCTAGACTTGTAGCAAGGGGTTTTAGTCAAACTCAGGGAGTGGATTATTGGGAAACGTATGCACCAGTAATTAGCAAGGCTATCTTGAGATTACTGTTTGTTCTGGCTGCAAAGCATAAATTAGACATACATATTTCACTTAGATGTTTGTACTACATTTCTTAATGGGGAGTTGAAGGATGAGATTTATATGTTACCCCCAGATGGCTATAATTTTAATTGTAAAGTTAAAGTTTTGTGCTTGAAGAAGGCCATTTATGGCCTAAATTAGGCAGCAAGGGTTTGGAACTTAAAGATTAGTGATTACATTTTGTAGATAGGATTTTCCCGGTCAAGGAATGACCCCAGCATATTTTTTAAGAACTCAAATTCCGCAGTTGTATATATTGCACTTTATATCAGTGACTTTCTCATTTTTACTAATAACGTGAATAAGAAAGAATTCATCAAAGGTAAGCTTGAAGTAATTAGTTCAAATTAAAGGACCTTGGTCTGGTCAATGAGGTTTTAGGAATAAGAGTGAGAAAAGATTTTTTTGATCAAACTTCCTAAATAGATAATGTGACAACTCGCTTTGGTCAAGACAACAGTAAAGATGTGAATACTCCAATGGAGGGAGGCTTAAAATTACAAGAAGGTGACATTAATGCTTGTGATAAACCATATCAGAACCTAATTGGTAGCCTAATATACTTGGCTGTGTCCACCCGTCCAGATCACGTTTTCATGTAGCTGTTTAAGCCAGTTCATTAAGTGTGTGGGCTTGGAACACTGGCATTATGCACTGAGAATACTTAATAGAAACCAAAAATCTATGCTCATGCTATTCTCAGTCAGGTAAATATATTGAGGGTTTTTGTAACTCTGATAATGGTAATTTTCTAGCAGACAAGAGAAAACTTTTTTCTGGGTTTAATTTTAATTTAGAAATTGTGCTTTCACATAGTCTAGTAAAAAAGAGTTCTATTGCAGCCTCCTCAACAGAGGCGGAATATGTAGGAATGTACGATGCATGCAAGGAAGCTCTTTATTTGAGAAGTTTGTTTTTACGAGCTAACTGCATTAAGGTTATAGAAATCAATTTAGACAATCAAAGTGCAATCTATTTTGCTGAGAACCCCGATGAATTTCATGAAAGAACTGAGCACATACGATTAAAGTTTATGTTTGTGTGGATAGGAAGAAAAAGAAACTGGCAGATATGACAGCTGATATTTTCACTAAGGCTCTTGGCAAGAGCAAACATTATCAATTTATGACACAACTTGGTAAGTCTAATTTTATAATTGATGAGTGTTAATATTTATGATGTTTTATACTTCTTGTTCTGTAGATTAAGGGAGAGTGTTGAATTTTTAATCTATGTCACTAGTAGTTGTATTTTTAAGTAACAAAATAACAACTATATACATAGTTATTATTTTGCGTATGCTTACATACAGCTTGGAATTTGAAATATTCCACTCAGGTAAGGCAAAATAAATTAGCTAGGGGGAAAATTAGTGTCCTAGCATCTGCTAAAAACCGTACTTGGGAGACTGGATCAGCTTTCAATTAATTTCCATGATAGACAACCAGCAACGCATTACAATTTATCACAAAATTCATAGCAAAGGAACTACCCCAAGCCTCAAAAACGCCTCTCAAATTTTTTGGAGAAGTATAAAAAAGGCATATATTAATTAGCTTGGTTCATATGAGCTTAATGACAACATTAACCGAGATCACTGGTACAAATAACTGATTTCCCTTGACTTCAATAACTAACACCAATGAAAATACCTCACATCCTCCTCGTTCTCTCCCGTTTCCTCATCATCTGAAGATACTTCACGTTTCCTAAAAGGCTTCTTAAATGATTTCTTTTTAAAAGTTACTTTCTCTTCGTCACTCATTTCTACACGACGATGAACTGAAAGGCACAACATTTAAGTAGCATACAAATACAATAAATCAATTTTAATAAGCGTATAAATGAAATAAGAGATGTTAAAACAATTTTTCTCACGGTCTCGTACCTTAAATACAACCAAATACCACCGATGACCTAGACAAAGACCACGGAGAGAGCTCATAAATTTCTCATAACACAAACAATCGAACGGCATCATGGGTATCATATTGAAGTTTACTTCGCGCGAGAAATCAAAACAAGCTGAGTGAACCGAGGAGGAAGTGAAAAACTGACTATCGATCCGTGTTGTTTTGGTGTTTGTTGGATTTCCTGAACATTTAAGGTGAGTATTGTTAGTTGTTCGGTATCTGATAATAATTATAGTCAGACTGTGTTACTTTAATTCAGAAATAACGAGCAAACCATTCATAAATACTTTAATCTACCGACCGGGCTGCCATGTTGAATTTCCTCAATGGGTGATAGTTGATATTTAGCTGCGTCAACGTTGTTGATTGCAAATTGAACTCAATGTTACCATATTATGATTTTGCGTAACGTCATTGGCCATTATTTGTAAAGGTCTCATATTATTAAATCGACCTCAGGGGTGTATGACCTATCTGTTGACGTTCATAATACCTAATGAATGACAACATAGGGCCGTATTTTATAATGATTTTCATCGTAATTTCTTAGTGTGAAAGGAAATAGCATATTTTATTGGTCAGTATGTATCAAGGTAAAGATTAACTTCGTCCATTATACCCATCGTAACACAACCTTTACCCCTTACATGTAATTTCCACTTGGTTGAGTATGACAAACTCTGCTTCTTTAAGATACATTCGTATTTTTTAACTTGATACCATGGATTATTTTTCAGGCTTATGGCAAGAGGTGATGTGAATGGAATGCTTACCGTTGCTGGCCGTCCGAAGAGCCTTGGAGGCTCGCCTAGATCAGCAGCTCCAGTGTCGGAACGTCAGCAGCTGGCACTGGTGATGCAGATGACAGGAAATGGACAGTCAGGTATAAAATTATACATTCTTAATTTAAACAAATCAGAAACCGCTCCTAATCATGCAGGCTAGTGGAACGAGTATGATTGTGTTTATTTGAAACGACATACTTGTTGTGTTTGCTCGAATTCCGCCAAACTGGCAATATTTTCTTTCATGGAACATAGTGGATTGATCATAGATGATATATTTTGTCGACGTGGAATATCTATCGACGATTTAATGTTCCGTAGCAAGTAAATCATTACTCCCGGTTTTCTCTTGTTTGGATATTGGGGTGTATTTGTTATTTGACCTACGGTCACTAGTTGTTGTACTCTATTTCAAGAGATGGAGCCTCAGTGAAAGGCATACTCATGCAGTCCATTGAAGTATTTGTAGTACGTTGTTGTTATGATGATGGTTATCAACCTTGTACATATTTGTTTTGTACTCGTACGAAGTTGATGGGGGTCCGTATCGCAACTGTTATTTTGTGGTTGGGCCAGTTGGTCATTTATAAATCAGCCCTTAAACATTTTTTTATCCCCTTAGATGTGAGCTCGAATTTAATCATAGTGAAGGCTTGTTTGAGGAATCCACCTAGCGTATGATTACGTTTATGTGCAAATTGAGAATTTGGTACGTGGAAAATATCGCCTAAAGTCCACGCATGTGAAAACGCTCGCGTACAAGAGTCAAGGTGCAAAATTTTAGCGTTCGCATTTTCATTTAGAATTTGATTTGCTAGGCCTGGAGTGGTGTTCTTTCAATGACGTAAAAACTCTTGCTGACCCGCCGATTGCGAAAAAGAACTGACGAAGTTGCATTCGAAGCATAAAACAATGCTGAGGTAACGCGTTTCGTATACGAGCAAATCTTTTGCTGGTAATTTTTTGCAGGGGTTCACCTCCTTTTATCAAGTTGTGGTTATTTGAGTTTTTTAATGATATAAAGGTGAATTTTGGGAATTTCGTATCCATTGAACAGTTAGATTCATTGTCCATCGGGAATTTCATATCCATTGAACAAATAGATTCATCGTAATTCAAAACCATTTTAGTTTTTTGATATGATACCGCTTTTCCTTTTGCGAAAAGTCTCCATAATTGGGCAACAAATCATCATTTGAATTTGTATCAGGCTACAAATTATCATTTGCATGTATGGCCTACCACTTACCGCCTTCGCGCTATTTCCTCATCTCATTCTTATTGCGTCATATTTTAGGCGCTATCCTGAATTATGTGACACCAATATAAATTCCATTGAGCGTTATTATGCGCGGATCCTACCACCGTGCATCGGAATTTGATCATTCTAGGTACTCAATCGTTTTTCCAATCTCCAAATTAATTCATCTCATAAATTTGTTTTTTTTCAACGTTTGTTGCTCATAACCTTGTGTCCACAGAGTTATAATATATCTAGGTATTGGTTTAGTTGTAATTGCCATAATGTCTTCATTTTTCTATCCCTGAACAAGTAGCCCAGCCCTCTTTAATATCATTCATTTATGAAGTATCAGTGACTCGTTAATGACTTTGAGCTGACTTTGCGATTGACACGAGGACACTTACCAGTTGCTTTGTTAGTCTTTCATTTGAACATTTTCAAATTGTATGCAGTGAGATGAAATTGATCTTTATTGGCATTAATACCAATGTGATCTCTATTTGCAATGAGTTTGTTTTAAGGCAGTTTGTCATATATTCGATTATGTGAAAAATAGTTATCTGGTAATGCTTTAAGTTTCCTTCTTGCCATGAAGAATCTTACATAGCCAGTATCTTTTTGCAATGTGCTTAATTGATGAAGGTATCCAAAGTTGTACACTTCTCTAAAGATAGATTTAATTAATGTGTACAAACTGGTGTGGCAACTTGGTCAATTCATCCTTCAATATGCATCATGCTCATGTATGCGCACTCAGTTAAAATCCAGCATCTGTATAGTTGCCTTACCATCAGGCAACAAATTATCATTTGCAATGTCAATAGTATTTCAGTAAATGTACATTTCTGGATATGATATGACTTGGATTGCTTACGGGTATACCCTTTCAAATATTTTTAGTTCATACAAATCTGATCAGAGTCGTTGTTCTTATTGAATATTCCTTTATACTGTAATGGACATGTCGATTTTAACTAATAGTATTATTTTGTGGAAATTGAACATGTTAGAGAACATACTATTGTCGCTATTAGTGGTGTACGGGGGGGGGGGGGGGTAGGGTTTTAAACCCCCCCAAAAACATGTTTATGTGAATTTGTTTACGTTCGTTTACCTGAACTAGTTAACTACCTTGAAAATAAATATTTATCAATTAAAAAGCTAACTAACCCAATATTATATAGAGAAAGATTAATTTAATTATTGTTTTAGTGAATAATAATCTAAATATTTTATGATGGTGCACGTACATATTAATGAAACGCCCCCCCAGAAGTCAATCCTGTGTACCCCACTGGTCGCTATTTCTTTATCAGAATGTATACTAAGTTTTATTAAGGTCTACTAAAAAAGGGTCTAATGTAGAGAAAATGTGAGTTTATTATATCTAAGTATGTCAATGTTACCTGGAATCTTTGACTAGCAATAATTGTTGGATAATGAAATTAGTCGTGTTTTAGATCATCAGTGGCACTAGATAAAGAATATGAATTCTTTTTTTACATCTCCCGAAAGGAGATGTATGGGATCCTTGTAATCTTCTCTCACCAAGAGGAAAATGAGTTGAGGAATTGTTTTGATGTCTACATATTTTTACTGAATGATCATGTGATATGTATAGTTAAGCATATTAAAGTGACCAAAGAAGCCTATTTCTCCAAACAACCTGTTTATAGTGTACTGTAAAGGCATTTGGAGTGTTGAAGGCAGATAATAAACTAAAACAAACAACTGGGTTCTACTATTAATCCCAATTTGATAGATAAAAGACTAAAGTGAATCATTGCTTACTAATAAGAGCACAGATAATTTTTTATATTTTCAACCTCATTATCATGAGAGCCAACCACTTTCCAGCCTAAATTCATTTAACTAAAAGTTATAGTGTGTGTGCCTTTCTCAGGGATATGGAATGTGATATCGTCACATTCACTGTTGGGGAAATTTTCTTTCCCTGCCTATGGTTTCTCAGAAGCATGTGGTGATCAAATCAAATGGTGTGGACTTTGCCTGAGATGTCCTGGTGCTCATTGGCAGCTCCAGGGCAATTGCCCCCCCTCCCCCCCCAAACCCGGTGTATTTTATTTATTTTTCCATAGACCTTAAACTAAAAGTCAAAATGATTTTATGCTGTGAAGTACGATGGTAGGCACATGCCTTGTGCTAAATAAGAGTTTCTTTTTCATTTTACACATAGTTTGTTATGATTTCCCGGGATAAAACCCCTGGACTCCCCTTTTCCTAGGAAGTGTTCCATATCTCCAGAGCCAGTTGTGCCCCCTCCCCCCCACCCGGTTGCCCCCTCCCCCGAAACTCTGGTCTGGAGCCACCCCTGCTGGTGCATCACGTTTATTTAGTATTTATTGGTCCAAATATTTTACAATAAAATGTAGGACAAGCCATATAAAATTTAAGAAAAATACAGAAATAACAATGGTTTATGAATTAAAGTCCAAAAGACTTCCAAAAAGTCCAGTATATTATAACACACCTTTTCTAACTGGAAATGCTTCATTTTTTTAAAGCGATTCCCTGGAGGGGGAATTTTTTATGCCAGCTGGCAAATGGTTGTAGACTTCAGTGCAAATGCTGCATGGAAGGGACCTTTATTAAATAATGCCGTTGAGTGACAATACAAGTGCATGTCCCCTCATTTCTGAGTATTGTGCCCATGCACTTCAGCATTAGTGGTGAGTTCACCACAGTTATCCTTAATATATATACATAGGTAGTAAATGTACAAAAAAGGTTTGTATGGTCTACAACCCTAGTCTATCCTGGGCTTGCTTCTTTATCTCCTCATCAACATTTAGAAGACACATGTTTTCAATTTTTATATTTTAATAGGTACTTTTGTCATTTTTATAATTATGGTGGTGGGATGAAAGGCTGTACCTTTCTTTCATTTTCTCTCTATTGCTTTGCTACATTTCCTCTTTAACAATCATAACTGCATGGAACTTTGTACTTCTCAAAATGTGGTATTAGGGCCCCAAAATAGGTTTCCACAATTATTTCATTCCAATAAATTTCCCCTCTTACGTATGATGTAAAGTTTTTTTAATTGTATTTCATTTTAAAGTTGTGAATTTTCCATAGAATGTTCATCAATTTTTTGTCTTTTTTGGAAAATTATCTGGAATTCTGTACATAATAAGTTCTATATTTGCCCTCTGCATTTTCAGATTCTCCATCCACGTTCATTGATTTTGGCTGACAACGAATGTGGATGGAGAACCCGAAAATGCAGAGCCCTAATGGACAACTCCATGAAAACCTATGCAAGAATTTAGTTCTATATTATTTAAGAATAATGACAGTTACTTTTTATATCTCCCTCCTTGATTTATAGACGTTAAACATCATGTAATGCAATTTTTCTTCAGACCCCATAACAATAATTTGTAGCATTTGCCTTTGGTTTAAATTTTTCATTCTGTCTCCTGCTCTCTCTTTCTGGGTGTTTTTTGCTCTAGATAAGCATATATCTTCCCCCACAGTTTCAGAACTATTGGTGGAGATTTTTAGTGGCCACTCAGCACCTAATGCTACAATGGCACTTCAATAAATGATGCTACTGTATTTGACTCTTAATTTATTTTCCTAAATTTTCGTTTTTCCTCTATTATGTTGGATGAATGGTGTGTCATTTAGTTATGGTAGTTCAGATCCATGGCATCATGGAAACATACAATTTTATGAAAATCACAACTTTTATTCGCTCTTCCATACAATATTAATTCAGGCACAGATGCCAAACTGAAATTTCACATGTTTCTCCTTTTGCTGTTTGGAATGTGTTGTAAAGGTCAGGTGTTGATTGATTTGTGCTTGCTAAAGAAAAAATGTGTGCATTGAGTATGAGTTTCAAATATGAAACATTTGAATGAAAATGATCATTTAACTGATCATTTTTAACATTTTTTGTTTAGAAATGGCCTAAAGCTTAATGTAGCAATGTGTAGAATGGTCAAAAACTGAACCAATTTGATAATTCTCAGGAGGCAGTCAGCTGTGACTATTTTTGTTTGTTTGTTTGTGTTGGTCTTGAGATCTATGATGATGAGGTATTTTTATGTGGATCTTCTTGTTTCTGATGTGCAATATCCCATGTCAAATCAACCAACATCCTTTCAGCATTTTCCAATGCCAGTGCATTAATATATTACCATATATAGTTCCATAGTTAGCGAGATAAAAACATTTTAGCTCACTGGTTACTAAATTTTGTAACTCAATACATGATCATTTATATTTCAATGCAAAAATTGGCTGGCAGTTGCTGTCTTATTTTCAATATGCTGATTCATGAAGGTGGAGAGCATAAGTTCTTAGTTGTCAGCTCACGTAAAGTAGTGGTACATATTTGTATTCTAATTGTAGTGAGGAAGGTACATTTAAATAAGGAAAATTCCACCATCCAGTAGAAAGTATAACTGTCCGAGAAACAGTTACTTGTCAGAATGCCTTGAAATCCACATGTATTGCCTATAAGGTGAAAACTTCTTCAACGTCATGGACCATTTCCATTTTCCAAGAATCGACTACTCAGATTACCCGTGTCAGATACCTCTTTTCCTCTGGTTCCGGTAGAAATTTAGTCTTGTGATGCCTCCTGTAATGGAATGGCACATGCTTTCGGCAGCACTTGGCCTACGTAGCCAGTTTCAGGTAAATAGAGGTTGTTTTTACTAAACAATTGCGATTAAACTTGACATTTCTTGCTAGTTTCAATTGAAAGTCGTTTTTTAGTACCTCTGATTCTTCAATTGCTCAGTCACGCCTGTGGATCACTGTGGAATACACCTCATGTGGACTAGACCTTGTGGTAGTCATTCCGTTTCTCCATTATCAAGTGGTCTCGTGGTGATGCGTTGAATGGAATTTTTTTCAAATTATAACGCAGTGATTTTGATCCTTTGTTTAAGTGCAATGTACTCACACCTCATTTGGAATTAGTGCCGTACAACCAGGGCCGCCCAGAGACATTTAGGGGGCCTGGGGCAATTTTGTCTTCCCCTACCCCTACCGCACCTTTTTGAACGTTTTTAATGGCCCCTTTGGCCCCCCTGGAAGTGGGGGCCTGGGGCGAACTGCCCCCCCCCTCTGGGCTGCCCTGCACATAACATCAGAAGACATAAACGTGCCTCTAACTTTGCATTCGAGTAATGTTGACATGTCGCTCGCATATATTCTCGCATTGGATAGTCTCTCTACAACTGTGTCTTGTCTCTTATTAACTCAATGCATCTGTTGGTTAGGTTCATGGGTTCCAAAGTTTTTATCTGTATTCACTTATGAAAAACTTTCCTCTCCCGAATGGGGGTGTTCCGTCCCGTGACAAATTCTCGATGCACAGGAATCCGTTTTAGCAGGAACCTGAATCATAATATTACCCGGTGGCCTCTGCCGCTGTTTTGTCGGCCTTGTCATCAAGCTATTGCCTCTTAAAACATACACGATCCGGTAAATTCCTAGGTTCGCCGTCTTTTCATTATACTTTCTCCTGCTCTTCGCTCGGCTTCTTAATTTGTAAAGGACTGATCCGTCTGTTGGGATTATACGCGTCTGAAAATGCCAATGTTTCTTCTCCTTTGCCGGAGACCACCTAAGGGAAATGAAAATATAATCATTCATTAGCTATTAGTAGGTGTACGGCAAAGGAGAAGAAACGTTTGCATTTTTAAATCCAGACGCGGGAAATCCCAAGAGACGGAAGACTTTTACGAATATGTACCGAGAAGTTTTTTTATAATTTGACTCTTAACAAGCAGAAAACACCGTTAATTGAGTTTGGCTCGTAGAGTATGCTTTTATATATATTAGCCATTCCTTACCTTCATTTGATCATTATCTTTTTTTTATTTTAAAAACTATCCGATTCCAACGTTTACGCATGTGCATTGCTTTCCTACCGTTCTTGCGGCTATAATCATCCATGCCTTGCCACCACGGAAAATCATGCTCTAGTTATACGTTTTAATGACGTTTCCTCGCTTCTCGGCTTGTTCTGTTAATAGACTTAGCTGGTCGAATGCTTTCCTTGCCTCGGCTATTCTGCTAATTACATCCTTATTGCTCCTTCTACCGCTGCTAATCCTTCTTCCCTAATTGTAAAAGTTCCATACTTTTATGGCTACGTTTCTCATTTTTCACGTTACCTACCTACTTTACTCCCTCTACTGCACACGGTGATGTTGTTTTTCACCTCTTGTCGTTATCATCATATTCTGACTTTCAACATGCGCATTCTTCATATCCCCCTATTTCAACGTCTGGAGTGATGTTTTAGATTCCCCTTAATACGAATTCTTGTTGTATCACCTATTTATTTCACATATTAGCTCTTTATCAATGCAAAAGTTGAAAAAGACATGTTGAAGTGACTTCATTTTTGTTTGCTTTTTCATCCCTGGGTCCAGATTCTGTTTCGGATATTCGACCATCGTGCTGGACATTAGCCTATATTCTCCTCTCCTATATGTACTCTGAACATCCGTCATTTACATGATATTTTTCTCCGAATATCGCTGTGGTTCTGGTTTTCTGTAAAAAAAATACTACAATGCGAGCCGCCCAACACGTTGTTCGGTTTATAATTTTCATTAACACTGAAGGCTTGAGAATCTTTCCGCTGGGGTAAGATAAACATTCGATTTATTCTTAATTACATTGAGTGTGTTCGAGTCTGTTAGGGCCTGATCCATGAACTGTACGACTCTTCATTCAATTGCAGTTGAGAGAGAACTGGTCATTGGGGTTAAACTACTGCCACCCTCTATGATCTCGCAAGTGCCTCCGCGAACGCTATCACCCGAATAAAAGCGTCGGGCTTTTGTGAGTGAATGAACTCAACATGAGGCTCATGCAGAGAGTAGTATAGGCAGCAAAGAGGCCTTTTTCAGTTTCGTATGCACACTTTTGGTCGCATCAGCGAATTGATTATTTTTTATCGCCAAGACCATCGTACTGTTCATTACCCTAGTTTTATTTATTTTAGAAAGGGCTTTACGTTTTTTACTTGAATTTACAGTGATAACGTGGTGACGTTACTTCACAAAGCTGTAATTTCTGATAATTTTGATAATGAAGAGCGTTGAGATTCACGAATATATTGATCGAATATGCTCCTTTTTGTCGTTAAACACTTTTAATGAACAAGAACACGAAATCACTTCAAGCATCCCATTATTGACTCAGCGCATTCTCTGAAACTGCTTAAAGTCACGTACTAATTAGGTTTTTCGTTCTGTCGGACGTGACAATCATCGTTTTCTCAAAAGATTGTTTTAGTGCATTCAGATGTTCGAATTCAAATTCTCTAAATGGGGTTTTCTGGGCAACAATATCGAGTGAAACACCCTGGTCGTTATGAGAACTTCCTCTTTAATATTCGACTACACTGGGATTTGGGAGGAAGAACGTAGAACATGCCGACCTCGTGGTGGAGAAATTGCCCTGCATGCGCATCACTACACTATTCTCGTAATTTTACTAACTGTACTTCTACTCTGCGCCCGCAATTGATAAATTAGATTTAACTTCTATTCCTACTTTCCGTAAAATACTTTTCCTCCGAGGTTTTTTGCTTATGATGTCAATTAAACCCGAAGCATCTTACTTACTCTGCCTCGTATTGATTTCATTTTCCATTTTTATGAAAATCTTTGATTACTAATTGATATTTAAGCGCTTTATACCAGTCGGCTGTACTAGTGCTCTCTCCCCTCGGCACAGTTGTGTTAAACCAATCAAAACTTTCATATCATGGATTTTCGTTTTACCATTGAATAAAAAATATCATTAGGTGAATTTTGTGTATCGTGTTTCGTGAATGATTGTTTATGTGAAAAATTATACCTAACTTGTACAAATTTCTAGTAATAAATTCATGCATGCACGGTACGTAGACGCAATAACAATTAAGAAAAATGTCCCTGATAATATTTGTTCCGCCGCCAGTATAGGATTTAGTGTATAGTAGTTTAAAATACTGTGATAGTTGTTGTGAGGGACAATATTCGTGCATACCAGTTATTTCCTTTCTTAGATAATAGATCGATTCGGGTGCTAACTTTGCAGTTTTATTTGATTATTATACCTTTTTAGACTTCCATTTGTTTTCGTTCTTTTTACTCGGCCCTATGCAGCTTCAAATTTCATCATTCACTAATTTATTTCTCATTGAGGAACCGATGATAGCTTAATTGATCTCTTCTAGTTTTTAATTGCTTCATAAACTGTTTGCAGTTTGTTTGGAATAAGGGAAGAGGATTAAAATTATTTGTGCATCTATTTTAAAGTTTTTGTCTCAGTGATTAGGGAAAGCCGAGTAAGAGATGATCTTGTTTTCACATTCCGGAAACGGGCCTTCGATAACTGCTTGAGGTATAGGTACTTGATTAGTATATGAAAGAAGTTTTTGAGGAAATATGGAAAAGTGAAGATATCTTCAAGGCTTTTGGGTTATCCTGTAACAGTTCTACTTGTGTTTTTCTTTTGAAATCATATTTTTTCCTAAACTATCCTAATTTTTAAATTGCATTCCGAAACGCTTCCTTCGTAGCGGCTTTAGACAATTTACTTTTTTCAATTTTTAAATTGCGATCATCAGAGGAGCGTAGTTAATGACATTTTTAGATAATTGGTCTACTGCTGAAGACTGTTTATTACTTATTTTTCAGTTTAATGATTATTTTACAAGTTTGCCTGTCCCTTGAATTGATGAAATATCCGCCGCCGTTTGCCATTTGAGGACAGGTTGTTAGAATTAGTTCGTTTGAGTGCGTCGATAACTCTGGTCATTTTGCGCCACACATGAACGTTTTTCGTGGACGTTCTTTTATTGACAAGCTAAATCTAAGGCATTTAAATGACTCGTTTTAAATAATATATATTAATTAAAATGGTAATTAAATGATCGTTGTTTTCTGGACGATTCTGATGGCCCGTATGTCCCTGAGGTCCTAATAAGCCGCTCTTAGCTTGTCATCCGCGGGGCCAAAACAACAGAACTTGGCAGAAACACCCATGCCTTGGGTGTAGAAAATCCAACCGAGGCGGGACTTGAACCAGCGACCCCAGGCTTAGCAGGCGAGGACTTTACCCCGCCGCTGTAATTACTAAAAGTAGAACTTATCATAGAAAAAAGGCCAGTTTAATGTGAAAACGCTTCTGATTGTCTCAGAGAAGACTTGTCATAGTTTCCCTCCGATGTTCAGCCACCCTCGAAGGATCCGGTGTCCATCACAATACGCCGAGAGGAGAGTCGCATTTCTCACGCTGCTATTTTAGTGTTCGCTAATCTTCTTAGAGACATGTTTATTTAATGCTACATGTCGTCTCTGAAACATCTCCTGTGTCCCTCTTCAAACAAAACTATTTGCTAGGTATCTACTCAAGTCCCCAATTTGTGTTTAAAAATACATTTAACGCCGTCTGGCAAAGTGGATAAAGATACGGAAACAAGTTGTTAAAATTGTTGTCTCCTACAATACCATTAATTTTATGCCTTGTGAATGGGAATGTGCTATGTGTTTTTCGGTCCTTTTCGCTTGTGTTGAGTCTGCAGGTAAGAATTTTTCTGATTCTCCTGCTTTGCGTCTTTGTAAAATCTCCCTTAATATGGTTCGGTGAGGGAGAGTTGACTTGAAACAACATAGATTTAAGTACACAGATTTTAGCTGATGTTTTCATCAAAGCATCTCAGTTGCCTGAGAGTTACCTACTTTTTTTCTTCGGAAAATCTTCCCTGAGGGGGCGGACCTTCACGCCACAACTAGTTTAATTGCCAAGTCAAATGTATGACGAAAACGGCTCTAAATTATCTAAAGTAGATGTTTAATACTGTGCCTTTTATCTCGCGGTTAAATATCTCCCCATTCTATTCAATTGAAATTGAACGCCATGCCAGAGGTGTTTCAAGGAAGCAGTTCTGTAAATTAGGAAAAAAATTGTAAATGCCATCACCCTAGTCCAAAATGCATTAATGTCTTGTGCAAAACTCATAATGAAATAAATCAATCGCCCCGGCATTATCTTTTTAATTGTGAATTTCGCGCGTTTGAGCATCCCCATACAGGTGACGCCCGTTGAAATTATACTTCTTTTGGATTCGCTCTACAGCATCCTTAAAAATTGTTAGATTTCTCCCGATTGGGGTGATGTGATAAAGTTGTGGTTCAGTGATTGTAGTGCCTATTAAGAGGGAGGAGTACATACTAACGACGTATTTATGAATTTTTGTACGAGATGATGCTAATTGAACGCGCGAGAGGGAGGAGAAAAACAGGAATTTTAGACGGTATAATGGTAGGCAAAGGATACGGAGTTTTAAGGGAATCGATATTATACACGTGGACAGCTTTGAAAAATCAGTAGTTACTTTAAAAGTAGATGGATGTTTTTATGAAGAAAACTTGACAGAATACTCTCCGGGGTCTGGAGAATTATCGGCACGACTGTCCACAGATTGTCCACCAATTTGTTGATGAGACCTGGAACACTCCTCGATTTTGAAGTTACGAAATCCAGTTCTCTGCTTTAGGTAGTTTGAGCGAGTTTTTCTATAGTCATAATAGAGTTACACCATATTCGAGTTTAAAATTTTTTATTTATAAGAAGTATGAAGTAAATATTGTCAAATTAATGACGCAAAAGCATTGTATTATAAGACTGTATTCTAAGTAATTTACTAAATATATATGTTTAAGTATTTAACTTGACTCGTTTGTTTCACTCCGTACGCTGAAAACGCTTTCACTACTTAAATTTAATGTGCGATTTTGCATCAATTATTACGGTGGTTAATTCATTTATTTTTTGTAAATTGTTGAGGAAGCATACGAACTACCCACCGTAAATTTTATGACGCGATCTATGAGTCATGTTAATTAGTCTTCATGGGGGTTGTGTTTCGTGTTCGAGATAATCCCGATTACGATTTTGGTGTGTTTGATCCAATCGGATGGATAATTTATGTATTTTATGTTGTTGAATGCATCTACAACCGTGATATTCTACTCCATCTACAATATTCCCGCGAGAAAAACTCAATTTCAAGGCTGCGTGACATTTTTACGAGTTGTTTAAATAAACCAAAGTCTCGAAACGTTCATGATTTTACCACGTGATTCCTCAGTTACGCGATCGGAAGGATCTCACACGATCAGGAGTGCATTGTCGTACTACATCCAAAAGAAAAGTGTTATTATTCGCAAATATCTTGAAAAGTAGAATGGTAAGTGTCTGATAATTTGATATCGTTGGGAAGGTGAGATCATTTTCATCATAATGAAGCAAGATCGATTAAGTTAAATGTGAAGTGGTATCTCGCTCGAACTATATTAAATCGAAGGCGCTTTTCCAAGTTGCTCCATAGTGCCGAACCCGTCCAGTTAACATTACTTTACTTCGCGCAGTTTAAGACTTCGCGTCGCGCGACTCCTTGATTTGGAAATTAGAAATCCAGTTTTCAACTTAAATCGGAGCCACTTTTCCAAGTTTCTCCACAGTGCCGAACCCGCCCAGTTTACGTTACTTTGCGTTGTGATGTTTCTTTTCGTATCCTCTCACCCACGGAATCCTCTCAGTTCACCCCCCTGGCGCGGCGAGGAACGGAGCCTCCCTTTGCTTGGCGTTTCCGGAAGACCCTGCCCGGGCCGTGGCCTGAAGTCTCTCTCCCGCGCTTTCGCCTTGCCTGGAGGGAAGGACACGGGCAGGGAAGACCCCCCCCCTTTTATTCCCTCTCCTACCCCCTCCCCTCTTGCTCCCTCGCCCGGCTCGAGAGCGTCATCCGTGGGAGGGCTTCCGAATTAATCTTGCAAGTTCGTCTTTAAAAGGGGAGGGAGACGAGGTTTTCGTGTCCCGGCCCCGCTCCTCTCCCGCCAACTCCCCCGCTGCACGCCTCCTTCCCTCTCCCCCCTTGTGCCCCGGCCAGCCCGCTAGGGGTTCTCTCCCGTATTGATTTCTCGGCCTCCGCCTCGCACCCCTGCTCCCCTCCCTCTCCTGTGCTCCCTCCTGTTTGGGGCGATATTCGAACTCCAGTGCGATATCCAAACTCCAGGGCGATATGCGAATTTCTAGTGGCGATATTAATTTAGTACCGCTGGAGAAGTCGGGGGTCTATTCTCGAAATGCCGCGATTGTTATCGCTTGCGAAAATGCTAATTTCATCGCATGGTTTAATGGATTCAACATTGTTGAGTTGTCATTTCCTGTCCGCATATGGTAATTATTGCGTGAAATATATCAAGTGGTGGTGCAGCATGCGATACCTCAACGAGACCGTGCGATAATCTGTAATTTTCGTGTACGATAATTATCTCAAATTTTCAACTATTGACCTCATGACCCATTCAAATTATATCAAATGTGAAGTCACAATTCATTGTTGAAAAATTAGCCGATGTAGTGCATGATAACACGTATTGAGTGGTATCGCATATTGTCATGGAATCGTGTTTCTCCTGTTTAAAGCTGGCTGTTATTCGAAATACTGTATCTCATTGCGGTATTAGTTGAGTATCGTGAAAGAAGTGTTATGTAGTCTGGTATCACGTTTAGAATGTCATCGCATTTTCTCATGAAATCGAGCTTCCTCTGCTTAGGGCTGTACTATATTCGAATTCCTGTATCGCTTCTCAATATTAATTTTGTATCGCAAGATTAGCGATATCTACATCTACAATACCCTGCAAGCCACCTCAAGGGTGTGTGGCAGGGGCTGAGTAGTCACCAACATGAATTTAACTAAACCCTTATGATATGTTGCAATGAATGATATATTTAGGCGATTTCACAGGTAACGTGATATCGCATGTGTTCATCGAATCACATTAGCCATGCTATATAGTATCGATTAGTCCGTATCTTATGCGTAGAAGTTAGGAAGATTTTGGCTTGCTTCAATCCTCATTTGTCCCTCCCTGTTGCCTCAGATAATGCACAGAATGAATTGAAATTCGAAAAATGAGTTGCGACCGGAGTTAAGTAGTTTAAGTATTTAATTGCATGTTGTGAATCGTAAATAATGCTTGTGGCACACGTCATTACCACTCATAACATTTTCTTTTGTGTCATAGCACGTCGCATAAGTATCTATAGAAACATATATACTATAACATAGATGTAACATATCGTGATACGGTGAGTTACATATCTCGGCGGCTCAATATCGCGACGCGATATCAATTGAGTATCGAATTCAGCGGTAGAAACATCGCAGTATCGCTCATGTGATGAGATACGTATAGAAACTACCCCCTCGTTGTCAGCCGATCGTTGTGGGTTCCTTCCCCACTACCCCTAGCGATCGAGCGTGTTTCTCCCTTGTGCCGAACTTTTGAAAATTCCGACCATCCTGTTTCTCAGTGACTCCTTGCTCGCTGCCCACCAGTCCAATTCCCTAATCACCCCCTCCCCCCGACGAGCACTTTTGTTTAAACCAATGGCGTGTCCTTTTTTTGCGTGGTTTTGAGTAATGTTGGTGTGTTGGCGAAATATTCTCCCGCGTCACGACGCCCAGCGCGATCGATTGGCGTCGGGGCGTAGGTTTTTAAAGTGATGAAACTCCGGGTATGGAGTGGTCCGTTTGTCAGTTTCAGGGGGATGGTTTCATGTCGTGTGCTCGCTTACATCTCTGCGAACTTCTATACGCGGAGCAGGTTGTCCGATGAAGTACGAAATATAATCGCACGGCTTTTTGTTTACATGATTATCGCGTTCAAGGCTCAGACATGGTTTGAGTTGGTGTGAATTCCTCTTGTGACTTCACAAACGGGATCGCGTTTTGTTTACGTTGTTTCAGGAAAACAACGTATTAAGACCTGTTTACACGTTGTGTGCGTAAAATTTGCGGTTACTGGCGTTGTTCACTGGAACCGCAAACCTTGAGAGATGAAAGTACTTCATATAATCCACAAAAAGTTTATTGCCGACACGGGTTGTTACAAATTTTTACTTTTACAGTTACGAAATGATAAGTGTGGCATACGCGAAGTATTTTCATTTCATTGGGGTGCATGTACGTCGAGCGGGTATATGCGTGAACGCTTGCAAAAGCATATGCTTTGAATTAAAACAAAAAAAATTATTTGTGGGTACCTATGTGTTCGTGCATTCTTGGTAGTTAGCGTGTTTACTTGATGCAATTCAGGAGAAACATCTGTTCGTGCATCTAATCGCGCAAGTACCAACGTAACTCGTGTAAACGTCTATTTAACACGGACGTAGAAGGAATGTAATTGCATACTTATGGAGATAGTTTTATTACAAACATTCGTTTCCGTTTTCAGGTGAAGATACTCTGTTGGCTAATGGAATAATTAAGAGAAAAACCATTAGCATTTATGATTGCTTTTTGTTACTTCAACCCGCATGAATATTAAGTGTGTAATGGACGTAAGTTATTCGTTTAGTGCGTAACGCATTCTTAGTAGCTCAATCTTCTCCCGTTTCAAGGGTGTTCAAGTTTAATAAATTGTTTCCCCTGCCTGAATTTTGGAAGTATGCGGAAATCAGAGGCCCTTCTTCCTAGAGGGATGAATTTTTTCCCTTGGTGATGGCTCTGTTTTCTGTTAATGTTCGTTGGGTTGCTCGTCTTTAAGGTGTTGTTTAATAGATATCCACCTCCTCGTACGGAATCAAGTTCGTGTGGTAAAATAAATAACTATTCTGTCCGACCATTTTATTTCTCCGTCAAATCCTGTTGGTGATTTCGTTGATGCTCTGAGGTTCGAGTCTCGCTTTGGACATTCGTCTTTTAGACGTAATTATCAAATTTACGGGGACGACAGTGAATCACACTTGTCTGCTGGCACCTCAAATGTTATTCAGTGTGTATCTATCACTAGGACCCTGTTGAATCAAGCATCTCGTTAAGTATTTATGCCCATTACTATTTAGTAAACATTATGGATTTTAGCCAGCTATTTATTTTAGCTTTTGAGCTATTCTTCCGTTACTCTCATTCTTAATTGGCTTATACTTGAATCAAGATTTTCTTGTTTTATTGCGTAAGTTTGCTTCTGAAAGAAATCTTAACGTTCTCTTCGTTGTAGGTATGCATACATCAATTAACCTACGGAACATAAAGTTGAGATAAATGTTTTTTTATTTTTTTTTTCAAGTTTCGTCTTGTAATTTGTGGTTTTTAGTGCTTGTGAAAATAGAATGGTGGCTGTGGTTGAAGCGGTTATTATCGAACTTTCTTGAAGATTATGGGTTGTCGCCTCCCTTTTTCTAAATATGCAGTGGGGCGTTAAGTTTTGCGCAGATGAACGTTATAGTATTGTTTTACGAGCTGTCCCGGGATTCCATTGTTGTGATTCTGCTATCAGTTTCAGAGTGAAGGTAACCACACAAATATCAGATTGTGTCTAGAATACAGTCGATTTCAGCTTTCCCTTCCCTTATATGTGAGATGGCCGTGATGGGAGTTTTACATCGACAATACCAGTAGTATAGAGCGCTAAATCTGATGCTCTGTAACCAGCCTTGGACGCAGGCTACTGTCACTGTCTTCACCATTCGTGTTCTCATCTGTTTAATTTTCTATTATTTCAAGTTGGTTAATGCGTCGTATAAAAATAAATCACGTTCCTCTGAAACTTTGTGGTATTACATCACTAAATTTATTTTCGTGTGGAAACTTTTACAACCACAGGAGTTTTAACATATGGGTATGAAAGTTTTCCTTGAGGTCTGATTAAGTATTAGCTAAAACAACAGTCTTTTTTCTACATCTATGGCTTCTTGCCACCAGTTTCTTTTTCACACGGGATACGAACTACAAAGATATATTGCCCCCTCAGAAATCTCAGCGACGATCAAAGTGGCAAACTTTCATTCCCCTCGTGTGACTAACCATGGGGAAATTAAATCACGTAAAGCCCACACTCGCAGTTCTGTACCATTTCCTTCCATTGCCTTCCTGGGAAATATTAGAAAATAAGCTAACTATTTCCGAGGGAGTAAATTATCTACTATTAAATACATTATTTATTTATTTGTATTTTTCTCTGACTTTCATCATAATTTACCTTTAACCGGTAGATTACTCAGATGATGATTTGTCGTGAGCTTGATGTGACGTGGGACTTGGGCCACGATACTCCACAATCTCGGCAACGACACCTCCTGATCACTTAATTATGTGGAAAAATCTGCTATTACTCGTGTTGTCTTAATTTCAATTAATTTTCGTGTGTTGCGGACATATTGGCCAATTTTATCATTTGTTGATTTTACTGCTTTCCCAAAGTGGGCTTATAATTATTAGCGTGCCTTACGTCCTAATACCACAACTATGTTTAGCAAAATTCACCTTCACCTAGACCCGGGGTTTATATTTTTAATGTTTCTAAGAGAAACATCGTCTCGATCGAACAATCTTCAGAAACAATCTTGCGCAACTTGTCAATTAGAACTTTTTGCCGCCGATATTTTAGTCTCTGGTGAAGATAACGTTTCAGTTGACGCTATTTTTCTTGATTTTAAAAAGGTATTTGATTAAATCTCCCATTGAAAGTTACTTGTAACTATATAAGTATGATCTTCCGGGTTAGACGACGACGTAATTTCCTGTATAATCGCGTACAAAGGGTTTAAGCTTCAATTATTTGCAGACGACGCAGTAGTGTATAGGGAAATCCGTAGACAGTGATAAGCAAGGGCTAACGAAGGACCTCTAGAAAATCCAAAAGTGGTGCGATGCTTGTGGCAGATGGAATAAAATTTGGAAAAAAATGTGTTGTAATGAAATTCTGGAAAAGGAAAAACTCTCCTCATTACAGCTACTGCATACAGCATAGTATATTAGAGATATTGGTGGTTCTTCGGGTTTCCGACGAACGACTCGTTCATCGAAACGTCGGCAGAAATGGAGAGTTCGACCTGGTCGGAAACCCGAAGAACCACCAATATTACTACACGCCGGGAAAGCCTTAGATCTTTCAGTATATTAGAGACTTTAGAATTTGTTAAACACCTCGAAGTTAAACTGAGCAATGATCTTTCGTAGAGTAAACATATTCGGGAAATAACTGGTCAATCTAATCTTAAATTGGGATTTGTTAAAAGAGTAATAGGCAAGTGCGACGATAAAGGGAAATCAGCTGCTTCTCCATTTTTAGACCCCACTTGGAATACGCTACCAGTATTTTGGATCCTTATGAGGTAGGCTTAAAAACCGAGTTATAAGGCGTGCAGCGAAGCTCGGCGAGAGACGTTAAAGACCGTTATGATTATCTCGTTAGTGTTGCTGGCCTTTTGTAGTAACTAGGATTGGAACCGATTTTAGACCGTCGATAAAAATTTAGACTGATTATGTAAGTTCCAAACCAATTTATTTTTGAGGACGTTAATAGCATTTTACGAAATCCGACATACTATGATAGATTATATCATGAGAATAAAATTAAGGAACTAGAGTGCAGAACGGACAGGTTTAAAATGTCAATATCCCGCGAACGACAAAAGACCATAACAGATGCCAGTTGGACTTTTAGCTAGGTTTGTCAATAGGTGGTGTTGCTAGTTAGCTGATTTACTCCATAATGCTTCAATCCTTATCTGCTATCTAGTACTAACAGCACGCCGTGCATGTTTCCGGTATAACTCTTTTGTCTGTGTCCATTTACGTTGTTGAAAAATACATTTATACAAATAGTTTTTCTAGAATTATTGGCATGCCTATAGTGCAATGAATTTTGGTGAAATGTCACCTCTTTACAAGTATTTGTATGTTTTTTTAAATGCATCAGTAATGGTAGCTGCATTAGTATTATTAGGGTACAGTGTAGTTCATGTTGGTGGAAACTCACCCTCTGCCACATCCTCTTGAGGTGGCTTACAGGGTATTATGCAGATGAAGATTAATCGTCTTGAAAAAAACTTGAAAACATTGATAGATATATTACCAGTCTGTTCTCTCTTTAATAAATACACGAACTAACTTTGCCACGTACATCTACCATATCATCGTTTAATCGAGAAGTTTGCCAGAAGAATGGGTGGTTGATTAAGCCGTTGTCTACATTTAGAAATACAAACACCATCTCTCGTATACTATTTTCCTTGTTTACTTCCATCCGTGATTGCTATATCCTTCTTGCATCTTGTAGAGCAACTCATCGTCTTCCATTCTCCCCTTCTTTTAGGGGATAAGTGGAAGAGGTTACCCTAAATGTAGTAGACTCTCAGTTTCATCCCATGTAATAAATAATAAAAAACCTATCCATGCATTTCTTCTTTTACGCACTTGCGTAAAGGACCTCCCTCAGTCACCCTTTTTCATATACCTCTAGGCCACTTCTGTGAAATAGTTCTCAGATCTTTCCCCTAAATTATGTTAAAATTCTGCACATTGTACTTCACTATTTAAATTATCCAATTTCTAGCCATCCTGTAAAACTGCACATTTGACGAAGTAGGCACCAAGTATTCGGTTAAAGCCCATTTTCTGTTGTCGCATGTGAAAGCATTCATCAGTTGACGGGCATATTTGGAATAGCACTCTTTTTCACGGTTATCCCGCGATTCGTCTCACGAAAATTGTTATTTTGGATTAGCAATCATCATTTAACGTCAGGTCTGATGTTTTACCGGCGTATAGCGTCATGGAAGGCTATTCGGGCTTGCCACCGGGACACTCCTCTCATCGCTGCCGACGTTTCGGACCTCGAGTCGAGATCCATCCTCAAGGCTGAGGATAGATCTCGACTCGACTTCGAGTCCTCGAAAGTTCCGTCGGCAGCGATGAGATGAGTGACCCGGTGGCAAACCCGAATAGCCTTCAATGATCCTTCAATGTCTTCTACAATTTCTTTTCTCTCGCTAGTCGTAGCAAATATTTTTCGGGCATTTCGTGTACGTTGCGACTTATCTTTCACATTTAACTTCTTCTTAGCTGTTTTGTGAAAATTTCTCAAACGTTCATTATCGGCATTATCTGATTGACATGTTTTTCTTTACCATTTTTTGTTTTTTCAATCAGTTATATGTAATCACCCCACTAAGTCACGGAAACTTAGTGTCAACCATTTCTTTTTCATGCTAGAACAAGTAACGCAGTGTAAGGTCGTGCTTCAAGTAGGGTTAAGATGATTTTAGCGTTCTATTCTGTGCTGAGGTAAACAGTCTTGTAAGCATTCTGCTCTACACTGAAAATCAACAGCACAGTAGATAACAGTCCATCGCGTTTTACACTTCGGGCCATATCAATGCTCTAGCCTGAAATAGATCTTCGTATTGATTGTGGTTTACTTTTTTCGTATAATGATTGTGAAATGCATCAAAGGTCGCCTGAAGAACAAAAATCACATCTTACTAATAACTGGAGGTACCACGTTAGCAGTCGGAGGAGTGTTACGGACAAGGCTGGTTTTGGGATCCAAGCAATGAATAGGGGTGGGACGAAGACATCTGTAAAAGTTAAATGAACCCTAATTTGTTTGGATATTTTTCCCTTGCAGTGATAACCTCGTGTTCATCAATCAACATCCGTTCGACGATTGATCTTAGTAGTATCGAGGTAGGGAGCGGGAAATGGCGTCTACCTCGTGATCGCACGTATTCTTTTTGTTCAATTCTTACACAGAGCTTTTGATTCAGTATTTTTCCTTTGTTTTTATATGATGTCACCCCTTTTTCTCTCCATTCAATGGTGATTCGTTTTATTCAATAGAATTAGAATCACGAAATAGGCAGCTGTGCTCGGCGACTCATGTGCTATTCTTCTTTGCATATTCCATAGCTCTGGGTGGAGAAAATCTTGCAAACTAATGGATATACCTGCGATTAGCGAGACGTGGTGATATAGCATTGCGGTCATCTAAACAAAAAATCTGCGAATTTTCCCCTGGTGACCTTAAATTAGGAGTATGACGCGTCTCGAAGCTTAAGCGTCATCTTCAAGTGCTATCGCACTGTACAGAGGATGTACCAGAGGATGACTTAAAGGCGTTGGAACGAATTGTACTCCTAATTAAAGGTTGCCAATGGGCAGTGCGTAATATCTTATTATAAAATGCAAGCTAGGTGATAAACCGCGTGCGAAACCAAACTTGTGTTCCCACAATTTAGGCTTGCGACTGGTTTACTTTGACGTCTGTGGAAATAAAACTGAATCAATAGGTACTCTCCCCGTAAAGCGCATCTCATCTTCCCTACCAAATGCCGCCATTACGAGACTCACGTACTTTCGTCGTCTTGTTCTCGCAGGCAATGGTTCACCGAGTCGATCTTCGTCCGGCTCCGCTTCGCCGTCGCACTGCCAGCAGTCGCACGGGACTCCGACATCGTCGCGCGGCGGCCCCTGCTGGCGCAACGAGCGGGGAGAGACGTCGCTCCATATCGCGGCCATCAGGGGCGACCTCCGGCACGTCCAGAGGCTGCTGTCGCAGGGCGCTGACCCCAACTGCACCGACTTCGCTGGTAAGTTCCGCTTCTGAGATTTATCTTCGCAGTGGTCGTCGAATTAGCCGAGGATGTCTGGGTACACGCCGGCTTATAGGTGGCTCTACACAGGAAAGTTACTTCTATGACAGTAGCGCTTGCAAGTGTAATGTATGATGTGTAAGTATGGATTTATATGGCAGTGGGGGTCGATATCGGTAGTATTCGACCATGGTTCGTTCTTGCGAGTGAAATAGACTGGTTTTAGTTTTTCCTTCGAGTAGCATTTCGATTCTGCGATAAAATTGCATCGCATCCGGTGAAATCCAGGATACGTAACTGCAATTGGTGATCAAAAGTGTAAGCATCACATAAAATAGCAGGAGGACTCATTGTTTAATACATATGTGCACCTAGAAATCTTTTTAAATTTTTAAGAGAACGCAATGGTAAGACTTATGATGGTTCTAGTATTATAGAGTTATAGCGAATCTCATACTTGATACGCCATAATGTAATTTACACTAATTTATAAAATCCTCGAATTCTTGTAGGACTTGCGCGGAGCGTTGTGCGAACGTAATGATTGCCAAATGTATACAATTTTCGTAATACCATATACATACGTTGTTTAGGTACTTACTTCATATCTACAAAATGACCTCAGGAGTTGAAGCCATTGGAACCCCTAAATGGTCCACATAGATATTCTACAAATAACTCTGTGGACAGTCCTGCGTATAATTTCCCTTATCGCCAGGGGGGCAACTAATGTTTCCGTCATAAAACTGTCGAATTTCGAGTATTAAATGCCATTTTAATTCTTTGCATCTTTAGCCTCCCGTAATTCCGTGCAAAATTCCTTTTCTTTCCTTCCCTCTCCAGGGCTTACCCTCATTCTTCCCTCCATTACCCTCTTCACCGTATCGTTATCGCGCATTTTACACCACTGCATCTTCCATTCTCTTTTTCTGTATAAGTTTCCATTTTTCCCATCGGCTTCCTTTCGTCTCCAACCACATCCAACACCTTGTCACTGGCATTCCTTTCCGTCTAGCTTGCTCTCTATCTTTCTCCACATCCACCTCTCAAAACCGTTCAATTGACGTTCATCATTCTTCCGCAGCGACAAAGTTTCTGTACGCTACAACGCTATATAATTCAAGAATGGAGTAATTGACAAGTAAATCTAATTTAAAGACAAATCCAAGCTGTCAATAAATGCAAAGGAATTTCAACTCATATGCATACATTTCGGTCATCTAGGTGATCATCTCACATGCAAACTCCCTATTGACGGTTGCCTGGATGAGCGTAATGCATGCATGGGAGTCTAAATTCCTCTGCTTTTATTGACAATTTGGATTTATCTTTAATTTAAATCTACTACGCTACTCTTTATATTAGAGTTTTATAATCACTCTTGTCATCGACCACGTTCAATTCTATTGCAATAGATTTATTGGTTGATGATTTTGTATTTTTTACGTTGGATTAGGCAATTTAATGCGTTAAATGGATCAAAATCCTCGACAGATAATCTATTTGAGTTTTCGCTATTCCTATTTTAATCCCCTAACTCTTTCGCTTCAATCGTTTTTGCACGCCTTCGCGTTGTGTTCTCACTATAAAACGCGTATTCATCCAAAATTCTCTTTAGATGCGTGTTATTCCACCCGCCTTAGCCTTTATCCTGTTTATTCTGGCCCCATTCCCATTTATTGCCTTCTGTCTTTGGAGGATATCTTTAGCTTTGAGTATTGCTTTTTAAATATCGATTTATTGTGTATTGTTCTCCCCCGAGTGAGCTGTCTTGGTTATCACCTACTAGTAGACTCCAAACCCATCTTTCCTGGAAATGTTACGTAATGAGTGCCCCTTAGGTCACGTGGACTACCACCTTTCACATATTTTCTCTCCTCATCATCAACGGTCATCAATCCGAAGATTCCTTTCTCATTTTTTTATACCCTAAACAAACCAAAAGAATGTTGCTATCACATACCCTTTTGATAGTAAAACAAACTTTGTTGTTGCCGGTTGTACATTCTGTAATAAATTGTGGAAGTTACTGAGTTCGTTTTACTATCAATATGACGACCTTCCACCAAGTAAAACTTTCAACTTTTTTACTTGTCTATTATTTTTCCCAAAGGGATTGCGTTATTATTAAATAAATGGTCTTCCTTTATGTGTTACCCTTAATGGCTCGAATGGTCATAAATTACGCTCCATAGGTAATATGTCTAAAATAAGGTTGGATGTTTGTATTTTGCGCAGTTTGAGTGAAATATGTCGTGATACCTCGTGACTGTTGCATATTACATTCTAGATTGCAGTTTTCGTGCAAGCCAGATTTTTCTTCTATAGGTACAAAATAAATGGATATATTAGGACAAATAAGCTATAGAGTCCATTCTGTTATCAAAATAGACATCTCCTTCTTTCTCCCTGATTCGTTAGCGACCTATAATACGAAATCATATCGAAGCCGAAGTTAGTGAAATTGTTTCAAATGATTGGAGAGCAAGTGCAACTAACGTCATATTCAATGAATTTTTTTCAGGCGTCTTTGTTCCCGCAAACTTTTTTGTAGGCCCTCAATTGTATTGAATCCCATGAGCGATTAATTCTTTTTTAATTATTTTTTATTTCTATCATCCTTATTCGTTGATATATATTTGCAGTATTTCGTTCCGCAGACTTTATTTCGTCATATGTGATCATGTGGCGGATATATTGGACGTTTTAGTGTTCCGCTCGGACTATGTTAACAATCATACATTAGCCATGCAGCTCTATGCTTTGATATTCACGTAATGTATCGTGTATTCTTGTTTATAAGCTGATATTATTTTACAAGGCCCGAGTTTTAAAAATTACAATTAACTGCAATGGCATCTTCACTTGACTCAGTTTTATAGAGTTTTGGATTAAAATTACGATTTAACAATGATATCGATATGTAGGTATTTGTGTATTTTATTGCTTAAAATAAAGATATGAATGGGATAAAATTAATATTAAAAAATCAGAAACGGATTCATTGTTTTTTTTAAAATTTGATCTTGACTTAGTCTCAACGATAAAGTTTACTTGAAACGCGGAATGATTCTACATTCGGTGGGAAAAAGGAGGTGAATTTGATGAAAAAGGGATGTTGAAATTCAAAATTCGGCATCGTATTTCATGATCAAAAAAAGGAAAGTCATCCGATTGAAATTTGGATTCATCGCTATCTATATTGCATGTGCGTATGATTTCATATCGATAATTATGAATCACAAAGCTTAATTTATTGTAGCATGTATTTTTGTTATTGAATTGGAATTTCGTATGGCTCTGGCTCGTATATCATGGCCGACCATCGTAGAAGTAGAAGACGGGATATTATACCGTTAGGTTAGTAACATTCTGAAGCTAGAAACTAATATGCGATCTGTTGAAGTTCTAAAAATGTAGCTACTCAGTGAAGAAGTTTATTTCATTCGCAAAACCGGAAGATGCTGTAAAAAGCCAAACCGGTGGTGCAATAAATGTTATACCTGTGTAAATTGCTTTTTTTATTAATAGCAGTTATGTTCCGTTTCCACTCCATCACACCTGAAACCTCAGATTATGTTACTAAATATCCTTGTGTGTATCGCATGATGTTATGTTAGTCGTCCGTTACTCTTACTGAATAGGGACCCAAAAAAAGGTTAGTCAGGTCATTCATATGGTGAGTATTTCCGACTGATATACGAACCTGTTCTTTGAATAAGAATGTGGAGATTAGATTTTTGCTTTTGGAATATGCCAAATGGGATGGGATGCGACTTCGGATGTAGAAAAGGACAAGCGGAGATATCGCGTAGAAGTTAAAGAGTAAATTGGGCGAAAATTCTTCTTAGAAGATAGAAGTCTTCAGCAGAGTCGATGTGGTGAGACATCGGAATTTTGCCGCTCGTTGAAGGATGAATAAAATAGGTTAAGTAGATGTAGAAGATATGTACATGGGGTTTTGGAAGAATGAGGGCAGAGGATCTGTATTTTGGCCTACGTTTATAATAATAAAAACTAATAAGATGAATAACATCTGGGGAAATACTTTAATTTGCATGGAAATTTTCAGAATTTGCAAAGGAATATAAATTGGTCATCACATAACCGGCGTTGACCCGGTTTCCTACCAACAATAACCATATCCAGATGTTTTCCTAAATGAAAGAATCTTTCCAAAAAGTCACGCTTCTTCATAATTCTGTGGCCAGCGACACGATCCTTAAAAAAAAGTCAAATCAGATGTCCGCGGAATCGAGTCTAAAACGTCGGTAAAACTTTAAAGATCATACCCGGTGAACCTTTGATAAGTTCCGTTGCTGATGTGCTGCGATTATGGGATCTGGCAAAGATACGAGGGCTTGTTATGGCTTTTAGCTTTGAGGAAATGGCCTCAGGTTATCATCGGCGCCTGCTCTGAGTCGACCGAATGCTGGTCTGCTGTGGCTCAATAGTCCGTACTGAAGTTGCCAAATCTCCTGGAAATCTGGCTCTGCAAAATAGGCGTTTAGCTAGGTGTTTCCCGCCCCAGGAGAGCCATTTTCAGGGATGATGAAGTCCCCTAAATCTTATTACGACGCGGTCTGTGTATATATTAGAACTACTGTATATATTAGAACCGCATTTAATGGTTTTCCCTTACATTTAATTTAGATCATCGTAAAATCAGTGTAACATTTTAAAATGAATATCACGTCATGAAATTTTTAGTGTTATCCCTGTGGTATCATCATTCGGTTAGTATGGTTTTGTGGTACAATACGCTGTTATTGCGTTTCGTTATTTCAAGAGTGATTTAGTCCCATGTAGTTTTAGTCATCTGTCCCCTGGTGATGAGATAATTGTGTCAAATAACCCATCTCCATTGTCCTGAGAAATTAATGCCGGGTTACCCCCCGAGGTTTTATGAAAAATACAGACGTAATCAGAATTATTTTGCGGTAAACAATTTAAAAAACATTTTATCGGGTGAGTGAACAACCTTACAAGTTACTTATCATGAGTGCAATTATCACCAGGCTATTTCTTTCTCCATTGACCTCTCACACTGGTAGATCCAAACCTCATACGCTCGTAGATCCAAACTCATGCATGCAAATTTATTTTTTATATATTTACATTTATATTATACGTACACATTAGTAATTAAACTTCACGTTCTCAGGCGTCACTTTGTGGAACTCCATGTTGATGGATGGAAATCAATAACATGGCAGATCCACACTCACATTTTTATTCCCGACCCGGGTTTCACCCTACAAAGTCATTTTCAAAGGTTTATTATTAATTACCTAACTCCTCGTCCGTCGCGTTCTTGCGTGTTGTTTTTTGGACTTGAAATAATTGTTGTGCTACTTTTTTATTCGATGATATTGTTCTATTAATCAATATAACAATATCATCGAATCGATCAATCCTCTCCATAATTTATGCATATTAATCCGTAACTCTTATCAGCCTTTTCGGCCAGTGGGCTTAACTGTATGTCGACTTTTACACATCTTATTAGTAGCTCAGGTTATGACACTGTTTTTGTTTATCCATTGATTTCAAATTCAAATCTTCGTCATAAATCAACAAGAAGGGGGTATATTGTTTCAAATTTAAGTTCTTGAACAACATATTCTTCTAAATTGCCCTTACATACGTTGTTGTACGACGATTTATAGACCTATAAAAATGGCTACGTTGTCCTTGTAGTGCTCTCTTTATCTGTGCTTTCTGTTGTTTTCCATGACTAAATAAAATGCCGTATTTTCGACGTAGAAACTTAACTGAGCCCAAGCCAAGCCTGTAGATGTTGTTCATAAAAGTTACTTACCACTGTGTGTGTTTTCGAAGGTGGGTCCACATAAATTTGCATGGTGATAGCGATATGTGCGACGAAATAGCTCCGTAGTAAATGTCGATCAGTTACTGCCCTCATGTGTGATCCGAGGTATCGAAATTAATTGGCGACGCCCTTTAGCGTGCGATATCACCGTTGGTTCCATTAGTTTGATATTGACAGTGTCAGACAAGACGTATTCGAAAATATCCTTTCTGAAAAAATAGCCTGTCATCATTTTCCGCTTTCCGCTATTTTATTCGGAACTGTTTCGATTTAACCACGTTTCAACAGGGTCTATGCCTGATGATGACCTAATTACGTGGAAACGGCTTTTATTGAAATACTTCAATTAGGAACTACGACAGATTGTATTTATTTATTCTAGGCTGGTCTACGTTACCCATGGATAATGTGCGTAGCCCCGTATGCCGAAGGAGTTCTGCCGCTTCTTTACCGCGTCTTTACTCCTTTCCACGCGGCTAGTAGTGGCACATTTCGGTTTTCCCATCCCCACACCTAATTTTTTCCCCTCCTTCCTACCACCAGAACTCTCCCTAGGAAAAAATCACCATAACATCCGTGGTGAGTTTTGGAAGCCGCTTGAGTTGGGAGGCCTACACATTACCTGCTTGGCCACGGAGGCTGGCTAATTATTCGTGCATACTCGCTTATTTCGCGACCAACTTCGAAATATTGATCGACCCCCCTTTCGATGGGTCTTATCATATGACGCACTCACTATACTTATTTTGCGCCTTTGCTGATTACCAATGTTATGTATCCCTTTTTGGTTCTGCGTTTGAAAGGTTTGAATGCGTTTTATTGAAATTATTATCCTGTTCCGAATGCATGGTCGTTTTTTTGCCTAATTTGTTACTACTGAAAATGAAGTTCACAAAATTAATAATTTCCAGAAATGGATCTCATGAAAGATTAAATTTTGACGAGCCGGTAAATTTCGGTTGCTCAAGTAGCAGAGTTCCTCAGAAACAGGGCTCTTACTCATTGGTGTATGATTTTAAACGCAATACGCAGCTGTTGCGTAGTAAGAAAAGTGCCGAAAAATTTCTTTGAGATACTTGTAATCTTGAAATGCGAAAGGTATGTTGGTGGCACTCCAAGAAAATGGAAATTGAATTAAACTTTCTGAAATGAAAGTGCTGTATTTATTTAACAAAAAACAAATTACCGCTCTGTTCTTAAAAGAAGGAAGAGCTGTGCATCTTATATAATCACGCGAATATCTCATCTATACATTCAATAGTAGCCCGAAAATATAAAATACGAAATTCAAAGAACTCTCTTAGGATAATATATTGCATCAATTGAATTCGAACTCAACCTTGTAATTAAATAAGATGGGTGCTACTCGGAGATATTGGAAAAGTAAACATGAGCAGTTTTGTTTTATGTTCCTTCAAAGAGTTCTGCTTGCAGCCGTCAGTGTTACTGATATATCACCTGCGCAAGTGTGACGGTGAGTGAGATGTATCACTGCTGAGCGTAGTGCTTTCAAGTGGGCCGAGATGCTTGTTTTCGAGTGGATTGGAGGCGAGAAATCGAACGAGGAAGTTTGCGGAAGGACAAGGAAAAAATTTTACCTGTTCTCGAATTCGCCCGTCCCCCCGAAATGTGATTCGCCCTGAGTGAATCAATTGAGGAAGTATTTTGATGGCAGCGTTTGGCCGAGCTGTTGAGGAAATTCCTCGTGCCGATGCGAAACATTTGGGTCGATTAACAGTGCATCAGTAGGGTTCTCAGAATTTTGAAGGATGCCAGCGAGCGAATCGGCATATGCGGTCCGTTATGCGTGGCTGTACTTTCGCTCTCCTCAGCTTTGATGAAGCGTCTTCGGAAATTATCACTTTTTATCCATGACGTTGAATCTAATCAGGTGGACAGTCTAATGCTACACAGCAAATCTTGTGCAGCACTTTCTAATTATTTTCTGAAGATGTTAGGCCTACCCTTTTTTAATTATTGAAATAATGTAGTCTTGCATTTTCAGGATAGCATTACATGTTCGCATGGCGTATGGAATCTGTACCTACGTGTTTACGTACGTGTGTGAAAGCTTCCAGTTGCTGTAACGTCTTTTATTATTTTCAGCCTGTATTCAATAATTAGGCTTTTTAGACAGTCCATGCCACTGATGGGAATTGCTTGAAGGGTATATATTCCGTTAGATATTCGGAAAGGAGTTGATTGTAAAGCATAGTTCATCATCGCTACTAGTTGCATCCGGTTATTCCTATCAATTTTGTCTTATCTTGTCCACCCTGTCCTTGTCAAATCCGTGCTGATGGAGAGGCATCTAGTGTTGGCGAAATGTATTCCTGAGAGTTGTGCTCTGTATGCACTCCTAAGTTATTTTTTGGAAGGCCTTAAGAAACAGAGTGAACTGGAGTAGAGTCTTTATCGTTGGTTAATATGCAGTTGCTTTTTCCATCGTAAACGTTCGTATATATACGCCGTAGCTCGCGTGGTGATAAAAAATTCCCAGTCTTGTCTTTCCTAGACAATATTTAGACGTCACCTAACCAGTGCTGGGTAGTATTTTAAATACTTTAAGTGCTTCCTATTTAAATACACCACAAAAAGTATTTTGTGTTTCAGGTATATATTTGAGGTATTTTTAGTATTTTAAAATACTCCAAATTCTTCTGAGAAATGTATGCTGGAGCCCAATTTCCACTTTGTGCACTTAGCACAATGTGCCGCCCAGTCGTATCAAAGTGAATTGATATTAATTTTTAATTAAGGCGTAACGTCATTTTAGTCCATTCACATAATTTTAAAAAACTTTTGACACAAATGGGCAGGCACAGTCTCCTCTCCATAGTAGCTGCTAGAAGTCTGCTCTGGGGCAGAACTCTAGGTGAAGGGTAGCAAACCCCTCCAGAATTGAAGCAAACAACACCAAGAAGGGCCCCTTCCGCGTCCTGCATTACACCTGTTTCATCAATGCTTCGAGTGTTCATCAGCCATCATCGCGAACATACGTTCTTTAAAATGGCTACGCAGAATGCAGGTGTCGCTAAATATTGATGTAGAACTTGTCGAATCTCTTTTCTGCACATGAAGAAAATTCAGGCAACTCTTTTCAAAGGGCATGCGTAGTGGCCCTAAGTCGCCTAAATTTCTGAATTATGGTAACCTTAACTTAAAGAATTGTGGTTGCCCCACCTAGTGCAGTAGTTCCCTGAAATCGTTGTCCTGGGAAATTTCGCTATTCGTAATGCACGTAAAACTGAGAGTAACTGCGTTTTGTGAATGATCTGAGGTTTACCCGGCGAATGATATGAATGAAGGTTTCTCGGGTGTTCCTCCAGGTCATTGGCTCCATGTCTTCCGACGTTTCGAAGTACGAATCGTCATTGGAGCTTTTAACCCGGCGGAACAACCGACAAACCTTCATTGACTGCATCCTGTGTATGAATCCCAAACTCTTGGATTCAATTCCACGTCATAGTTTTCTGATTTCTGTAAACTCACAATAATTTCTGGGTTGATTTTGCTTTTTTCCGTGTATGGTTGTCATTCCGTTCAAATTGACCGCAATTTTTAAACTTATAATGCACATTTATTTATTTAACACGTTGGCCTACTTGGTGTCCTATTGGTACCCACAAAGGGGGTTATGACTCATAGTGTGTCATAAAATTATTATTGTTGAAAGGGGAGGGGGAACCTGGGATTTCGAAAAAGGTAGAGAGAGAGATTTGAAAAATACTAGCTGGTTAACCGTCCTCCGCACGGGCCTCTGCCATTGTGTTAAACGATGGTGTATGATAGTTTGCTGTAGGTAAAAACCATCTCACTGCTAACAGATAGCAACGGAAAATGGTTTCATTAAAGTCCATGAACCAGTTTCCCCGTGAATAGTGCACAGAGATTTTAACAGAAAGAAAAACTGATATTATTTTATTTCGAACCTCCGCAATCTCTGTACACATTTTAAATGTTTTCCTCGATACTTCACTCCATCAACTTTTCCTTGTGTATGCAAGATGTATAAAAAAAGCCCCTTGGCCTTCAGTTAATTCAGTTAACAAAAAACTTGCTATAAACAAAATCGTGGTTGCTACGAAAAAAGAAAGCAAAAATCTTTTAAATTTTGAAAATAGGTATTAACAGGAGGAAACTACGTAGAAAAACCGATGGTATAAGACAATTCATAATTTCAAAAATCTAAAGACGCAAAAATAAAATTTATTGGTACACGTGTATGTATTTTAATGAGTGAAATAAGAAAGTATTGATTGCACTGTGAAAATTTTAAAATCTCGTACAAACTTAAGGAAAATCATAAATAAAATTTAAAATTTATATGCTATGGCGGATGATTGTTTGAGATCGCTAAAAACCATCTCACAGATAACAACGAAAAATTTTTCATCGAAATCCATCGACCGCTTTTCCAGTGAAAAACATGCAAAATTTCATGGTAATCGGTCAGTTACTTAATACGTAATTAGGTTACTTATAAAGCTCTGTTTTGAGGCCCCAGGGCCCCGACCTTACTTCCGACCCCGAAGATCATACTACGCGTCTACAAAGGTTTAGTACGTATATCTCAATAATGTGAAAAATTCTAGTCTAGGGATATTTTATGGCCAACAAAATTGGGAAAAAGGCCTCAGGGGCCCTCGGGGCCCCTGAGTCCTTTTTCATATAGCCTATAGCCGTCCCAGTGTACTCAAATACCTGAGTGGCACATTTAAATATAATCCGTCCACCGGTTTTCTCGCGTGTTGCATGCGAATGTGGCTAGGAAGCCAATCGAATCTTCGACTGACAAAAAATAGAAAAACACTGCTGACCAATATTCAACACCATTCCGTTTGACGTCTCGTCATTGACGGCAAACTTTGACTAATGATCTAAGGAAGAAATCTTGAAAGTCTGCATACCCTTATGCTCATCGTTCTGCTTAGGCTTTTTATTTCTATTTTCATTCTTCAAATGTTTGTTTTCTATTTCCGTATTTCTCCGAATATAAGCCGCACTTTTTTCCTGATTTTGGGGCCTCAAAATCGGGGTGCGGCTTTTATTCGAGGTGCGGCTTGAATTCGAGAACTTTCTTAAAAAATCGTTAAAATGACATTTGAAATGAAATTTGAGCAAACCAGCCATTCGGGTTCACGTGGACACCAGCTAAACTCGCCTTAAGTCACGGGGAGTGTAAGAAATAATGCTGAAAAAGGTCAAATTGGTGCACAATGTATTCATATATTAAAGGGTAATATAGTAACATTGTGTCACAGTTACATAGGTAATGTAAAAACAGAAACAAAATTCTAATGCCTAATGCTGTAGGTAGTACGGGATGCACTAAAAAGGGTGCGGCTTAAATTCGCATATTAACTTTTTTCCTTCTTTGAGATCCCAAAAACGGGGTGCGGCTTATATTCGGAGAAATGCGGAAAATTAATCGACATCCATTATAATACTGCGCACAGCATGAGTGATCCATTTTTTCTTTTCCAGTATTTAAATCTCTTGGTGAATATGACTAATTTTGTATTCTGAGGTGATTGAATCTGCAATCAGAGTTGAATCTTGATTACTCCGTGGACGGTACGCACTAAATATAGCTCACTAGATTTGTTTTAATTTTTTAACCCCAAATTTCTGGTTCCTTCCTTCTTGTTGAAACGGATCTCCATAACACTGGAAAAAATAATTTTGATGGATTTCGACGCAGTGAACAAACTTGGCGCTTCCTTATTAACATGTTTCTTTCATCCTTAAGTGGATCTGTAGAATTGTATGGTTTGGAAGCATGGCCCATGTGGGAAAATGATGAGCATAAATAGCAGGCTTTTGCGAATAAAGAACGGAGATGGGAAGGTGAGGTGAATGGAGTAGAGGGCCAACGAAGAAATGCTATGAATTGCGGGGAGGAAGAGAAATCCGAAGGTGATAATCGAAGGAGGCAGAAACATTTGGAGGATGATCGATTAAAGGTGATGGCATGTTGAAGACGGGCGTGTGAGGTTAGCCAGTGGAGAAGGTGAGTAAAAGAATTATGGTTGGCATGAAGCAGTTGGGAAGAGCCAAAGGAGGATATAATTTGTCGTGAAGACGAGCCGGAAGTGCGGTGAAAGAGATGTGAAATGCGCCACCACATCAGGAAACTGAGGAATTAGTTGAAGAAAGAGGAGGCACCAATCGTTCTTTCTTTATTCAACCATAATCTGCAGGGCGCTAAAAATAGGGCCAATCGTTCCAATTTTATCGGACGTGTCCTCTTTTTTTCCACTCACAATTGACTGTAACGCCCGGATCTAATCTCTTTATGAAATATTTTGAAATCTCGGCGCATTACTGCCTCTGCTTGGAAAGCCGTGCTCCCTAGAGTGACAAAAATGAGGAAATGTGAAGAACTATAATGGTGTATTAGAGAAGTGTGCTCTTCAAAGTCTTCATTTTTTGACATAATTGTCCTCTTTTTTTTAAGAGAACGAGAGCTGAAGGTCTTGCCTACAAATCACTCCCTTTCCAAAAATGCATTGAAATTGCCACAATGGTGCCAGAAATAGCCGCCAAGAAAATTGCAGGAAATAAAATACGGAAATGTAGTGCCATGCCACACTTCCTTGCCCAAATCCTCACATGTGGCAATTGGTGACTGCATTGCCCCCCTCCCTCAAATGTTAACCGACAAAGATGAAGAACCGGCAGAATAGAAAGGGGTGGAATCCAGGCTGGATCCATCCATTGGCTTGCTTGTTGGTTATATCCCTGCAGTGATCCAAGGTGATCGTGAACGTTATTTCGTTGTATAAATTTGACTGTGTACTGTGAGATTTCATATAATGGAAAATCAAGTCCAAATGCTTATTAGTTGTTAAACTTCTATAGAGTTTTGTCTTTTCTAATTTCTCTATCAGTTGTTTGAATTCTGATTACACACCGAATATGAAGAAGAAAATGCTACAAGTTAGCTAAATTCCAGGTCGTAACTTGCATACAGATTGTCAGCATAATTCAACTTAGTACGTCCTAAGTGAATCTCCCTCTTCACAAAGTTGGAGTGAGCAAATAATTATCAACAAACGGAATATTTTATAAAATCAATCCTCCCAAGACATATTGTGTACCTTTTATTTAAAATTTTGACATTTATCGGAAGGGGTTCAAATTTGCAGGCGTTGGAGTGAGCAAATAATTATCAACAAACGAAATATTTTATAAAATCAATCCTCCAAGACATATTGTGTACCTTTTCTTTAAAATGTTGACATTTATTGCAAGGGCTTCAAATTTTCAGGCAGACTGTTCCAATCCTCAATTGTTCTATTATGGAATGAAAATTTTGTTTATATTTGTCCTTTGTGACCAGCATTTTATCTTGTGTGGATGATCATTCTGATATAGTCGTGGGAAACGGACTTAGTGCTGAAAAAGAATGTGTTTTTGTTAAGGATGCGTTAAAGAAGACTCCAATTCCAATGAATTCCAATGTTTTTTTTGCGTGATTGTATTTGGTATTAGTAAGTGCCGATCTGTCGTCATATTTTGCTTAAAGAATTTCTTAATAATTTTTGCTGCCCTTTCCCTCTTTAATGGTAACGCCCTGAACAACTTTCTCGGTCGTCTCTCTAGGATGGACACCCTTGCACGAGGCTTGCAACCGCGGATGGGAGAACGTCGCCAGGTGCCTCATAAACGCCGGCGCCTCGGTGGACGCCCGCGGCCTGGACGACGAGACGCCACTTCACGACGCCTCCGTCAACGGGCACGCGAACGTGAGTTTCCTCGCGTATTACTCCAGGCCACCCAGTTAAACCATGAAATAGAGGACACCCAAAGATGTTTTTACTTTGATCCCGTCCTTGACCTTATCAAGACTTCATGTTCGCTTCCCCGGAGCACAGCTTTCGGCAGCGTACCGTAAAAGTGGGATGAACGTGGCGTAACCTCGAGGATCAAGTATTGTGAGAAGGGAGCAGTCGTAATATTTTTATAGATTCAAGATAAATTTTCTGAATGGTAGTAATAAAGAGAGCGATAAATTCAGAATGGGTTGAGTTGTCTTACTGATGGATTTTCTTTAAGGAGAGGTCTCTCCGAAATACCATTCATTCATGTCATTAACCATAGAATATTTACCGGAGAATTAACTAAAGAATTTCAAAAATAAAATACGTACAACTTTGTAGATTTGGTCCATAGTAATACAACTCAGATAAACTTTGTGAGTCCCTCTTTTCTTCTGTAAGAAGTAGGTAAAACCTAGTTGGAGTAAGTAAGAAGTAGGTAAATCCTAGAAGCTGTTGTCAAATGAACATTGACACACGTAGCTGCTCCGGAAGAATGAGCTCAGCAAATTAAGTAAAACCTATATTCAGCCGCTTGTCCATCATCGAGTACGATCAAAGTTGTACCTGATTATCGCTTCGCGGCTGAGACTGGTTGTGTTTACCACTTTGAAAAATAATAACGGAAATCACAAATTTGATCTGAGTTTTTGTTTTTAAAAAAGTCGTTCTTATTTTTTTATACTTAATTCCTTTTTTTCTCGTTTGCGGCCCAGTTTAAAAAGTAAAAAAGTACTGAAGTATTTTATTATGAATCACGAGTTGGAAAAATATTTAATTGGAAAAATACCTTTTTTTCAATTTATACGTACTGTATGGTAAATATACGTTGCGCAACATTTTTAAATGCAGCTCAAGAATTTGACTTGTTGTCCATGCAGTGAATACTGTGCCGCCCCAATATAGAGATCTATTCAAGAGTAATGCGCAGTTTATTTGCATCTTGTTACATTGATTTAATTTATGGCTATTGCAATAGCATCTGATTTCTTATAATTTACCATCATCTTTTCGCTGACGGTGTCTTGACCCAGGTAGTGAATTACAAATCTCATTCGAACCTATGAAATAAATTTCTGGTGAATGTAAATCATTGTGTGCCGTTCGCAAACGAGGTTAATTATGATCGATGATTTTTATTGGTTCATTTCTTATTGTTGCTTATATTACTGAATTATTTTAGAATCGATAATTTTAACGCGTTTTGATATTTTTTCTGGTTGTCAATGTCTATTCTCTGATTTTACTATCATTTAATCGTAAGGGCAATAAGTAATAACGAATGCGAAATATTGAAAATTGTAGAATATAAAAATATGAGTCAATTCGAATGGATTGCATGACCCCTCCCCCCATGATTTTGCTACACCACGGGTTTCGTTCGGGTGCGTACGGTTATGTAGCTCCCTAATTTTGACGGAGAAAAAGACAACTTTTACAAATACCACTGAATATTTATTGAAACTCGACCCGGGTTTCGACGTGCGTTCACATCATCATCAGGTGAATCCCTGACCTGATGATGATGTGAACCCACGTCGAAACCCGGGTCGAGTTTCAATAAATATTCAGTGGTATTTGTAAAAGTTGTCTTTTTCTCCGTTATGATGGAATACCACACAGTTAACCTTGAGAATGTAATTTCCCTAATTATGAAATAAAATTATTTTTGTCGAAGTGTTTCACGTAATACTGCATTCCTGAATGGAGGTATGTGTGAAAATAAAGCTTTAATTTACGTCCATATGAAGCTTCTGACAAAGGTGCTTCTAATATTCGAAAATTTGTTTAAGCCTACCCAATTTAACGTCATTCTGTGAAATCGTTCGGTAAAATATCATCCAATTTCAGTATAATGTTGATGGTCTATCAACCTTGCGCTCATTAGGGCTTGAATTTCAAATGCATGATTCATTCAAAAATACCTATTGATTAATAATCGCATAATAGCAGCGGTACTTCTTCAAAATTACGTAATTGCCAAAATTTAAAATATAATTCGAATAGTTTCGAAGTGTTTTTATTTTTTCCTATTGTTTTATTCCTCCTACCTATTAAATATAATGCATGATAGTTCCGTAAATTTTATTTCATATCATTCCATTCCAATAAAGCTATTCAACCAGAACGTGTACCTAATTGTTACCTACGTTTACAGCTGGTGAGGCTTCTCATTCAGCGTGGAGCTAATACTACTTTGAGGAACAAAAGAGGAAAAACTGCCGCAGATGTGGCAGCTCCCCGAGTTGCAGCAGTTTTCGCCGAGAATTTGGAAATGCAAAATTCAGGTAATACTAACTAAATTATGTGTTTTGTTATTTGTTCATTGTTCACTAAAAATTCTGTATAAGGTTATGTTGAAGGTTTATGAGGCGTGGTCGAAGTGGTTCTTCTGTCTTATTACGGGACTCCAGTTGCGTGGTTGCTTTCGTGGACAGTGTTTCTCCACCTACCCTGGAGGCGTCTTCAGGTCGAGGATGATTGTCTTCGACCTGGAGATGCCTTTAGGATGGTAGGATAAAAATGTCCAAAAAAGCTACTTCGCAACAGTCCCGGAAGATGATGGAGCCCCTAAAAATTCAGTTGTTTAAGTACCGTAATATTTGTGACAAAGTCTTTATTTTTAGTTAACTGTCTTGACTATTTTTGAATTCTCAGTATATTTATCTTTTTTGTCATTATGTACATGTTTAATTTTTTTCAGACACTGATAAAAATATTATGGAATGGAAATGCCTTGTGTTTACATTTATATTTATTTTTTAGCCTTAAATTACGCAACATTTTTAAATATTCTTGAAGAATCAAGAGACACATTTAATTTATTTTCCTCTTGGCCCTGGCAGTTTCGGTCATAACTCTGCTCGACAAATGGAATTATAGCTACTGACTTCATACCTACCAACCTCCATCTGAAGGCATTACCAGCATTTCCCTTTTTCATTATTTAATTGGAAACTTATTTTCCTTACGTTCAAGTTAAACTTATTCGGAGAATTGGAAATCAGGGCTTATCCTGTTTTGTAGGGGATGTATTTTTTAAAACATGAATGTTGTATTTGTCATAATATTGAACTCCAACATTGGAGCAGTCATATCTGTGACTTTGACTGCGATCCAAGGATATGCAGTTATTTCATGGTCCTTCAATTCCATCCTCCATTACTGAGCTTTATGCATATATCTTTTTACTCCCAAATAGTGTCGTTATTGCTGTAAAATGTATTAGCAGACGGGTTTATAAGTGTATGAATCCTCCTTCAAGTATGCTGCAACAAGGAGACATACTCCTTCAAGTATGTTTCCCTGTTGCAAGGGGACGAAGCATATTCATGAAGTTAGTTTTTCAATCACGCTAGAAATCGATGATTCATTTTTTACACTGTTTCTTTGCTTGGCATAGGGTTGCCAACCGTCCGGAATTTCTCCGGACAGTCCGGATTTTGATGCCTTTGTCCGGAAAGAATAATTGCCTCATTCCGGACGGCACTTTGTCCGGAATTTGTGAAAAAGTCACATTTGCACTACATTTTATTGATTTTATGAGTATTTATCATCATTTTGTAAATAGTTATTGTTCAATATATAATAATATCTAGAAATTTACAAATTGGATAACGTTAAACTAGATTTAATTTTGAATAACTTTCAGTTATATTTAATCATTCCGAATTTTTTTACGGAGCGTGCTTGTATGTGTTTCATATTAAATTTAAACTAAATGCTAGAATTAAATTGTTAGCTATGTTATTATTATTTATAATTATTGTATGAGTTGATCCCAGATTCCAATCCAACGATATATCCAAGTCATTGAATCTTTAAATTACGTATCGGACTCTTTTGAAGGTACAAAGGGTCCATAAAATTTCGCCTCGGACGGCTGAAACCCCTTGTATGCCGACAAAATCTACGCTCTGTCCGGAATTCCTGTTGAGCCAAGTTGGTAACCCTAGTTTGGCATGAAGTGTAACTCTATACTTAACTGCATAAGAGGCCAAAATGCGTTAATTGGCATGTTTAGTGAATCCTCGAGAGAAGATTTTGTGCCTTTGCTAATGCCTTGCGTTTTATTATATACGTGACCGTTGGATAAATATTTGCGTGCTCTCCTTGCTTATAAAATGAAATATAACCACTCCGTGCCTGGTATTTCTTTTTTTGATTGGTCGCGTAAACAACAGGTAGGGATGCTTGCTCTGTTCCATTGGTTGCTCCGCTCCTCAAATGAAACAAGACCACGCCCTCTTTAAATTTAAAGGGGATATATTCTCCGGTTTGCAGTAATAATGGTAATAATTAGGAAAGGAATACGGTCCGAAATCCCTGATATAGTGAAAGTTAGCATTTAATATGTGAATGCCATTTTTCTAAGCATTCCTTCCCGATTTTTGTTATTTTAACGTACTTCGAGATTCTCCGAATGAGGGAGCTACAGTAAAATCAGCATGGCGCTGAGGCGTTGCGGCGTAGGTTGTTGCAGGCAACACTGTTCATTAGTCGTGTGCCGACCGTAGGTGAGAGAGTGTGGTGTAGGTGACGGTTGTTTCATGTTTGATACATTTTTACGGTTATCATTCCAAAGTATTACTTTTGACGTTTCCGATTTTTTTAATAGCGAGTATCATAATGATTTAAGACTTATACTGCTGTAAATTATTGAAGTTTCCAATGTCGTCATGATGTTTGGTGATGCACGATTCTGGACTTCGCAATCGTTTGGTGCTACCTTGGTTTGAAATGATTGTCTTCACTCCAAGAATGAAAATGGTAAGGTTAGAATTTTGAAATCTTATGAAATAACGCCTAGCTTTCCAATAATATAATTGACCGTAGACCTCTCTTTTACTATATTTTACATTCGTGTCATTTAAATTTTTAGTCATTCACTCACTTTTTGTATCAATGCCTGCGAGATAGCAGTGTCACATGAATTATATAAGAGATTTTTGTTTTATGAGTGTGTTTCATACGCCAGGTGTTCGTTAATAAACGAGTTACTCTCGAGAAGTATCTGATATTCCTGGCGTGAAATAAAGCTACATTTTTACTATGCTTTTTATTATAATTATGTTTTCGCTGCTTCACAGATTTGAATGGAATTGGTATTAGCAAAACTGAACCCAACTATAGACTCTTTGGATCCCTCCACTTCAGTTGTGCATCTTTCTACGAGGCCAGTGGTGCCCCCTGTGAAATGCGTAGAACACCACCTCAAAACAAAGGTGACCGATTCCCGAATGTCGATGAGGGGAATTATCAGTGTTTGATATTATTATTAGTGATTATTTACGTACGTTGTCTGTAATCGTTTATAACGTTTGAATGATAAGCGTGGCGCATCAATCAGTTCAGTAGGTGAAAGATAGTATATTATAATGGTGGAATGCTTAACTATATTTTAGGATGATGCGTTCATTGAACCCGTTCCATTTTATTTTTTGATTTATTAATAGCTATTAAGCCTGTTTAGTAAATTATTGTTGAGAGTTATTTTCTTTTCTCATTGATAATGCTTGTATCACGGCAAGTTTTGAAAATCATCATTCCTGGAAATGTTCATTTCGGTCGTGTATTTTTTTTCTCTAGTGGACAAGCTTGCCTCACCCAGGGTTACTTTGAGACTCCACCAAGTGAAAACTAGGGATGAGAAAAAGCCTTCCCAGTCCAAACCAGAAGTCCCACCTAATGACTCCAGGTAAATTATTTTTCTTTTTTGTTAATTAGTCTCATAATTAAAATCTTGAAATATTTAAGTATTTCATATGTTTTGCCTGCTGGTTTTTTTTTATTAAAAATGGTTTATTCGCGGAAATCCGATTTACATCTTCAGATTAGTGTTAAATTTTGTGTTCCACATCTCACCTAATTGTACTCCTAGTGTGCCATTAGACAAAAGCGAGGAGCGTGATTTGTGAAGTGTTTTCATTCTTTCGTTAATTTATTTAGTAATTGCTCTTTTTTTCAGAGTGCAATTCAGTGTGAAGATGGACTCCAGTTCAAATAAGGTTGATGATGTCTATGAATTTAAAAGTAACAAAGATAGCAATGCTGCCCGTGGGGCCGGTACTGGAGCAGATACAGATAAATCCATTACACCTTCAAAAATCAGCAAAGAAGCTGATATCAGAGAATCTCATGCACCCGGAATCAGTGCTGATCAGCATTTGGCTGACTCAAATATTAGGGAGGAAAAGCTGAAGTCCACAGAGGTTGAACTTGGCAAGCGGAGTCACCCTGAAACAAATGATGGTGAGGATGGAGATGATGAGACCAGGCGTAAGAAACGAAGAGAAGATCGGCCCGAAAGTAACAAGGAGATGTGCCGGAGTTCTGGTCCATCAGGGCGTCCACCAGCTAGGGGTATCATTGCAGATCGATGCCCTAAAGGTGGAGGAATGGCTAGCAAGGGTGGAGGAACCACTGCCACTGTCAGTGGGAAGTCCAGTGCAGGAAGTGGTGGGTCATCCGGGGGTAACACTCCCACTGATCGCAAGAGCCCGAATGCCACGTCTTCTCCAGGGGCTAGTCCAAGGCCCACAAGGGTCAGCACAGAGAGTGGGGAGAGTGAGGGGGAGGATGGGCGGAGGGGAGAGGGTGGAGCTGGGGTAGGTGGCCCAAAGGTACCCCCCTTGAAAATCGTCATCCCCCAGCAGAATTCTGGTGGTGCAGAAGGGGGTGACCAAGGTGGGCGCAACAATGGTAAGAATGGAGGAGCAAGGCACCATCACCACCATCCCGCTTTGCCCTATGTGGTTTCCTCTGGTGGAGGGAGCGAATCAGAGAGGACGGAGAATCCCTCGTCATCTGTATCGAACAGCTCTGGTGCTGTAGTGGCAACAACAAGTAGCCAACCCTCAAGTACGCCTTCTTCCAGTGAAGGTTGCTCGGTAAGTCGGGAAAATCTTTCATCAAACAGCCTCCCAGGGTCAAAGGGTGATGAAAAGAAAGATGCAGCCACTCTGTCTGAGGAAAGGTCGCAGAGAGTCCTGCGAAGTTCACATCGCATGGCAAACATGCATTCCACCATCCCGCTGCCACAGAACCCTGTGCCTCAAATCCCTACATCATCAGCTATGCCGCCTGTCTCAGTCTCTCCCGCGGCAACCACAGCTCCTGTGATTTCAACGTCATCAGTTTCTGCCAGTACTCCTGTCACCACTTCCAATCTTTCTCCACCAAACCCACCAGAGCCCACCACAGAATCTGTCCCATTAGCATCTACCTCTCCTGCCTTGAGCAGTGGGCCTGCTTGCCCAGTGAAGACAGAAGAGAAAGTCGCTCTGGTTGCTCCTCCTCCATCTTCGACTGTCGGGCCGAGTTCAAACTGTGGGGGAGAGGAACCAGTGCAATCACAGCAGCCCCCATTAATGCAGCAGCAACAACAACAACAACCACACCAACAACAAGCACTACCACCACCACCGCCACCACCACAACAACAGCAGCAGCAACAACAACAACAGCAACAACCACCACAAGGCCCTCAGACGCAAACCCAACCCCAGCCAACTCAGCAGGTACCTACTTCCGTCCCCCAGTCGCAGTTACCTCCACCAATGCAGCAACAGCAGCAGCCGCAGCAGCAACAGTCTTCTGCGTCGACCGTAGATGTACATCCTCGTAAAAGGAAGTTGAAAAAGGAATCTAATGATGCAGCAATGGATGTCCCATCTGGCACTGTCAATGAAATTCACCCTCATGATCAGCCTATAACCAATTGTTATGAGCTTTTTCTCAACATTCGCAAGCAGGTTGGTAACTTTTTAATTTATTTCGGTTTTTCTTGTCAGCTTGGAGTTCATGGGTGTGGGTAAAGCTTAAGTGACTTTCAATAATTTCTTGGCTAAATTAATCTTCTGATGGCTAACCCTGTATTCTCAGTATAATTAATGTTTGCAGCTGAGGATTTAATACAAATTGCCTTAGAGTAGTAGAAGTTATCAGATAATTGCTCCTTTTTTACTTTATCCCAGGGGAAACAATTACTCACCTTTTAGCTTTTCCATTGTGGCTTTTGTTGCATTATAACTGTAGTATACAAGTTAGCACTAAATTATGGTAATGAGGTGTGAAAAGAGTGAGGGAAAGGTAGAATACATAGTTTAGGTATATTAAATATTGTCAGTTATTTGGAGAATAAGATACAGTGGCATGTGGTATATGTCTGAATGTAGAACTACATTATCAGTCCGAGAAGTTAGCCTCAAAATATACTGAATGTTGACAATTTCGTCAATATGTGGGAAAAGATAGGGAATAGTTCATGCAAGATTGTGATCATTTTCTCAATTATTAAGTGGTGGGGTTTCTGCCTGAAATATGTTTTTGTTTAGATGTAATATAGACATGAATTAATTTAAAAAAATAATTATTGGTAATGCTTAGACGTTGAAACAACCTGCATTGTTGAATGTGTGGATTAATGACCACGGTATAATTTCTCCAAATAGTAATCACAATAGACAGTATTGTTCCCCCCTCCCCACCTCCTCACTCAGTGACGACAGAGAATTTCTGCCTCCATTCTTGCGTTGCCAAAATCATTGGGAAAGTAGTGGGATATTAAGATTGTTCACCTGAATCCAAAATAGGTTGTTGTAACTGTTGTTCGGTATTGCCATCTGCATGGAGAAATATTAAATTGTTGTTACCACAATAATTATGACAAATTTGCGTTGTGGCCATGAGATCTGAATTATCAATCATTCTAATGCACAAATATCACTCAAAGATTTTGGGAAGAGAACATTCCTAGCAAAAACGTGCAGGGCATGTTAGTTTCCTGCTGTCTGCTTGAGAATCTTGTACTCTCTAAAGTATAGTGAGATTAATGGTTAATTAGTCAAGCACTAGATAATGCAAGTGAAACTTACTGCCGTTTAACAAATTGGAACATAACCTATTGACACTTTGCTCACGTATAGGGCGTGTAATCACACAGATAGGATAAGGCATTTACAAAAATGTTAAGTTTAACTATAAATACTTTGAACGCGTTGGTTATACGCTTACTTTCAATTCTGCTGTTTCAAGCATGCTCTACTCTACACTTTAGCAAGTTACACTTCTATCGTAAGGGTAGGATTATCATAACAAATATGTAATCCATACAAATGAGAAGAGGAATGGCTGATGGAAATATAAGTAAAGGTATTTGAACATTATTATTTATTCTTTTAAATGCAGATTCAGCTAGATGAATTTTACAGTAGGATAATATATTTCAAGAGGGTAATGTTGGGTACAAATGATGTGCAATAACCCGTGGGTAACTATCAAGTGAAGTCTCACGATGGAACCGCAGGTGACTCCCAGCACCACCACTTTGAATAAAAAAACAAACGAATAACAGTGGAAGGTTATGGCTTCATGAGCCTGCTATTTCCAGCACCAAGTTGGCAATCCTATTTTCTAATATCCGTGCCCAAAGCTTGCCACGATTTTTCAGTGGAATCCGGTTCACTAGTTAGGTGTTCTATGTTAGGAGAATCGATTAAACCTCCACATTTCTGATGGCTGTGAGACTGAGACCCTTTTGTTATAAGCAGCCCAGGCTTCTCTTCAACTTTCCTATTATTCTCAATTTCCCTTATAATCCTGACAGTAAATATTTTTTATAAATCTTATTAGTATGCAGACTATGGTTATAATCTTGAGTAATAGCCTAGAGTCGAAGCCTGAACTTAATGAGTGAGACCCAGCAAATTTAAATTGACAAGTTGGTATTCTTTTCTGGTCAAGGGAATTTTTCAGCAGTGAAAGACTTGAAGTAAAGCCCTCTGCTTTGGAGTGAGTTTACCACTTTTATATATAATAAGTTTATTACTTCCCAAAGCAACATTCACAAAAAAACAGATTTCAAAAAACATTTTAGGTAACTTTTTAAGGTATTTATTTATGAGGTAAGCTTTAGGTAGCCTCTAAGAAAAACTGAGTTGAGGCTACCTTCACAGAAATGTATAGCTGCATATTTTCATAAGAACAATAAAAATGTATGGTTTGTAAATTCTAAAAAAAACAATTAATACAATACAGTTTTGTTTTCTATCCCTACAACTTTCAGTTATGTTAGTCACCTGTAGGAAATTTGTTCTTGAAATAGGAAATGCCACTTTGTAGCTATTTCTTTCTGTCTGCTTCTCTGAAATCTACTTTCCTTGAATGTATTTGGGTTTTGATAATTTTTTATTCCATGTGTGGTTTATGTTTCAGATTGAACGCCGCCGCAAAGGATTATTTCCTGTGCAGCCAAAGCCTCCCCAAGGTTTTAAGGATTACCTCATGAATAGATGTACATATGTTCTTGCGGGGAATGCAACTTCCAGATTGTCTGTGCCCATTACCCCCCCTCCTCAGTCCCTAGCTGCTCCAGTTAAGGAACTTTTCCAAGAACAGGAAAAGGAACGCTACAGATTGCGCATGCAGGTAACCCAACATCTCAATGGTGTTTTGGTCCTATTGGCCTGATTTTTTGTATTCACCATTATTACATTTATCTCATTTTGTTATAGCATGTCATTGAGAAGGAGAAATTAGTACTATCGGTGGAACAAGAGATCTTGCGTGTGCATGGACGGGCCGCACGAGCATTGGCCAACCAAGCCCTTCCTTTTTCTGCTTGCACTATTTTGAAGGATGAAGAAGTATATAATGTCATTACTCCGGAACAGGAGGAGAAAGACAGAAATGCTAGATCTCGTTATAACGGACGCTTATTTTTATCCTGGCTTCAAGATGTTGACGACAAGTGGGAAAAAATTAAGGTGGGTGTGATTTGATGGAAATCTAAAAAATCCTGATCCATTCCCCATGAACAAATTTTTCTGTTGATCTCAAAAGTTAAACCATAAAATTTTAGTTTTTTTCTTTCCGTGGGCTGGTCGAATTGATTGAGTAGAGCAAAATTTTTACTTGTGGTAGCTATATTCACATTAATGCTATCAGGGCTTATACCAGCCACAATTGATGGTTTGGCCGAGTTTAGGGTTGTAAGCAACCATAATAAAGATACATATATGTAATTCCTGCAGGATGAACTTCTTACCAAAGAAAACTTTTCTAATTGAACATTACTAAATTATTACTACATTTAATATATACTAGTCACTGCTATGCATAATTAATTCATCAACAAATAGGTTGGCTTGCAATTCAAACCATCAATAGGGACTCATATTACCGTAAAAGCAGATTGTTTTAGTCATTTGGGTAATCTCTTTGAGGTTTTTTTTTAAATAATGTGAAAAGAAGTGGATGCATTTACATTTTTTTAATGCAGGGAAAGAGTGCTGTCTCTAACTTTCCAAGGGATTGAACTACAAATATTCTATTTCTTAAAAATTCTATCATATTGTATTTAGTTGGAATATGAAGCACTTTGCCATGTAGCAATCTTTTGTCCTGAGTTGTGGGAACTTGAATTTCTCAGTCCACAGGTGAATTGGGGCAGAGTAATACATATCTTCTGTTTACTCATTACCTGGAGGTTATGTGCATTTTTGTCTACTAAATTTTTCACCGATCTTTTTAGTTTAGTAACCATGTATTTTATTTTTAAGGAATCAATGTTGCTGCGTCATCATAATGAAGCTGAATCGTTACATGCTGTGCAGAAAATGGATTGGGAATGGAAATTGAAGGAATTAGGATTGTGTGAAGCCAAGACAAAGCCTATAATTGAAGAGCATCATGTGCCAATGGTTCATGTTAGTGATGACTTCGATCTTCTTCCAGCGTGAGAGAATGAACTACTTGCACCATGAAAACTATTGTCTGCTGTTGAGGAAGCGTATCGCCTACCATAGCAACATCCTCTGAATAGGCACCACACTTTAGACATCTAAATCTGTTCTTTAATGAATCTCAGTGGAGAATAGGTTGTCTTAAATGAAGGCACATCATTTGTTTTCAAAAGGATAATAATTTAGTTACAGTAAGGTGAATTATTATTCCAATTAATTTATTACTTACTGGCATTATAGTCTTCCTTTCTGTCCCAATTCTGGGAATTCATTTCTTTCATTAATAATTGTTTAGCATCTAAATATTTACATTAGTTAATCTGCTTGTTTCCTGTGGTAAAGTAAATAATGATTATTGCTGTTAGTATGATTTTAAGTTATCAATGTGCATAAGGCTTATGCATTGCTGACTAGACAAAATGAGTCTAGTATTATTTTAATGTACCTGTACCTTTGTAACTGTGAGCTCGCAAAGGCTTGTAATACCCCTTACTACATAGTGTATACTGTTTCTGTTTCAAGTCATCGTGCCTTGAAAGGTGTGGTTTTTAAGTCCTTTTTAACAACTTTCATCTGTAGGCAGCATTTTAGTGGAGATAACTGGGTGAGAGGAAATAGAATGGATAAACATCCATTTTTGGGAAAGCTGACATAATCATGCAAAGTAATTAATGTGATATTAGTAATGTAACTATTTTTTCAGGAACTTCTTTTCCCATGAGCTCACTTCACATTTGTTTCTTTTTTATGTACTGAAATCCTGTAAAAATTGTACATATATACATCGGCTATATAAAAGATTTTAACTAAGTCCTTTTAATCAATAAATTACATGCAGTTAGAGGGATGGTGATTCATGTGAATTGAATCCAGTGAAAAATGGTGGTATGCGCTCTATGATAATACTATTTTAACTTGTTTGAAATATCAATCCAAAGACCAGTTAGTAGCAGGTATACACTCAATTTTTATTACCCTGTTTTGTGACTCATAGTCAGTGATTCTGGGTTGCTAGTGGCAACAATTGCCCTCTGGTTTGAATCCAGTTGGGGAAAAGGGAGTGCCACACCCACCCCTTAGATTTGAAATGAATCTGTACCAAGTAAAATCTCACCGCAGAGCATTAAGTTTTTGCACTCGTCATGATATTCAACAAAGGAGGGCCAAGTAAATGACTGAGGTAGGAAGCACGTATTTACTAATGCTGGTCTCATACTTATTAACTAGTACTGATGCTGCCAAAATTTATCATGGTGCATACATCTGCCAATCTTACATTTTAGGTAACATTTGCAGATGTCAGAATTTCAAAGTTGTAAGCTCTGATTACATGATGCATGAACCTTTAAGAGTGCATGCAGGAATGCGTGACCCTTCAATAATTCTACAACTCTAGGTGAAACTACAACTCTTGCAAATGAATGAATGGCTACGAAATATCCCTTCATAGCAGCATCAGTTCTGTATAGAAATAACAGAACTCTTGGAAAAACTGATATTTCCAAAGCCTAGGTATTTACATTGCTTGCCGTTGTAGTGTGACCTTAAGAGGTGTTCCCATGTTAGATGGAGATAGGGGTAAGTACTTATTTTAATCTTTCCAAAATCACAGCTTACCTACTCAAGTGATTTCCTTCAATACATGACTTACCTCTCTTTGTCCTTATTCATTTGTATTTTGCTGGCATCGCAAACGAATTATTAGTATTTATAAGAACGCATGATTAATGAAAATTCTGCAAAAAAAATTATGGTAAGAGGCGTTTCACCGATTTACGGAATAATGTATGTCAAATATTGCTCCCGTGCTTGCTGTTTTGGGGAAGTAAAATTTCCAGTTGGGCACCTAAAACCATGCAATGTGCAAAAAATGCCTTTGCTCTCTGTGTGATAGAAGGCGGAATTTTAGCCCTTATCTTTTTAGCTATGACTAACCAATTGTCGGAGTGACTGTATCTCAGAAATGGTACTCTCCTCAGTCAACTACAGTGAGCATTGCACAGAAAAATGAATATTATGACTTTCTTTTCTCCAAAATGTTTCAAAAACTATTCTCAATGTTTTTTTCATTTTTGGGAAACATATAAACTCATTTAGCCACATTTCCCACTGCTTCCGCTAGGGTAGTGCAAAAAAAAAAGAAAAAAACAAAGTTCACCTCAAAAGCACACCAGACAGACTGCATGCAAAGTATACAGCAGGTCTGTCAGTTAGCATCTTACATTTGGTTCTCTCTTTGCCACAAATATTACAATTCATGAATGGGAGGTGTACAAAACTTAGTACCCCTCCCACTCCCCCCTTCTTCCATGCTTAGGCTCCCTATGGGGGGCATCTCCGCACCTAACCTCTCCCACCCATGCTGGAGTCTATAGTGTGGTCACTGAGTTGTCTCCGGAGTTCCCACTCAACCCTTACATGTGCAAATCTTAATGTGCCTTCATATCTCCAAGACCTCTCTCTCAAAACTCCACATTAAAAACCATAACCCCTCCCCACCTATACCACTCCCTCCTCTCCCCAACGTCTGAACTCCAATTTCCCAACTCCTCCCTCCCCACCTCCCCCAATTTTGAGTGGCTATATTACATTTCGTCTTTACTATGTACCTGATGATGACGAGCTTCGTCGAAACCTAGGTCGTCTTGTTGTGATAAATCTATGTGAAAAAACTAAGATATACTTACCATTTACAATGTTAAACAAATTCCATGAAGTCGCACCCGAGACAACAGAAGAATCTGATATGGTCTGGGGACCTGGGAATCACCATGACCTAGCGTGTGGGAAATAAGAAACATTTATGGCAAAATATTATAGAAATTAAGATTGATTAAGTGAATATTAGGGAAACTTCTCCGATGAAAAAGTGAAAGAGAGGCTACTTTGTTCTGGTTAGGCCACATCTCGATTACACTGCGATCATTTGGAACCCTGCACATAAAATGTTACTTGAAGAGCAAATAAAATTCCAAGGAAAGCTGCACGCTTCATTAAAAACTCCTATGAGGGAAAAAATGTGTTACACTGCTGATAGAAAGGCTACACGCTATAGGCTTAGATTACTTGTAAAATTCAGATCAGGCAAATTTCTGTGCAACATATTATTTTGGAGGATATTGTTTTGACCCTGTGCTATATATCTAGAGGTGACAAAATAGGAGAGATGCACTGCTGAACTGATAACTAACAAAATTCATTTCAACTCACCATTGGAGATTTTTAAGAAAACAGCATGGCACTAACATTAGACTCATCAAAGTACAATTCAACTCTATCCTCTCCCTTTCACGGCTGGTATCCTAACATCCCCTGCCACATTTCTTTGTGGTAGCTTGTAGGGTATTACCTATGTTGATTTAATAATGGTAATCTAACTGCAATAACCATGATGCATCCTTTTCCTCCTGCTAATGTTCTCTATCCTCTTCAAAGCCCATTTCTAAAAACATTAGGTGGACTGGTTGGATCATTTTTTTTTCACCAGGAAGGGGCCAATGTCAGCATCAGGATGGCCCTACCAACCACCCTCATGCATGATGAAGTGAAGTTAACAATTATGAAAGTGATTATGAGTACCTTGGCCTCTGTGGCGGATCGAGTGGTAGTATGTAGATGTTGACTTGCTCTCAAGCAGTCTTACATTCCCACTTTTCTTGTACTTCTACCACACTTAGTATCCCCCCCTTCATCACCCTCTTTCCTTGAGCCTATCTATTGGCCTTTGGTGCCTGTGTGAAAGCTGCCATGGACAACTGTGTTGCCCAGCACTTTAATACAATTGTTCATTTTCATTACCTTGGATATTCAATCTCAATGCATTGTTTCCCATTCAGTTACCAAATGTGTGTCTATTATTTGAAATATTTACAGAGCCAAATAAATAAATATGTTGATTTAGGCCTATGGCACATTGGGCCACCATGGTGGCTCCACCGGTGGCGCCACTATGGTGACTCAATATTTACAACGATCCACCCGTACTGCCACCAATGGTAGCGCCCAGAGCAGTCATGGACGTTGAAGAGGCATGTGCTTTGGCGTTCGTATTTCTCACGTCTCGAAAACGACGTGTACAATGTAGATTTTGGATACATCCATTTGTGCGTGAGTGCTAGAGTGGTGTTTTTCACACATTATGTTGATCTAAGAAATAACCCAGACAAATTTTTTAGTTATGCAAGGATGAGTGTTGCTACATTTGATGAGCTGTTGATATATGTTAGACCAAATAACAGGGCAAACAACAATACTGAGAGACAGTATACCCCCTGAAGAAAAGCTGCTTATGACATTAAGGTGAGTACTACAATAAAATAGCCAACTTACCACAAACAAATTGTTTTAATTCAAGAAAAATTCATGAAAGAGTTACAAAGAACAAATATTACACTGTTTTTAATAAAGTGTGGTAAAATCATAAGTTTGTGATTCGTTTGAATATTCACTGTTAGTAGATCGGGGAGAAGTTACAAAGCTTGTTTGTTGATGTTGGGGAGAAGTTACAAAGCTGGTAGCTCGGGGTTGAAAAGTATTAGTTTGTTGCTGTTGTCGAACTGTTCCAGAAAAACCTGGGCTTTGTATAACCAGGGCAACATATGACCTCGAGCGTGTTCGCTCAATAACTTGCATTATTTCCATTTTTACTGAAAATCGCATGTCGCTAGGTATACTTTTGAGCGGTTCTAACAAGGACAACAAAAACAGTCTCTCGCTGTCACTCTCTTCTCTAGCTTGCTGTTCTTCTCTATTTTGCATACCTGTTTTCAAAACGGATACGATCTCTTCCACATCACGTGAAACCTTGTCTACTTTCCTTCGTTTTCCAACAGTGGGTTGGGAGGGACGTTTAGTTGCGCTTGATCCTGGAGTGCTCCTTCACCAGGGTCATCTACAGTATCTTCCGCCATACTGTTTGTTGTTGCTTTGCCTCTCATAGTGGGGCCCAAGAACGACAGTTGTTGATAGTACACGTATGGTGTTTTTCTTTTAGCAGCAGAACCACTTTTTAGGGATGACATACGCTGGCACACTCTCATTTAGCAATCCCGTAAGCTTTTCCATTTCCTCTGAAGGAGCCTACCTGAAAATAGAAACACAATATAGAGCATTAGTACTAGTTGTGTTGAGTTGTAATAAATCTGTTTTTAATAACATAATTTACCGGTAATTGCTTGAAAAGTATTTATGTTAATGCTTTCACATGAAATGCTTAAAAAATTAATAACATTTCAAATTTGTAGTTAACCCCCCAGATCCTCTATATTGGGGCAAATTTTTCATATGCACCTAAAAAACATATTTTCTGATGATTATATTACGTCACAACTTTTCATATTTTTTCAGCTACCTGGGAAGTGGCATATCGATGGTCCAGCTACACATATATTATCGCCTTGGTCACTCAACAATAGGAAACATTGTACGTGAAGTTACTAAAGCAATTTGGATGTCAATGAAACATGACTGTTTTACTGATTTAAATGCTGAAAAGTGGAAGTGCATTGTGGAGGACTTTTCGTCTGTGTCCAACTTTCCCAACTGTGTTGGGGCTCTGGACGGCAAACATATCCGTGTAGTAAAGCCCTGGAATAGTGGTTCAATGTACTATAACTACAAGCACTATTGCTCTATTGTATTGTTGGCTATGTGCGATGCCAACTATTTGTTTACTTTCATAGGTGTTTGTGGGTATGAATAGAATAGATTTATGTTGGGGGGGCCGTCGTCAGGAGCCCGGGCACTTAGACCTTTCTTGGTCCATTGTGCCAACCCCATGCCTGTCTGCCACTTGCAGACAGGGGACAAGAGCACCTCGGTAGAGGTATGGAGGATTGGCCTCACCCCAGTACCAGGTATAGAGGATGTCCTCCCTCCAACCGGCCCAGGTCTCCCTCCGGCCTCCCGGTATAGGTATGGAGGGAGTATCATCTCTCCATCCATGCCTGGTTGAGGTATGGAGGAGGGTCACCCATCCAACCACCGTCCGGGCCCAACGTTGCTTAACTTCGGTGTTCTGATGGGAACCGGTGTTTCAACGTGGCTAGGCCCTTGCCTTGTGGGTATGGTAAAGAAAGTGATAGTACTATATTTAAGTCAAGTTCCCTGAACAAAGCATTGACAAACAAAACATTAAAGTTGCCACAAGCAAAACCAATCAGTACCTCTTCCACCCCTTTGCCATATGTCATAGTAGCTGATGAAGCTTTTGCACTATATGATCATATTATGCGCCCTTATCCAAGGAAAGGACTAAATGTCCGTAAGAAGGTGTTAAATTACCGCATTTCAAGGGCACGTAGGTTTATTGAATGTGCTTTTGGATAATTAAGCAGCAAGTGGCAGATATTTCAAAGATCCATAAATGTGGATATATTGCTAACGGAAGATATCATCAAAGCTTGTTGCATCCTACACAACTTTGTAAGAAGCAGGGAAGGCTACAAGTTTGAAGAAACGCTAAATGTAACTGGCTTTCAAGACCTACATGTTGACATGGAAAGTAGAAGTACAAAACAAGCCCTAAATGTACGGGATAGGTTTGCTGATTATTTTGACAGTCCAGAGGGTGCGTTGGAATGGCAATACAGAGTAATCTAATTTGAAAAACCGATTACCAACAAGGCTGTTTGCAAATATGCTGTTTATTTGAAAGGAGTTTTCATTTACTTCCAAGGACATTAGTTTTGAGTACATGATTTGTATGTTAAACAATTTTGAATGTACAGGTTAAAGTTTCATGTTTAAAATTATGTTTACTAATAAACTTCAATGTACACATGTCATTATGTTTTCTGTTATTTCCAACCGTTGCAGTTTTGACCATAATAATGTAATTGTTAGGGGAAATTTTGGTAACTTAGTAATCACTAAAACCTGAAAAATTTAATTACTACAAAAAATGCCATTTAGCCATCTTCATTTTTTCTACATTATACTTAACTGTAATGGGTAGAGGGGGGGGGGGGCGTTTCTTTTTTCCTTATTTCGAATAACAATAAAAAAAATTATTAAGGATCAAAGACTTAAATGACCGCCAATTACAATAAATAGCCAATATATAACTGATTGATTTATGGAGCCTTGAACATAGTTTATTAATTAAGCATACAAAATTTGAACTCGATAGATTATACATATTCTTTTATAAAGCAATTAATACAAAACAAAATGGCGGCTAACGATAGTGTTTTGGACGGCACAAATCTGATACTTTGGTTTGTTTTCAACACAGGAATGATACCTAAAAATATTCTCAGAGAGTTCGGGGGGACCCTGAATATACAACATGGAACAAATGTACTCACCACATTCATTCTTCTCTCCTTCGTTGTCTTGTCCCTCATTGAAAATTTCAACAAGCTCCATCCAAGCCTTCTTCTTTGCGTCTCTGTCCGAATACAGGTGTCATATCCCATAAACATGGCCTATTTTGAATTTCCAAAATAAAACGTTCTGTATCGAAGCCACGATCCATTTTCACGGCACTGAACACAACAACTGAAATGGCAGTGGTGGACTGAGCGGTGGCGATGCTGGAAGCCGAGTGTGTCATGTCTGATAAGAAACAATGAGATGACGTGGTGGCGCCACCAGCTGGTGGATCAGAAAATCGGTGGCTGCGGCCACCACACGTTTGGTGGTACCACCAACGCCTAGTGTGTCATGCTCCATATGAAACAATGATACCACATGGGGCTCCACCAAGGTGGCCCAATGTGGCATAGGCCTTATAAAGTTTGAAAACTACCTACTAAATAAAATGGCCTTGGCAGTCCTAGTACTCCCTACCTGGAATTTTGTGATATCGTAATGGAGGATGGAAACCAAACCCTCTCAAAAGGTCTCTAATCTTGTCTCCTACACCAAGCTTCAGTATCTAGGCTTATTAGTATGTACTATATCATTCCTTTTCTTCTTGGGAATGGGTATTTGCACTTTTCTGGCCATTCTGGCTCCTTCATTAATGCTGCAGTCAAGTTTATAAAATCTGCACTTCCTCTCTTTTCCTTGAATCGTCAATAATCCTGTGGGGCTATAATATACTAAAAAAGCTTCATTCTCTTATCATTTCCCATGTTTGGAAATGCATAATGAAAAAATCATGTTACTTGCCCATATTAGAAAAAGGATCTCCAAACTGCTTGTCAGACAGGTATGCAATCTTAATTCAAAGTGCATTTCAATGGGGGTTGGGAGGTGCATTTTATATGTAGTTACGTTAAAATTTTAATCGCATAGTGGTTTCTTTTTATCTCGACTTATAGTAGACTCACAGATTTTTGTCGATATCTTCGGTTGACATTAAGACGTCGACTTGTATTAGAGTCGACTTATATTCTCAGCAATACAATACCTAGGTATATATATTTTTTACTATACTATTATAGGTGTAAAAATGCTGCATTTTAATTTATAAGAAGGAAGATTGACTTCAGGGTAGTCTCCCACAAACTAGCAAGTTCCTTGGCTTGCTCTCTACTCACTCAAAGAGTCCAGCATATGCCAGATGTAAATTGACCAACAACCTTCAAAGGCTATTAAATGTGAACAAACTGGTGAACATTTTATAGCCTTAGGAATCATTTTATACCCAAGCTAAAGAGGTATAGAACTCTTAGTTTTAATATATGGACTAATTCCTAATGCATTTTACTCTATTTTTACCATTGTACCTAATACCTATGGTACTATGGGATGTTCAACCAGAGTAGCATTCCAATCTCTTAATGAACCATTTGAATTCAGTTTACTTACTGCTCACTAAGAACAATTTGTTGCAAATTAAGAAGGCTCTATAAACTCACCTTGTTTAACTCATGAATGTGGTTTTTCATTAAATATATTGTAGTGTTCTGGTTTGCATTGTGATCTATTTGAGATTTCCATTCTGTATTTTCAAATAATTTTTTTAATTTCTAATACATTCGGAGAAAGTATATTACATATGAAGTATTATTTTTAAAGTACTTTGCCCAGCCCTGATATTGGAAGGAGTGCAAAATTCCAGAGGGAAAATCATTTGCCTTGGCCGGGACTCAAACCCAGATCCCTTGATATCGTGCTGGAAAGGAACAAGATGTGCTAGATTATCCACAGTATCACCTAGGAGCTTGTGCAATGTTAATGTATCCTTAAAAGTTTCAAGTGGCTCCCAACCCAGATCTTCAGCTGTGTTACACTCTCTGTTCATTTTTTAACAAAATGAGCAGTTCTCTTTAGTATTCTGTTGATTACACATCTGATCTTTCTGGGCAGGGTCCCAAATGCTCATGGCATACTCAAGATGTGGCACAATCATCTCTCTTTCACTTATTCTTTCAATATCCTTCGGACAATTCGTATGATGACTACCATCTCTTCAATCCAATGCCATGAAGGTTCAGTTTGTTTACTCCATGAACCAAGCCTCATCTGGAGAGACATTCAGAGATATGTGTGATGCCTGTAAAACTCAACTAAATAAAATGAAAACAGTGACAACCACAACATCCAATACAAAAATGGGTAAGTATTAGTTTTGACATTGATTCTGCGTTTCTCACTATTGTCTTCCATTTTTAACACTTTTACTGCCAGCTGGCCGATATATTGGCTCACGTTGGATGTGCGAAAACTGCCATGGGCCGATATATCGGCCCAACTTTAAATACCTTAAATTAATCGAATTTCTTTAAAAACCTGAAAAGAGCCTTGGCAGTCTTCGCACATCCTACCCGAAATGGGCTGGCAGTAAAAGGGTTAATCTTCATGGACTTTGTAGCAAAATAAATTGAGATACAATTGCTATCTGTATACATATTGCTTCTGCACAGCAGTTGTATTTCACTCAGCCTCCTCTGCCAAAATTGTCTTCCAGACACTGGTATATGTCAACAAGATGAGGCATCAGTAGGAAAGTAGAGATTTTTGTTAGAGATAGCAGACCCATATTGTAATATAGGTGCTGACATACCACCAGGATTGAATCCCAATTTAGTCTATTATAGCCGGCCTAATATATTTCTCATGTAAGCTATTGCAGCATTGTTCTGAAGCAGGATGTTTCGCTCCATCAGTTTATCATTTCTGTCGGTTCATCTCGTTTCGAAGGCATTGCAACTTCCATCTTCAGGCCAGATGTGTGGAGGATGACAATGGCACATACTTATATAGGGAGCTCAGGAAGGCTCACTGTCACTTCGGCCAGAGCCGTTGCTGAATTTTGTCTCCTCAGAGTTTTCTTCTCTTCATTTCTCAAGGAAGAGGTGTCTCCAAGTGTAGGCCAATGTGTAGCCACACTGCCGTACATCTCCGGAACCACAGAAAAGATCACAAGGATCCTGAAGAAACAAATTGCTGAGATTCACCACAGTGAAGAAGACAGGACATCTGTTCCTGAGGGTCAAGGATGGCAAACCTGATACCCTTCACGAAGCTGTATGCGAGATCCCTTGCACTTGTGGTAAGAAATACATTGTGCCAACCAAAAGAGCAATTAAATGATGATTGGATGAGCACTGAAGAGCAATCAAGAACAAACATTGCATTCAGTTGGCAGTCATGGATCATACCTTCTCACCGGTGGATCACACAGTATACATTGACAAGGTCAAAATTTTAGCTAATAAAACCTGTTATTTTCTTAGAATAATTTGTGAGACCATAGAAATTGCAAAAGAATCCAATAATTTCAACTGTGAAGAAGGCTACTCATTGGCCAACAGTCTGAGACACTTCTTCCTCGAGAAACAACCCTGAAGAGAAAAAATGCTGCAATGACAATGATAGGGTGAAGAGGCAGCAAGCCTTCATGAGCTTCCTATATAAGGGTGTGCCATTGCCATTCTCCAAACTTCTGATCTGAAGATGTCAGCAGCAATGCTTCCGAAACATAGCCATCACAATGAATACTCACAAGTGAAAAATTTCAGAAAATCCTGCTTCTGCTTAACATATTACCTGTCTTTTAACCTTTAAACACCAGATTTAAATGTCCTTCGAAGTCCCTCCCACCCGGATTTAAATCGGCCCTTTTAAAGTTTTCTTGTTGTGTCCAAGCCAAAAATCGCACTTTTGGCAGTGACACACACCATATGGCGTGCCAATATTGGCACTTTCGGTGTTTAAGGGTTAAATTTATACTTCACTTAGCTACCTCTGCACACAAGTCAAGTAAAAGATCCACTAATGCCTAATCAACGCTTGCCAATTGAGGGATTTTATTCATAAATTTTGTTTTGATTTTAATTGAAAAACGAAGTTTTGTTATTACCACTGATGAGATTCTTGGTGCATATTCTTTAAGTACCACACAACCACTCAATTCCCATGCACCAGTTTTATCAAGAAGGCATATACATAGGTATATCAAAGTAACTGGCCTGAGGTATCACATCCCTTTATGCATAGGTCCTGATTTCCTAAGTAACATATGCAGAAAGCATTCAAATAATTCTTTTCCAACTTCTTGAGATAAATCTTCATTTCGTGTACAATATAAACATTATTTTTGCTTGTTTTATATCATAAGACTACTTTTTAGTGTCACTAAAGGATGTTTGAATTATTACAGTTATTTACTGAAGTTAAAGGTCAGTCATATTTGCACTTCATAATATCCCAATTTACATGTAATTTTAAGTATTTTCCTCCTTGAATAATCTTTATTGCACTCTTCTTTTTCTCTGCTTGAGAATTTGAAAGATATACTGCCTAGGTTTTTCTGATACAGACATTCACCCTGAAATAAGTCTGGATGTGCTATGATGGATTTTCTGAAGTCATGAGAGAATTCAAAACTATTTCCACTACTGAGGTGGCAACAAAAAGCATTTCATTGTATGTATGATGTTAGACTCATCATGACTCTTCACCAATGTTATAAGTGCCTGTATCAAGTGCAATAATTCCAAGCACAAATCACATCTATATTTAAGCATGCATAACCATGTTAATTACACCCTTAAGTAATCCTTCACCCGTCATTACCCCCTCCAACCACCTATCTTTCTTCTTCCTAATCTCATCCGGAAGTTTCCTTTCCTCACCCACCATGCCAAGCAATTCCTCGTTTGTCTTCTTTTACGTCCACTGTGCCTTCTCCATTCTCCTCCACACCCTTATCTTGTATGCCAGCAGCCTATTCTCATCCTTCTTTCTCAGAGTCCATATTTTTGGCCCATGCAATTTGACACTCCATATCAAGCTCTTCACCAGCCTCTTCTTAACATCCCAAATTAAGGTCCCCATTATGTGCTCCATTCTCTTACTGAACACCACCTTAACGAGCGCTATTCTCCTCCTAATGACTTTGTTACTATGCCCATTTTCTTCTAGTGTACTACCCAAGTAATTCGATTGCTTTTATTGTTCCAGTTTCTGCTCTCCTACTCTTATAACCAGCCTTGCTTTCTTTATCTGAGAGAATCCTCTTATTTTCTTATGATTGAAGAATCACACGTGGTGAAAATATATATCAACTAAGGCATCACAGGCGTGACAAGCTAAAAAATATAGCCACACACAAAAAAGGAAACTCACACGTTTGTTTGATATTTCGGCAGCACGATTGCCATCTTCTGAATTGTATAGAGTAATGGATGAAGGGACGGGTTAGGAGAGGAGAAAGGAAGGAAGGGGCAGGCGGGGAGGGGAAAGAGGGGAAGAAAGGGAGGGGAGGGAATGGAGGGGGAAGAGGGTAAGGGAGTTTAATGAAATACATTGATGCCCGGTGGGCGGAAAGCTTTATACAACCAAATAAATGATAATTCGACTGATTTGAGTTCAAGTGGGGGAACAGTAGGGGGGAGGGAAAAAAGAATTGAAACATTGTAGCAAAGGTTGAAGGATTTTTTATGATGAGAGGCGTGTATCGCAACAGGAAGAGAAGCAGATTGGGAAGGGTTCTTACAGTTAGCACGGTGATTATTGATACGTATGTTGAGGGGAGTCGAGGATTTGCCAAAAAAAATAAAATTAAAAAAAAACATTGTAGGTGGTAGACCACATTACTGGTGATGCAAGAGGATAGGGGAGGGTGAGGGAGTGAGGTGATGGAGGAGGGGGTGAGGTAAAGATAGGGCATAGTTTGCATCTAGCACGATTACAGGGGGAGGAAGTGGGTTTGGAAGCAACAGGGGTTTTACAGAGGGGCTTGGTGGATTTGAAAATATCGGACAAGTTGGCAGGATGCCTATACGTGATTGAGGGAGGCTAAGAGAAAATTTTGGCAGCGGAGGCGGGGTTTTTAAGGATGGGATAGAGGTCTTTTAAGATGGAATTAAGGGACTTTACGCCTGGGAAATAGGTGGTACAAATGGAGAGGATGTGGGAATCTTTGGTGGGAGGTTTGGTTAAGTAGGGATTTTTCTGAATTTTTTTATGAAGGAGGGATTCTGGGTAACCACGATTGCGGAGGGAGTGGTGAAGGTTGGTGAGGAATTTATCAAGGGAATCTGGGCTGTTGCAAATATGGTGGCCACGGATAGATAGGGAGTAGGGAAGGGAGCGTTTGGTATAGGAGGGGTGACAACTACTATAGTGAAGGTATTGCTGCTTATTAGTAGGTTTGATGTGAATGGAGGTGTGGAATTTTGAGCCTAATAAGGAGATGTTAACGTCCAGGAAGGTGATTTGGGAGTTGAAAATCGTGGAGGTAAAGGAGACGGAGGCAGAGGTATTGAGGGCGGAAATAAAAGTATTTAGGGAACCAGTACCATGAGGCCAGAGGAGAAAAATGTCATTTATGTAGCGGAGCCACAAAAGTGGTTTTAATGGATATTTGGACAGAAAAGATTGTTCTAAGTGACCAAGGTAGAGGTTAGCATAGGAGGGACTAAACCTACTCCTCATAGCACATCCCTTTGTTTGTAAAAAGAATTTTTTATTGAATGAGAAGGGATTGTGGATGAGGATGATATTTGTGAGATCCACAAGAAAATCAGTGCAAGGGATATGCAGATTGGGGCGTTTGAAGAGGAAAAACCGGAGTGAAGACAAACCTTCAGTATGAGGAATGCTAGTGTAAAGGGAGGTGACATCTATCGTGGCCATTGTGATTTGGGTGTCCGGATGGAGTGAGGTAGAATGAAGGAGTTTTAGGAAATTGTAGGAATCTTTCACAAAGGATGGTAAGGTGTGTACCAGTGGTTGGAGGTGGTAATCGACATATGCCGATATTCTCTCAGTTGGGGAATTGCGGGAAGAAACAATCGGTCAGCCAGGATGATTAAGTTTGTGGATTTTGGGGAGGATGTATAAGTGCGGAGTGCAAGGGAAAGGGGGAGAGCAAGGAGATATCGGCGGTGGATAAACCCTCCTATGGACCTTTTTCTTGGAAGAAGCAAGTTATTTCTTCCTGAAAGGTGGAGTTGGGGATCACTGGGAACTACGGAGGGTTTAGGGTTTATCCATCGCCGATATCTCAGTTGTAAAAATGTTATTTCAGCTTGTAAAGCAATTGTCTTAATTAACTATTATTGTGAACTGGGCTCAATTCATTTTAAACAAACCTAAAGGTCATTAATGCATTGCTTAATGTCTGGTGAATAAATGTAAGTATGTTATATATAAGTAAAATGATTTAATGTGTCTGATATTATATTTTATGGATTTCTACCGATGAGTAGCCAGAAAATTGACAATTAAGATAGATTGAGTTACATGTGACCAGTAGTCATCAAAGGCATAAGAAGATTAGGTTACAGTCCTTTTCACCTCTAGTCCTTCCCGTCAGGGATGGCCAAGTGGGCCTTTTTTTAAATTTCAGGACCTGTGTTGCTGTACCAGGTTAGATCGAGGAATCATCAAATTATTTTCAATTTGCATTCGAATTTTAATTCGAATTTAGGGCTCGCGGTATCTTCCACGACGTCTCAATTCACTTCACGTGTGTGTCGGCTTATCACCCTATTCTGGGCTGTTGGAGGTGGGGACCGTCACAATAATATTTATGTACAATGAAAACTTACAGGAGGTGCGGCAAATAGAAAAAAAAAAAAAAAGATTTGTTCTTACTGAACATTTCGGACCGGTTGTTCCTTCCTCAGCTTTAGAAGTTGTTAAAATTGTTGTTTAAAACTCAAGATTTTCGGTCACTTTTTTGTATCCCCTTTATCCCCCCCTGGGTTTGCCCCTGATTTAACCCTACCTTAACTGGTAAATCAACTAATAATAATAAGCCATGTTAATATCATATTTCAGTAGTACACAGGGTAAAACACCATTCTGCTAAACATATTTTAATAAAATAAATATACACTCGCATTAAAATAATATTCTGAAAGTGTCCTATTTTTTACCTTTAGCTACTTTAATTTCAATTTCTTCACTTTCATCACTGGAAATATCTTTTTTCAGTAGAAAGTCTATTGGTTTGTCATAACCCATTAACTTCCCATAGTGTTGTGGGTCATCAAACATCCTAGGGTCCACAAACAGAGAAGTGCCTTTCACTTTGAAAGTCGTGAACAAGCCAGGTACATCAGGGACAACAACTTCATCTGCTTTGAAAGTCACCTGAAAATGATGATTATGAGGGTTCATTTCTGTAAGCAACCATGAGATGAAATACATAAAGTACCGTAATAAGTATGTATTTTCCTGTGTATTTTTGGCACATAAAATCGAATGAGAAGTGTCATTGACATTGTGAGTGCCAGGTATATTAACTCTATGTATTCAGTAACGAATCACAACAGTAAATTTTCCTGCAGCCTACAGGGACCTTTAAAATGTTGTACTGTATAAAATTCAGAGACACATTATTGGTTGCAGCCAGGGTTAATCAATGAAGGATCTTTGTCACCAGAAAGGCATTGGAGGTATAAAAATTACTTGGCTGAAACCATAATCCTCGTATAAGGCTAGATAAGAGGCCGAACTTTAGTACCCATGAGAGACATTTAGTAGAGATCACAATTGGGAGAACAGGCTGGGAAGATAATAAATTTTATGGTCAATCAGAAGGGAGAAATACTGTTTAGCTGAATCACCACCCAGGCAACAAAGTAAAATTGCTGAAGGATAGCAAAGCAAGCTGGCAGATTTACAAAGTGAATCTGCTTTACTTTATCACCTGGGGCAGATTCATACTCTGGATTCGACTTGCCTCGAAACTTTTCGGCAAACTTTCAAAACAAGGCAAATGTAGGAAGATAAAATCAAACGTAGTGCAAATTTGCGGCACACTTGCATACTGTCAGGGTACCTAGCAAATTACAGGTCGCAATGCACAAAAATAATCTCATTATCGTCTAAATTGAGAGAGTAATTGATAATCAATTAGAAACCCTCGTTGATATCATATGTAAAGCTAAGAAACAAGCTAGCTGTCGAAATCTATTCAAAAGCTTACAGATTCTTCCTCTACCTTGTATATATATCTATTATGCAGTGATGTTCATTAAATAATTTAAACCAAAGTTGAGCCTTATAAAGAATCATGATATTCATGATTATCATACAAGAAACAGACAAGATTATGCAAGACAGCGCAACCTTAATATTTACAGCACTGGGCATGTCACCATGAACTGTGGGATATATAATAAATTACCCAAATCTCTTAAAGATGAAAATATACCTGGCAAGTTTAAAACTAAATTAAAACGGTATATTTTGGATTGCTGTTTCTATTCCATTGATGAATACTTTAAAGATGCTTCCCTAACGCTGTAATTTTGTAGTTTCATAACGTATTATTTGCTGGATGTGATTTAAAAAAAATGTAATCTTTTGGACGGGTCCTACATATGTACATGCATATCCTCTGTGGTCAATAAATTTATATAGAGATCACTTATTATGAGTGGTTTATTTAGGCAACCGGGAAAACATAAACAACTGACCTTCTTAACTCGTAGGAAAAATGTCAGCAAACTAGCAGTATATACGTCCGCCTTAGCGTTGTATTGAAGATCAGTTACATATTTCTTGGTTATTGAGTGAAGAAGGAGAGGGGTAACAAAGGTGAAAAAGCCGACAAACGTTGCAACACCTATGAGCACGCCGGTCCCTCCCAATTCTGCGGAGTGTTGGTATAATATGGGTTGGGCAGCCAAACCAGCCACGCTCGAACAGAGCGAAAAGATTTTCACCATCCGAATTTGTGGTGTCAACTGGCCATGGTATACGAGGACGTTATCCCCTTCCATCAAGGAACTGTGAGACGTTGAGAATTGAGACCCAAAATTCTTTCCTTGGGAAACAGCATCTCTTTTCTGGAATTGAGAGCAATAAAAGCCTTTGGTCTACATTCCAAATAGTTTATAAATTGAACCCAGACCAGAGCCACATACCTTGCTGCAACAAGCCGAGTAAGCTGCAGTAGGATAAATTATCTTACTCAGGCTACAGCTAGGCCTCAGCAAGATCAACCGCCCTACAGCCGGAGAAAACATGGCCCTTAAAGTAAATACCTTAGTAATCTTCAACATTATGAATTTATTCCTAATTAAACATTATCTATTTCATAGCATGGCTTGAATAATGTACTCCAAATCTAGAGAAATCTTCCCTGCATTCATTCACAAAAACAACGACATACGCATTAGAAATATCGCGTTTATTTTGTTTTTCGTGGTCAACTGTAGATGTCAGGTCTGCACATCATTAAAGTTGGACGTGTTACAACAACTTCCCAAGAGAATTGATTCGTGTTTATTTTCGTTTGCGGTGATCAAGGTTATTAATGAGTTCCTCTAGTGAATAAGATGAACAAAGATACTTCAATGCGTAATGTAGAAACTGAATTCAAGGAAATCGACTCAATTGGAGGTTGGGCTCATGTATTTCAGGTGCGAATTAAGTTTAAATTGCTGTGGACAATTGAACATCGTCCCAAGTTCAAGGACAAAGAAACTAATTTATGTTGCTATTTAATTCATCATTTAGTCTTATCCTCCTTAACAATCTTATTTTTGCGTCGACAATTTTATCCAACGGTTCCTCTTGCAAGCATTTACCCAGAAAGTTCATGTTTCATGGTAGAGAGCTTCTGATTGCACTGCTTGCAAGTCAAATGTTGATGGCATGTTTTCCTTGTTTCTTGAAAAAGTCAGTGAAGCTAATTTGTATGGTAAATTTTAGCGTATCCGGAATGAGTGCAACAACTACGACTACACATTCATTGAAGCAAAGAAGGTTCAAAATAAGAATTTGAACAGATACAGGGATGTTAGCCCATATGACCACAGCAGGGTCGTCCTTAAGAAGGGTCCTTGCGATTACATCAATGCCAGCCTTATTAAAGTAAGTAATTTGTGATTGAATCCATTAAAAAAGAATATTTAACGTTAGTTAAATGATGTACGTTGTTTTGGCAGATGGAAAAGGCTCACCGGCAATACATCTTGACACAAGGCCCACTTCCACAAACCGTTGGTCATTTTTGGATCATGGTGTGGGAGCAGAACTGTAAAGCCGTCCTCATGCTCAACCGGGTTATTGAGAAGGATCAGGTCTGTATGGAAACGCAAGTTTCATTAATTGAATCGTGTTTTAATATTATTGTTTATTTTATTGTTATGATTATTACCCTTCAGTTATTATTTGCAAGGCCTTGGTGAATGTCAGTTGAATGACATGAGTTATTGTTTCTCCGGAATATATTGTATCGAGTGTCATAATCTCCCAGACTGCTGAATTTGTTGATTATTGGAATGTGTACTTTGCTACTGGAGTAAAGTTTCTTTTTTATTTAATTGCTCATGCTTTTGTGAAAAGTATACATAATTTTAAATGTTTAAATGAAAGAGGAATTCGGAAAATGAGGGGTAATAAGCTACATAGTGTATATGATAACTAATTGATACAGCTTGGTGGCAGTAAGATTTAGTGCTGTACATATCCTGTTAGCCTGTTTGTGTGAAAATATCAACCCATGCAAATATTTTTATCCCCAATATTTGACAAATACGACATTGAAGTAAGATGCTGGAGTTCTGAAATGTTGCTTAACTCTTATCAGTTGAGTTAATGTGACAGACTCTGCTCTAAAGACAGGCCAATTCTACTTTCGTCGGGAATATTTGCTGTATTTCCCAGACATAATTTACGAAAGAAGATTTTGATTAATTAAGTATTTGAATATTCTACTTATAAAGTATTCCTTCTAATCAATTAATTTGCCATTACTTTCTGACGAGTGATATGTTATTTCATGTATATGTAGCCTAAAATTAAAATGGGTGCGACTTTTTAAAAATGAAAGTTTTTATTTTGCCAACAATTTCTCTAATCTCGGTAGAAACTTGTGTAATATGCCCCAAGAAATTAGGGCTTAATTTACTTATCTTATTTTGGGAAGGAATTTGTGTTTAATGGGAGAGAAGTGAAATGTGCATGTATGTTTTTAATATTTCATTACATTGCCTTTCAGGTCAAAGAAAAGTATAGTTCTTACATGTAATTTGACCAGGTCCATTTATGGCATAGAGATTAGACTTCGCTTATATCCCATGCAGATCCATATTTCAAACTTTTAATCACGGTTACTATGTGCAGGATTTTCGAGTCGGGCAGGGCAAGTGCTGCCACTACCTGAGCATTTTATTAGGTTTCCTAAGCTGCCACTCACGGCGCTGACATTCGGGAGGGATCTGAACATGTGGCGAAAGACATTCTTAAATTCTAAAAAACTTAACTCACTGGCTTTCAAATGGAAAACTATTGTTTATAGTGATTTAACTCGAAGCAGGCACTTGCACTTCCACAATGGAGAATATCGAGAATAAATAGATCCCTATTCTTTACAGCGCTACGATGCGGACAATTTGGAAGCTATTAAAAAGCTCGCGAAATGACAGCAGAAAACGGCGCTTCTCGTGGCCGAGTCGCCAATCCTGTATATAGTATCCGTGCTTTTAATACTTCCTCACTACTTGGGCTCCATTTAACTACACCTCATACCTTCATTTGTGTACAGTGAAGCTCAATACTCATTCACTTCTTCTTGCTTCTCAATGCTTTTTCGCTTCTGAGATGCTTTTTATTTATCGAGAGTATAATTAGTGTCTGCATTTTGCTAACCAAGCTCCTCTGCAATTTTTAAGGCATCCCTCTTAAAATGCTTAAAGAAATTTTAAATACCAAAGTAGATTATGAATGGATGCCTTTCAAGACTCATGCTGAGATTTCTTAGTGGTTTAGGTTTAACTCATAATAAATGCCCTCTTCATTTTTTTTATTAGGTGAAGTGTCACCAGTATTGGCCCCTTGGAGGAACCTGTGATTCGGATAATGTGGTGATAATGAATGATGTTGGCCTCAAAATAGAGTATGTTTCCGAGACACACTCATCATACTATACCACAAGAATTTTAAGGTATGTATCAATCAGAGACACACACTGAAATTTTTTAAAAGGTGGTGTTTTATGGTTCAAAGGAACAAAAACATTTTGTTTGACATAAGTGTCAATCCATGAATATTAACCCAGAAAATATTTCAAATAACCCCCACTGACAATAATGTTTGCGAATATTTTTTTATTTGTATAACACCGTTTACAGCATGTGCTAATTTTATGAATTGAGCAAAGTGCAGATAGGATTATGAACAAAATATAAAAGCTGAGCTGCTGTACTGTTGATCAGGAACTGACTCTAGTTCCCATGAGGACTACCACTCATGAAAAAAATGAATCAAAGCTCTTTTGATGCATACCTACTTATGAGTAAATTATGTATACTTACATTACATGCAAATATTTTCAAAATAGGAACACTTAATACTTAGTCAACTGTTACTACGTAACTCTAATTTAATTCATGTATAATTTTTGCCATCTAGCCCCGCTTTTTTCCCCCAAGATATGTATAGCAAGTCCTCGACTTATGAAGATCCGAGTTACATGGATCCGGAGTTATGTAGATGTTCAGTTAAGCTGGTGACATGCTTGCAATTACTCCTCATTTATGTTGCTGCTCTGTATGGGGATTGTGCATTGGCTATTTGTCATGTCGCCCCATAAACATGGCATGCTGCGCATTCATATCTGTCGCAAGCCTGGCTGGCTCCATAAGAATCTGTGTGTTTGACCTTTTACTAGCTGTCACTGGCCTTACACGGCATCGTCTTTTTTTGGCGTAGTTTTCCCTTCCCGCGTCAGTTGACACATAGTTAATTATCTACTCAATAGATGATGCCTGTTGTCCATCACAACAAAAAATAACAAGTTGGTGCAGCAGACAGAAGAACTTGTGTTTCTGCTGTGATTTGATCATTGGGATCTTTATTTATAAAGTTCGAGAAAGTTTTATCATAAAATCATTAAAAGTGTTTCAACATAATTCGTATTTATTAAGAGCTTTTTCCAATTATGAACAGGCATTCACATGAGTATGATAATTTTAACAAATTTTCAATTTATTCATGTTTTGTGTAATTATACTTATTTTAGATTTAAATATCCAGTGTGTAACTGAACAACCACACCAAATCTGGAAATAAAGTATAATTAATATAAGTAATAGAATCATCTTAAGAAATCACGTAATATCAATAGAAAACTATGGATGCCAAAATAGAATCAATATTTATGTAAGAGGAGTTAAGAACAATGGAGAAAAATAATCACCTAACAATAGGTAACGGGGGATGCTTGGGAGATCAACAGGGAACAATAGGGAGAGATAAGGAAGGTGTCGAGATCGTAAAGGTAAGCACAGCGGAAGGATCGTGAGAAAATCTGGAGATAAGATGGCATGAAAAGGGGCATTGGAAGGTACAACGGTCCCCAAAGGAAGAGCATTACCAGAAATAATTGTGAGGCTGCAAAAGGAACGGGGAGGAAACTCGAAGATGCACGGCCCAATTCGACGACGGAAACCTATGCCCATAGCCGCAGAGAGTGAAAGGAAGATCCAGATCACGATAAGTAGCATTAATAGGCAGTAAAGAAAAAGTTAAGAGAAAGGACCCTTACGAACTCTATAAATATTGATAACAGCTATTACAAATGAGAGTGATTACACCTGGAAAGAAAATATTTAAAAAAACTAACCTCCATAAATAAAAATTGTTGCCAGTTGTGAAGTAATTTTAACTTACAAAATTTAAATTAAAAGGGTTAAGATTGTAAATTGGGCCCAATATTAACCATTTAGTAAATTCTTAAATACTAGTATTTTAAACAAAGGTTTAACTTCTTGTAATTAAAAGTGTTGAGTGTTGTTTCAAATGTTATGTGAAGTGTTTTATTTGTATGTGTTTATGTTCTAATCACCCTCGAGTCCCATTCAGTGAGGAGGTAGATGTTTAAATATTTTGTTTCTTCACGTAAGGCATAATTTTATTAAATATAAAAGAAAGTGTGACCGGGTTAGGCTACAAGTGAAATAAAGATTGGATTTGTGTTAGTCTCGGGATTGTCATATTATGTTAACTTAATGGCCTCTCAAAAGATGGCATTTTCTGTAATCGTCGCCGATTGCCACAAATCACTGTAAAAGCGGCACTGCTAATGGTTCAAAAATGGATAGGTAAGTTGTTGTGTTTCAACTTATGCTGATTTCTACTTACGCGGAAAGTTTTGGGACGAATTAACCACGTAAGTCGAGGACTTACTGTATTGGATATTCTGTGTTTTTGGAGATAGTTAAGAAGTGTTGTTGCTAAGTTTCACTTTTTTGTGCAGTTTATGTAAACAGCTTATGGCTGCGTGATCAATTACTACCTACAGTCAATCAAATTATAATTATTCCTGTATAAATAATCCATATCCAATGTCTAGCTCTGTATGCATCTAGAACAGTGTTTCCCAAATTGGGCGCTACCACCGCCTAGGGGGCGGTGCCATAATCTAAGGGGGTGATAAGTAACAAGAGGTGGTTTGGGGGTGCTGGAGGCAGGGTCCTGACCGAATGGTACCATACATGTCATGGGATCAATAAAATATTAATCTATTGTATTTGAAATAAGCATTAATTTAATCATAATTGTTTTAAATTTATGTTTATAATCTTCCTGATTTGGTCAAGTACGTAGTCTAGTATGATTTTAGAGCCCACGGTTGGGGGAGGTTTGTGGAACCAAGGGGACGGTTACTCAAAAAAGTTTGGGAAACAATGATCTAGAAGTTTGGTAGTTACATATTAAAGAAACAAGTTTTATCGAAAATACTACTTCATTTTTACTTTTTTTTTAAATTTAATCCTGTGCCAATAAATACGTGTTGAATTGGACAAGTCAGTGAAGTACAATGTTGGTAAGAATAATTTTCAATTACAATACATTGTCCATTAGGACTTCGTTAACTGAATAATACAATTTGCCAGTTAAAGTGCTTCAAGTTTCTGCTTAAAGGAAGCAGTAGTGCTTGCACCTTTTACATATGTGGGAAGTTTGTTGTATAGCCATTCACCTATTTCCTTAGGCCCTTCCGCAGTCTTTTTTTTTTGCTGATTGCTCAGAAAAGATGAATATGTATCATTTTTCCTTCTGGTGGAGTATTTGTGGAAATGAGAGTTTTTAATATTGCATCTCTGTTCACCCAAATAAGTAACCCAGTGAACATAATATATACACATGGAAGGGGTAGTATTTTCAGCTCTTTAAAAATTGGGTGACAGGGAGAGCATGGAGGTTTCCCAGCCAAATTCTTCATCAATTATTAAAGGGTGATAATTAAACTAAGATACTGTATGACTCTTGATAATGGTGTTGATGTGTTAATATTGGTCAGGTGACAAATGCAAGTCATGGAAAATTAAAAAGTTATATATTTATCAATACAAGCATTTTTACCCATGCTACCACATGAACTATCTTTTATGGCATCAAGGACTTTTTTAATCCAGTGATAGAAAATCTCCAATGTGGCATTGTTGAGATTGGTGGATTTAATTATCTTTTTGTCCAGGAGAGGCAGATGTGTTGACATAGACTATTCTTGGTGATCATGTTGACTTTATTCTTTTTCTTCCAGGTTGACTGATTTGGATACCCAAGAGAGCAGAGAGATCTTCCATTTTCACTATACCACTTGGCCTGACTTCGGAGTTCCTCAAAGCCCTACTGCATTCCTAAAATTTCTAATGGTCGTTAGAGAAAGTGGAGCTTTGGACGAAAATGTAGGGCCTCCTGTTGTGCATTGTTCTGCTGGAATTGGTCGCTCTGGGACCTTCTGCCTGGTTGATTCCTGTCTAGTTTTGGTAAGACTTAAGTGGTGTTTTAAATCAATATGGTAAAAAATGAAGATGAACTTTGTTTCCTTGGACTACTTTGATTCAAATTTGCTAAAATTTAGGAATATAGAAAACCCGTATTAATCCAGGCCCAGATTATCTGGACCTCTGCATGATCCGAACAGGCCTCCAGCATGTATTTATGCAAGGGGTTTTGAGGTTGCATAATAACCTCATCATCCAACATTATTTCTTGAACCATTATTTTGATTGATGTGGTCAACTTGTCACTGAAAATGAATGCCTTGAAGTTGATGTTCCTATTTGTTTTTTTTGTTATGCTAAAATGTGGCAAACACCAGCAAAGGACGTTAATGCCACATGCTGGAGCAAAATTCACACCAAATAGAGTTGCGAGTTCTACTCCCACCCTTGAACACCACATAGGATAAGATCACTGCATACACAAATTTTATCATTAAGTATAAATGTAGCTCTTGGAGGTACTTCTCATCAATGAAACCAAGCCACATGAACTGGCAGTTGTTACCAGGGAAGAATACTATTTATGGCTTCACCAATTAAATTTTGCATGGCAAAGATTTTACATTACTTTTCCTTCTTCATGTAATTAGCAAAGTATGCCATTCATCAGAATTATAAGTGTTTCGATGGACTTAAATAATGCATTGCTAGTATTACTCAGTGCCATTACAGGACAAGGAAAACTGTTTGAAGCACCCTAAAATTTATTTGCTGCTGCCCTTGCTTGGCCAAGCAGGATTCGCTTTGTCTTGCACACTGCTTTTTCAAAATACTAATTTATATTACTCAAAGCATTTCTTTTTAGTTATTTTTTTTAGATTTAAGTTGCCAAATTCAAACCCGGATTTGAACCCGGGACCCTTCGATCAGTAGCCAAGCACTCTACCCACTAGGCCACCACGCTGCCCAAACTATTGAACAATAAATAGAGTTACAGAAGTCATTCCTCGAATGCGGCTCCTATGAAATTTTAAGTGAGTACATCGTTGCTAATTAAAAAGTAATAATGCGTTCATTGTTTACTGCCTTGAGAAAGACCCACGACCATTCAAAACCCATCCTATTCACAGAAGTATCTTTGTATTTTCAAAATCTAAACATATTAGGTCTGTCAGCATGTGAAGCCTCTTTTTGGCTGAACAAGAATCCCAAAATTAGCTTTGAAAGTTTCCCAAGAGCATTGATTGAAAATCCAGCAAATAGGCTGAAAATTAAAAAAAAAATGTTGCTACTGCCGTATATGCATGGGAGTGGGCAATTTACAGTAATTCCGTGAAATATTCGAAAGAAAAAAATAGCCGCAACCTAGGATTGAACTCCATTCACCATATGAGGATAACCGGCTCAGTGCCTCAACCCACAGGGCAACGACCTCTGTTGAGCAAAGCGTGCACTTGCAAAGGATTTATACGTAGGAAGATTTTTAATAGCATTTTTCTCTCGAACCCTGGCCTATGTGGAAAAAAGCCGTGACACTTTCCCGCATTCTCTCTATAGTTTCAGAAAATAATTGCCTTGTTTGGATCCCAAACATCAGTCACGCGATGTCTCCTTGTGAGTGATGTAAATTACATTCATTTTAACTTTTGCAGCATGCTGAGTCTGAATTAGAGCTATACCAAGTACGTACGTAGGGGCTGTCCATAAATGAGGTCCACACGATTGGGGGGGGGTTACCACATTGTGACAATGCTTGGCAGGGGGAGTCGGGGGGGCTATGCTTCATGTGACATAATCCACTGTATGTTATGTCTTATTTTTACTCAGACTGTGGGGGTGAGTAGAAGTTTTATCATTTTTGTGACATCATTAAAGGAGGTGGGGGACACTATTTGTGACTGTGACAGGGGGGGAGTCTAGTTTGGTACAAAACTGTCTAACATCATTTATGGACAGCCCCATATGGAGACATATATTTTACTGAATTCTGGGCACCTATAACATTCCCATTCTGTCTATTTTTCTCTTCTTTATAAAACAATTTAAATAACCTTGATTTGTGACCTAAAATTCTCCTTTTTTCAATTAGGTTATATAACACAAATGTACAATAATGGACTTCTTATATACAGCTCCCTCTCCCCACGTAACTTCACAGTATCATTCGCTTCAGTCAGAGAACATAATTATATATATCACTGAATATAATGATTTCACCACAATCATACGACACCGTGAAATAATTTAAACAGACCATTCGTTTCAACATGAAAAATCGGGGCACATCGCTTTCTGCTTCGCATTCTCGGCAATCCCCCGCACGAGTCTACGATTATTCCGTCTGTCACAGATATATTCGCAGAAAAATTGCATGATTATTTACCGATTCTTCAAATAATAGATTATGCTACCCGTCAGGCATGCACAGAGTGATGCTCATCCTTGACGATCCTTCACAGCCTTGACATGAATTGTATAATTCTTCCGATTCTTCTGCTCGTCACAGAAGCTACAAACTTCACAGAAAAATCATGTGATTATTTGCCGATTCTTCTTAATCGATTATGCATTCCCAATTTTTGTACTGAATCGATTCTCCCTACACGATCATCATTATATAATATGATTAATCGATTACTGAGAAATTTTGTCCATTTCTAGTATAATAGTTTCTTCTTCCAGGCACCTTACTCATTTCGACTTTTCTACTAGTCAGTTAATTCATATTAGATAAATTTATAGCAGGGGGCCAAGCAAGGGTTTTTGAAATGTTCATGAGTCTGACAGACTAGATGCATTATACTTTTTTTAAATTTGTTTTTCAATCAATGCTCCTTTGTCTTAATCTATGTTTGTTATTTAATTTTATTACAAATTATGATTATCTGTCCTCTGTTGTTTATAAAAATTTTATTTTTCTTCCGATTTCATTTATGCAGTTTGCGACTTGAATTTTTTTTGTTTACTTTGGAAATATATCGAGAAATTACCATTCTTGATGCCACCAGAGATCTTCTTTCGAAGCTCTTATTTCAGCCACCTGTCCATTGTGTTTTTTATTTGCAACTTAATTTCATTTCAATTGATTGAAACTTGGGAAGCACCACGCCGTGGTGCGCCGTTTCGGTATTTGTCTGGCTACTTAGTTTTCTACCTGCGTATGTGCAACACTTGTGCCTTCAGCGACTTCTTTATCATAACTTTTCTTATATATGTCAATTTGGCACTGCCGGATAGACGACATGTCAGGATACCATATCGGCTACTACTTTGTTTTCTTTTCAATGTGCAACGTTAGTAAAACGCTCCGACTTATTATAATAATCTTTTTCATTTCTATTTATCGCAGCAGGAGAGATGCCATATTGGCTCCCCAGATATTGCACTAATTTGTATTCTTTTCGAGATACAAATGTGCAACTCTAGTAGTTCCTCTCTATAATTATCCTAGTCTTCCGCTATTGGCCTCTCAACCTCTGTCCATTTGTGTGACAGAGCGGAACTTGTGACTACCAGGACCAGCCAGTTTCGAGTTTAAAGGTATCAAGTTTTACATCGTTTCCTAACATTGCCCAAGTTGGGACTGATGGCGGCACGCGTCGTTGCCGATTTTTCCCCTACCACTGCCCCTACCTCCCCAACTCTGCCACAGGCGAGTGCCAGGGGGGAGTGGGAGGGTTTAACGTATTTCTACTTGTTTTTGTCGTTGGCGCGCGTTTACTACGACGGATATTAGATAAATATAAAAGGATATTAACGGACGTTGTTTCTGCTCTCCTTGTTTACGGTATTCTTATTGAAATGAAGAAAAAGGTGTTTTCAGCTCCTGAGGATGTTAGGTAGAAGAGAGACATTTTGGCGGAAATTACCTGGGACCTGAAAGGTGAGTGACATTTTAAATTCCTCATATAAACTTACTCCTCTTATTTAGGTGTTATTTACAATTGAATGTTATGAGTGTAGTGTAATGTTATGTAGTGTTTGTATTTTCGTCATCACTTCGCAATTTGCTCACAATACTTAGTGAATTCTGGGATTTATTCTCTTCTTATGTAGTGTTGTATTTAGCTCGTATTTAGCTACCTACATAGTATGGCTTGGTCGGGGCATGATTTCATCATTTTTGAGTGTGATGTGTAATTTGGTGGTGGTTTTCATAAGTGACAACATTTCAGCTTAAATGTATTCTAGTTTATCAAGTGTCTCAGTTAATTATTACCTATCATTTCCTTGTCTCGAATGATCAATTCTTCAGGAATAGGTTTAAATAATTAGTGTAGGTGTAGTAGTATCCTAAACGAAGCAACTTAATCATGTCCCACTGTAGAAAGTACGTTCACTAATTATGATTAGCATTGGAGGTCATCATAAAATAGGAATTTGTGGTAGAATGTTGAATTTCATTGTTACTAGCCTTAAGTGTCCCCTGAGGTCCAAATTTCTACGCAGTTACTGTATTTAGTAGCTAGTAAAATCATCAGAAATTAAAAGGGTAATACATTATTAATTTAATTGTTATTCCGACTAAACGCAAAGATTTCTTTTTGCTGTTGTGGGGTGATTTTGCCTTAGAGCAATTTTGCCGAGAGGCCAATGGGTTTCAAAAGTTGTATTCTTGTAATGCATTGTGGTAAGTAATTGTTGGGAGATGTAATTGGTATGCGTGTGATTTTTATGATTTCATTTGTCTTACTGTGAAAAGTATAATAATTTAAGTTCCACATTCAATGTAGTGACATGTGATTGATGCACGGATATTACACAACGCAATCTGGCGAAGTTTTGACAGTTGTGATGAAAGACAGCTTACTGCTAAAGGCTGTTATAAATCTGCTGCAAGTCCTAAGTTAGTGGATATACTTACCTAATATAAATACTTGCTAAGTGTTTTTTCGTATCTGTCAAGGTTGCACTTCCTGGGGATAATTTTTTTATCTCAAATAACGAATTGTATAGGTTATCCTTGGGCTATGGCTTTGGTGTTAACATAATGAATTTCAGATGTAGTTGTGGCATGCTGCTTTGCTACTATTTATGCATTTTGTTTTTTTTTTATTAAAATGACATTATCAACTCGCCTGCTCATCATGCATGATTCAGGCTGTTGATGCACTATGACAATAACATATGACAACATTTGACGTCTTTCAATGAGATGAATGCATTTATTGCATGTGTAATGGTGGTGAAGACGAAAAGTTATGTCAGATGAAGTTTTACTATATTGATTGCTTTTCAGACTAAAGTCATTATTAAATCTTCCCTTCTCTCTGTTCCAGAATTCTATCATTGGAGGGCCACCATCCATCCTGCTGAAGGCATGGTCAACATTTGGAATGAGCACTGTTGAAAACTAGGGTCTATTCATCTCCTTCAAGATAAGTGAGGTTAAATTTTAACATGGCTGAATTTTTCCTTGGAATAATGTACTCTACCACACAAAAGGGGGTGACTTCTCTTCTCATCCATAAAGAAAGTCTTATTCACTTGGTTTTTCACATTTAAATGACACACGTTTTAAATGACAAACCCGATGATATCACTACACGGTTCCATCGTGTAGTGATATCATCGGGACAAGTAGTCTGCAGATAGTGAGAGAGTAGAGGTTATGGTAGGATATTAGATAGAGATGGGTAAATTACCGTAATACAGTAGAAACTCGAAAATACGAACTTCGAAATTACGAAATTTTGATTTTACGAAGCAAAATCTTCGGTCCCGACCAAAAGGGTTAGATACCCTTATATAGTAATAGTGTATAGTGTATGTAACAGTACGCGATATTACGAAATTTTTTTAATATTAAGTTTTAAAATTATGAACCTCGGATCTTGGTCCCGGCGTGAAAAAGTTACTCGTTTATACGAATAGTGATGGATCACAGTAACGTTTCGGTGCTCCTTTCCAGAGTTAAACATCTAATTAATGATGGTCGCCGAATACATTATGCACTGAATTTATTACCTGAACGATATCTCATTTTTCAATGCTTCTATAGTAAAGGTGTGGTTTTGCTGGGGCGTCTGGCGTCCGCCCAGCAGTCGGAAGTCACTGACGTACTCATCCAATGTACAGTAAGTCCTCGAAATACGAATGAGATGCGTTCCGAGAACTTGTTCGTAAGTTGAAAAAAGTTAGCCAGGCATCAAAAATAGTAGTTACTGTATTTCCTGGCCCATTAGACCCACTTTGTTTGCTCCAAAATGTGCTCTTAAATTGTTCGTTCGTCCTCTAAGACACAAGCTGATTCGCCGAGAAAATACTATTTAGGGATGGTCAGATCGGATCTAAAGATCCGCGGGTATTACGTTTCTCCGGATACTGAAATCGGATGCTAATTCATTTTTTAAAAAATCGGATCTGGATCAGATAAAAAAATTTACACTGGGGAGTGGATACCATTAAAATCGCCCTAAATATTGGTCATCCTGTGTTGCGGCCGATGTAGGAACTAGTTGGAACCATGGAAGTTGGCTGCTGATGCTCTTGAAAGGATGTCTATAGGATGTCCTCGAAAGGATATCCCAACTAGTGGAAACCACCTGAGAAGTTAGGGCGGGTATGCGATGAGTGAAATTTGATACGTTTGGTTCGCTGTCATAGCTGATAAGGGACTCCAAACGGGCAACGCCCCCTCCCCACCCAACTTTTGGAAGCCACCTGTGAAGTTAGGGCGTGGGAAAGCGATGAGTGAAGTGTGATACTTATGATGAAATGTGATGCGGACTCGAGAAAAAATATCACTTTACTCCGACCCCCTAACTATGAGCTCCGAGCCGAGGGTGGGGGAGAGAGAGAGAGAGGTGGATGGGAGAGCAATAGGCAGGCCAAGGACGCGTTGCCGTTCGCTGGACTGCCGGAAGCGCCAATGCTCGGCACGAATGCCTCTGGAAAAAAGTGTTGGACATCTTTGCTTTACACGACTACAGTAATTGTATTAAACTTGCGTACCAACTTGAGGAGTATCCGCTTTGAAAGATGAACGATGCAGCTAGAACTTATATCAAAGCTCATTTACGTATCACTTCTCATAGCCGAGTAGCATTTCCGCGAAATGATCGATTTTAGGCAAGTTGACTAATTTTTTCTCCTATGTGGTTGATATAAAGTACGCACAAGTATGTATCAAGCCCTATAAAATAAGTTCTAGCAACATCCTTCCTGCACGAAATGGTGAAAACAGAATTTCTTTATCTATTAGCATGGCGATGTAAAAGTCAACAGTCTAAAAATGGATTTCCTGGCGTGGTATCCACTTCCAAAAGTGAATGATGCTTCCTATAAAAGGAAGTAAAACAGATTAGAGTTCAAATTCTCTCTTCCATGCGCCGATGCACTATGTTATTTATCCCATTGATGTGACGAGGCGTTTCAAAGCTCTCTCGGGCGCTACGCAACATAATTTCAGGTTGTGGAAAAATCATGGAGTGCGAAGTCAACCTCACAGCTACCACCAGGGTAAGGTTACAATTTGAATCGACCGAAATAACGGCTCCCTCGTTCGATCATCGGCCGTATCAACCTAGTGTTGGCTGCCGAGGCCGCTGAAAGGAAGCCCAACCCCTCCCCCACTAGTGAAAGCCACCTGGGTAAAAGCGAAACTGGGTGAGGGTAGATAATAACAGATAAGGTGAAGGAGTGATCCTCTCGGCTTACCCCCTTCTCTTTCTCGCTGAACGAGTCCCTCGCAGATGAATGTCGTCGTGCCTAGGAATAAGGAACGAAGAACTTTTTTCTTGAAGGGTCTTCTGGGAAAAACTGGTTTAGACGTGCCAATTGTTCAGATCCGACTGAGGTATCACCCTAAAATCTGACAGCTTTAATGTTTCCGGCTGAGTGATTGAGAGGGATAGCTGGATGGAAGGACTGCTCGTCAGGCAATTTCCAAATACCCTGGAAAGGATATTTTACCATTCATCATGATAACCCGAATCGAACCTTGTATTGCCGGTAATATTCATTTGTCATCAAAAAACGAATGAGTGAACGGAATAATGCATCGATTTGAGGCGAAGGTATCTTGACACACGGAAGTCGATTTCCATTGAAACGCGGCTTTCGTCTTACTTCCGAACCATCCGTAAAAATTTATGACGCAAGTTAACAATAAACATTGCAAATTGATATATCCAGATAATATTGTTAAATTTCGTCACGGCAAAGAGGGGTAGTACCAATCCGCGAGTTGCTGCACGCCGCACCGCCAGCTGCAACGGCAAAATAACTTATCCGGAGGCGCCAAATTTGAAATTCCCGAAAATAGGAATAATAAAACTCCGACAAATAAGTTGTGTTCAACTGACAATGAGTGCACCCTGTGGGCATGAATACACATTTAAATATACTTTCATGAATTTTAACTTCGTAAATCATGCAAGTACATCGCGAGAGTACATCTTAATCTAAGGAAACAAAAAAAGAGCTTCATTGCGATGTTTTTGAAAGATACTCGTTCATACGAAATTTGATATTACGAAGTGCCGATTTTTCCGGTCCCGTCGACTTTGTAATTTCGAGATTCTACTGTAATCATTTGAGGTATATGCTGCTTTTCGAAAATTACCATTGTTTTCCAGTTATCTAAGTCTTAAGCATGTAGCAGTTAATATAGGATTAAAAATAAGAAATCCAACAGCAAAAGGAAGGGAATAACGATGTTTTAACCACATCTAATACAACATTAATCAATTCGAATTTTAAAAATTGTAAAAATAAATACGACAGCAACACGCAATCGGGATTTCTTTTGCCATAGTATGAGAATTTTCTAGAAGGATGTTCTCATATTCTCATGCAGTACACTATAGTGTAATAATTTAAGTAAAATATTCCAAAAATGAGTTGCACATGCCTCAATTTATAATTAAAAGTGCAGGAAATGGGAATGGACTTGGCTTAAAAGAATACAGTAAGTCCTCTACTTACGTGGATCTGAGTTACACGGATGTTCAGTTAGGTCGGTGACATGCTTGGATTTTCTCCGCATTTCTGTTGCCACGACAGATACACCGGATGACGTCCCACGACTCATTGTCAAGCACGCAATCACGGCGCAATAAGCAGTGACTCGTCCGCCAGTCCTAAGTATTGGTTGCGTAAATCGGGTATTTGTCGTATCATGCCATAAACACGACATGCACCACTTTAAAATCTGTCGATGGTTGCAAGCCTGGCCGGCTCCATAGGAAACTATGTGTTTGACCTTTTATTAGCTGTTGTCGTGACAGAAACGGGAAGAAAACGTAAGCCTGTCACCGGGCTTAAGGCCAAATCACACTGGCGTTCGTCGGAGCGGTTAACTCTTCAACCAATTGGAAGGCAGCGGTTGGCGTGAGTGAGTGCGGGTGTGAGAATAGCAGACTGTCTATTTTTCCGACCGAGAATCGCAACCACAGCCAATCACGGACTCGGATTTAACCACGTGACCACGTCACCTGCTGCCGTTGCCTGTGTTTTGGTTTTATCGAAAATCGCCCACTGGCTCTCTTCAATAGTTCATGAGTGAATCAGAATATGGGGCTGAAAAAGGATAAAGTTTGTTTTATCTTGAAAAAGTATGTTTGATGGTTGAATAAATTGTGATCACAGCCTTGTTCCTTTCGCCTAGCGACCCAGCGATGCACCCAGATCCTGCTGTCGGGTAGGCTGTCATAATATTCTGCAATTATTACGAGCAATGCAGCCAACTTCAGCCTTCTCCTTCGTTGATTCCTTCGATTTAGCCATAACCTCTCCATTGTCTATTTCAAGTGACAACTGCCTTTCACAAATGGACTTGAAACGTTCATGCCTTCTATCAGAATGTTCTCCGAGAGGAGTACAAGGCAGTACATGGGAGCGGCATCGACAACAGCATCGTGCAATGTGATTAGACGAACCGACACCCACTCCCGCTAACCGCTCCGATGAATGCTAGAGTGATTCGGCCTTTACACAGCATCAACGTCTTTTTTCGGTGTAGTTTTGACCTTCCCGCGTAAGTCAACGTGTAGTTAATTCTCTCCATAACTCCATAGATGACGTCTGTTCTACATCGCAGCAAAAAAATTAACGCGTTCATGAAGCAAACAGACGAACTTTTATTTCCGTTGTGACTTAATCATTGGGATCGTTATTTATCAAGTTTGAGAAAGTTGTCTCATAAAATCATTAAAATCGTTTCAGCTAAATATGTTGGTATTTATTAAGAACTTTTCCAATTATGAACAGGCATTCACATGAGTATGATAATTTAACAAATTTTCAATTTATTCATGTTTTGTGTAATTGTACTTATTTTAAACTTAAATTTCCAGTAAAATAAAGATTGGATGTGTTACTCTTGGAATTTTCGTATTATGATAACTGAACGGCCTCTCGAAAGATGGCGTTTTCTGTAACCGTCGCCGATTGCCACCAATCGCAGTAAAAGCGGCACTGCTAATGGTTCAAAAATGGATAGGTAAGTTGTTGTGTTTCAACTTGTGTGGATTTCAACTTACGCGGAAATTTTTGGGACAAATTAACTGCGTAAGTCGAGGACTAACTGTATGTTTGGAATTTATCATTGTGAAAAATTTTCTCGCCTTAATTTTCCTGAACATTACCGAAAATTACTGTAATGTTCAGGGGTGGTTGTAAATTACGAAAAATACCATGGTAACTTTGCAAAAATTACTGCAGTCATTTTCAGAGTAGCCCATCTCTAATAGTAGAGGGAAGAGGATGTACATTGCCCAAGCATCTGTTAGGTTACACCGGTGGGCTGTCTGCTGGTAACTTAAGTTGGAGGACTCTGGAAGAGAGGTGCGGAAGAATCCAGAGTGCGAGGCATATTACAGTTGGATGTATACATCATCACATTTATAATCAAGATATTTTTCATCACAGCTAACAAAATCTTAGCCACAAGGTGTGTCATACCTGTTCCATATAATACTTACATATTTGCACCATTGGTCTCCCTGATTATCTATTTTTTTTAATTATATGGGTCTTGATTAATTTTTCTGGTTTTAATCCACTGGACACGTTTTTTGTGCAATTCACTCTATAAAAAACGCTTTTTTTGTGGCAATCCACCCATCTTGTGATGGTGAGTGTATTTTTAATTTTTAAACAATTTTTTTTCGACACTAATTATGACTTTATGATCAATTCACAAGGCATATGACCCAGGGTACTTAGGGCCCTTAAAATAGACTTGAGCAATGGCTACTAAAATGGAAACACCAGTTCCCATTCAGTCAACTAAGTTAGGCATCATTGGGCTCTGCTCGAGTTTTGGGGGGGGCTGATCCTTTTAATTGTCCAAGGGCTGTTTTCCCTGTCTGCGAGTGGCAGATAGTAAGTGTGAAATCACTTTAGCCATCGAAGCTTGTTATATTTAAATTCTACTACTACAAAGAGACTTTCAGCTGTGCTGTTCCAAAACCAGTAATAGCTTAAATTTCTGAAAATAATATGTACTTCACCTTATGCAGGCTTGGGCAATGGACAACGCCCTTCCTTGTGACTATAATAGTGACATTGGCTTTCCATCCATGCATGCATGATGCTATGATAATGATGAAACCTAATAAATAAATGAGTTAAACCAGGTGAATAAGACTTTCCTTATGAAATTATTCCACTAAGTTGATGCCATTATCGCCAATGCCATCTATTAAGTCTTCCTTGATACATATTGGATAAACAAATTACACCTCTCTATTGTATATTTGCATTAAATTTCATTTTCAAATATGCCTACTTCTGCTGTTTCAATTTTCGTGAGAAATTCTTTTTCTAAAGCTGTATTGATACCTCTTTATGTGTTTACTTATAAGGTATCATGAATTGTAGAAAGTTGATCATATCATAATTGTTATAGTGTGCAATAATCAATGTTTTTATTTTTGCATTAAAAGTGGTGTTTTTTTTGTTAGCAATGCCTTTCATTTCCTAAATGGTTGCCAGTCTATGTTTGAACCCTCTCTACCTTCTCTCACAGTACCTACCTTCTCAAAGACCTTATCTCACATTCTTCCTCAAAAGTTATGTATTGGGTAATCAGTTAACATAGTGAATATCAATTTTGGGATTCATTATTTCTGAAGCCACTGGTGGCCTTGGTTGTTCTTCTTGTCATTATTTTCAGTTCACTATGTACCAAAAAATGCTCATGTAACAACTAATTTAGTAGAAACTGTTTCAGGCTTGATTTGGTGGCATTCATCCATCACAGAGAAAATGGAAGAACTTTGTGAATACAACTTTAAGGGTTTTATTTACTTGACCCAGGTTTTGGTACAGCGAAGTGTCGAAACCTGGGTTTTAATAAAATCCTTAAAATGGTAGTCGCAAATTTATATTGAATTTTCTCTGTATAAAATATTAATGACATAATTATTTGAATGTGCACAAAGGGAAGTGCATAGGGTATTTATGCATTTAGAGGAGGCATATGACAGGGAAGATACCTTTACGAAAAGTAATTTAAGCGAAAGATATGCAAGAATAGGGCAATATCGAGGAACTTGTTAAAAACAGAGTCAGTTTTATAGGCCTATCACCAATAACAATCGTTTTTCTGCACTGCCTACTCTGACAGGGAACGGTGGGATGGGTATGTAAGTATAATTATTTAAAAAATATCAGTAGAAGTAACTATTCTGTATGCTTAAATATAATAAAGTATAAAGATTCAAATTTGAACTAGGCGGGCCTGCACGGTCGCGGTAGGTGGTGATGCCAGTGCCATCTAGCGAGGGGTAATGGTACTCTCAAGCATACTCGGGCACAGTGGCGCCAATCGACACTACGTGCTCAGTAGCAATCGCTTCCCCCTCCACCCCCTCCCACTCGGAACGAAGGGAAGCGATTTAACGTGGGACTCGTCATTACCTTACCTGGAGCATCTGAATTTTCTCAGTAAAACTTGTGAGTTAGTCCAGAGCGGTGCTGCGCAACGAGCTACTCTTGAGTGTGTTTCATTATTCACAAGTGTGAGTTTTATTTTCATTTATATTTCTACGTAATTGTTTATGAAATGAATCCTGTTGGTAGATGTTCGTTCTCTACTCTTCTGGATTTACATCTGTCCCTTAGATGGAGAGAAAAGAACAGTTAAACCTAATACAGGAAGAAGATCGTAACTATTTGCAGCCAGTGACGGATTAACGCACTTGGGGGCATGTAGGCAGTAGAAGCAACGGGGCCCACTTTAATAAACAAATCGCAAGAGAAGAAAGGAGAAAACAATTCTCAGGGCCCCTCCGGGAACCCTCAAAGCCTCGGGGTCCATAGGCAACTGCCTACTTTGCCTAATTTGTAATTCGGCTCTGTTTGCAGCGTCTTTTGATGGAATCAACAGATTCAGAAATGTCTGAGTAGATGATGAGAGCGAAGATGAAGAAGATTCCCTTGAGGAACAATTGAGAAATATGGATACGGAGCAAGAAATTGCTAGAGAGGAAGAAAGTGACCAAGACGATGAAGAATCAGGTTAAACATTTGTTTTAGGGAAAAACAAAACTACGAAGTGGTCATTGCAAAAACCATTGGCTACTGTAAGGACTGCCGTCATAATATTGTAACCCAAAATTCATGTGTGAAAGAAGTGCTACAACCGCTAAAACTGTACTCGAGTGTTGAAGATGTTTTTTTGCTGACAATCTGCTTGCTATTATTTTGAAAAACACTAATAAATTCATTGATTCCCAAAAAGATCGTTATGGAAGAGAAAGAGATTTTTAAATTAACGGATTTGAGTGAACTGAAAGCTTTCTTTGAATTACTGTACATTAGGGTGGGCCGAAAAACACAAAAGTGTCTGAATCGAATCGTAATAGGGCGGAAAATTTGATACTCGTCCCCCTGATCACAAAGAAAGAAAAATTTTTGAAATCGGATCACATCTTCCGGTCGCTCGCTCACTCGAAGTTTTGAAAAATCGTTGAAAATATGATTTTTTTCGGGATTTTTTAAAATGAGTTACAGTGATTGAATTGCGTTCTAAATCGGTATGTGGCCTCTTCTAAAGGTCCTTTATCTTAAAAAAATATAATGTCCCTTCTTTTTGGAGGAGGGGGAGTCTCTCATCGCGTTCAAATTATCGAAAAATCGTATTAAACATGACTGATTTCCTCTATATGAGTTACAGTGATCGGATTACGTTCAAAATTGGTATGTGACCTCTTCTAAAGGTCCTTTGTATTTTTAATAAGATATAATTCCTGTTCCCCCCTTATTTTATGGGGGAGGGGAGGGCAATATATCGTAAAAATGAGACCTTACGGGCGTTGTTTTCCTCCTGCGAAGTGTGCAGTTCTTCGCCCTAGAAACTTTAGGTATATGGGTACTTTCGGCTGCACCGCGAGTTCCACCTTTTACTTCTCTTACTTTGCAAATGCCGGCAGAAAGGATCAAATGTTTTTCTAAAAACCGATGATACATTCACATTGTTTCAGAAGAAGGATTTGTATTCTGGTCGTTGCTTTCCTCATGTGAGGAGTGCCGTTGGGTAGGCTTAGGCGTTCAAAGCGTTAAAATATATCCTACTTAGATCAATCTTACGTAAATGTAATTTACGTATAAAATGGGAGGGGAGCCTCAGTGAGGGTGGGCCTAGCCGCTAGCCAGGCTGGCGGCAGCTGGTCCAAGGAATTCGTTGTGCCGCTGCGTGCAACTCGCCAGAGAAGTCAAGTCACTCAGAGAGCGACCAAGGCTGTTTTGTCTAGGGGAGACGAGTTGCATTCTACTGCTGCTTAGACTTGGAGCACAGTCGTTCTTCTAGTTAAAGACAGCTGGACAATGATGTTGAGGACGTGTGGTGAGAACTTTCACTGTCCTTTATTTGGACCGCCTCAAAGTCTGAGCTATCAGATTCTTCCATCGCATGCTGATGTTTTACTGCATTGCCAGCGTGTTAGATATTCTTTAGCACTGGCTTAAGTTAATAATGTGATGTGATTTAATCCTGTTGAATGTATCAAAAATAGGGTTGGTTATTTATAGATGATTAAAGTGTTTTATATAAGTGATAATCTAATGTACATATTCACAATTTTATAAGCTAAAAAGAGTAAACAAATAGCTTAAGGGCATTGCCATTTTTTTAGATATTACTTATTTTTTATAATGTATACTATTGGTGTCTGACAGATACCATGCGAGCATATATTTGTTCCAATTGTTGATGTGAGTACAGAAGGGTTAGGGGGGAATTGCCTCGAAAATCTAACTTTTGGACTAACTTTGAACACTTACAGCGACGTAAGTTTTATGAACACTTAGAATGGAATTTCAGAAAATTAGTATATATAAATGAGTCATTGCAGTGGTATTCAAAAACTGAAACAATGTTTTTTATTTTTGTCCCAATAAACCTTTAAAAAATGCCTTTTTGTAAAAAAAATTTTAAACTTGTAGTTTGATATATAACCACATTTTCTTTAATCAAGATTTATTTTCGCACTAAATACTTACTACTCATTTCTTAATTGCGTAACATGTTTTAAATTTCATTCTGAAAATTTTCTATGTGACTAAATCATGTTTATATAACAATCTACCGTTTACTCTTTTTTTTCTTACAACAAAATCTTAAGGGAAAAGCAGCATGCACTCTGTATTTTACGCAATCCATATTAAGGAAAGGAGTAATTTAATAGCATTAGAATAACAGAACTCTGTGTTCTTTGAGATATTATCTCAAAATACATTTCCCACATAAGAAATACATTGGATCTACAGTTCCCGAAATTCTCGCCAATTTTTGAGCTAAGCCCAGCACTAAAGTTGCTAATGAGTGTTGTCCATCTGCTATTTGCCATACTCATCTCCTTCCAAGGAGCTGTCATACGGAAAGGAAGGCTGGGTCCTTTGAAAAAGGATGGGTCCTTTACTCCCAGACCCCAGCGGGGACCCCCTCTGTTTGGGAACATCCTGAAAAGAAACACATTGGAAAGGGGTGGGTAGTTCACTCACTCCCTCTGCCTTGGTGTTTTAACCATAGAAATAAGCCCTTTCAGGCCCAAGCTGACCCTCTCTGCTGGGTGTTTCCAAAAAGAAATGATACAATGGAAGGGTTGGGTTTTTTGTTCACCCACTTCTCCAGCCTCAGTGTTTTATCCAGAGCAATGTCTGTCAAACCTTTCCAGGAGGGAATTCCCCCAAAAATGTCCTACAGTTGGTTTTGTGCTGAGTTTTACAAGTTATGTACTTATATCACCTCAGTCTTAACTCTTGCTATCTAGTGGTGCTTATCGCACGCCAGTACCACCATGCAAAAGTATGCGCGTAATGCATGAGGGAAGAATAAGAGGGCGAAAGCAATTGCTGAAAATTGGGCCAAAAGAAAGGATAGACAAAAAGGTAGTGATTTGGTGGAGATTCCAACAAACACTAACAGAGATGCAGAGTAGTTGACTTGTAGTCGACCATTGATGCAGAAGCAGGAATTCAAAATTCTTCCACGTTATCGTAAGCACATAATGAAATTTAAAAATATTCTAAATATAAAAAAATTCAATAAGAAAATCTATCTTGTAGCCTAACTTGAAGCACGGTATTGCAACTACATATTATCCTTTAGCTAACGCCTATCCAAACCATAGCAAGAGAAACACACATTGCAATGGAAAACCATAAACGATGGACGTGTGTAAGGACCCTTCCCTCATTCCTCCTTTCCAAGCCTAATAATACTTAAGTTTTTCCGCCTCCTTTGACCGGTGAAAGCAATAAAATACATGGAGGTGGGTGCAGTGGCGGATACAGAAAAAACTCAAGGGGGGGGCACAAGTTATCTCGTCGATTGTAGCTCTCAAACTGACTGCCTGGCAGCAATTCAATTCAAAAGGTGTTTATTGCTATTGTCTCATTGTTTTTACAGATATACACATATATATTATAGCTCGGTTGTTTCGAGAACATTCGGTGCCAGAATGTTCACTTCCAGACTTTTAAGGAGTGTGAACAAATACAAACAGTAGAATATTTGCGACTTTTCTCGAACAAATTCCAGATAGAATAACGTATCGAGATCACTAGAATGGCCGCGAATTTTCTCGTAGGTTCCGGGAATCTTTGTGCCGGGCAGAAACGTATAAAATACGATGACGCGCGCGCGTGCTACATAAGAAAGTACAACTACTCGATAACTCGACTCAGAGTCGACTGACGAAAGACACGAACGAATAGCGTGCGGGCTGACTGTCGGGGGTGGCGCGGGCGGGAATGCGGGCGGCCCCGCAAGGGGGGGGCGAGCGCCCCCCATATGTATCCGCCACTGGGTGGGTGTCACCCATGTGGGAAAGTAAATGGTCACTTTCTCCCCTCCCCACTGTGCCAATGCAGTCCCGTCTAGGAAAAGGGTAGCAAGAGGTGCTACTAAAAATTGGAGTGAGAAAGTGTCCGAAGCCGGTCAACCCTAGAGTCACCTTCAGGGGAAGAAATATACTACTCTCGCAGCAAAAGCCCTTAATCCTGATGAAATGTCATCTTCGGTGCTGGAGCCAGGTCTTCGTCAAAATCAAATTGTGTCAGTGTTACCAAAGATACTTCACTGTTTTCATGAGTCTAATGCATTTTATCTCAACATTTGGTGCTACTTCGTTTGTTTTCCAGAACAGTGAATAAAGGAATTGGTTTACCTATCTGATTTCATATACATACAAAGTGCATTTCCACCCTTGGCTCTCACTTCATCATAACGTTAAGACAATTACAGCAGAGGTAGCCAAAGATGAATCTTCATCATTGACAATATTCATGTCAGATGGTCAGCGTCTACCGAGATGCATCTTGTTTTCACCTGCTATTATTCATGAAATACCAAGTAGGCACATTCTTCCCCAGGTACCCGCATGATTTTTACCTCCTAACCTATTCCAGGAAAGGATCCTGTTCTTCTTACCCTTCTTCCTATTCTAGGAGGGGTGTTCTATACTCAAGCTGTTCTATACCCTTCTTCCTATTCGAAGAGGGGATTAATTGACCAGATGTATGCTGGAAGGTCAGCACTTAGGGAGGTTTGCTTGTTTTTATGTGGTGTTATTCAGGAAACGAAGTAAGCACAATTTTCCCCAGGGCTCTCCCGTTCTTCTTGTTCCTCTACTACCTATCCTATGAGAGCAAAGAAATGCAAAGTAAGAATGTTCTACTCCTATTTGTTTTCTTCTGCTTTTTGTCCCATGATGGGATGGAATATGTCAAGGTGAATCACTTATTCCATGTCAGTGACTTGTGGTCCATCGTGCATTGCTAGTATTTTTCTTGTGTGTTAAGAGTTGTGTGGTTTCCTCCTTTTTTCAGTTATTGAAATGGGTCCAAAAATTCCAGTTGAAAGTACTGCTGATTATCCTTGGAAGATAGTAGAAAGGTCTTACTTTTGCAGTATAAACTTACAATATTTCATAAACTTCAAGGTGGAAGTTCAACTGCATCATAAGTGTGACAGTATGGTGTCAACAAGTTGACAGTAAGGACTATAAAGAAGACTGAAGAAAAAATTCATTCTAGAGTATGCTCTGGTACAGTTCTGTTCAAAAAAATTGTACCGCCGAAAATTTCTAAGTCCCCAGTTTTCAATGATGTGGCATTGTGGCTGAACCACGCCCCCCTGTGACGGAGAGCAACACCTTTCCAAGCTGAACGAGAGCCCTCCCTCCCAGTAGCTGGAGGAGTTGAACCACCCACAAAAGGAAATTTTTGACCTGTGAAAAGGATTATTTCGGAGGGGAGGGGTAAGGTTTCTTTTCTTGTGATGTGTGCATGAGAAGAAAAGGGAGATGTGCAGGGGAGCAATAAAATCTCCGAGCGGAACAACGGCCCTACTTCCGAACTCACTTGCTGAGAGGGAACCTCCACCCGAAGGACGATTTTGACCTGCTAAGGGTTTTCTGAGATGTGTTGGATTTAGGACTCCCGTTTGGTTATGTGTGAGCGAAAATGAGTAGATGAACGATCGGTCTGTCGGCCAAAGTCACCCAAGCTCTCTCGTAATAGAAAGCGTCCATGTAGAAGCCAGGACTCAAATATCCATTGAAAGTCTCCATCAGAGTACGGGTAATAATTCCGCTGCAAATGACATATCTTCCATTATTTTTTCTCTAGAAAATGCTGTTACCGCGAATCGTCGCTCGAAGAGATCGAATCGTGTTGAAGAGAATTTATGAATTATCTCCTTTAGATTTATTCAAATAATTCCATTACTTGAAAAAATCACGACTTTCTTGGTATTTCTGCTATTTGAACTTCAATTAAGAGTGAGTATCATCCGTGACCCAAAGGTATACTAATATTATAGTAATATAATATGAAGACCATTAAGCAGGCTGATATCTCGATTGTGCCCACCTTCCATTCTGGAATCCTATGAGTGCGGCCTTTTTTTTTACTCCTTTCCTTAGTTTACAATTCAGTATAGTATCAGGTTATTTTTATGGCAACAAAGAAATGTATTCTAAATTCCACCGTTAAACAATAATTGAGAAATTATTATTGTGTGGATCAAAAGTGTTTTCCTAATCATTCCAATACTGGAGTGAAATAGCATCGAGCTAGTTCAATCCGAAGATATTTGAAGTGAATACCGTTCCTTGTTCATCGACAAACAACATTTAAAATCAAAGAAGCGCAGTCGTATAGTTAAAAGCTTTTCGAAAGAACATGATATGATATTGGATCCTCTGGAATGCTCACTATTTAAAAATGAATCCATTAATTAGTTACGGTTTGCGCATAAATACATCGCCCCTGAAAAAGTCTATTCCCGAATACATTGGGATGATAGGTGTGCGCTAAAATTTGAGCCTGACATTATGGGTTGCTACAGAGCGAAACAGAGTGATCCAGTTTTAAATCCCATCCAAAGTATTGATTTTTTTATCGAGAATATCGCATTTTCTTGTAGTTAATTGTGTATAGTAATTCCAACTACACCAGATATATCTACACACCTAATTAGATCGAAGAAAAACTTGTAAGCGCGCTTCCTAAAATGCGTTTCCTGGTTTACTTTCATAAATTACTTTCGGAAAGAGTAAGCAGTCATATGAAGAAGCTAAATGGAAGTCAAAAACAAACTAAAGTTCTTTTATTGTGAATATCACACATTCTTATAGCAAACTTAGTATTGTAATATCACCTACACCAGATTTATCTTGGCCCCTAATTAAATCCAAGAAAAAGTTGTAAGCGCACTTCTGAAAGATGCGTTTCCTGGCTTACATCCGGAAAGAGTTAGCAGCCATAAGCATACATTAAACGAAAGTCCGAAACGAAGTAAATGACTAAACACAATTCGCGGGTGTTAAAATGTAAAATGGATTGCACTGCCACAAAAATACGATATGAGAAAAATAAGTCACAGTAGCGAAATTAGATTTGTAAATATATTCCCACCTAATGTCAACATTTTCGTGCTCACGACACATATTTTTCGCCACTTATTGCTCAAGTTTTTCAATGCCTAGCTTTAGTGAAATGGCGTGAAATTAAGCCTTAACCCTATGTTTTAAATAACGCGGTTTAATTATTTTCGTTTGTCTGATTTGTCCATGTAAAGGACCCTGGCATGTATTGAATGACATGGCTCACGGTTTAGATTTTGGAAGGGCGTTGGAACTTCACGTTCTTACAGCGAATATTTTCGTGAGAATGCGGGGCTCAGAAAATCGGAGGGACGTGCGGATGAAAATAATGCAGGTTTCGTACTGATACTATCGTTTTTGTGACAGTGACCGTATTGTTATTCAATTTTGAACTTAAATTAAGAGCGAGTGTAATCCGTGAACCAAAGATATCATATATGTAATATAATATGAAGATCATTAAGCAGGCTGATATCTCGATTGTGCCCACCTTCCATTCTGGAATCCAATGAGTGCGGCCTTTTTCTACTCCTTTCCTTAGTTTACAATTCATGCGATGTATTTACGCACAAACTATTAACAATTAATGGTTTTGTTTTGAAGTAGTGAGCTTTCTAGAGTATCCAACATTATATCAAGATCCTTCGCGAAATCGGAAATATTTTGTGGCCAATTAAGGGTTTGTTACCGAGTGCTTTTATTCATTATGAATATCGAGAACTTCCGCCATATCCAGCCTGAAACCGTTATATTTAGCTCGATGCTATTGTATTCCAATATTGGAATGCCTAGGAAAAAAAACCTTTCGATCCACTCAATCATGAACTTCAGCCAGTACTCAATTATTGTTTCGTGGTGGAAATTGTATAAACTTCCGTGTTACCATAAGAGTAACCTGATGCCAATAATTTCACTTTTCTAGTCCCTCAAATGCCTCTTTAAATCTATTCAGTAAGTGAGTTAACTCTATTAGCGAAGATCTTTTGTTAGGTTGATCCAAAATATATATCATTTATATTTTCTTTGTCTGGGAGTCCTTGCGGTATCAAAATTCCCATTACTTTCAAAACATCGTAATTAATTCTGCACGTTTTACAGGAAATTGGTTCAATTTTCTATACTTCGCCATAAAATATTTGCTGGTTAGGTAATTAAGTTAGGAAAAAAAGCCACAAAACGCATTGTATAAAGTGCTATTTCGATGTTTTTCTATGAATCTTGCATGAGAAAAATCTAACCTATGGCGAATAGAAAACGCAGTAATGGCGGTGAAGCAAGAGGATGACAAATTGAACCTGATACAACCACTAATCTAAGATCAGCCAGCTCAACTCATTCATATACGGTATAATGTCATTAGTGAACACATAATATACGCGTATTTGAAGTTCTGCATTGGATAGTAAAACGACTGAATTCACAAGAAGGATGAGATGAGTGAGAAAGGTGCATTTTTCAATCTGCACGTCCTTCTTTCTGAGCTGCGAATTATCACAAAATTATTAGCTAAAAGAATTTGAAATTCCAAGCTCATCGTTTTAAAATTAAACAATTGTTTGCGCAGAAATACATCGTCCATAGAAAATGTTTTCCCTTGATGCTTTGCAAAGGACAGTTCTGCGCTCAAATTCGAGCCTGACCATTGGTTACTTCAGAGCAAAATTGAGTGATCAAGTTTCGATCCAGAATATATTACACCATTTCAAATATAATATAGATTGCGATATCACAAGGACTTCCAGATAACGAAAATGCGTCAAACATTTGAAATTTTTTTACATTAATGAATACGCATATAAATTAAAATGCTCATAAGAAACGAAAGGAAAACCGGGGATTGAGACCTAAGATTGGCTTTTGTTTTCCGTGGCTGCTTGCATCTGTCGTGTGCGAGAGATCTTGGCGCGCCTGAACTTTGCAGATCTCCGTCTTCCTTCTTTCACACATCACAACAAAAGAAACCCTAGCCCTCCCCTCGAAAATAATCCTTTTCGCAGGTCAAAATTTTCCTTCCGGGGGTGGTTCAGCCCGCCCAGCTACGGGCAGGAAGGGCCGCTTGGAGAGGTTAATGCTCTCTGAGGGGGGCGTGGTTCTGCCATGTTGCCACTTAGTCATAAAATTCAGACTTAGAAATTTTCAGCGGTACTATTTTTTTTAACAGAACTGTACATCTGTTAGTACCTCCTACGTAGATCAGCAAGCAAAAAGCAGAGAAAATTGAAAACCATCTGCACATTTGGACAGAAGATCAGGCACAAAAACATACTCCTTTGGATGGAACTATTTAAAAAAAAACAGCCCACTGTCTCCCTGGGAGGGAGGCTCCAGGTTGCCATTTATTCCACAGAAATAGTTGAGGGTGTACACCTGGTTCTCCCCTTTTATTCCACACTTGTCTAGTGTCCAATGTCAAGTGTTCCACTTCTGTTTTTAATAAGTGAGGATGAAACTATGAATGGGGTGATGATGATAGGGAGGATGGTGATGATGGGTTGTATAAGAAGTAAATCACTTGATATTTATGATCATTTAAAAGTGGAAGATGGAGATCAAGAACGGGAAGGATTTTATTTTCAAGCCAGCCGAGGATTGTTTGTTAAATTTAAAAAAAGTTTCAACATCATAATTTGAAGATTGTTGGAGAAGTAATATCTGCCTATCATGAAGCAGCCTCAATGCCATAGCAGACATGACTTGCCAAATATGAGCTGTCAGAACCTAGATTTAAAGCAGCTGAGAACAGAATTACTCTTTTCTTTTGCACAAATGCAGCAGGAGACTTAAATGTAAACCAAAGTCTGTGTATGGAGCAGAAAATTCAAGGGCACTGAAGGGAAAGACCTAGATGTCATTGCCATTGCCATTTTTACCTTCAAAAAAGTTGTTTTCGACTAGAGAACTTTAGGAGGAGGAAAGTCTCAGATTTGAGATTTTTTGTACTTAAATAATAATAAAGTAGAAGAATAATCTGATAAAGATTTATACATGTGTCACAAACCCTTAATCTTCTTTAAAATATTTAGGATAGAGTAAGCATCAAAATTCTCAAAAATTGGTCTTGCAACCAGTTTAATTTTTTTTGATCATTTGACATGGAATGACCCACATGGTAATGTGAAGCGGAATAGGAGAAAGCAAACATTTTTTGGATGTGTAACCTACTTCCTGGGAAAAAGGTCCGCGTACTGCTTTGAAATGTTTTTCTCCATCCTTCTGCCCTGCCTGCTGCTTTTTTCCACCTCACATCAGGTGTTGACCATGGAAGTTGGCCTGGCATAGTGAAATGACAAATATGATAGCTGCAGAGTGCAGAAAGCTCATTCCAATTTCCTTGACCTGGAAAGGCTGAACAATCCCTAATGTCGAGGAATAATTTGGTGTTATTTTTCTGACACCGAGATTAATTTTACAAGCCTCTATGCCTTGATTATGAATAGCTTTATATGAAAGCATGTCATAGGAGACTTCAACAGCCTTCACACCGACAAATATTGTACATTGCTTCTGCTCTTATCACTGTTCATAATTTTCCACCTTGAGAAATCAAGGATGAGGGGAGATTGGGAAGGATGAGAGGGAAATTCTTTTAGTCCTTCATTCTTAACTTTGCAGGATTTATATACTAGGCTGCCTGTGTGGTACTCCAAGAGGTAATGTTATACTTATGGTGTACCTCTCCTAGAGTTTTATAGAACTTAAAAATATATACAGGACCAGGATAGGCTTCTAGAAATCCTTGAAAATTAGAAAAACTGGAAAATACTACTTACTTGAATAGTCTGGGAATTCTCTTTGATTTTTAAAGTATTTGGAATTTTTCCATGATTATTTAGAATTTTAGTATGACATGGAATATAGACAGGGTAGTTGTAAAAAATAGCCCAAGCTTGGTCCCATGTAACATTTTTGATGGCATCTTACTTTTTCATGGCTAATTAGGTAACCATTAATTTTGCCAGTGTTTGCATTTCTTGTCACTGGAACTGACATATGTTTCTTGTTACATTCTGATTTCATTTATTTTTTCTTATGCTTGCATCAAAGAACCTCAGCTGCTTGATTGATAAAATTTATTTCCAGAGTTTTCCATTCTGAGGCAGGATTCCACGTCAAAACAACATTTATAGTTGCCAAGTCTGCGGTATTATTAAAACAGCTTTAAACTTTCTGAAGTAGAGATTTACACTATTCTTCTGTTCTTTGTTATAATTTTCTCTATCTCCTCAATTCTGTATTCATTGGATTTGAAATAAATATAATACCATTCCATGTATGTTTCAGGAAAATAATGAGAAAATAGTTTAGGCATGTCAATAACCTCTCCCACAATGCATTTAAAATTCCTTAAAAACATGCTTTTCCTCCTTGAAAACCCAGAATTTGTTCTTATTGATTTTGAAAATAGAAATGCAGTGGTCACCCAGCATGAACAAAAGTCTTACTCAGCAGGAATGCCTGTTTTCAGTATTCCAGGCAGTACCTATAGCCGGAGCCAGGCTGACCATTAACATGTTAAGTGCCAACATAAATTTTTATAAATTTTCCCTAGGGCCAAAACATTTTTGTTCAGGTTTTATGATTGTATATCCTTTACAAATACTTAAAATGTTCAATATTCTGTGTTTAACTACAAACCTCAAAATTTAAGTGGTGGTCCCATTAGCAGTCCACGTCATATAATTTTTCTTGTGCGTTTACCATAGTTGACTTGGTATTTGACGTAATGTTCTCCGCACTTTGTAACATTTGTTTTTCCCTTTTCTTTAACCATAAATGTCTCAAGTGTAATTCGCATTACATTGCCGACACCCTACCCTTTCACATTACCCTCCCTCCTCTTCCCAACGCTACACCTTGTTCCCTTTGCCTTGCTGCATGCACCCATTATACTTTTAATTAGTTGGTAATCGAAATATGAGCGTTAGAATTTTCCCATTGCTACCAATTTCTGGGCTTGCAGATTTGTTGCAACATTTTCATGACTACATTTGCTTCTTCAAAACGGTGCCCATCAGAGATACTTAATGCACACTTACTGTCTCAACTACTGATTTTGAAATGTTTTCAATGACAAAGACATTGTTTATATAATATCTTATCATTCTTTCATGAAAACGTCAATAACAAGGCGATATTTAAATCAGGGATCAGATCTGGAATTGGCAATCAAATGAGGGGAAAATTTCAATCAATTTCTCAAACCAGCTTGCAAGCTATGTGTGTGCTTTGAGGAAAACTTGATGCTGGTATTAGCTATTGAACTCATTAGGGGATTAAGTGTAGTAAATGCATAATTAAAAAAAAAATGAATGCTCAATGCCAATAAATGGATTCAGTGAATGTGTAGAAATGGTCACAATAAAAAAAAACAGCCTGGACCGGGAATCAAATCACGGGGCAGGCCAATGAACACACCATCACGATACCCTGACTTCCTAATTCTTGTGGCAATGTTGAAGAATACAAGAGAACTAGATGTATTTTTTTCCTGTGGTGATTGCTACGTATTTATCTCCATACTTTTGGTAGGGATGAAGATCTTCATATGTATGTATGTTTTAAAAAGTCCCTAAATGCATAATATCAGCAGTATGGGGAGAAATATGATGAGGAGGAAGAGTCAGGGACTTCCTCTAAGAGAAGAAGAGAAGTTTTCCCCACTCCCTCAGAAAGAATGAACCATGCCAAAAATTAAGAACATGCTATTATGAAACAAAAAAGTGGTGTCATATGTGCTCAAAAGTGCCTTAAGTGACTACATCTTGTAAGGACTGCGAAAGAAATTCCATTTTTTTCTTGATTTTTTCCAAATAAATAACTTTATAGTGATTAAACTTTGTATTTCAGTGTTGAAGTATTTTTAATCTTAAACTGAGCTTAAAAGGGTAAGCCAATTGTGTGCAATGAATTCAATTTAGATATTTTGCTGTTTCATTTCACTAGAGAAATATAGGGATGCTTTTATGATTTTTTTCTTCAATCCCTAAACCTCCTCTGTTTGTGGTGCTCCTTGAGGTCGTAGAAGTCCATTCATACTGCATAACGTGCTTTAGAAGCTTTGGCCTTGTCCGAGCTTTCCTTGGAAAAATGGCCCCTAGGGAATTTTTCAAAGTGGACCGTACGGACCGCCATGGCATTTAACATGTTAAGGAAATAGGCTACAGGATATACTGGGCATGACCAGTTTTAGGTTTTGATTGAATATATTAGGATGATACACATAAGCATGATTGAAAATTCTTAAAGGGTCTAGAAGGGGAGGGTTTCGATTCAACATCAGCTATTATTACCTTTGATACTTTTGTCCTGTCTGTATGATGAGGAAGTTGTTTTTTATTTGTCAGTAATTCAATTTTCTCTGGTTAGAAATGAAGAACAGAAGCGCGATTCCTTTTACACTCTTACCTTAAGCGATGTATTTGTTGGTCATGAGACTGAATTTTGACTTTGAAAATCGTAGTTTTAATTTTATTCTGTGCACTTTATCCTATTACTTTAGCTAGAGCTTGCTCTTTGATGCATCACACTTTCATTAAAGCAGGTTTTACTTAACATAGTTGAATTATATGATATATCCTCTCTGAAACATATGTATATGTACTATCTTCTGTTCTCTATATGTCTTCTAGGCCTGGTTTTATTATCTCTAGTTAAATAATTTCTCAGTATATAAACCAGTTCTAATACATTCTCTCATCGATCATGCTCACATCAGTTAATTGACAGATGTAATATAGAAAACCCAACTCTCAATAATAATAAGTTTATGTATGAGCTACATCACTTAGCTGTTAATGTTAACCAGACATAAAACTGGGCCCCTACAGTCTTACTAATGTCATTGCCATGTTAGGGAGGTTGCATGCCTCTATCTACATCCGTAGATTTAATGGATTAGATCTGCCACTGTTCTGATAGATTAGGAACATATGAAAAAGCAAAGAACTTTCATGTAGATTGAAAATACTGGGGAAATTGGGGTAATGTTTGTAAAATCATTGGATAGATAATTTGTTTATTAGTTCTACCTTATACTATGGGAAGAGGGGGAAAGTCTCTCCAGGGTTTGAAGAAGAAAAGTAGAATCCATCCTTTTTATGTAGTACTTCCTTTTTTCATTCTTATCAGTGTTCCATCATAAATTGTCTCTCATATTTTTCAATGTAAGTAATGCACTCCCCCTTTAAATTAGGAATTCATTTATGGAAATTAGGTATGAATAAAATAAAGGGTGGTCATTGACATAAATGTTATATAATTGTGCATGATGGGTGGGATGGATATTTAAATATCTTTCTGGTGGGTCTGCTTTTTGTGTTGCTCCATAATTCTCTCATAGTAATGAGTTGTACTCTTTTAATGCCTACATGTCCTAACATGCTAAATAATTATATCTCAATGTTTTATATTTTCCTTTAAGTTTTTGTTTACTCATTCTTTTTTTAATTCTGGTTAGTTTCATTGTTGCATTTGTTTCATTGTCACATACATTCCTTGCGTGTGCTGTAATCATGGCTTCATCTTGAAAAGATTTTTTTACTCAAGGTTACCAAAATGGAAGCCTTCTGTTTTATTCTATTTGGTCTTTTGCACAGTTTTCTATAATGCTACCTAATACATTCTAATTTTAACTCTACTATGTGTGTAATTACTTATATTTTTTTCTATTTCAGATCGAAGAAAATGGCATGAACACTGTAAATGTGATAGACATTCTTTTAGAGATGAGAAAATCTCGCATGGGATTAATCCAGACACCTGATCAGTTGCGTTTTTCTTATCTTGCTGTCATTGAAGGTGCCAAGAAATTATTGGATAAAGATACAGTAAGTCCATTATTTGTCAGAAATATAAGAAATTTTGGCAGAAATACAGATTTTGATCTGTGGAGAACCCAAAAAGACTTAATTAACAGCATATACTGGGAAAGCATCATATCATTCTCCAATGTCTTTACTAGTTTATAAGCTCTTCCTTGAATGGAAGCAATGACCTCATTAAAATGAGTTCATAGTTGTGCTAAAGATTTCATTGGCATTGATTTGTTTACATTTAGATTGAGAGAGCATGGGTTGAACTAGAATTGGCAGAGCCTAAGGAAAAAGCTGAGCGTGAAGCTTTGATGTCCAAGGAAAACCACAAAGATTTGTCCCTGGATAAACCAGATGGGAATTCTTCGGATGAAGAGGTTGCTGAAGATGATGATGATGCTCCACCTCTACCTCCTCCCCGTGGTGACTCTCTGGCCAGATCTGGAATAACAATAGAAAACCAGCAGGTGAACAGCATCACAACAAATCACGGTATGTGTGCAAAAGATGGCTTTAGCTGATGACTGTGACAATTTGCCATAATAACTCCTGTAAAGCCATTGTTTATTGGATTAAATACAGTGTGTCCTCGTTTAACGTTGTCCCGTTTAACGTTGTTTCGCGATAACGTTGTCCAACAATTAAAACCCTAAATCGTTCAACGTCGTCAGTGCTTCGCGATAACGTTGTTCAAATTTTGCGCAACCAAAAAAAAATGAATAACGAATACGAATTTGGCGCATCTGATGCGTAATTTCCATTTGGCGGAAAAGTTTGACGTTAACTCCTCATAGCGTGTGTCAAAAGTTCACCTGAGCGAATAATTATTACGTTATTTTGTTTCATAACTATATGTTTGCTTATTATTTACTACGCTGTTATTGGGGGCAATGAATCGGGTGATTTAAAACTCAAACCAACGTTAGTGTACCATCTTCAATCGCATGGTATTAATAATACCATGTCCGAATGGTAGATCCAGGGGCAGATATCTACGGGAAAAAATACCTGAAAATCACATGCCGCCATAAGGTAGATTTACTGCTGTTTGAGGTGTATCGAAAACGTCTTTTTCGTGTTGAATTAGTGTGTAAGAGGAAGTATTCTAAACCCTCCATGATGCAGTAAATCGTCGAGGGTGATACTGTTCCTAAAACTTTGTCACGAAATAACAAAAATTTGTACACAGCACCGAGTTTCCCTAGTTCACTCACTATTTTAATTGATATCCTACGTCTTCGCGATCGCAGCGAGCGAAATCTTTGCCCTTCACTGCATTCGCATGCGCACGCTCCCGCAGTGAAAAACAAAAATTTATTTTACTCCGAGGGAAGCCGGTGCTAACAGCACTAAATATCAGAAATATAGGAGGGAAACCTGGTGCTTATTCTTTTAAAAATGCCCTTTCAGTTTGTTTCATCTAAGATATGAAGATCTCTGACTAGTGAAATCATCTGTTCGACTGTCCGCTTAATTAAAATACGCCGTGGTATTTGTATCATAGCGTCCAGTCTGGGAGAAAATTAATTTAACCTGCTTCCCGATCACCTTATACCACCTATTTCACTTATATTGTTACGCTACATATGCGCATTTACCTTTCGTTTGCTTCATAAATCCTTTTTCTTTCGTAAACTATTCACTTAAACCTGTGATGTAAATCTACTTCTGGACGCCATATTGGAAATACTGACCTTTTACTCCTAGTTCCCCCAGATGGCGCAGCGGTCAAGCAGTGTCTTCATTTTCTATACCCACCGCCCATGACTTTTCCCGCCTTCAACTTAAAAGTATTCCCGCTCTTCGACGGCTTTATTACACTCAGGAGGGACGGGTAACCTCTCGGAACTACCCTATAATCTTTGGAGGTACTTAATTCCACTGCCTCCATACGGAACTTTCATCACCAACTCGCCTCTCGCCGTAATTTTACGCAAACCAATCACCATTGGGGTGGGTTGGTTTAAAAGGGTATTAGTGAAAATAAATCGTAACTATCCGCCAAATAACCTATTTTTCCGTTCAGAAATGGCCTTCTCGACGCCGCGTACTGTCCCACCTTAGCACCCCTGTTTCATTCCACAGACACGCAACGTTGTTGGTGGGGGGGGGGGGGGGGTTGGGTAAGGCCATATTTCAGACGTGATATTAGTCCGTATCCCTCTACCGGAAATTCCAAAAATCTCGCAATATGGCGTCAAAATATCACAAAAAATACGCGAATTTGGTCATTTTCAAACTTTATTTTCACCAAAACTAAGAATTTCACGCCTTTTTTTCTTACATTTAATAAATGCGCATTCCTTTCACTTTCCTATACCATTCATCTAATACCCCTTACTTTTCTACTATTCTCACACAATAAATCGTTATTGTTATGAAATGAAGAATTGGTGAGTTCGGAACCGATTTTAAATTTTTACATTGTTTCTTATGGAAAATACTGCTTTGTTTAACGTTGTTTCGCTTAACGTCTACTTTTTCAGGAACGAGTTAACAACGTTAAACGAGGACACACTGTACAATGGTCTGAAAATCTAGAAAGCCAGTTAATCTTGGCCAACCACTAATATTGACCATCTTTAGCAAATTTATTTGTGCTTTTCCTGCTTAAATTTTTCTGTTATATTATGATGTATGCAACATTATTCTTTAAAGGACTAGCTTGCATTTACATGCTTGCTGGTATTTGGGGTCCTACCACCATGTGTGCTATAATGTATGCTAGATCCCATCATTTCCCTTTTATTTAAAATTAAATACAGCCAGGAGAGCCCACAGCAGGAATTAAAATATGTACAATAAAGGTTAATGTGTGTTTACATTCATAAAGGTATTTGTTGAATCTCCCTGGTAACCTTCTGTCAAACAAATATAACATTCTTAAATGCTTTCCTGTTAAATGGCTTACAAGGGGAATACACGACCGTCGGGTGGCCAATCAAGCTCAAATTTTATGATTCGGTAGTTCATGATTATTAATTCAATATGCCGAAGTGAGACGATGCACCTCCCGTAAATTTTTGAGAAAAAAGGAATTATGAATCCTAAAAAGTCATGTCGCGTTATATAAGCTCTGTAGAATGCCATTTCCAATATGGCGGCATTAGCCCAGTGGTTTAGGCAGTCGACTCTGAATGCAAAGGTGTCGTTCGATCCCAACTGTTGGAATATTTTTTTACTTTATTTTTCAAGGTTTTTACTGTTTAAATTTTTAAAGATTATTTTCTTGTCATCGTTACCTCAATGAAAAATATTTTCAATGCAATTGTTTTAAATATTAATTTGTTTAACAGGTAGGGAATGGAGCAAGGGCTAAAATAATCTTTCCAAGGGCAGTTATATATTTATTTGTTCTCTCTAATTGTATATTAGGATATTGTGAATGTAAATTGTCGTATATGTGTAGGAGTTGGGACAGAATAATGGCTATTAAATAAGTAATTGGGGGTGAAATTCACCCTAAAGATTGATTATGCTTCCATTGGGAATCGGGAATGGATAAGATCGGGATTTGGAACAGAGGATGAAGGGTGGATAGAAACCTAGCGTCGGCATTAGCCTACTCTTCACGAATGGCACCAAGGGGACCACAGTTTAACGTCTCTTCCGACGGATGGTGTACTGCACAATCGGTGTAATCCACATTACACGCAAGGATTGAATTTCGGAATGCTCTGAAATTCGTACCTGAGAATAGGATGTGGAAGGCCAGTACACTACCTAACCACTCCAGTTACTTCTTTATTTGCATGTTTCAGGATGATAGTCGTCGTAGAAGCAGGCAAAGCAAAGTGATTTGCGGGACTACGAGCAAATAGAGAATGCGTTCTTTTCACAGCCGCAATGACTGTCCTGACTTCCCGACGGAGTCGACTGCCTTAACCACTGGGCTAAAGCCACCATATTGGAAATGGCATTCTACAGAGCTTTTATACTGCGGCATGATTTTTTACGATTTTTAATTGCTTTTTTCTCAAAAATTTACTGGAGGTGCATCGTCTCGCTTCGGCATATTGAATGAATAATCATGAACTACCGAGTCAGAAAATTTGAGCTTGATTGGCCACCCGACAGTCGTGTATTCCCTTGTTAGTAATTTTGATGGTGAACACTGAGGCCCGGTTTCACCAAGTTCTCGTTGATCGACGATCAGTTGATCGGTGTGAACTTACTGATCAGAGATGAAATCCCGCATCTGTTTCACTAACGCTTGATCATCGATCACGATCGGCAATCGCATAACGTAAATATTCTCATAGATTTCTAGAAAGAATTCCTATTGGCGGTCACCGTCACATGATCACTGTCACGTGACGGTGCATGACGATTTTGATTTTAAATGTAATGTGCACAACGTAATAGTTTTTTCAAATTGGAAAATTCACTGTTGTTTGATCTGGTGGGAGACGTAATAAATACGTTGGAAAATAAAAAACACGACGTAGTAACATGTAAGGATACAAGGATAGCTTGGGAATAGGTTGCAGTGTCAATTAATGCCACCCAACCTAACTCCGTAAGAACTTGGAAGTAGTTGAAAACTTATTGTGAACATATGAAACATCGGGCTAAGAAGAACGCCAATAATTGAAAAGTCCTATAATTTGGCAACTCGAAAAAATTAATGAACAGCAATAATTTATAATGCAAATGTTGAAAAATGAATTGAAAAGATGCGATTTTATAGGCATTCATAAACCAATAGCTATAAAATAAAATGAAAAAGGCCACTCTGGCAAAACTCAGGGAGAATTAATAAGCTAATTATTGTCAAATCTGTGCCTTTTAATTCAAATTCTCTTTGAAATCCCAGCTAGAGGTATCTAAACCTAATTCAGTTGAGCACCCTTAATCTGGCACCATCGGGACTCGAGCAATGCAGGATTAGGGATTTTGCCGGACTATGGGTGCAGCAGTAGTAACCAGTATACTTACAGGGTCCGTGATGTTTTCTATGAGGGAATTCGAATAATGATAGCAAATTCAATGAAAATTGAATAAATTCTATATAATTTAACAAATAATTTTTTAAAAAGAAATATACTGTTTCTAGATTCACAAACACAAAATCAGTCAACCAGTAGTATCACAAAGAATGTGAGTGAAAAGAATGTGTATGTATAGCATATACATAAGCATATTGCTGCACATCAAACAGTATTAAGTTATTAGTTGATAAATAATATAAATAAATAACAATTTTTCATTGCTTCCAATATTCCTTGCAATTCTTATGCCACTTTGTTTAATATGATATCAGCTGGTTCAATGATCGTCTACATCGCGTTGTCAACGCTTGCTGCTACCGGTGCTTCCATCTGTGCGGCTATCCGTCGATACATCGGGAGCGATTGAGGAGGAAGCCTTGGAGGAAGATTCTTGTCCATCCTTGGTTGCCTTTTTGAACATATCTACAATCTATCAAATTCTATAAATTATTTAGCTTGCTCTTTTAACATTTGGCCTGAAATACTGAGCCATTCACTTAGATGTAGTCGAAACTAGGGATGGGCGATTATTATAAAATAATCGATATTTTGTAAATCGATTAATTGCAAGCAGCCGATTAATCACACCCGATTAATTGATTTTATTAATCGATTAATCAATTCAATTATGACAAGATACAAAACATAGCTTGTGAGGTTATGGTCCCTCTATAAATAAAGTAAAATAATATCTTTTAAATTGTATAAGGTTAATGTTATCCTGAGTACAAATTGTAAAATCTAGATAAACTTCCAGGAGGTGCATTAGGGAACAGAGTTAGGAAAAATTTCTTAACTTAATTTAAATTTTGGACGATTGCCAAATGTTTATAGGAACTTAAGTGAAAAATTGCCATTTTTATAAGTGGGTACTGGTAAGATGGCTTCTCAGATCAGATTTAATTAGTCTCATCTCGGAAAAGAGTCTGATGGAACTGATGTTGCTACTCTTGGCAGATACTTCCTGGCTACCTGATATAAGTGAGGGTATTCAGATTTCATTGACTCCCACACTGAAAAAAGATTCAAATGACGGTTAACGACGGGTCGGTTGAGGAATTGCCGTAACTCAAATGGTGTCCGACCAGCGACATCTTCATTATACAGGGTTCTCTGTGATGCTGCTTCAGTGTCATGAAAGCTCCAGAGGCCATCTGAAGGGGTTATTTTGTAATCTCACCTTTTTAATGACTCTTTGCGGGAAGCGGGAGATCTATTTCTCTCTCTTAATGATTGGCAAAGGTCCGATGGTGGCTTCATTTCACGTTCCTAATGACAGGTGAGATGGAACTAATGAAATCCGGAGCCAAATGAAACGGGTCAAGAGTCGAAAGTTACGGATCAAGAGTTGAAAGAGCAGTTGAATCAAATAAATAGACCGGCAGTTCACCACTTGAGAGCCGAAGATGGTCATGCCACACTACGAAAAATGTAATTTTCCACATTTTATGACGTATTCTCACTTAAGTGAGATTACATAATAACCCCCCTGATTGTCCTCGTGAAACATCTCAGCCATCATAGCGATGACGGTGCTCATGGCATTGGCTACAGCGATCGGGCTCTTCAAGTGCAGTTTTTTGAACCGTAGGTCCAACATCGTGGCGATTGCATAGTACTTTCTGGACTAAATAGGATCAAACCGACGGTCCAGCTCCGACAGAATGAACTTCCTCACCCATTCCACTAGCCCGTCTCCTTGTGTAAGCTGTATCAGATGTATGCTCTGAAATTGAAAACCGAAGTAAATATCAGAGAAATAAAATAACATAGTACATATATCAAGAGAGGAATCAATGATCGCGTTAACTTCACCTGCTTAAGCAACTTCACGGGGGGAATGACCTTGCTGACTGTAGTAACTTTATCCACGCACATTTCCGTTGTCACCCTAGCAAATGGTTTCAGCACGGATATGAAGACACGGACGGTGCTCAGCTCCGCACCGCTCAGCATCGTCACGTCCCCATATTCGAGCAATACCTTGGCTACTATGGGTGACAGCTTTACGAATCGAGAAAGCATCTCGTAGGTTGAGAACCACCGGGTAGCGTTCGACTGGATGAGGTGTAGGACGGTACCCTCTGTCTTCCCTCGAGAGTACTGAATGCGTTACAAAGCATCACTTTCATTGACACTGTGGTGAAAGAAAGTAACAATATCCTTATTTTTTTAAATTATATCTAGGGCTCCAGGAACATACTCCTCATTAGTCTTTTTGTTGATTGATTTTTTTTTATTTATTATCAAAATAACAAGCGCAAATAACACATGGGCTATGTCTGGCGAAGCAACATCTGACACATGACACGTGAGTGGCCAGTAAAATGTGGTGCCGTGTTGAGTTACGTCATGTGCACACCTCTATTGCATCATCACGTTGAGTTCAACCACAGTCGAATTTTCGAACTGAAGACGAATGTGAGTTGCCAAAACCATAACATACACATAGGTACACAAAATTCTGAAATAATTGATAATCGCTCAAATTAATCGGGTATACAATCGATATCGGCTGTTGCATTAATCAATTCCAAATTTTCGATTAATTGACAAAAATAAGCGATTATTCGATTAATCGATATCGTAATCGCCCATCCCTAGTCGAAACCACTGCATAAGTATGCGATCTGAAACAGCACTAGACCCTTCTGTTGTGGTTTTTCTTGTTGCCATCCCTTTCTTAGTGTCATTTTCACAGAAAAATTTGAGGACCTTCTCTTTCTGCTTCTTATGGTCATAGATTGTCGAAGATCCAACAGAGTACATATCGCACATACAGGCGCTTCACTGATGCACCGAAAACAAGTTTTTTCAACACTTCCATTTTTTCTGCAATAGTTAATGTTCTGTGTTTTCGCTTCGCCCCCTTGCTGCTGCTATGACTGCGTACGTTAGATATAATTGCGGATAAAACTATGCAGATGACAGATAGTTTTTACTTCGAGTTGCCACTATGTATAAAGCAAACATGCGCGCGCTATGTAAGACCGGTACTGTCCATCTCCGATAAGCCGTACAACACACCCGCATCTCAGCAACGACGCAATGTCTTCAATTTGCTGAATAAAGACCTTTGTTGCACACAATAATTAAGATAGACAACAATTTATGCAAAAAATCTTCCATTACTTGCTCTTTAATGGGTTAGTTAATAGTGGGTTACAGTTTCAGTAAATACGAAGCAATGATTCGGCAAAAAAGTTTCTGTTTTCCGTGAAGTACCTACGCCTTTGAAATATTGCCGGATTACGGGTGTTCTCGGATTAGGGATTTCCGGATTAGGGGTGCTCAACTGTATTGACAAATGCTAAGGTTGGCAGAACATGTCTAATTTCTTATGTAAAAGTTTTCTGCCTACCCTACTTACTTTAGGGCCATGAATCTATGTAAAATGCTCTACTGAAGGATGTATATTTTATTTATTTTTTAAAGCAATTGATTACCTAGTGAGTAATACCTATTCACCATTTGTATATTTAAGAAAAAGGAAATACATCAAAATGTGAGTGAAATAAGTGTTGAGGATTCACATCAATATTCTCTCGATGCTCTTCATCTTTAAACAATAATTATGTTATGCAAAACTGGGGCCATGATGATAATGAAAGCTGTGTCTGTTTGAGCCCGAAGAATGAATGTGGATCCCTCCTCTTCATTACCCCAATACAGCATTCCATTGTACTTCTAGTTCAAATGTGAGAAATGTTGTAACTTCTCCCTCTTCTGGTAGCAGGGTTAAACTAGGGAGTAAGGAGATAAGCCCAGCAAGGATTACCTTGGTAATCTAAGTAAAATCCATCTGGAATCTGCCTATTTTCAAAATTTACATTTGTTAAAAAAAATTGTTACTAAATTTTGCCCCGTCATGTACTGAAGGAGGCCATCTAGCTATGAAATTGGTCATCCTCAGGCTTGGGGAGTTAATTGCTTGAACATTGATAGAAAAATAGGAATTTTTATTTTTGAATAACTCTGCATTTTTCCCTCCTGGTGTGGTGATTGGAAAGTCAGCACAGCCCAAAGCTTAAGTACACAAGGGAATTTAGCAATTTCAAATAAATCTTATTTTATATTGTCTAGGTCCATTCTTCCAGTATGAAATATCATTATTTCTTTGACATCATTGCTATGAACCTTGAAACACTCTTGATTATCCTGGAGAAGGTTTGTTTTGATATACCATGTATATCACCAATAAAAATATTTTAACTTCAAATTAGATCAATTACTCAGATCTACTATTTATAGCCCTAGAGAGTCACGCTGACACTCAAATTGCATCAATGAGTTTACATGAGGCAGTTTTAATAATTATAGCAATGTAAGAACATGTTCTCTTGATAAGATTGAAAAAAATCATTCTGATAACTACCTGTAATGCATTTATATATACCTACCATTTTATGTATAGATATTTTTCCTTTTCAGGATATTGAAGTGCAAAACATATGATTTGATTAAATCTGCACACATCACAATATTTTATTTATTAGTCATAAGTCATCAGTGGAATCTGTTACATAATCTTAATGAATGACTTAATGCACATTAACCCCTTCCCTGACACATTTTTTTGAGGAAATGGTTCCAAAAAGGATCATATTTTTTTATTGTATTTTTTAATTATTTATATGTTATAATGATGGGAAAAAAGTTTATTTTTAGAATTAAGCTTTTATTTATTAATAATTTCAATTTAAACCCTTTTTGTTATCAATTATCTATAGTGAGAGAGATTCACTTCTACCTCATCTAGAACAAGTATTTAAGCCAAAATATCTATATTTTTATTGAAAATTCTACAACCCTAACATATATCCTAATCGATTAGTACAAGTTTTAATAATTTGCAGATTTTTTTGTGTGGTAAGTCCTAAAACATGGTGAGAGACAGCGTTACAACCACAGAGTTACATCGCAATCTGGGCAAAAATATCTGCTTTCCCTTTGAATAATTTCCCTTGGGCATCTCTATTTCTAGTACAAAAAAAGCACTTGCGTGTTGGGCTTGCCTTCTTACTAGTGGCTGGGATCAGCTCAGGAAAGTGCCTTTCTAAGGGGCAGAGAGGGTGAGGTATTGTGGGTGGCCTACCCACTTCAGGAGCAAAAAATTGGGGATGGTACTCCTCAATAATTTTTTTCGACGAGGTCAAGTCTATTATTCAAATATGAATTCCTTCCACCTGTTCAACATTTGGTCGATTTTTCAAATCTTATTCAGTTTTTGATTAGTACATATTTCTGCGACATATTCCTCATTTTTGTGAAGTGTAAATATTGCCAAATATTTTGCAAATCGGCGATATGACATCGTTTCCCCAAAAAATGGCATACACAGAATCCACCGTGTGGTCCAAAAATGCTCTTTGTCAGGCTTTTTCACAATGCTCTGCAGCATTATTAGCACCAAGAAAACTTGTATTTCGGGAGCACTCACTTCACGCCATTGTTCTCTGGAACCAGAGTGTTTTTCACGAAGACACTGATATGCATACCAATTTGTCTCATCATTAATTAGTTACATAATTTCATTGCCGAAGAATAGATGAAAAAACTGGTGTACACCACCATCTTCTTGAAATTCAAAATTGAGTGATGAAGCACTTTCAAAATTGAACCTTGCGGGTGCAGGAGGGGGAGCTTCGCTACTTTTCATTTCTCTCCATTGGTTGCCTTCAATAGGCTCACCTTCGCACTTGGCATCTGATATGGTGTGCTCGGAGAAGCTCGATTCAGATCCCGAAGTTTCTAAATTTCCTTTTTCCACCTCAACACCCTTTCACTCTCACTTTCTGTTGCAGAATGAATTTAGCAAAACAGTAAAAAAACACTGAGGTAACCTCTTGACCTCTAATCACAAAAACGGATTTATGTGAAACGCTGATGGAGAAGGGACACTAGACCTGAATGCTCAGGCGGAGAGTGAAGAACTAACGTATGTCTCCGTTGAAAATTTAGGATAAATTGAAATGATTTTATGTCGACACCCTTTGATAAAGGTAAAAGAATTTCAGAGGTACATAAGGAATATCCACGGAGATATTGACATACGCTTGTATACACTACCTTCCCGAATAGGATAAAACAAATCGGTGAGATTTAGAGAGAAGGGAGGGGTACCGAGAGAGATGGAAATCAGGGGGAATAATAACAAAGGCGGAGTCTTCCTGCTCAAAGTCTTGCTAAATGCACGTCTGAGGGAAAATATGCCTTTTCCTTATGTGTGTATTCTTCGCTTTCAAAGATTACCGCAAAACAAGCAGATGAGGTCGAAAAGCAATGAGGATGAAGGCATTCTTTTCCACAGAAGATCTTTCCCATTCATAAGGGTCCGCTGTCCCACTTGAGTGAAGAAATTATGGCCCTATTATGACAGGCATCAAGCAGGGTCGAAAAGCGACCGCACGCCCAACCATTTTCCTGGGGCTTCCCAGACGGACACTGCACTTTTGGCGGCGCCCCATTTATACTGTCCTTTTTTTCTCGGGTGACCTTGGAAGAAATAGAGCTGCAGCGTAGTACATGGGCACGAGAGGAAACCTGAACCATATGTAGTGAAAGGGAGAGCAAGCCACTGCCGCTTTCCTGAACATTTTTCGAATTATCAGTGACTCTGTAATCGAGAAATTTCTTCTGATTTCGCCCGAGAAATTACATTTATGGGGGTTGGATATAAGATGACTATCATCGTCTAAATATCAACCTCTAAAAGCCGTCTTTTGCATAAGTGGAAGCCATTAGAGACTGAAAGGTTACTTACGAGTCTGAGAAATCACGAGTTTCACGTCAACACGGCAGATTTTATTTTACTACAACACTGCATTCGAAGGACAGGAAAGGAAGGCTAAGTATTTGAGAAATTTGCTGTAATATGCATAAGTTCAACAATTCCTTCTACTCCCTCACAATGTATTACTAAAGCATGAACATATCTAGACTAATCATGCAAAAACACGCTTCACTAGTCATAGCTTTATCCAAATATTCCTTTATCTTGTATTCGTCTTTTATATGGCTGGTTGCATAAAACCCCCTGCCACATGTCCTTGGTGCAGTTTACGGGTACGTAGGTATGTAATGTGTTGTTTAGAAGTGATTGTAAGGGATTATTTTTATTTTTCCTAATACAGAGTATCACCGTTACGAGTGTTTATTGCACGACTGTTATTTTTGTATTCGGAAGTCACCATGAATGTCGTAATCAATTATATTTTGCGTTATGAACCCCAAAAATAAAAAAGAAATGCAATATTTTTGTTTATGTAATAACATTTGAATGCGGTTTACATGCATTGATATTACACCTTAATGTATGAATTTGATACCAGATAAATGTATGTAAAACAAGAGGAGATAATGCGCTAAATCTCAAGTGTTATGTCCAAATACCGAGGTAAAAATTACGAAAATTATGACGCAATTCCATACGCTAATGCAATGAAATAAGTCTCAAAAACTGGCTATAAATGAGCCATTGTGTCCGCAAACACCATCTGCTGCCTAGAGATCGAATTTCTACGAAGGGGACAAGATTATTCATCTTCGGAAGCTAGGAAGACGAAAGAGCGGCCTTGGATGAGTTAACTCGTCCCTGACGCGATTTGACACACCTGGTTAGGACGAGTTAACTCGTCCTTGTCAGGGAAGGGGTTAAGCCAGCAAGCATTTCCTTATATTCTCTTTCATCAACATGTAGACATTTATTTTTTTTAATACCCACATCCTAACTATGTTTAATAAACTATGAGATATAGCATAGAGGCAAATGGCCATCCAATGGCCAAAATTTATTAAGTGGGAGTTACCATTAATCCAGTTACAGGATGAATTGTATTAAGCCTCATCAATATTTGGATGTATAATAAGCTGTGGATGGTGTTAACATAAAGGCAACAGATGAAGTGAAGTATCTGGGAGTTACAATAACCTCGAACTTATCGTGGGGAACACATATAAGAAATACTTGTGGCAGAGCTCTGAAGAAGCTAGGATTCGTCAAGCGTATTGTGGGAAGATTTTCAGATGAAAAAGTAAAAGAGAGGTGCTATTTCGCACTCGTCCGGCCACACCTTGAATATGCAGCAAGCATATGGGATGCGGAGCAGAAAGACTTAATCCGGGAACTTAATTAAATACAAAGGAAAGCTGCGCGATTCGTCAAAAACTGCTACGGGCGTACAGATAGCGTTACGCAGATGTTAAACGAATTAGGCTGGGAGCCGCTAGAGACTCGGAGGCTGCGTGCTAGGCTTAGATTACTTGAGCAATTAAGAATAGATATCTTACAGAGCGACACGGAGAACATCATATTAGAACCCCACTATATTTCCAAGTTCGACTGAAACGATAAATTAAGAGAGATATTTTGCCGAATGGATAGGTATGGGTTTTTCCCCCGAACAATAAGGGACTTCAATAAATTCAAGGCGTAATTTCATTAGAGCGTTTCCATTTTATGTGTAAACGGCTGGTGTCCTAACACCCCCCGCCACACGCCTATTGAGGCGGCTTTCGGGGTAGTATGTAGATGCAGATGAGTATTTCTAACCATGACTTAAATAAATACATCTACCTTCTAACACACTACATACTAATCTTTGATATTCCTAAACAGCAAGCACATTATTAAATGCAAATATTTTCTGCAAATTCTGAAGTGGACAATAAATAAATAATTTCAGCGATAAAAGTATTGGGTTTGTCGATGAATATCTTTTATTGATATAAGTATTGATTTGTTGATAAAAGTATTGGGGTCAGATTTCGTTCTTCCTACTTGCTGAGGGTTACAAAAACTTGGCAATTACATACTACTGGCATATGGAAGAGAACAATCTCTAGCGAGATATATGATGAGATAATTCTCAAGCTAGTGCATAAAAATCACTATTATCACCTAATTACATTATTGCATGACTCTGGTTCCATGCAAATTGATTTTTCACTATCAAAAATTGTATTCTAATTTCCACTGTTATGTTATATCCTGTGATTAAAAAGGTGGCCAGCACCAAATAATACTCTACTATAATGGTTACACCTGTGATGAAAACTTTTAAAAACACCATTGTAGTAGCACCTGTACTACCCATGCTATGCTAAAAAAACACCAGTAAAGCTACCTTTGCTGAATGACAAGTTAAGCAGCCTATTATTATATTTATTAGAAGTGATTAATCCCAAGGCCTGTTATAATTTTATTTCTATATGAGGAAACTTTTATTAAATTGTTTACAAATGAGCTTTGATATTGAATGATAATGGTTTTTGATTTGGGAAAATTACTTCTATTCTCAAATCAAGAGACAAAATTTCAGTTCAATCAAAAATTCAGAAGTTAGTTAATAAATACAAAATAGACATCTCTTAATGTTTAAAAACTTGTTAACCCAATGTAGGTAGTCAACAAAATTCTTCCAAATACGATTGAATTCAGAGGAAAGATTTTTTTATGTATTGGAGTATAAAATATAGCTGGTCATATACCAATGTGTATCTTCCACATTCCTTGCAACATTAGAGAGGAGCCTCAGTTTTAATTGCCAGAAGGTATGAGAGGAAAGATTATATCAAGTAACTGCAATAAAAATAGGTAGCAATAAAATGTGAAGAACAAATCCTATACCAACCAAGCTTAAACATACATTGAGCCAAGAATAATGTAATAATAATATAATTTACAGTAGTTATAGTACCTGCATGGAAGTGACAAACTGCGTCATACTTGTCACATTTGGTGAAAAACTTATGTAGCATAACATCTTAAGCCCATAGAATATGGCATTAGTGACATACCTGATTATGCTGACATAATATTAGCTTATGATGTACTATTAGTATGCAGTAGCATTTATTAATATGGCAAAGAAATCATTGCTTTCAAAGATACCATACCGACTACACAGCCTTGCCAACGTTTATCCCTGCTATTCTATGCTTGAATATCTAAACACTGCAATAAATTGCTCAAAATTTATAATTTGACGTATTTAATTTCCAACATCTCATTCCCATTGCAGTCATCCTAATTACATCAAAGGTGCAAAAATAACACATACTATAAGCAAAGGCTACACTTGTTGAACACACAAATGTGTTTCTTATGTATGACACAAAGGTGTTATATTTCGATAAATGTTACACTTGGTGTAAATAATAAGAACATAAGTCGTTTATTACACTCATCATCACAAGTCATCGCAGTAGCTAAGATTGCAAAAAGTAACTAAAATTCAATCAAGGTTGTTGAGGTAGCAAATAACTTAGGTACTCACTTTAAACTCTTGCCGTGTATATTCATAAATTAAATTAAAATCTCAATATCATAACAACGAATACTTCTCCGCTCCTCTGCAATTATAATAATACCACAAAAGCTATCCAGTTAGTGAATACTTCTCCAAAGAAGACCACAAGCTTCACAACAGCCGGCATCGCCGACATTAATATGAGGGTGCGACGGTTGTGACTTTCGTAATTCTCATGTTGAGAACTTGTGAAATTTAAACGCATTGTGCGTAAACGTGGTGCAATTTACCTGAATACTTCTCGTTGCATAATATAATAACGCTATTAAATGCTGGTTGAGTGGTGATATTGGGAAATTTCTATTTCTCAGCCTACGCAACCAGTTTCCAATCCCTACTAGACCGAAATGAACTGTAGGTTTGATTAAAATAAATCTTGACTTGTTTGAAATATTAATTTTCTTTGCATGCATCATACAGGTTTGCTCTGAATGGCCTGTGGTTGGCTATCAAGTTCAAATAGTCAAGTATTTCTTATATTTCTGTGTGAGAGGAATACACGATTTCCGCCATGTTGGTTGATTGTGGATTTGATCGCCCAAAATCTACGATCAACTTGACCGACGATTTTGATCTCCTATCATCGCTGATTGTCATTGGTGAAACCCAATCAACATAATCACCGATTAACTCTAGGGTTGATCCATGATCAAGCGTTGATTGCAGTTGGTGAAACCGGCCCTGAAAGTGAAATTCATGTAAATGTAAACTTTGTAATTGCCTCAATTTTATTGAAACATTACTTCACTGTGAACTTCATTATACCATCGGCTCCAAAGTATGGATTATGGTAGGTCTGCTAAACTTTTCAGGAAATTTAGGTGATGTGTTGTTCGTTAGTTATGTATGTATTAAGTATTATATCGTCTTATTTATATTGCATGTTTCGTTACGTCTTCGTTTTGCGTGTTTATTTTGTCAACCATTGTGATTGTTATGTGAGTTCTTAAAGTTGCCATTTTGGAAAGAGTGAGATTGTAATAGTTGTGATATTAAAAGGCAGTTTTTGTTCCTAAAACGAATTGATCACTTACTGAAAGACCTTCAATAAGGTAAAATAACCCAATTTCCAAGATTGTTTAGGTGTCTTTATGGTAAAATTTGTATCAGGATTTCATTTTATTTGTAGGATTAACAGTCTAATGCAAAAGAAATTGGTTACAATCATTGTCAGTGTTTTTTTTTGTTCTGGTGATTAAGTAACAGAGGTTTAACTGTGCTTAAATATTATCTTTTTATTGAATTGTGTGTGGTTTTTTATATCTTGTCATAATTCAAATTACTGTACTTGCACCATGTGATGTCTAAGGTCTGATTCATGGTCTATACCATTTATTTTGTCAAGACTCTGTCATTGCATGTTTCAATTTTAATGGAAAATTTAGGATGCCAATGACATGTGAAAATTTGTCTCTGGAATACAAAGCTCTTATAATTTGCGGTTTTTTTTGCTCTTATCCCAGGTATTGTTTTTGATGTTATTTATGTGCTTTATAACTCTGAGCCAGCAAGGATTGAAAAATTGAGCACTTAAACATTCAAAATTACTTGCATTCATACATAGGAGTTAGTTTAATTTAAATATGTATTCATGGACTATCATTTAAATGCTAAGGGGCTTCTTAAATGGAATTTATATGGCATTCTTAATGTTCCATGAAAGAGATGTTAATATGCCTCCATTTGGGGTTTTATTTCTTGAGTGGCTGGTTTTTCGACAGTCCCTATCCTAAGTTAATGCATTTCATGCTCATCTATACACTTGTCTGACAAAACCACTGTACCCTCTTTCATACTAGTGCAATATTTTACCCTCTCCTACATGTTGTTCACTCTCTGTATGACCTCCGTCTACATCTGACTCATCAATATCTCTGACACCAACCTCCTCTCCCACGGTCTCAAATACTTCCTTGTTTGTTTTCCTGGACACCTAGCTTACCCATGTCAATTTCTGTTCATGCTCATCTCAATAGTCTCCAGTCCATATTCATCCTCTTTCAATAGTGACCAACATTCTATATCATGTAATGCCTAGCTCCACATTGAATTTTTTCATCTAATTCCCTTCTTTTCATCTGTGCTTCATTATCCAGTTCAATTACAGTTAACTCTCGATTATCCGGTTTGCGGATTATCCGTGCTATTTTCTCATCCCTACTCTTAAAAGTTTGAAAAATATTCCGATGGTAACATTAAGTAAATTCTCTGAAAGTTTGATGTATCTAAATAGAATTTCAAGGTTGTAAATGTCTTCATTTAGTTTCACTTTTTAATTTAATCACAATATTATGGAAATTATTTGCTTCGTTTAAAAATGATAAAAACTCGGACGCATCTGCTTCTTGAATTATTTTATCCGTTCTTTCCCATTATCCTTTGCCACTGAATATTCTATCTTCCTAAAACAAACAGAATAGTAAATATACAATGGAAATAATTTCAAATTAACTACCTGTAAATAAACTAACTTATATTGTACTTAAAAATAACTACTTATTGTTCCGTATGTTCTTACTTTACGGGCTGAATTAATAAATAAGAAACAGTATCAGTGTTCCCTGGTCATTATTCGCCGTTGAACAGTCATTTGTTTTTACTCAGATACGATTGTGCCAGTTCATTCATGTGGAACTCTCAATAACTTCAAAGTTGCATTTGTTACTGTAGTGCTGCGACAAAGCTGATGCTAATGGCAGAAAAACGGAAGAAAATTGCCCTGTCCATCGCCAAAAAACTAGAATTGATTACAAGAAATGAAAAAGGAGAGACTCCGGTTAAACTGGCTAAAGAATATGATGTGGGATTACAAACATTTCGGGATATAATGAAGAATAAAAATAAGCTGATGAAGTTCGCTGCAACCTCGGACAGTGGTTTGGGACTCTCAAAGCATAAGACTATGAAACGATCAACCTTTGAAGATTTAGACTACTCCATGCTTCTTTGGTTCAATCAAAAACGGTCAAATGGTATACCCGTCTCAGGCCCCATGTGCGCACAGCAGGCTAAACGTTTTCACGAGTCTCTAGGGATAGAAGAGGATTTAAAGCTTCTTCTGGGTGGTTGAGGAGATTCAAGCAGCGACATAGAATTCGTGAAATTGCTATTCAGGGAGAGCGATTGAGTGGTAATGTTTCAGCTGCTGATGCTTTTCGCTTGGAGTTCACAAAATATGTAAAGGAAGAAGAGTTGGCACCCGCACAGTAGCTCTGGTGAGTGTTGAAACTTAGCTGGACTATATGCGACAAAATGATTTCGATTATTGCGACGTAATCTCAGCCAGAAAAACAAGACCTGCAATAAAAGAAAACATGAAGAAATCAAGTAAACAGAAAAAAAATAACTTGTTATTTCCAAGATTCACAAAAAAAGAATGTGATCCACTCTGATGTTCACTTCGATAATGATTTTTACATTGACTTCAAATACGCAAGATATGCTACTGTTTTTTACTATCGATATGGTCAAGTTAAGCGCCTGTTATCTTTTGTTTCATGCATTAGAAACTATTTATTAGATTAGAAAATATTTATAGATGAACATTCAAGATTTCATGATATTCAAAATAAACAACCTGGAAAAATAGCATTTCATTATTCACTTGTTTTCATGGCGTAACACCTGCAGTCAATGGCAATGCAAAATATTTTTAATCCGACTAATGCTGAATCTATATATTATATCTCAATATATCAGAAACTCACAATTATAACAATGTTTTGTATTATATAATCACTTCGATGTCATACATTCACTGAAAATAAGCAAGATGTCTGCTTTTATTATCTATGTGGTCAAGCTAAATAAGTACCCATTATGTTGTGTTTCAAGCTTTAGAAGCTATAAATTTATAAATGTTCACGATATTATTATATTTTGAAGTAATAGAAATATTAATATTTCATTATTTGTCTTGCAGTAACTGCTGCAGTCTGTTATGTGAAATAGTTGCCATCGTACGAAGTGAAATGTCAATATCATGACCACATTTTCCATGTTTTTCGGTTATCCATGTTTTTCGATTATCTGTGCCTCGTTGTGTATCCATTAGCATGGATAATCGAGAGTTGACTGTATATGTTTTATCCCCTTACTAACCCAATCTACTCCAAACGCCTCACTTGGTGCATGCATGTATTGATCCACTCACTCTATTTTATGCCCTCCCTCCATGGTATTTTTCTTCCAGCCTTTCTGTATCTGAAGAACCACAAAGCTTTCATCTTTTGTCAATTGACATTCATAGTATCCTTGTAGCTTTGAACCTCCGACATTTGTGAGAGTTTTTGCTTCCTTTGACTAGTAATCTTAGATACACCCTACATTCTACCTACAACCTTTCAATCTCCATTCACCACCCTTTTTCATCTCTTCATTTATTCTGGCATTTATTTTTAGGTTTAAAGCATGCACCAACTTTTGTTCATTTTACTATACCACCTGTAATGTACACTTGTACCAGGTGGACAAAAGTCATCATTGTGCGATTTGTATTGTCTTTAGCCCTCATTTTACTTATATTCACACCATTCCATGTTTCCGTATATCTCTAAGACTGATAGAAGTGACAAAGTAAGAGAGATACACTGCTGAACTGATAGGTACAAAAATTCCTTCTTTCCTCACACCATTAGCGATTATAGCAAAACAGCATGACACTAACATATGACACATTGTTATCATCCAGTTAACCACTGTCCTCACCCCCCTCTATTTCCCTATTCCCTCCCCTTTCAAGGCTGGTGTTCTAACACCCCTTTCCACATGCTTGTGCAGCCACTCGCAGAGTAGTGTGTATATAAAATTTCCCTCTTCTAGCTTAAAGTGATTTTTGATGTCTCTCAAATTATTTCAAATCTGATGTAGTTGTCAAACATGTTCCATGCTAAAACTACATCTTGTCAGGATTAAAAGCACAAATTAAGTGATTGTAGTCTTTCCTCTCTCTCTTTGAGACACTTTATTCCTCATAAATGCTAATTACCGTATATTTCCGCAGGTAAGACGAGGTGTAATTTTTTGTAAATTTTTTATAGTTTTAGCATACTGCCATAGCATCTGCCTTCTTTTTTTTGTATCTGTCCTATAAGATGACACCGGAATTTGGGGGCCTTTTTTAATGATTCAACTATTGTCTTATTTGCCGAAATATATGTTATATGTTCCCCATCCCCAAAAACAAGCGTAAAATGAGTGACTATATGTATGCCTACTAGACAAAAAAATTATTTTTCACTCTTACTTTCTCGAGCAGGTCCTCTTCCTCCCTTGCCTCCTGATCGACCCCTTCCTAGTGAGCCTCCTGGTGAGTCTGTTCCAAGTGCAGAGAAAGACGATAGTTCAGATGATGAGCCAGTGGATGCCGTGCACGAGAACAACCTTGATGCAGATGCCTTAATCCCAGAGAAGAGGTTTGATTATTATTATATACAATTATTACAATAGAAAATAAGCCCATAGGCTAAATACTGTGAACTTGGTCTATACAAGACGAACACAAGTCACAACTGGAACCAAGCAGATACGTTCTTCTCCGGCCGCGGTCAGGTTCAAAGAGAGCTAGTCTGTTCAAGGTACAGTTTGTCTCATCGCTCTCTGGCACTTTGCGAGACGCGACAGTCTCCTGTGGTTTCTGAGTGTCCGAAGATTTTCGAGTCTCGAGGTTTCAAGGAGGAAAAAATGGCACAATTCTTGATTCTAATAATGGAGGCTGAGTAAGTTTTTCAGTCATTATTTCTGAAATAAGTATTGAATTACTTTTATTGCTTCATAATTGAGCCATTCCATGTCAAATCAACACAATTTAAATTTAAATTTACCTCACCATTTTAGATTTTACTAAAATTTGGTATACACATAGTGGGTGCTGAGACAAAGCAAAATTCCAAATTTCAATTTTTTATCTCAAACCGTTTATGAAATATGGCTATGTAAAATTTTCAAAAACTGTCCAAAAAAGCGAGAACGGATTGTTTTTTAATCGCTCTAGGAGCTGTCATAATTTAGTTTGAGAGCTGGGAAAGGTGTCATTTTGCAGCATTTGTTATGCTCTTTCCAGTGATATACAACACAGCATAGGTTCTAATTAAAAAGGTTTTTTAAAAATACAAATTAAAACTTCGATTTAATTTTTTTCCAAAAAGTACATAATTTAAAATTTTCAAATTTTTTCCATAAATACTTACAAGGAGACATCGCGTGACTGATGTTCGGGATCCAAACGAGACAATTATTTTCTGAAACTATAGAGAGAATGTGGGAAAAGTGTCATGGCTTTCTTCCACATAGGCCCGGGTTCGAGATAAAAACGCTATTAAAGAATCTTTCTCCGTATAAATCCTTTACATTTCACGCCTCATCAGATCTCGTAGTCCAGTGGGTTTAGGCGCTGAGTCAGTTATCCTCATATGGTGGCTGGGGTTTAATCCCAGGTTGCGGCATTTTTTTTCTTTCGAATATTTAACGGAATTACTGTAAATTGCCGACTCCCATATATTTGCAGCAGTAGCAACAATTTTTTTTATTTTCAGCCTATTTGCTGGATTTTCAATCAATGCTCTTGGGAAACTTTCAAAGCTAATTTTGGGATTCTTGTTCAGCTGAAAAGAGGCTACACATTCTGACGGACCTAATATGTTTAGATTTTGAAAATACAAGGATACTATCGTGAAAAGGATGAGCTTTGATTGGTCGTGGGTCTATCCCAAGACCGTAAACAATGAGCGGATTATTACTTTTTAATTAGCAATGATGTACTCACTTAAAATTTCCCAGGAGTCGCGCTCGAGTAATGGGCGCCTGACATAAAAATAGGTTTCTCTAAATTTGCTGAGTTGAGACCAAAACATTGTATTTTAGCTGGACAGAGTGGCACATACTCCATTTGTGTGTGCACTACTCACCAAAACATAAAATTAATGATAGAAAATGCCAAACTGAATACAGTAACAAATGGCAACTTAACCCATTCAATGCTGACCTGTTGACATGACATTTATTCCCACGCTGAAGGGTTTTTTTCATTTATTTATATAAAACAAAAACACATCCAGCAAAGAACGAAACTCATCCACCTGCGCCTAGAGCAAGACTAACAAGGGGAGTGTCCGATAACCGGGTCGCAGATCTTGATGAAAATTGGTATGCATATAGAACTCCGAATGCTTTTCACGAATCACCCCACATATGGGCGTATATATTCAATAGTTTAAACAAAAAAGGCGTTTAAAGATTTATAGATGTTATAAAAACCCTATTTATCACCCAACGGTTTCAAGGTGGTTTGGTCTAGTGGTTAGCGTACTGGGCTCCGGAGCTGAGGGACCGTGTTCGATTCCCGTCGGCGACAAAGTTTTTTTTGCTTATTTTCTTTGTTTTTCCGTCGTGAAATTCTATGTTAAAATCTAATTTTTACTTTTCTATTCGAAGTTTTTTTTTATGAGTGGAAATATTTTTTTCGCGAATACCATAGGGCTTATTTTTTCTTCTTTCGCGCGAAGTCAACGTAATTTCTTTGTTTCCCCATTCTTTCACCACGCAAACTTGATTTGTTCCTTCATTTGCAAGTCCTCCTGTTGACATCATAATAATACAATAGTCTAAATATTTGTTACATCATTATTTATAAGTCCCACGATCAAAGATCCCCGTTTTGTTGTTTTGCCGTGCATTGAAAAAAGGACGGGAAAATGTGATCGGATTATCTACTAATTTCTGTAATCGAATCACCATTTCTCGATCTAAATACATACAAATAAATACATTGTAATAAGGCTCGTGTTGGCGAGTGGCGAGAGTGACCACTTGCAGAAAATGTCCATGGCAGCGCAGGAAGGAACCCCTTTCCCAGCACATCCGTTCGACCATCTAACGGTTGTTTTCCGAAGGCATTATTGGCTGTCTCTTCGACCCTTCCTCAAATCCTTTTTTTCGTCAACATTCCTAAAGGGAGTAACCACATCACGAGGATTGGGAACCGAATGGTTTTTCAATGAAACATATGATATTAAGCACGGATTTCAATTGAATTCTGTCTAAATATTATAATTAATATAATAAATAATAAAATAATAATAAATTTACAAGGTAAATAAGTCAATCGCCAATCGTCAATCTTTTTCTGTCATTGTTGACATATCTCCGGATGGTAGTCGTCAAAAAAACATTTAAAACACAAAAATTTTGGACACCAAGAACACCTTGTGAAACTTTGTTCACCACAATCACATTTTGTTTTCAAAATATCTTCTGGAAACAAACCTTGTTTTACATTAAAGAAAACCTGTCGCTCACTAGAGAGTCTGGAAGCAAACCATGATTTCATAAGCATTGGTCGAAACAATGGCGCGGACAACTGTTTGTGAATGAGCGCATGAATTTTTATCACTCTCGCAGAAGTGTTGTCAAGATTTGAATTCGTTAGAATAAATATTTTTAATTGTCTATAGAAATAAACGTTACAGGGTTGGCAAATCGGAGTAAATTTTGGCGGAATAACCTTAATTGTGCAGGTAGGTTCATTGGAGTCGTCCTTAAACCGTTCGTCGTACAGTGCCTGATTCGTTTGTCCCGCCCAGGAATCGGTGAAAAGAAGAAACTTTTCTTTTTTCGCGAATGGCGCCAATACCTTGTCCAAAGCATTTCATACGTGCTTGTCAACATTTTTCCAGATTTGGAACAAGTCACAAATAGTGACTTTCCTCTGTCGAATCTTATGTTTTTGTTTAAAACGATTTGTCCACGTCATATAAGCGTTGAACTGAAAATCCTCGGCCAAAAATTGAGATGCTGCTGCCACAGCCCACTGCTGTACCATTCTCGTCGCCACATGCTCGCCATTTTCTCTGCATTCGCAAAACCTGTCATAAGTCCATTTGTCGATCATATCCCACTTATCTCTCTTGGTTCCACCGGAACGGATGTCTTTTTACCAGGATTGTAATTCCTCAAGGCGTTTTAACCGTCGTGTCACACGGCAGCGAACTGACTTCAATGACCACCGAGGATTGAGTTTAGCCACAGTAACCGCTTTAATTTTCGTTTCTAAGGGGACCCTGCGTCTTTTCTTTGGTGAAGGTCCGACGTTAACGTCACTCGAAGACGACGACTTCTCCTCTCCCCCATTGTCATCCTCCTTCGAATGAGACGATAATTCCAAATATTCTTTCGTAGCATCGGGATCATATTCTCCCACTAGTTCGTCAAACGTTTCAAAATCCGTCTCATCCATCATTTTCAAAATTCTTGAAAATATTTCCTCTCCTACTGCTACGGAGCGCGGGGAGGGCTCTTCATTAGCAGAATCCGAAATATATCCACCTTCACGCAAGAGAAAGCCACAAAGACGGAAGGCTTCAGAAAACAAGGTCAGATTTTCCTGACCATCTTCATTGCTGGTAGAACTATTTCTTTCGGAGGATGTTCCAGGTACCAAATCCATAAGTAGGAGAAGCCTGAACTTTAAATTATACTTTGCCATACAGATGCATACCAAAGAAATGTCTTCATTAATTAAATTTATCATAAAATAATTTAAATTTTAGATATGTGTATTGCGAATTAAAACTCAAATAGCATATATAAATTCAGGATTTTATGAAACCAAATATCCTCTCGGCAACTGAAGACTTACGACTCCGACAAGAAAATCGCAAACGCACTACTGCTTGAGAATCACAGCTCCTTGAGGTTCAAATGTTGACGGTGAACTAAACATGCAACGAAATGCACTCTCTTTCTAACCCTGGCGATAGTTTTTGGAGGAAGAGTCGAAGAGACGGCCAATAATGCCTTCGGAAAACAACCGTTAGATGGTCGAACGGATGCGCTGGGAAAGGGGTTCCTTCCTGCGCTGCCATGGACATTTTCTGCAAGTGGTCACTCTCGCCACTCGCCAACACGAGCCTTATTACAATGTATTTATTTGTATGTATTTAGATCGAGAAATGGTGATTCGATTACAGAAATTAGTAGATAATCCGATCACATTTTCCCGTCCTTTTTTCAATGCACGGCAAAACAACAAAACGGGGATCTTTGATCGTGGGACTTATAAATAATGATGTAACAAATATTTAGACTATTGTATTATTATGATGTCAACAGGAGGACTTGCAAATGAAGGAACAAATCAAGTTTGCGTGGTGAAAGAATGGGGAAACAAAGAAATTACGTTGACTTCGCGCGAAAGAAGAAAAAATAAGCCCTATGGTATTCGCGAAAAAAATATTTCCACTCATAAAAAAAAACTTCGAATAGAAAAGTAAAAATTAGATTTTAACATAGAATTTCACGACGGAAAAACAAAGAAAATAAGCAAAAAAAACTTTGTCGCCGACGGGAATCGAACACAGTCCCTCCGCTCCGGAGCCCAGTACGCTAACCACTAGACCAAACCACCTTGAAACCGTTGGGTGATAAATAGGGTTTTTATAACATCTATAAATCTTTAAACGCCTTTTTTGTTTAAACTATTGAATATATACGCCCATATGTGGGGTGATTCGTGAAAAGCATTCGGAGTTCTATATGCATACCAATTTGCATCAAGATCTGCGACCCGGTTATCGGACACTCCCCTTGTAAGTAAGACGCTGAAGGTAGTTGCAAGAGTCAGCGCCGACGCTTGGGAACTAGGGAAAACCGTGAAAAGTAATGGGACCGATGCCTTGAATTCAAGGCATCCGCGCCTCTGGCTTGCACGGGATGCCTTGAATTCAAGGCATCCACATTGAATAGGTTAAGCAATTACAAAATGCATTGCAAAAATGCTTTGCAACCCATCATCAATTGATTGCAACATGGGAAATTGTGAATATTGCCCAGGAGAAACTGTAATACGTAAAATGTTACAAGACTCTTGAAGAAAATTTAATTGAATGAGTTCAATTCCGCCAGTGGGTGTCAGTTGATCGCTGTAACCTGGAAATTGTCTTCTTCTTCTTCTTCTTCTTCAAAAGAAAAAAGAAAACTTCCGAAGAATTTATGGATTTATTCTGTAGTAAGATGTCCACTTCGGTTCGGCATGACTTCATTGCCAAGCTACAAAGAGCATTCATTAATTCCACAAAAGAAAATGTTAATGAATCAGAATTTGTTGTTACATGTGATTTTTCAGAAAATTATAGTATAGTTCTACAGGATGATGCTCAGAAATACCACTGGACAAGCCAACAGGTTACTATACATCCTTTTGTTATATATTACAAACAGGAAGACAAAATTGAACATGTGAGCTTTGTCATTGTTTCTGATTGCCTAGAGCACAATACAATTGCTGTTTACACCTTTCAAAAGAAGCTAATTTCATATCTAACAAATAAATTTCAAAAGCTTCCAAAGAAGATTTACTATTTTTCAGACGGTTCTGCCGCTTAATATAAAAATAAGAAAAACTTCCTGAACCTTTGCCGTCATGAGGAAAACTTCAATGTAAAAGTCGAGTGGTATTTTTCAGCCACAGCACATGGGAAAGGACCAATTGCGATGGAGATGGAGGGGGTTCCGTTAAGAGACTGGCAGCTCGTGCAAAGGCCATGCCACAACCAAATCCAAACCCCACGAGATCTATTTGAGTGGGGAGTAGATAACATAACAAAAATGTATTTTGCCTATTCCACTCAAGAAGATTACTCTGCTTCAGAAATGTTCTTAAAAAGCTGGCTTGAAGAAGCGTTAACAATCAAAGGAACACAGCAATTTCATGCATTCATTCCCAAAACTAAATCAAAATTATTAGTGAAACACTTTTCAGATGATGTGCACGATTGGGAGAGGGAGGTAACTACATCACCGGACAAACTGAAGTTGCAAGATATATCAGGCTATGTCACCACTGTGTATGACAAAAGCTGGTGGCTTGGGCACATTTTAGAAAAAAATGAAGAACTTGATGAAGTGAAAGTAACTTTTCTTCATCCATGTGGACCAACTACATCATTCTCCTATCCTACACATGCGGATGTCCTGTGGGTGTCAGTTGTAGATGTTCTCACAAAAGTAAATCCGTTTACTCTGACTCGAAGAACATACACTCTTGTTGAAGGTGATGTAAGCCAAACCCAATTGGCTTTTACAAAATGTAATCTGTGAAAGTCCAAGATAGATTTTTGGGAAGCTGTTTTCAACTCAAAACTTAATTTTTCCTTAGGTTAGTTAGTGTTCATTTATATTTTATAAATAGTTGTATAAAAATGATCGCTAGTAACTTTTGTGTTACATTTAGCTATACATAGATAAGTATTATTCAAAAACAAGCATCATGTATTTATTTTTTTGCATTTAATAGGTCTGGTCCAAGCATCACTTTTTCATACCTTATTTAGATTTGTAGTTATAGGTCCCATGTTCAATATTTTTGTTTTACCAATATATTAGGCTATTAGTTTAAATTGTATAAAATTAAAATAAGCAATTAACTTAATTTAAATATAGAATTGCTGATTGGTTTTGTTTTAAGAAGATGATATTTTGATATTTCCGTTATTTTTTTAGTTACCTGTCTGTATATTTTATTTAAATTCTATTTGTTAAAGGTAGGTTTGGTCCAAGGTTGTTAAAGTACTAATCTAAATCCTTTACTAACCTTGGGTTTGGCCAAAATGGGGCTATTAGTAAAAAACAAGAGTCAGAAATATTTTTTTCAACAATGAATCCATCATCATCCCATATTTATATTTTGCCATGTGATTTCCAACCGTACTAAGTATTTATGGAAAAAATTTGAAAATTTTAAATTATGTACTTTTTGGACAAAAATTAAATCGAAGTTTTAATTTGTATTTTTAAAAAACCTTTTTAATTAGAACCTATGCTGTGTTGTACATCACTGGAAAGAGCATAACAAATGCTGCAAAATGACACCTTTCCCAGCTCTCAAGCTAAATTATGACAGCTCCTAGAGTGATTAAAAAACAATCCGTTCTCGCTTTTTTGGACAGTTTTTGAAAATTTTACATAGCCATATTTCATAAACAGTTTGAGATAAAAAATTGAAATTTGGAATTTTGCTTTGTCTCAGCACCCACTATGTGTATACCAAATTTTAGTAAAATCTAAAATGGTGAGGTAAATTGGGTGTGTTGATTTGACACGGAATGGCTCGATTGCTACTTTCGTAAGTTACACTGGTGGAAATAAAGAGTGAGAAAACCACTCCGGGGATATGCTCATTGGCGTCGAAAAATGGGGAGCATTCTTTCGACTAATGTGTAGAAAAAGTGACAGTTACAAAATGTGCAGAGGGTTTGCCTTTAATACAGTGCAAAGCATGAATGAGACTGATAAATTAATGTGAATTTCAATGAGAATCATGTGTGAAAATTATCGAAGATTGTATAAAATGTTATTAGGTGGTAAATGTACATTTTGTAAAATGCTAATGGTTCCTCATTTAAATGCTTTAAAGCTAGATCAAAAGATAATAAACATATTTGGTAAAAAAACAAAGATTGTTTGAAAGAGGAAAACACTAATAATGCATGGACATGCTCCCGGTCTCAGCAATGCACTAGCTTTGAAACTTGAAAATATTTTATAAACATTTTGCTACTTACCTAACGGTAAACGCATACTTCTTGTCATATTAATCTTCACATAGCCTATGATTATTATCTTTATATACTTTGCAAGTTCTCAGAATTGAACCCTCATCAGAAATACTCCTGAGTCTCAGTAATATGCACTTGATTTGAAACTCTGAAATTCTTTAAACATTTTGCAACTTTCCTAAGAGTGTTTCTGTCGATATTATTTTTCATATAGCCTTTGTTTATTATTTTATACCCCAGGAGTTCGCAGAATTAAACCTCTGCACAAACACGCTATGTTCATTGTTATTGGTCATTATCTTCATAAGACCCCCTCTTGAGCTGGCGTTATTTTGGGTCGGTATAATGATGACTTTACACTTAAAAACGATGGACTTATGAGTTCTGCAATCATTCTAGTCGCTATGAGCACTGGGGGTAGAAATAATAACTTTCACCTCACAAAGCCGTCTTTATGAGTTCCGTAATAAGCCCCCTGATCCACTAAACCAGAACAAACTTTTGGTTCTCCTTGGAGTATAGGCAACTTTCCATACATGCTTCTCTAATCAATTGAAGCATTGGAGAACACATCACTCTTTGAGTCCTACATGACTTGACTTTTTTTAAACCTCAATTGCTGCTACATCCTTGAAAGCTAAGGATATTTTTATTTTAGGAAGCAATGCGTATCAAGCACATATTGAGTCATTAGAAGAATTAAAAAAAAATCAAATATTAAGGGGAGGGATTATTCCATTCTAATGAAAATGATAAATTTTTTTAGTTCCACTTCATATGGCCATTCAATGAAAATAGATAATTTGAAGACCAGTACAAATTAGTATTTTTGCTTAGTATTTTGGGACACAGGGACAATCATCTCCAAACCGGTGCTGTCCTGGCCAAATGGATACTTATTGTCACCTTACCTCTGAATCAATGTCCATTATAAAAGGCTTAGTGGCTGTTTTTGTGTTAAACTTAAGTGAGGAGTTGACCTTAGAAATTAGTAATATGATGGTGTCACGTAAGGAACACTGGCAAGCTAAAGTTTTTTCCAGTGAAATGACCTCTAAAGAGTATTGTAACTGCTTTGGTGTTTCTCTTGAAAATGAATGCTAACACCGTATTGTTCACTTCTTTTTTATCACAGTGGAGCTGCTCGTCGTCGCCGGGAACGTCAGGAGCGAAAGGAGAAAACGGAGGAGAAAGTCAGGGAAATGAAGAGGAAGCTGAAGGATGCAGAGGCGTGGCAAGGCTGGAAGAGGTCCTTAATTAGAACATTCACTTGGGTTACTGTGGGTGCTGTCATTGTGGGTGGGGGAGTAATATACTTCAGGCACTACTGGCAATGAAACAAATTAAAGATTTGAAAGGTTTCCTTGTGGGAGGGTTAACAAGTGAGGTTTGAGGGAATGAATATGAAACAGCATACGTATAATATTTTCTCCTCTTCTTGGTTGTCACTTGTTTTTCCTGACTGTTAATGCAAACCTAACTGTAAAGATAAGTTCCTTGTCTTGTTTTTGTGTTAATGTACTAAAGGGAATGTTGTTCGATTATGGTATTGAGGACTTCCCGTGTGATATATTCAAGCATATGCAGCATAACTACAGTAATTTGCAGTATTTTAAATATTTGGTTTTCATATCTTTTTTAGTTTTAATGTTTTTGAATTTTTATGCTTGTTCGTTGTCTTTGGACACCTTTGTTTAGACTAAATATGCATAAAGCATAAATTTTACCTAACTCTTTAAATAGCGGATGGCTATTCTTGCATCTGTTTTTTTAGGATGGCTTTTATTTGTAATGTTGTTACTCATCATAGGTAATTTCTTCCGTCATTCTTGCAAGTTGTGCTTTGAATCTATGCTATGCACACTCATTGTGTACATTTACTTAAAACTTTTCTTCACCCTAATTTTAATGCAAAAGCTCCTCATACCAAAGATCTTCTGCATCTTCAAGTTTGTCACTTTTTTCCTTTTGATTTTGCAATTTCTTGTAACTTATGAACATTCCCATAGCATGATGCTTTAGTATGCGTACAAGTATCAAGATGAAATTTGGTCCAAAAATTGAGGTAAGGCCAGTGCTCAAGGTTTATTATAGCTTTGTACCCTGTCGTATTGGGCATAGATGGAAAGACAGAAATTAATGCTGCTGTTTGAAAGTAAATCCTGTTCAAGTTGAGGCATTGACTGAATAGTATTAATGTACAAGAACTGGGTAGGCAACCATGCATATGATGTCACTGCCATAGGTCTTGAATTAGCAGTCTTTGTCAGATATGATTCTTTTATCAGTTGGCTTTACATTTCCATTGTAATTTTGTAAAATGCAGATTCAGTGTTCAATTATTTTCGATACTCTTTGAGGATTTTTTGTCACACTTGACTTAGTTCAACTTGACAAAATAGAGGAGTTCAAAACTAGTCTTACTTTGATTACTGTCTAATTTTCTGTCTGTGAATCTCATAATTGAAGGCGGGTACCTGATATTGATTATAAATTTGGAAAAACTGATTGATGTACTTTCATATTTTCATTTGTAAGCTTGAAAGTATGACGTGTTTTTTCTTTATTTTTGTGTAAATAGGTAAATATTCAAAACTTTGAGGTTATACCCTCCGAAAAGTGTATTTGATTAATGAAATTTAACTCTGTCATCCCTCACAGATTATCAAAGAATATTAACTTGAGGGCTGGTGAAAATATTTGAAAGTGTGATTCCCAAAAGTACCTCCCAGTATAAGGGTGCAACTTTTTATCACGAGGACTATGAGCTTAATTTTGCGGAAGCCACTTCTCATAGATGGAGTGACTGATGTGTTTTTTATTGAAGAACTTTTAATGAATAAGGTGGCCATGTCCCGTTAGTGGTTAAACTTCACCCTTTCCTGATGGAGGTGGAAAGATAGACTTAGTGAAAGGTGCTTTCCAATTGCAGAGCAGAAAGACATGGCCCTCAATTGCATTATTGGTTATTGGCACTTGAAATATGTTGAAGTGCCTCTCTTTGAGTGTCTATATGGTAAACTTGCGTAAGTTTTTCCTCTGCAGCCATCACAGTGCTCAAGAAAACATATGACACTCGACAATACATTAACTTTGTACTATGCTTTTTTCTTGATTTACTAAAGAATGCATATTACATCTCTATCTCCTATCCTAACATGCATTTTACCCAATGTGGAGATAATGTATTTTTGTAAAAAGCTGAGTAGCACCTCTTAATATTTCTTCTGAGGTCAGTTTTTATATCTGATCATCAAAAGAGAATGGCATTCATTACCATTGAAAAGTAATGTAGGATTTGTAATAATGAAAATTTGGTAAATGTTCTGATATAACTTGATTGCTTAGATCAGTTTATGATAACTTTTTGATGGCTTATGAATTGTTGGTAATACTGACATTGTAACACTAATTTAACAAGTGTAATTGTGCATTATGGATTTGATGGTTGCAATGTATTGTTGTCGTATTTAACAACATCCATGGCAGTATGATACAAAATTAACCATAATTCTAAGCTTGTGAGCATGAACAAGTGTGAAAGTGAAATGTTCGTAACCTACGTAAATGTGCCCAAATTTTACATATGTTGTATCTGTATTTAAGAGATGTGTGACTGCTCGTGTCTTAGTAAAGATTTTTAAGAAGGAATTTATTTGGAATTTTAATGAGTTAAAATATAGTTGCCCACTGCTGGCATTGCTCTGTCGGTACATCCTAGCTATATTCTCTTTCAGATTGAGCAAAAAGCAGAAGCAGTCTCGGGATAAACACTGCTAGTGAGATCCACTCTTAACACCCTGTACATGATCTGTCAAATGTTTTACATGGCTGATCTTACTGGAGGGCGTATATAGTGATTTGGTGAGGGCCGTGGAACTTCCTCTCGTGGAAATGATGTGAGGCTGCACAAGTTATCCTATGTTTTGTGCCAATCACTGGAGAAAACGCAAAATGACACCATTCCACATCTGTGAATATATTCTGCCTTTGGGTAAACCTTTGCCCTACAACATAGACATGTAAATATTTGGTTGTGCAGTGTGCAATGGCATATTACAGTTTGACCAGCTGTGGACTAATTAGTAAATTTATTTCTATTTGATGCCTTTATATATCACTCAGGCTCAGAAAAAAAATATTATATGGTATGAATACCATTGCTCAGTTGTTAAGTTATGAAGTCTTTATCGACAGATTGCACTCCACTTTCTGAAACTCTTAATGTAGTGGCAGTCACCAAATGACCACTTGTGTTCAATGACATGAAAAATAAATTTTATATTTCAGAATTTTTTATATGATTTAAATGATCACTAGTTGTACAAGGCTTTTGAATCCATCAAAAATTAAATTGCAAAATGATAATTTGTGGGCACTTGAAAATCTCATCAATTTTATGTTTTTGCCCTGAAAGTTATATGTGGAGTGATTAATAATGTCTGTCTTCATGATCAAGATTATGTTTAAATTTTTCACATCTAAATCATTCCTGTGATGAGCAAGGTGGAAGAGCATCACATTTTTGTTTTCTTAATTTGTATGTCTGGTTTTTGTCTTTCAATTTACATTGTGTAAAAAGTGCATTTGAAAGATTACCGTAACTTTCACCTGAAATAGTGAATAGAACTGTGAGCGTCATTTGTAGACTGTTCTGTCAATCATAATAAAACTTCTATTGAGGTAGAAGTGGGAGGTGCTTTATTTGATGATTAAATTTTGTCTACTAAACACTTGATTCTTCCACCTATTAATTTCTACTTCTTATGCTGTAGAGCGAAACATGTTCCTTCTTGACTAACTAGAACTGGGAAAAGTTACTATATTAATGTGTGTGTAATTATTATTAAGTATATACTTGTTATTATTATTACCATGTGACGATCAAAACTTTCTGTGATTAGGTGCATGCTATGATTTTCATAGTTTTACTTTCAGATGAGAATATTTTTGACTGTAGTGGTGGTAACTTATCACTCATTATTAATTTATCCCATTCTAGCTCAAAATGCCTGGACATAGATTTTTGACTACATAGTTTCTGTTTTAATGTAGAGGTATCCAAAAAATCAAGTAAGTTTTTTGTGGCGAATTATAGGATTACAAAATAACCTAGCCTACAACTCATTGATAATGTGTTTACTATGTCAGGGAGTGAGTTTCTTTATCTGCGAGTTTACTTCTGCTTCTTATGATGGGTACCTACATACCTAATACTATCTTCTGATGTTATGTGAGGTAATGATGCATATTTATTTAAGGGAAGTGATTTTATACAGCTTCACATTGAAAATGCTTGTCTTTGTAGCAAGATGAAGCTGATATATTATGCTGGTGAAATTTTGTCTAAGATATCAAATATAGCTGATGTCTTTTACTTTGTTCGTGTTAATAGTTTCTGTCAAATGTCATTACTATATCTCCGCACATTTATTGAAAAAACTTCTTCAATATTCATTTTAGCTAAGTTCCCTCTTTATTTTATGCTGTTGATTTATCAATTTGTATCAACAGAACCATTTTGTTAAAAAAATGTTAATTGCCAGAAGAGGCATTGTTGTCTGTCTTTTATTAGAAGAATTATTAAATGTTTAGTGAAAAGGAATATTGAATTGATTAGAGAACTGGAATGAGTAAAAAACTAAATTAAATTCCTCATACCATAGGTGCAACTTATCAAGCTTTTTTATTAGGATTAGAATTCATCATGATCATTGGTAGCCAGTTGTGTGGGGGTAAGGTTTCTTCAGGAAAGAAAATCCATGCATTAATATCCAACTTATTGCTATTGCCTACATACCTATTACAAGTCTGCAGCATGAATTGCTTATTCTTATCCTCTTTCATTGCTATCTTTCATGTTTGAGCTTGGATTTTAATTAAACCAGCCAGTTAAAGAAGGTTCAGAAAGAGTTACATATATTTTCGAGGAATTCTATTGTATTATGCCTCTAGGGAACTGGAAATATATTCTTTTTACATCGCTCGTTAGGATTTACTCCGGCCCATTAGTGAAGTCAAATTTTTTATCTTTGCTCAAAAGCCAAATGGAATCAAAGTTTTTGTTTTCACAATGATGCTCTTCTCTCATTCTTGACCAAATCCAATCCACAGCATCCCTCAAATTTTCATGTGAAAGGTACCTTACAATGACTTTAGTTGTAGTCTACTGAGTTGTTGTGTAGACATATTAATTTCATGGGGTTTTTTTGCTTTCACCCAGGAGAACAATGAAGAAGCTTTGTCTAATAGCAATAGATGTCTTTTGTCAGCAATAGATAACTAATTTTGCTGTGTTCTTCGAGATGCTTTTTTTTAATCGTATGTTTTGAGACCATTAAGACCAGGACATCCAAGCTTAAATTAGTCTACCTCCTAGAATACCCAGGAGCATCATTTTGACTCCACCTAAAAATACATATTGTTTTTTTCCAAAGAAAAAGCAATTTCATCTGACTTTAAGCATTTTTTGGAGAGCTATGTCTGTTTCCTATGGTAGCAGGTACTTTCACCAGCCAGTGAAGGTAATTACTGTGAACTAAATTCTAAGTACATATAAAACTCTTCTGCCAACTCAGCATTTTTGTTAAGAAAGCAAGTATATATGTGGAATAAATTATGCAGTGGAGTTATTTCGACATACGTGTCTGCTCATTTTATTTTAAAAAGAAGTTATTAAAATTGTAATTAATAACAGTTGTTTATTACATTACAAAGGCTTTTTTAGAATCATGGGGGGGCAAACTTAATGCTCACCTACACAATTTAAAAATTAGGAACTCCAGTGGTGGGCAATTGGTTGCTTGAGTTGTAGGAGCATTCTTTGCTACGATCTAAGCAATGAGGAGCATAGGTCTGTTCATGTCTGGCTAACTGTCCAACTCCCAAGGAGCCATTGCAACCCCTCCCGCCTTCATTCCCCATCCATAGGTGCTCTACCTATTGACAGCCAGCCGTGATAGGGAAAATGAACGAGGGTGGAGGGGGAGAAAGTGAGAGCTAGTCTGAGAATGAGGTGCTAGTCTGATGATGATGCAGTGCATCGAAACCAGGTCGAATTAAAATTTTTATCTTTGGAAAATTGCATCTTCTAAGTTCTTATGATGAGAATGAGGTGGTGTGGTCTCCTTAGCATGATGAACGAACATTGAAAAGACACCTCTGCAACATGCATAGCAATATATGGAATTTGGAAGTATGTAGCAATCACCTTAGATTCCTCAATTTGTTACCTCTTGGACATTCTCGGTAAATCTCTGATTTCTATTGACATTTTAAACTTAGGAGTCTTAATCTCTTTCACAATTCATATTGGTGAGGTAAAGCTCAAGTCGGGAGAGCAAACAGCATTGCCAATGAAACAAAAAAAATCAGCTATTTTTCTGAATGGAGAAGTTGAAATGACACCTGTGGGTGTTCTGGTGTTAATTAGGTGAATATACCATCATGGTCTTAGACTGTAACATGCCCCAGCCCCTTTGGCTGTGCCATATATTTAAGTAGGTATTCCTTTCTAAGTGAAGTAAAAGTTGTGAAGGCTGTATTCTTGGGTCTCCCACTGTGTATGATATTCATTACTGAGAGCAAAATCATCGGTGTTTTAGCTGGCATCTTCAGGTCAAAGTGATGATGTGGAGTTTTGAGTTTGCTTTAGATGCTACTGGTCTGTGGTCAGTTTTTCACGGAAAATTCTTTTCCATTTTAAATAGAGTTGGTAGCAATCTTCTCGATTAAATTTGTTGGGATGCCTGGCAATTTCAATGGCCTCGCATATAATCTTGGGAAATTAATGTGACTTTTGAAATCACCTTCACTTTCTTGAAGTTGAATTCGTGTTGTTCCAGGCCAAGAATGTTTCACTATGTGGAATTGATGATTTCTCAGTGTCCTCTGGTGTTCCTGTAGGATCTGATGTCTCTGCCAGTCTGTCCAATGTATGATTTCCCACAGCTGAACTTCACCTTGTATACACCTTCATAGGCCATGTTTGGGATGCTATCCTTAAGTTTTGGTTGGACAGCCTGGCTATCTTTTTTGATGTCCACTATGTGGGGATTATGGCTAAGGCTGCCGGTTTTGGTTTCACTTCCTCAGAGGTCCTTTATGGAGCCAAGTCTCATAGCTGTTTTCTTTCCAGAAGATACTTTTTTATTGACCTGTTCCTTGCTGTAGCCATTCTTCTGTGAGTCAGCCAGTGGGTGTTTCCTTTCCTTTGGGAGTGATTGGCTGTCCGAAATGGAGTAATCTCAGTGAACTTAATTTAAAATTATAGATGCTTTCTTTACCTGCTAGTGATTAGAAGAAGCATGGAGGTACCATGTGGTACACGGGTCCTCTGCGCAGGGACCAACCCCCTCCCCAGGTCTGCAGGCTAGTGATTAGAAAAAGCATGGAGGTACCATGTGGTACACGGGTCCTCTGCACAGGGACCAACCCCCTCCCCAGGTCTGCAGGCTCACACATATACCCCCGGTTTGAGGAAGGCTGCGGGAATAGGAAGGAAAAAAGGATAGGGGCAAAGGGTTTGGGACTGGGCAGCTTTGGACCCTAGTACCATGAATAGGCAAAAGGGCTTAAACCGAAACGCAAAACAACCATTTTGTATTCTGCGTTGGCTACGACTCATCCTATGAGTAAAAAAGAATCAGAGTTGCCACCCGTCATCCAGCCGGGCCGCAGTACATGGAGGTACCAGTTGGTGTGAGTCCTCTTCCAGTAGACATCCTGGTATAGCTTCCTGTTAGCCCTTGGTTGCCAGCACGTCTAGGGAAGGGAGACTGCCATTCTATCTTCATAGTAAATTTGATGGACCAGTGCTCACAGTTAAGGTGAAGGAATTACTTGAGTGCTAAAGCTCTATGGATCCAGATTATGACAGTATTGTCCTCGTATCTTAACCACAGGTTTGGTTTATTCTCGTATGACTCCAGGGCTTTCCTCGCGAATTCCTACTGGTAGAGGATAGCAGTCACAAGTGAGAGAAGAGATCCTATGGTGACTCCTCCTGCCTGCTCGTAGTATCTTCCATTCCACAGGAAGTATGTACAAGTTTCTGAGGCAATTATTCATAAGACCAGGGAAAACTTGCAGTATTCCTTCATTCATGAGTCTCCTGATGACCTCGATGGAATCTTCAGTGGGAATGTTGGTGAAGACAGACACTTCATCAAAGCTGACCAGTGTCTCCATTCTTCACTGTACTTCCTAAGAGAATCTCTATGAAGTGTGTTGATGTCTTGAAATACAAAAGGAGTCTTCCTGAGTGGGAAATAGTCTGTGCCAGGTAATGTGCTAAACTGTTGGTGGAAGCACCATGGTAATAGCTCTCGCTATACGCCTGAGTGGTATACCTTCCTTGCGGACTTTTGGAAGGCGATATAACCGATGCGGCTTGGAGGCAGGTGTTTGAAGCTTTCTTTGTTCATCAGGTGGTATGGAAATAATAGTTCTTGGTATTCACTGTACATAATCTCCCCTAGTTTATCTATCATTTGTCTAGAGTAGAATATTATCTAAATCAAAGCAGCAGAAAGACTTAGGGCCTTGAGGATGAAATGTAACCATGTACCTAACTGTGAGTTGTTTGAAGTAAAGTGTACCTGTTGGACTAATATTTTTTAAACCTACATAATGCTGAAAATTTGCTAATTGTATTAGTTATTAGGTTAAGACAACCTGCAAAAAGTATTATTACATGTATGTACCTACCAATAAATCAGGAACACAGTTCATTAAAATTAGATTCTTTGGAGAAATTACCAGTTGAAATGGGAATCAGGCCTCTTCCTCAAGGAATTTCATTCTTTTGTCATTGAAGAAGTTACTCATACTTGAGATGACTTTCAAAAGATTCTTGCTCTTATACTCCATTTAGATACATTTGGCATTCCAGCCAGACATTTTTTGCTCTGTCACTGGGAAGGAAGCACCCCAATTGGGATGGAACTGGGGCGTATCAAAAAATTCATCCAAGTTACAGTTACGACTGATGTCCCAGGTGGAAAAATCACCTTGTCATACAGAGTTGAGTGACAAGCCTGATGCACAGTGGCGTAGCCAGGTTTTGGATCTAGGGGGGGGGCAGAAAATTTTTAGGGGGCACTGACTCATAAATTAACCAGTTTACTAAACTTTACAAAATTCGGTGATGCAATAGGCGGATGGGTTTGTACAAAATATGACAATTACCAACGTATTATACACATTTATTTATATGTATTTGGGACTTAATAGTGGAAAAATACAGCTTAGGGGCTCTAGAACATGGGGTGGGGGGAGCCTTCGCCCCTTCCCTGGCTACGCTACTGCTGATGCACCCCAGTTCCACACCTCTAATAACTCATGTTTTCATGTTCACCTCTGCATTTTACCAGTGCAGCCCTAGATAATCCCAGTTATAAGGATGAATTTTCTCCTGGGATTTCATACTTGGATGCACATGCATCGTTCAAACATTTTGCAGCACATATATGAGCTCCCCATCAAGGTATAGAAGAATTTTAGTTTTTGTAGATAGGAGAAAACAGCTCGAGTAGATTAAAATTTCCACGTCTTGCCTGCCCAAAGGTGACAATACTCGTCCATTCCCAATTTTTCTGGCAATACGATGAGTGGTACCTGTGCCTAAAAATCTTCATGTTGCCTATGAATGTTCATTCATTGATCATTATTAGGAGACTACTCAACTGAGTAAACGACTCCTCAGCTTTGAGGAGATTTATCATACCTTTTCCGGTTGTTCTCTCGTAATAATAAATTCTCACAATCAATGATTTGTCATGCCTATATTATCAACAATTTGATCCAACAGATTGTATCCCATATCAATGCCAACCATATTCGGGATTCCCGAAAGAATTTATACCTTTGTCATCATCATAAACTGAAGATTTTCTTCTTTTGCCCATGGTCATTATACGCTTACGTGCGAATTTATGGGTAATTTCGGTAATATAGTAAATTAGGCAGCAAGAGTATAGTGAGTTACGGGTTGGATCTTACAATTCACGCTATTTTTCGATTATTATATCATTATGACTGCATGCAAGACCTGAAATGACCTATTTTATTTGTGTTAAAAACATAACTGAAGTTAAAATGAGTAAATTAAACCTCACCGAAGGATGGTTGAGTTAATCTGATACAAATTTCCTTTCGTACTACGCGCCAGGTCAATCAAGGATTATCTTTACTCCTTTTTTTACGCATGTACAGAAGTTGTTTGTTTACCCGTCGGTAATAGTGTCGTACTAATCGTATTTGCATTTAGGAATACATTGCCGAATGCTCGTCGTTTTGCTTAGAAATGTGGATAAGTCGAGAATAACATGTGAAAGGCATAATTTCAGCTGAATCGCATTATGCTGGACATTCCGTTACCAGGCTATATTTTTGTTTGATTTTTAAAACAGTTTAGGTGTTGTGTCGTAATGTGTCGTAGTTGTTTTAAGGTAGGAAGATGTAGTTAGTATTATCTGCATGATAGTAGCTTGTAATATTTTGAGAATTCTGAATATTATATTCTGAGCACGAAATGAGTTGTAGACTATAGTCCGTCTGCCTCTCCCGTGTTTCCATCACATTGTCGTGGAAGTGTTAAATTCAGTTGGCAGTATGAAGAAATTTTTCTCCCATCTTCATTGCTTACGTTTATCCAGATATTTATTGTTTCTCGTAGGTTCTTTGCTACGAAGTGATTTATTCCCAAAACACTCCGGAACATAAACGATGGCTGTCCGCAACGATAAACATCATGCGCTTTGATAAGCCATTCAAAAAGAGATAAAAATGGATTATACGTGTGGATTGTTTTATGACTCAAATTGACATTATTTTGTTAACTATGTTGATATCGTTGCTGTAGATCTTGTGTTGTCCAGGTTATTTGTGAGTGTTGTAAAGGTTATTCCTATAACCATGGGTTCGTGTTTGTGTAAGACTAAGGAAACTGAAGAAAACAATGAACCAGAGGTTAATTCAGGCACTATACAATCTATTTTTGGAGAAATGGAAGTGGAGTGGCCTTTCTACATATCAAGTATGGAAGATATACATGGAAGTTTCCCTTCTTCATCTATAATTGACCATCTAGTCTTGAAAACGTTGGCAGTTATTAGAACACTTGTGGAGAAGTAAGGGTCTCCGTATTAACCATTTAGTATGTGGTGGTGTTGTGTAAATACGTTTTAAGCCCCAAGAAAAATTTAATCGTGGATTCTCTGTTGCGTTTCATAGCGTTCTGCATGTTATTATAATGGATCATAAAATCTCAACACACTTAAAACCTGTTAGTAGAGGAGTGTGTTCTCACTTAAGTTGAAATTATATAGTTCTTATTTGTGAATTTCTATTTTCTCATCAAGTGAGCAGGAACCTCTACCCTCTTTGATGAAGTTACATGCCATTGCTGATAAGGAGGAGGGGTGGATACAAGTTGTAAATTCCATGGTAAACGTAATCCCGATGGGACACCCTCTTGGTCCTGCTGTCATTACTCTTCTTCTTGATGACTGCCCTCTACCTACCAAAGTAAGTTATCATTTAGTTGGTATATCTTCATGCTAATGGGGTGCAATGGACAGATATGAAAATGATATAAGAGAACGTTATTGCCCTTAGTCATTGATGATGTGATCGTTTTTAGCACCTTCAATAAGGGATTTATATCTGACATGCTGTTTAGTACTTCTTAGGTCAGTGGTTCTCAACCTTTTTTGCTCAATTCACCATAGTTTACAATATCATTCCCCCTACCCAATGTAAATTAATAATAATTTAATTATATAAATAAATAATGTGCACGTTTAAGAATTTATTCAAATCTGTACAATTCAATAAAGTTTATCGAGTGCCATAGAATAAATCAGAAAACTACAATTTTACATAACCTCTTGAACATTGCATTGAACCCCCAAAATTCTCCTGAGGAGGGCTTTACCCATTCGTTGAGAGCCCCAGTGTTAGATAAATTCAGCATTTTAGCGATAGTCATTCCTGACACTTATCTGTAGGTCCCTCTAGCTAGTCATCTCTCAATAACTCCTCATGCTGCAAAGGCTTAAAGCCATCCTATCCAGATAGAAGAGGAGCAATAGCACCTGGAAAAAAATACATGCTTAACACTCTTCAACATAGGTTGCATTAACTATGAGAACAGTTGCTGATATCCTTTTGAAAGGTCACAGTGGCAATTAAAAATTTTATTTTTGCTATGATTATGTACATATCTGAATTTTTTATGAAAGAAGAACTAATTACACTTTACATAGGTAACTAAAGCTAGTTCATACATACATGGAAGAGGAATTATACCAAGTCGTTTAAATAGTGGGTGACAGTGAGCATAGGCGGATTCAGGGGGGGGCACGTGCCCCCCCCCCCCCCCCCCCCCCCAAGACGCTAAAATAATGGACAAGATTTTTAATACGGTCCCGTTATAATTACGTTCGTTTTGTTTTGTGTATTACGGATCCTCATTCATTTTAGCCTTAAGCACAAGTCAAGAAGACAGATTTGCTGGTCATTGGTCATTCACTAGTCAGCGCTCGAAAAAAACATCGCCCAAGTGGGACGGAAGACATTGTGTCAAAAATGAACGTTAATGAAGTACTGGACATCTTCAGCAGGAAACATAATGGAAAACTGCCGTTATTATTTATGTAACTAATTAATATTTTCATATTAGTAATCTCTATATTAAAATAAAAAGTATATTTCGTACATTAATTGTTGTATGTTGTTTTTTAATCCCAAATATGAGAAGACCGTTTGCCCATCAGACCCATGTGCTGCCCCCCCCAAAGAAAAATCCTGGATCCGCCCCTGACAGTGCTCGTTAACAATCAAACACACAATTTTCTTTTGGATCACAAAAATCTTAAGAGCATGACATGATGATCCCCAGACTCTGTCTGCACCACTCTAGAATCAAAGTCTCCATAATATACTGCTAGTAGCACCTTAGGTGACACTGTAGCTCTGATAGACTTAATCAGGAAACAAAGAGAACTTAACTTTCTCATGAGCTTGTTCACCTGAGGCTCCCAAGAAATGTGTTTGTCTAAGTGGAGACCAAGAAATCTGATAGTATCAATTTGCTTCAGCACCTCGCTGTAATGTAGGAGTCTTAATCATTTTCAAGTTTGCATTTGGCTAAGTTTTTTAATTCAAGCCCATCTAAATTTCAGGTGAAAGGCTTCTCTAAAATAAGATCCTGTAAAATAAGATTCCTGTAAAATATCCTTGGTTTCACTTGGGTTGATTGTCAGCTTGAAGCTCCCAGCATGAAGCTAGAGGTTTATGGAGTTATAGAAAATGCGATGTAGAAAATGTTTTCAAAACAAGCTCATTTGGGTTCACCATCAGAGCATTTTCACGTGTCTGCTATTATCAAAATACTTTATCAAGTACGAGACCATATTTTTATATTCCTTTTTCAACTTTTTTAATGTTCTTTAAAAGGTTTAATGTTTACCAGTAAATTCAGGAAATCAGTGATATTTATTATTTCTGTTAAATTATTTTATATTAGTTGTACTTAAGTTTAATATGCTTCGATGGTTGAGGTCATTTTGCACTCACTGTCTGCCACTTGCTGATGGGGAAACAGAATTTGGGACTAAAACAGTAGAAACTCGATGATACAAAGCACGATAATACGAAACAAAACTGTCGGTCCCGACCAAAAGCCTATACTAAATACATGGCGCTGTTCGATAATACGAAGTTTCGAAAATACGAAATTTACGATGTTACGAACCTCGTAAGCGGTCCCCAGGAAAAAATGGAATTCGTTTTTATGAACCATGGCAAAAAACTGCGTCAGCAAAACTCTTTTTGCAGACACAGACACCTAGAAAATCAGCGTTGACAAATGTGATCAATCAAATATGTGAAATGCGTTAATGATAGTACATTCTTCTAAAGGTACGTTTTCATGGACGCATCTGGCGCGCACGGCGAGATGCGTCATTCTTCGCGTGAACTGTTCTCATGAAATCGAACCTACGCATATGAGGCACCCGCGTGCTATCTGTAGCAGAGAAACAATAATAAAACAAACGAAACGTGACGACCGTGAATATATCCCACAATTGTGGTGTTATTATTCTTCTTCTTACTCCATCCTAGAAAATCCTACCTTACTTCATCCTAGTGTCCTACGATTAAGTATAGTTCTTCGATTTTCTCTGGAAGTATATTCCTCACATCTGCACGCCAATTTGCTGTACAGGTTTTTGAAAAGACAATGGATGTAGTGGTACCATTGAATCACTTCCAAATGTAATGGAGGTTCAATGCAATATTAGGACTTGTCTTACTTAGAAGACGGTGTTACACGAGAAAAAGGTGGTGGGTACGACCAATTTTTGAGGAACGGAGACAGCAGGGAGGCTATCATCACCTCCTTCAAGAGCTGAGAATCTCTGACCACGAGTCAATTTTCATTAATTATTTCTGAATGTCCGTGGAAATGTTTGTCGATTTGCTGAGAATTTTTTGACCTTGGTGGATTGCTGGAGATAGCCTTGGGGGCTTGTCCTACCAGTATATAGTGATTATTATTAATAATTTAAAAAATGCCTAAAATATTTTTCATTGAAGCAACGGTGATAAGAACAATAGGTATGTAAAAGTTAAAACAGTGAAAACCTAAAAGAAAAAGATTAAAAAAATATTACCACAGGAGGGGATCGATCTAGGTACCTTGACGTTATCACGTCGCTTCACTTTTAGAAATTTCACAGCAATTAGATACCGCTACATGTTTTCTTGAGCAGGTTTTTAAATGCTTAGATTTCATGACTTTTTGAAAGACCAATTAATATATGTAATTACCTGTTAACAAATACATCAATATGAGAATAAATAAAAAGAAAACCTAAGTAATGACATGCAGCACAGATCAGCCCCAGGAACAGAGAAGAAATATCCTGACGAGAACAGAACAACTAGAAGAAATTCAAGAATGTATCTATTTAGGAAGCAAAATCACAAAATATGGTAAATGTAAAAGGGAAATAATAAGTGGGATTCAACAAGCCAAGATCGCCTTTAACTAAAAAGAAAACATCCTTATCAATAGAAGCATTAATTTAAAAAAAAGGAATAGATTCATGAAGGCATATGTGTGGATCGTGTTGTTTGTGGAATGTTGTTTGTGGAGTGTGTTTTTTGTAGAATAATTGAAGCAAGAAATTGTCGAGGAAGATCAAGACTGTCGTACATAGAGGAAATCATGAGTGGCATGGGTTACACCTCCTATCAAAAGATAAAAAGGAAATCAGAACGAAGATCTGAGTGGCGAGCTACTGCAGACCAACCTCAGGGTTGGCAACACAAGAAGAAGAAGAACTATAATAGTTATGGTGCACTTTTGGAAAAGCAAAGGCTTTATCTCATATATTTCTGTAGTCTCTCAAATTATACTCGTAGGTGTATTTCTCCCTAATTTCCGCGATGATGAATCCATCCACAGGGACTTCACGATGGCAGGCAGCCATGTTGACGAGTTTCACACGTCGAAAGTTGAGGAAATTTCAACTTGAGCGACGTGGTTCTACGCGAACTCACGCGAAGGATTCCGGGCTTCTGATTGGCTGAAGATCCCGTTTTCGCATCTCTTCGCCTGAAACACGTCCATGAAAATGTACCTTAACTGTTAGCAGCATTTCCATAATGTAAACAATTCCCTTTGGCTAAATCTCACGAGCGGCGCCACATGTTAAACTCGCTGCCCAAGGTCCATGAAGAACAGGTCATGACATGCACTTGTCCAATGTAATCTGCCATCTTGATTCTCCATCGTGGCAGTAATTCACATTTTGCGTGCAAATAAACGCTGAACATAGGTACAAAGAACCACGATTTACTTTCTTATTTAGCCATGTGGAGCTATGAAATTTTAGGCATACATAAACAATACAATGGTGATTGATGACATAGTTACGGACCGTGTCACTGCCGTGTGCTCGGATTGGTGGCAATCAGTGGCGGATACAGAAAAAACTCAAGGGGGGGGCGCAAGTTATCACGACAATTGTAGCTTTCAAACGGACTGCCTGGCAGCGACTCTGCTTCCCTTATATATGTAGCTCGGTTGTTTCGAGAACATTCGGTGCCAGAATGTTCGCTTCCAGACTTTTAAGGAGTGTGAACAAATACAAACAGTAGAATATTCACCACTTTTCTCGAACAAATGCCAGACAGAATAACGTATCGAGATCACTAGAATGGCTGCGACTTTTCTCGTAGGTTAGCTATCTATGCGCCAGACAGAAACGTATAAAATACGATGACGTGGACGCGTGCGAGTGCTACATATGAAAGTGCAACTACTCGATAACTCGACTCAGAGTCGACTGACGAAAGACACGAACGAATAGCGTGCGGGCCTACTGGCGGGGGTGGCGTGGGCGGCCCCGCAAGGTGGGGGCGCGCGCCCCCCATATGTATCCGCCACTGGTGGCAATTCAAATTCTTATACAGCTCAGGGACGTAAAAATGACGTGATAAAATAATGGGAAATAGGACAGGGATGCCTATTGTAGCCACTGTCATAAAAAAATAGTCCCGTCCCTAAAAGCTTAGGACAAGTGTACCAAGTGTTCTCTTTACATCATGATTAATTTCCACCGAGTCACGCCTGAACTCTCCGATTTGGTTATCCATATTGATTTTATTTGCTGCGAATCACATTTTATTGCGTCGCGACAATTTCAGGTCAAATGTTGGGCCAACTTGAGTTAATTCCACAAAGTTACGCCTCAAAACCTTAACCTTATTTTATTGTCATGTTACATACTTCATCATGTTGACAATTATACAAGACCACTTTGAGATAGAGAGAGAATATTTTCATAGTTTTACCACGAAGTCGTGCCATTATCGGAAAAATTAGTAGCAAGTCGGAGCAGGGAAAGAACTATTTAATGAAATATAAAATATTAGATCTGGAACATCTTGGCGATATCAAATTTTCTCTTTCACACTTCTTGGTGTGGATAAAAAGTTCCCGAAATCATAGAGTGACTCGATAATCACATTTCAACTACGAAGCCATTACATGAGATTGCATGTTTTAGCCATGGAGTCAGTATGATAGATTCCATGGTTTAAGCTTATTGAAGTCTGTAAATAAGGATGCCATTAGATGAAATGGTGTTCAACTTATCACCCAACACTCATGACGTGAAATGACTGCGAAAAGATTACGCATAGAAAGAAAAAAAATATCTTTTCGTACTTGAGTAATTTCGGAGAAGCTGAAGATTATTGAAAGGGCATCCAAGGAAGACCCAGTGGCTAATATAGCAGCAGGCTCTGGCGTTGGCATCTCCACAGTGCACGATATAATGAAAAACCCAACCAAGTTATTAGACTGTGCTTCAAAATTGGAAGAATTCATTGGTCAGCACGCAACTGCAAGCGTAGAGGAGGTAAGCATGATCTGTTCGGGCATCGAGGTGGTCGGTGACCTTGCCTAGTTTTGATGAAGTTATTGGTGGCGGCCGATACTTAGTGGAATTCCATTGTAGGAAAAGGATAAAATACTTTGTTCTATTCCACTGGAGAAATTTGATTTAATTCTAATCTGTAAATCAAATTTCTCCAGTGGAATAGTGTAAAGTATTTTATCCTTTTCCTTGCCTAGTTTTCTTCAAGAGAGGGCTGAGTAAGCAGGGAGATAAGGGACGCGGGAACTCCCAAAGGGCGACCATAAATCACTGCAGACCAGACATGTGATGAGTTGGCTATTGCTTGGGTTAGAGGGATTGGAAATGCAGGCGGTCGGAAAACCCAGGCGACTTCAGCCCATGTGTTTATTGCCCGTGCGTGCCTGTTGGCGTGGTCTCCTGTCCTCCCGCTGCGCCAGGCGTCCGCCTTGCACGCTGAACTTGCGAGAGAAGGGAAGCGTTATCCTTGGGAAAAAGGTCCGCGTAGTTGGCCTCAGGAAAACAGTGGTTTCTGCAATATAGAAGACCGTCGCACAGTGGGACCGATTGGTAAAAAAGCTGGCCAAAATTATTTACTCAGTTGATTTCAGGTTTAACTGCATTTTTTTGGGAGCAGGCGGCAACAAAGCGACCGGGGCAGTTTCGAAGAAACATGGATGGTAAAATGAAAACTGCAAAAATCTGCAAGATTTTTATTCTGAAAACTGTTATATAGACTTAACCCTATCACACAGTATAGATAACTCCGTGTCGGCAGATGTCGATGAAAACTATAATTTCAATTAAAACTTAAATTTGACGTAAAAGCAGCACTTTCTAAATAAAAATCTAAATACGTTAAAAGAAATGTTAAACAAAACGATACTAAACTCATTTTATACGTAAAGATCGAATCGCATCGAAAATTTTCAATGAAGATAAGAACATTCATGTTTTTGACGCAAAAGTTAGGGCAGCCAAAATCACCCTGACATGCTATACTTTGACAGGTCGTACACATTATCCTGACGTATTCTATGCTCCGTGTAGTATACTATCTTAAAGAGCACACAATCAATAATATTGATCACCTATTTTTGGCCACCTTACGCAAACTTCATTTTTTGACTTTTGGTCAGCTTTTTTGGATTTGGTCCCACTGTGCGTTGATCATCCACCCACTGAAGGATCGGCTCAAGGGTGGTGCGCACCCCTCCCCTTTTGCCCTTTCCACGGTTTGGAAGGTGGAGAGGGAAAAGAGTGTCTCTCTATCTCTTGCACGCAGCCAGGCAGAATGCTTTGACTAATAAGGACCAAATATGGTTTTAAAATGCTGTCAAGGACCACAAATGTTATAGGGGGGTAATAACTATTTATTTGTGATTTCTTCAAAAGGTTCTATGTTATGAAACTCGATGATACGAAGTGCAGATTTTTCGGTCCCGCTGACTTCATATTATCGAGTTTCTACTGTAGAAGGATCATCCCTCTTAATTTTGAGCTGAGCTAAGCAATGTTTAACTTAGGTGAATGAGCAGGAACCAGTGTTTCCATCGTGACAGGCCATATATTCCATCTCAAGTCCTTTGTGTAATTGCTTTTACCTTCTAAACATTTATTACATCTGTTCCCGTTTTATCTCTTTAATGCAGATTGATTTGGAGAGGAATTATTTCTGTACTAGTGAAGCACTAGATGCGTGTGATGGTAAAAAATCATTTAATCAGTCAATGATACTTCAAACATACAATCCAAGATGATCTTATTTAGTCTGTATATCATAAAAGTGAATGAAATTCATAACTTACTTCTATAAAGAACAATCTACAGACTAACAATTTCATTCATTAGAATTCTTGTCGTCAAATCTCTGAAAATAACCATGGTTGGTATTGCACGACAACTTACCTTTGAAATTACTCCCACTCTTTTAAAAAAAATAATATAAGTATACTTGACTGTTCCAGGCTTCACTTCATAGAAGTTACTAACATCAGTACTTATGATTAACACAGCTTAGTACTTTTCAACAATATTTTATTATTGCACGATGCATTTCGCCACTTTTCAGCATCGTCAGGTCAGGTACACAATATATAAAATACACAAGTTATATTATTATACATTGTGTACCTGTATCATAATAATATAATATACAGAAGTATGTATATCACAATATGTAATATACATACTTCTGTGTATGATATATTGTGTACCTGATCTGGTGATGCCATAAAGCAGTGTAACGCGTCGTCCAATAATGAAATATTGTAGAAAAGTACTAAGCTGTGTTAAACATGAGTACTGATAAAAATATAAGTATAATATTAATAATCCCTACAAATACTTTGTCTAGTGAAGCTTGAAGCTAGGAGACAATTTCTTGATTAAAAGTTGAATTCCTGGCAGGGAAGGCAACAACATTGTCAAGAAGATAGTTCTCAAACCCCAGAGTATCCCTCAAATTAATGTGGGGTTTAATGAACCACAACCGGTAAATAAATCCTTTGTTAGGGGTGGCGGAATAAAATTTTGCCCTCACTTATGAAATATCTTGGGCTGGTACTGCCCATTAACCAAGGGTACGTAGTTCCATTCCCAGTTGTGGTGGATTTTTTCTCTCGATATTTTCTACATAAATATTTTACTTGTATATTGAGCAGAGGTGATAAGATATAGATAGCAGAGGTGATCTTCATTAGGGAGAAAGTTGTACATGTTTCACATACGTCATTGTTTAATCAATGCCATTGCTATATCTTCAGTGTCAGTGTTTTCAACAGTCTCACTGCTTTTTACATTTATTCACCGAAAACTTTACCTTCATCTTTGTAAGTTATGTATATTTAGACCCAAAGTCAATAGCAATTTTGTGAGTAGTCAATACAGATTATTCAATGTTCCGCTTATGTGATTATTGGATGTTAAGGATACTTGTTTATAAAATGAGTATTGTTCAAACAAAGGAGAAAGAAAGGGATACTCTACACATAGAACAGAAGAAATGAGGCTGATTCTATGTGAATAAAGTTTGTCTGGTCCAGGAGTCAAGCCCAGACCTTCCTAATTTGCATCGGATGCTTAGACCACTAAGCCATCCAGCCAAAACAATTAATGTTGGAATCAGCAGGGTATATGTATAATGATAAATATCCCTTTCTTTCAAAATTTGCATAATTTAATGTAATATACATTCTGCGAATAAATTGTGTTGTTGATTTATTCCAAAATTTGAATGAAAACAAGGAGGAGTTAAGATGTTAGGCTTTTGAAACTTGTACTATGAGGAAGGAACATAGCAACCTCGGTGGAGACTCAGTGAAATGAATATGTAGAAGAATGGAGTGAAAATATTGGTTGGAGAAACTAAAATGAGTTTTTAAAAATTGTATGAGGTAGGCATTAGTATGTTGGATTAATATGGAAAATACATGAAGATTATCATAATATTTTAGGCCAATCATAATATTTTTAGACCAGACATGTCAGTCAAAAGGTTACATTTCTTAGATGAGTGATTTCTAAGCAATTAAGTACTTAGTTTTCTGAATTGGAAAGGGAAACCATCTCCATTATAATTTTTCCTGCCCAGCTCAGTGGCAGTGGGGTAAATTCTTCACCTTGAGGTCACAGGTTCAAGTCCTGCTTGGGTGGATTTTTCACCATTCAATGCATTGTTTTCTATGTAATATGACTAGAGTTAACTTCAAGAAAGGACTATGAAGTCCTAAATTTGCCAGAATAACAAAGTTATTATAATTCTCTATTGTTAACTACGTTATTGTCATATTATTCAGGTTTCTGGTTCTGCGATTAAATTATTTTATATTATGCGACAGTTTCGCCGTACTATGCTGCAGGCTTTGTCGGGCTTTTAAGAACAACAATGGTCTTTTTTCAAAAAGTAAATAAACAATTCCAGCAGTTGATGATTTTGAGATGTAAAAAACGAAGCCTGACAGCATAGTACGGCGAAACTGTCGCATAATATAAAATAATTTAATCGCAGAACCAGAAACCTGAATAATATAAACATGAGCTGCGAAAATCTTCAAAAAAAGTTCAAAAAAAGTACGTTATTGTCATCTCATCCATGTTGCTTGAATTTCAAAGGAGTCTCATGTACTCTTGTGCATGTCAAATGTCTATAACATGTGTTGTTTGAATTGGAGGCAGTGTCCAAGGATAGAATCTCAAAGTTGCATTAATGGTAGGTTTGGTTAATTGGTATCAATAGCATTGCTTCAGACAGAAGCTTTTTATTAAAAGAGATGTGTCAATCCTTGGTGAATGTAAAGATGATTATGACTGTGATAGATATGATGATAGAGATAAGGATAACAATGGTGATGATAAAGTAAATGATAGCAGTATAGATACAGATAAGCCAGGGTGACAGCTGAACCAGTAAATGATGGAATTCTTGATGATTTCTCTAAATTCATCATTCTGATCATATAGATCTGCTGGTTACTCATATTTTAATTGATATTATATGTTGTTTTTTTCCATGTTGATACCAATATCAGTGGGCAGAAAATAGTTGAATAAATCATTGAAGATAATGAGTTAGTTGTTGAAAGCATTGAGAACATGATGGAGTACCCAAGGAGAATTTGTAAATACATAATTCTCTAGCAAATAGGAAAATCTTAAATAATTATACTTTTTATTTCAGTTGTTCTCATATAGTAATTAATGCTTAAAGTTTATGAATGAGGAAACTTTAGTACCTCAAGTGCTCTTCTCATGAATGGCTTGAAAGGTTAAACACCATGATCCATGGAATAACTTGAACCCATGACTCAAGGTTAAAAGGTGAGAGCATTGCCTACCTAGGTCAGTGGTACTACATACATCGTTAAAGCAGTCAGTTGGAGGCTGTGTTAATTATCTGGTTAGCCAAGAGAATTGTGGTCAATGATGAATACCTTTGAGGTATAGTGTGAAAGATATGGGATAAAGATCAATTATAGGGAAAGAAAGGTAATGAGAGTTTCTTGGAGTAGGAGGGTGGGGCTGAATGTAAGAGTGAATGAGGTCATAAAATAGAGTAAGCAGAACATATCTTTAGTGTTTTGGAGGAGAAGTGGGTGTAGCTAATACGTACAGTTGGTGTACCCAAGGAGGATTTTTAAGGGGATGGGAATTCTTGAGGTGGGCTTTGAGCAAGAGTGCTGAAAAATGATTGAGAGCATGCTCTCAATCATTTTTCAGCACTCTTGATTACCATGCTCTATTCCAGAGCATGGTAATGAATGGGTCAGAATTGGGTAGGAAAAAAAAGAGGACAGATTGAGATAATTAGTAGACAGCTTTTGGGATGTAGGTGTAACAAAGAAAGGAGAGGAAGAGCTAGGCAGTGATAAAGGCGAATAAGGAAGTGCTAGACACAGTTATGGATGAACGTAAATTATTGGTGCAAATGTGTAGAAGGCTGCAAAAGTGGATTGTGAACCTAACAAGAGGTGAGTGCACATTAAAGTGGGTGGTAGAGAGAATTCTTGATTGGTGTGAAAGGGAATGAAAAAGGGTACACATTTGAACAACATTTGGAGGAGCAGAAGGAGTGAGAGTATAACTAGCATAATAAATTTAATAGGGAGAGCTCACTCTTTTTTTCCCCTGACATTTTCCTTTTTCTCTCTCAGAAAGCTCATGATAATTTTTGGAAATTTTACCTATTTATTTAAAAGTTTTTTTGTACTACTGTTTCACTTAGTACCTATGACATTTTTTTTAGATGGTCATAATAAAATTAGGAGGAGGCAGGGTTGAAATTAGGGTAGGTGGTTGGAAGAGGTAATGAGGGGCAATGAGATGCTGAAGGCCGTGATACAGTGGAGGATGTTGGGTTAGCAGGTAAGGTAAAGAAAAGGCTTTGTGAATGGGATGAAGAGAGGTAGGGCATACACTGAGATGAAGAAAGAAATTGGTTTGGAGATATGGCTCTACAGAAAGTGAAATGGTAGCGAGTATAAATATAGAGGATTTTTACTCACTACTATTGAAACTTACCTTTAACAATAGAGTACCATAATAATAATTATAAAATGCTGTTCAGATAAGAAATTAACGTGAGATAAAACAATTATTTTTTTATAAAACTAAGTTTAAACTAAAGAATTTTTTAAGGCACTTTGAGTGTTTTAAGGTGACTTGAGAAACCGATATATCAGCTTCTTGATCGTCTTATGATTTGATCCTGTAAAGGGAAAGTTAGCAAGGACTGTTCAGAAGCATATCACTCTTTCGGAAGAATACCAAATGATGACCATGCATCTTGAATTTCATGTTGCAGGTTCCATTCAAAAGTTCCATTTTCCCCTTAACCACCACTTGTTTGATTTTAACATTTAAATTGTGAGCCACTGCCAGAGAAAGACTAGCAGCTGTGCTTCCCTTCCCGATCAGAAGAGCCTGTAGTTGTATTCCTAACTTAACGCTCACTGATGAGCTTCCATGCTGAAGATCCCATTGTTAAAAGACTATCCATTCAGACAAGACTTGTTTTGTGAAACCTGACTTCTTAATATCGAGGGTGGCTTCAGTCTGCATAGCAGTTAATGAAGCCTCTACAACTCATGCTGTCTGCCTCTGAATTGTCTCACGTTTGAAATTGAATGAGAAACTTTTTTTACATTGGTGATTTAGTTTTCAATACAGGTGTCTATATTGGTGAAGCCACTAACTTTTGACAACTAATTCTTATGTTTTAATTTTAAATATTTTAATTAGTCTAAGATTGTTGAATTTGATTGAAATTTCAATGTTTTAACTTCAAATGCTCAATGTAAAGATTGCAAAATTTTTGAAAATCATGATGGAAGTCATGAATGATCGAAGGGTGCATTGAAGAAATATTTTTATTACTAAAGTGTTGTTTTTTTACTGTTTATAGTAAAAGGAGATATGTTGGCAAAAATTTATCACTTTGATGATCATAATTGTTCACTAGTAAAATACACCAAATTTAGAAATTACGTGATTGCATTCCCTGTATGCTACAATTAATTTTTTTTCATTTCTAGGATTCCATTCTCAAGCTTTCTGATATTTTCAACCTGTCCACTCAGAGTTCCTTGAAAGGAATGTCATTCCCAACCCAACAGAGAAATATTTGTGTTGTCCTAGGGTGCATTGCTGAAAAGCTAGCTGGACCGAGTAGTATCGCTATTCTTACAGAGGGTACATTGGATTATTTAATAGCTAATTTGGTAAGTTTTAGAATTTCTTTCTTCATTTTATCACATTCATGCTAATGAATTACATGCATTTCACTAATCACCTGTACATTTAATTTAATGATAAAATAGAAAAGGGAAAGCATCTGTTTTTCTAATTAACAGAATAATATATCAAACTTCCTATATCATCTTATTTTTATATTCAATTTATTTATTGTTTCTTTTTTGTTTATATGAGTGCTGAGGTATTTTCATAAGTCAGAATAACATGACATACTTTCTTTTTTCTATTGGCTGCCAGCAATAAATTCTTTCACATGAAACTTAGATAATAATTCAGCATTTTCATTACAGTAAGTCCTCAACTTGCACCGTTAATTCGTCCCAAAAATTTCCGCATAAGTAGAAATCTGCGTAAGTCGAAACAGAACAACTTACCTATATATTTTTGAACCATTAGCGGTGCCACTTTTTCTGCGATTGGCGGCAATCGGCGACGATTAGAGAAAACGCCATCTTTTGAGAGCCTGTTAAGTTAACATAATACAACAATTTCGAGAGCCGAGCCGAAATTTCAAGAAAGAGTTACACAAATTCAATCTTTATTTCACTGGATATTTAAATCTAAAAAAGTACAATTATGCAAAACTTGAATAAATTGAAAATTTGTTAAAACTATCATACTCCTGGGAATGCCTGTTCATAATTGGAAAAAGTTCTTAATAAATACATATATGCTCTTTAATTCGACTTTTATCAAGTACAATTGTTTAACTGTTGACTCATTAATCACATAAGCACGTGCTATTTCAACAAACTTTTCACCTTTGTCATGTATTTAATTAATTTACAGTTTTGTTTTTAAACTTATAGCCTGCCTTTTCTTTTTGCCACTCCTAGATATCTCACCACTTTTACATTTCTCAGCCATTATGAGGGTTCACATCCAAAACAAACACATAAGGCGAATTTAATGATTTTTATGAGAAAGCTTTTTCAAACTTGATAAACTACGATCCCAATGATCAAATCACAACAGAAACAGTTGCATCTGTCTGCTGCACAAACGTGTTCTTTTTTTTGCTGTGATGGACAACAGGCGTCATCTATGGAGTATATAATTAACTACATGTCGACTTACACGGGAAGGTCAAACTACTCCAAAAAAATATGTTGATGCCGTGTAAGGCTGGCGACAGGCTCACATTTTCTTCACATTCTCTTTCGCCACGACAGATATGTGGCGAACAGCTAGTAAAATGTCAAAGGTCAAAGTGCGAGGTGGCCCAGGGAAAGGAACTGGCCCCCTTACCCTAAATGTTTGAAATTCACATGCCTGAGGCTTAGTATGGGGTGAGCTCTACCCTCAACTATCCAAACCAACCTTCGGGTTGAATCACTGAGTGAGATAAGCCATGAAATTGATGAGTGAGGTATACAAGAAATAATTTATGTATGTATTTGGATCATGTTAGTCATCTTATACAGTTTAAATATGGTTTTATTTGCAACATTAAAAATGCGTGAACATTAGGGTAAAAAAATTGGAAATGTTCACAAATGCAGTGCAAAAAGTGAATACTTAATGTAAGTAAGTTTATTGCTTTCAATAAACAAACAAGTTATTGCATTAATTTTAATTACAAATGAAATAAGAAAGCTGGGTTGCCTAAAAGGTAAAACCTGTGCTGAGGCAACCTTCATGGATTTATATGCATTGCTAATGCTTCAATGTTGTACATACAAAAGTGAAGCAAGTTAACAATAACAAATAATGCCATTAACATCTGAAATAATACTAATATGAGTACAAATACAGAATAACAAGTAACTTTTCTACAAAGAAAAATTCTAGTAACATAAAAACAATTTTACAACATTTGGTAAAGGTGAGCTTTCGTCTCACACTTGTTTTCGAGATTTTCACCGACTTTAAACAGAGATATCGGAACCAATTTCACCTCACTTATTATGCAAGCTTTGCAAATTTGTTTAACACTTTCAACACAACAATTCATCAACTACTTTAGAAATGAGAAACTTTCAAACCTGAGAAGTGCGTTTTTTCCTCTCCGCCATCTTGTGAAAAAATGCCGTTTCCTCTTATCCACTGTACGTGGCGCAGCGATCGAGCAGTTGGTTCTCTAGCATATGCACACCTCTCCTACACAATTTCTTCCCTCCTTCCACTCAAACTCGCCCCGCAACAGCCATTTAATACAATGCAATTCCATTCATTCCACCACAGTAAACATTGCACATTTCACTTATAATGAAGGATTTACACTTCCTTTTCACTCACAATCACTCCACTGCACTAATAACATTTCACGTATCACTTTAAATGGAGGATTGCGAGTTCCCGCAGCGAGGACACGAGTGTCCATCCCTGGATAACATACACCCATGCCTTTCGAGGAATTCCAAGCCTGACTCCGCCGAAACGAATGTCTGGATCGCAGAAATTTGTGTGTGCGTACACGATTGGCAACTCATGGCGACCGTACACCACAAACGCAAGTCAGAAAATGATTAACGCCAACAAGCTTCTCAACTCTCGTTGGCGAATGAATACCGGTTGACTTTTCAACAATTACCTTCCAATTATTGAGTTAATTTCCCCCTTCCACACTACCCGAGAGAACTCCGTCAACAATACTATTTACTTAGCCTCTAACAAAAGCCCACTTATATTAACCTTGTCACCTGAGGGATTTTATACCAGAAACAATACGCAGAATTACATTTTAGCCTTCTACCAATGCCCACGAAAAAGCTTGTTGGTGGGGTGGGTTCAGGGCAAGTTGATGGAAGGGAAAAATGGTTAAAATTTTCGCCCCTGCGGAGCTCTACAATCAGCGAATTACTGTAAAGAATCTGGCATTGAAATGTGCTTATTCTAGTGCACCTGCACTTTGACCCCTTAGGCACGGCACATCAACCAGCCTGAAATGTATTTGTTTTCTCACCAAAACAACTATTTTGAAGGGACGAATTCAAAAGAAAAACCAATTTTCAAAAATAAGCGTAGGCCTACCGTAAGGTCACTCATTTTTACGATACATGCCCCTCCCCTCCCCCATAAAAGAAGGGGGGAACGGGAATTATATCTTTCTTAAAAGACAAAGGACCTTTACAAGAGGCCACATATCGATTTTGAACGCAATCCGATCACTGTAACTCGTAAAGAGAAAATTCCAAAAAAAGTCATGTTATTTACGATTTTTCGATAATTTGAACGTGATGAGCGACTCCCCCTCCTCTAAAAGAAGGAGATAAGGGGTGTTACATATTTTTTTAAGACAGAGGTTCTTTAGAAGAGGCCACATACCGATTTTGAACGTAATCCAATCACTATAACTCATTTTTAAAAATCCCTAAAAAAGTCATATTTTTTACGATTTTTCAAAACTTCGAACGAGATGTAAGACCGGAAGACATGGTCCGATTTCGAAAATTTTTCTTTCTTTGTGATCAGGGTGACGAGTACCAACCTTTCCGTGCAATTACAATTTGTTTTGGACACTTTCGTGTTTTTCTGCCCACCCTAGTATACATTAGTTCATTTTCCATTATGTAAAATCAGTCGGATTACCATTCTAAGGAAATACCTACCCAGTATTTTTATATATGTTACTACATTTTTTAAATATTTATTAGCTTTTTAAGCTTTTTATTGTAATTTGTATGGAAAATTAAACAATGTGAATTAGTATTGTATAATTGCAAACAAAACTCTTTTTCTTTTTCTCAAAAGACTTTTTCTTATGCTATGTGACATCACAGAAGCCAGGCTAGATTAAGGGTGAGTGAAGCTGGGTAGCTGCTCCCCCCCCCCCTTTTCCTTGTAAATCCTGGTAAAATTAGAAAAATAGTTATCATAAGGTATTCTATACGCCCCAGACCCCTGAAAAGTAGCAATACCACCACAGAAATGACCTTAATCCACCCTGACATAGGCAAAGGGTTTTATTTGAATCCTTTCCTTCCATCCTCATAGAAAGGAAGGCCTTTGTTGGACGACTGAGCATACTAAGCTTTACTCGAATCAACACCCTAGAGTGTCATAAGTTGGAATGTGCTGACACACCAGTAATCATATTTTTTCCCCTTTTATCTCAAAGAAACTGGACGTAGGGCTGGGGACTGGGCCTCTCTCCCAATAGGGGAAGGAGAGTCCTATCATATAATTTAAGCTTTTAATGATAATTTTGTAAGGAAAATTAATCCCTAAGAACAAACAATGGCTGTTCGAAATTAGTACCATAAACCCAAAATTCTCTCATCCTCCTTTTCACTCTTTGACTTATTGGACCAACCTCAAGTCTTGTGGCTCAATGTCATTGCAATTTGGCTACATGGGATGGCAGGGGTAAATGAAAGGGTCTTTTACATTCTCTATGGCACTCTCACAAAGAATATCCCACTCTCTTCCTTTGGAAATATTTTCGTCAAGAAGGGCTGAGAGTCACTACTTTAACATGGAGCCATCATAAAATTAGTCCTTGCATTATATGTAATAGCTCAGTTGAGCATTCAAACCTACAACCTATTGGGTACCGGTTTACATCAGGCTTTCGGTCAGGCAGATATGGTGTAGTCGTGACGACATAATGGATGAGTAGCAGCCGGTGTGATTTTTGATGAATGTTTTTCGATGTCATGTTATTTGATGATATTTGTTGTTAATTCAGTGTAATGGTGAATATTTTGTAAGCTCAGAAGTTAGTTGAGGATAGAGGACAATGAGTAATGCACTTAGGGCTCGTGGACTTGGTTTCTCCTAGCAGAATGGTGTGCATTTGAACTTCCAAGAGATTATTTCAGGAAATTTTCACTTATAATGTTCATAATGAGTGAATTGTAAATAACTGAAACCTCAGATATGGAGGACGCAGATACTGTGGGCTTTACTTAAGTAGATTTTTTTGTATTGATCAAGAGGCCACGGAAGAATTTTTTTTTCCTTCTGGGGAAGATATTTAGAGATACAGTCAACTCTTGATTATCCATGCTAATGGATGCACGACGAGGCACGGATATTCGAAAAACACGGATAACCGAAAAACATGGAAAATGTGGTCATGATATCGACATTTCACTTCGTAGGATGTAAACTATTTCACAAAACAGACTACAGCAGTTACCGCAAGACAACTAATAAAAAACTAAATATGTATTACTATTATTTCGAAATATATCATAAACATTATAAATTTATAGCTTCTAATGCTCGAAACACTACATAATGAGTACTTACTTAGCTTGACGACGTAGATAATAAAAAACTGACATCTTGCTTATTTTCAGTAACTGTATGACATTGAAGTGATTATATAATACTAAACATTGTTATATTGTAAGCCTCTGAAAAATATATGTGATATAATATATAGATTCAGCATTAGTAGGATTAAAAATATTTTGCATTACAATTGACTGCAGGTGTTACGCCAAGAAAACAAGTGAATTACGAAATACTATTTTTTAGGTTTGTTTATTTCAAATATCATGCACACTTCATCAGCTTACTTTTATTCTTATCAATATCCCGAATTGTTTGTAATCCCACATCATATTCTTTTGTCAGTTTAAGCGGAGTCTTTCCTTTTTCATTTCTTGTAATAAATTGTAGTTTTTTAGCGATGTAAAGGACAATTTTCTTCCGTTTTTTTGCCATTTGCATCAGCTTTGTCAGAACGCGGCACTACAGCAACAAATGAAACTTTGAAGTTATTGAGATTTCCACAGGAATGAACTGGCACAATCGTATCCGAGTAAAAATAAATGACTGGTCAACGGCGAATTATGACCAGGGAGCACTGATACTATTTCGTATTTATTAATTCAGGCTGAAAAGTAAGTACATACGGAACAATAAGTAGTTATTTTTAAGTATAATATAAGTAGTTTATTTTTGCAAAATTTATTTTGTAGTTTAGTAACAAATTTCTACTGTCGACCTCAGGGTGGAAACCAAGAATCATCATTTCCATTTTCTTCTTCGTTTTCATCAGTCTGAGAGCCATTGTGGACTTCAATTGCACCCCCATGAAAAAGAGAACGCAAGTTCCAATCTCTAGTTCTGTCAGTGTAGAGGCTGATGGAGATGGTGACAAAGCGGATGTGTTGAATCCTGCAAAAGTAAATGGGCAATAAAAAATTCAGAAAACTAATCAAACAAAAGCATTTTCATTCAACGATTTTCTGAAAATATTTTACCTGCTGCTGGCTGCTCTTCCTCCAAATCTGCTGACTTCCACGAGTCACTGGAATCGCTCGCAGAACAAGGTTCAAAATTCTGATCGTCATCTGTGTCATCAAAATCTTCATCTGACATGTCTAGCAAATCTGCAACGTCTTTGTCGCAAAGAGTTTCTTTCTCCCGAAAAGGATATCTCCGTTTTGACATTTTACTGTATGGTGAGGGCGTGAAGGCTTCAAGCAAACCGAGAACTAGTGCTGCATACACGAAAGAAGTAACACAACCGGCAGAGACTGCAACGTCGATCACAATGCTGGGCCTCTACCCTCGAAAACTCATTCCCTCTTACTAACCCTTCCTTGAGCCCTGATGTATGTCACATTTTATCACCAGTGGGTCCCCATCCCCCAGTGGGATCTCTGTATATTGATGACTTTTGCTGACCACTACAAAGATTTTTCCTCGTAAGCATCAGGTCCGGCTGCATGAAAAACGCACTCTAACCAAAAAAATAAGGAACAAAAAATCTCTCTCTATCTCCTTGAGTAGATTTGTGTTGATCTACTTCATTATCTTGTATGTATTTTGTGTATGGAGTAATAATAAACTTACTTACTTACTTATCTTCTTACTGCTGGGACTCATTTTCTCCTTGTGCTTACGGTTGGCTTCTGCTTTGCGCCTCTTCTTTTTGTATTCCAGGCCTCATAAGAGTCCCTTTATCTCTTAGTGCTCTGAGGCTTTCCACTCCTTTGACTTGGTGGGGTTCCGCTTTGTTTTCACTTGAGGAGTGAGTGGGCAGTGCGCCTTACAGCCCGAACTGCTTCAATTCTCAGATGGACGGTTTTTTATCGTGATGAGAGGAGGTCCAACAGCATTTTCCTATAAAATGCTAATTTTTACAATATTAAAATCACAATTAGAGAAAATGTAAATCATGGATTGTGAACATACACGAAATGCGAGGTTTTAAAAATTTAAATACCACGAATTTAAATGCCACAGGGCCGAAGCACGCATCTCAGCATGCGACCAAAAACTCGTCGACCACTTGAAGGGCTAAAAATAACTACCGACATGTACCCTGAAAATATAACCTACTTTGTAACATATCGCAGTAACTTTGTCTCTCTCAAGCGATGGCAAAAAAAAATGACCGACGTGGCGTGGAAGTATCAATGCTGCCACCCTATGCCGAGTCGGTCATAATGACCGAAAGCTATAAACTATTGTTTATTTCAGTTATAAACATCCAATATGACATTAAAATACAAAATTGTGGCATAAACAAAGATAATACGCAAAAAAAACATTTTGGCACAGGGGGTGAAATTGGCGAAAAAACAAAATAGAAACAAAATATGATGATGCACTATGACTTACTTGATAAGAACTCAACCGGTTTAGAATTAAAAAGTTTACTATAAATAGTAACATTGTTCACGTCAATTATCTTGAGCTCCCCACCTCCTCCATATCAACAATTGTCAAACTTCTTCAAACCCCCTCCCCCCCTATTTTGTTGACATAATTAATGGACGTCACCTAATAAGTTAATGGCTTCTACAGCATAAAAGGCTTTATCTATGGCTAGTGTATCAATTTTGAATGTATGCAGTGTATTATTGTATTGAATGTATGTATTGTACTATTGTTGAGGAGATATGTGGTGGAAGACTTCATGTTATTAAAATGAAATTGCTCTTTTCCATGAAAAAGTTTACTATCACAACTTGTTTCAGCTCACTTACCCATCATGAGGTGACTAAAAACTATCCATTATTTTGTCTTTTATATACAGTGGGGAAGTTAACGAGGGAGAGAAATTGGAGCTCAGAGGTAATGGGGTTGGGGAAGGGATAAGCCAGTAGAAGTGAAGTGCTGCAGACCCTACGGTGAAAGTGATTTAGGTTGTGTGATGAATTACCCTCTCCCTCTTCACTCCCCCACTGTATATAAAGAACAAAATAAAGGGTAGTTTTTACATAGGTCATTACAATAGTCTATCTACAATGTAATCATCAAGCTTTTACTTAGGGTACCTCTCATCCATTCCCTTTTTTCAGTTAACACTTCTGTGGCTGGAGCAATTCCCCTAATTTCTTTGCTGCCAAACTCAATTTCCCTATTCTACCTGGAAACACAAATTACTCCAGTTCTCTTATTCAATACCCCTTGCTTAAATGTCCTGCCTCTTGAGATTATTATCACATTTATTTTTTTATTGTAAAGCAGTTCAGTGGTAATCCATTTCTAAGTTGTCTCATTTAGTGAGTATTTATTTTTATTCCCTTTTCTTACTTCCTGGTATCTTCTTTTTGTTGTGTAGCATCATAAATTTGTATCTTCCGTTTTCTTTTATGCTTTATTCATGAGTGTGGTATATTAACTTTAGCATTTGTCTCCTCATCATCATGCTCACACTTATTTACCTGCTTACTTTAACTCATCAAACATTTTTTTCCCTTTCAGAAAGAAGATGTCAATCCATCTGTCATTCTGTTTTCTTTAATTGCCTTGGAAAAATTTGCTCAGACTAGTGAGTATATTTCTTTGCTCAAAATCATCGGTTAACAGAGTCATATATATTTCTTGTGCTTTAAAGTGAACTTTTTTTTTGCTTCTTTTAGGTGAAAATAAAATGACAATCAAGAAAAGGCTAAAAGCGGAGGAGGTGAATCCATTATTAAAGCTTGAAGAAATGGTTAATTCTGAAGACTTAGTCAAAAGGCAGGTTGGCTTCTGTGCTCAGTGGTGCTTAGATAACCTTTGTAAGTAATGCATTTCTTTTTGTGTCCATGATGTATGTAAATACATTGTATTAATTTCTATATATCACGCTCCTGGTTCAAATATTCTGCATTATTTTGGGCATTCTCTGGTCTTGAATGAATTCTTCCTTGTGGGGTTTGTTTTTTCTACTTAAAAAATACTTTTTCAAGACAGTTTCTCTAGCATGTTGTCAGTTTTTGCTCTTCTTTGATGCATGCTGTAAACTTTTTGCGTTTATTACAACTTTGAGAGTGATGATTTTTTGACTCTCTGGATACTTGGTGTATCATGGTGTTTTCATAAGAAATATTTTCTCTCTCCCAGTACTGTCTTTAAAAAAATGTCAATTGTATTTATTTTATGAGTTTCTTCCTTCCATTTTAGTGAGAAAAGGTGAAAGTGATGACGCTATGCTAAAAACCGGAAATACATTTTTCAGAGGCTTTGGAAAGAATTTCTCATGTGGTATTATCCTCTAAAAATATTTCAGTTCTTAAATTCCTGTTCATTAATTCAAAACTTGGAGGTCATTGTTGTGGTTGCACATTATTGTAATGGAAAAGTGGTGATTGCTACCAATTTTTCATGAAGTTGTTAAGTTCTCCTCTGGGTTGGTGTTTTCAAGGCCGCTATAATCCCCTAGACCAGTGTTCCGCAAACTTTTTGTGCTCAAAGTACACCTACCAAGTCAAGAAAATTTAGAGGTACACCAAAGAAAAAACAATATTTATTTTATATTTGTTTATTATTAAAATCAATGTAACATGAAAAGATTTTTAATGAGAAATGTGAGCCTGCTTAACTGAGCACAGGCGATCAAAATTTGGAGCAATCTTTGATAAGGCTGCTCTCATCTCTTCGTCGTTAGTCCTCAGGTGTTCTCTTTTTTTTATTTAATCGTGATGAGAGTTGAAAACCCCAATTCACACAAGTAGGTCACGGCAAATGGTAAGAGAATTGCAATAGCACGCTTTGAAAGCAGTGGATACTCATTTTTTATATGCAGCCAAAAATGTGCTAACTCTGTTTCGGAAAATTTTAGTTTTAATGTCCGATCAGTTTTTAGCTCTCTTCCTACTCGTTTATCGGTAAGTGTCCAAGGGAAATGCTATCTGAAAATGGATTTCGTACCCAGTCCATTGGTTGCAGGTCACACTTAGGAAAATAAGAGTTCATTTTTTCTGTTAATAGATCCAAGTGTTTCACTAGCACTGCCTGCAATTTTTTTCTGAATTGGCAGCAATGACATTTGGGAACATTTCATTACCACCATTGGTAGCGTGGCTGATCCATAACACCAACTTAGCACGAAAGCTTTCAATCTTGTCTGATGACGTTAAAACATTAAAATTCCTGCCTTGCATATTTTGTTGAGATCATTTAAATGAGCAAATATGTCCTCCAGATATGCAAGTTTTACTACCCATTTTTCTTTTTTAAACAGAGAAGCATAATCTGACCCCTGGGCCTCTAAAAAGATCTGGGTCTCATTTTTTAGCTCGTAAATCCAATAAAGCACTTTTCTGCAAGAAAGCCATCGTACTTCTGTATGAAACAGAAGTGACTGATGATCTGCTCCCATTTCCTGACACACTGCATTAAACAGACGAGAGTTCAGCGGTCGTGACTTGATTTCATTGACAATTTTGACGACATCTTGTAGGACAGACAACAATTCATCAGGCAGAGACTTCATAATCAGTGCTTCCCTGTGTAAAAAGCAATGTAAAAATTTGATATTAGGGTTTTTTTCAGAAGCCCTGGTTATAAATCCCTTAATTTTTCCCATCATAGCTGCTGCTCCATCTGTGCGAATACTAATGCAGTTGTGCTATTATGCTCACTGAAGTACTGGCCTGTTACTTTGAATATTTCTTCTCCAGTGGTATAACCAGGTAGTGGCAGACAAAATAAAAAGTCCTCTTTTATTTCATATCCGTCAGTGTACCTCACATTTGCGATGAGATGTGCGTGACCACTGATATCAGTAGACTCGTCAACTTGTAGCACAAAAATTCCACTAAGCCTTAATTTTTCAATTAACGTTGATTCAATGTTGCTAGAAATATCATTAATGCGACGTGAGATTGTATCTGCTGATGCAGATATTTTTTTGATTTCCTTAGCGGCTTCTTGGCTAATCATAATCTTGACAACTTCTTTGCAGACAGGTAAAATTAAAGTTTCAGCGAGAGAGTGAGGCTTCTTGAATTTAATTGCATATTAGCGATCGCCTGCTTTTTGCGCTTTGTCTGATGTTTTGAAAGATGAACTCATGAGCGATCCCTGTTTCTTAGACTGGTCTTTCAAACGTTGAAAAAAGGCCTCATCTTTTTGAGCCACCGATGGGTGTTAGTAGTTAAATGTCGTCAAAGTTTACTGGGCACCATTGAATTATCACCCAAAGTTTCTCCACAAACAAAACATTTTGGGATTGAGCATGATTCGTCTCCGCAATAAATAAAGCCATAACTTACATAGATCTCATCATATTTTCGATTAACAAGGTGAGAATTTTTCTTCGTTGACTCTGCTTCTTCTTGGGAATCATTAGTTTCACTTGAAAAACTTATGGTACGTTTAACGAATTTATCCATTATAAACACGTATTATGGGTTAATTATTTGTAATTTTAAAAAGTCAATTACGTTCGTGACGACACAAACACAAACTAGCAGCTAGTTACTGGTGAATAGCGAATTGTTTTTGTTTACAAAAGGGTGCGACAATGACAACTGCGCAGCGTCACAATGTCTCTTAAAGTAGCAACTGACCTAGCAGTTACAGCTTTTGTTTCTTGCAGAATACTGAAGAATGACTTAACTATATCTTCTTCCAGCAAAGCAGTTTCTCGTGGGACTCCCTGAAAATATTACTTTGGCATTATTAAAGGACTTATTTTGAATGGATTAAGCGTAACAGAATTCAAAGAGAAATGGTACAAAAATATGATGAACTGAAAAGAAACATATACCCACCAACAGTCACAAATATTATGAATCTGTCACAGTCTTGTTTGGCACGTCTCCTAAAATCGGACTGTACCAGACGACACCAAAGACACATCTTCACCACCTCAGCACCTTAATTCCACCGGAAACGCCAGAAACCATGGAACCGAGAAAAAAATGACTGGTGTAAAACATTGACACGTGCATGCGCACGGCGATAGTTTGTGCGATAGGTGAAGCTCTCCCCTTTCCTCGCGCAACGAGGTGTTTCGCTCGCATAACTCTCAGCTACTATGCGTAGGTCTGTATTATCTTCACAAAAATTGACATTTTTCCATGGCACACCATCTAATAACCACGGTACACCAGTTTGCCGCAGCACACACTTTGCGGAACACTGCCTAGACCATTTGTTGGGAAAGGACCAGATCCTACTATTACTAGTTTCGTCTGCTGACATAACTCGAAGTAATTTCTCTCTGTCATTTCCATTTCACATATATCGACTGTGTGCCACCGGTGACACCAAGTCATTTAAAAAGTATTTCTCTCTAAAAAATGAGATTATCTTTGATGGTGGCAACCACAATGGAAACACTGGTTCCCAATCAGTCACCAAAGTTAAGCATCGTTGGGCTCTGCTCGACTTCAGAGGGGTGATCCTCCGATTTTTCCGAGTGCTGTAGCCCTTATCTGCACATGGCAGACAGTATGTGCAAAATGACCTTAGCCATCGAAGCACGTTAAACAAAAATACTACTACTATCTTTGATAGTGGCACCATCTGAGAAATTCATCTTAAACCTAAACCATTGTACCATCATTCTCACTCTAGTTTATCTATGACTCGAGCATTACCTATTTCTCATTATGATGAAAGAAGTTTTGGCATGGGCTCTATGATTAATTCTGCATCGGTCATTAGTTAATGAAGAATTAAGGAAGTTTGACCAAAAAAATCACTTCACCTAGAATTTGGCCTCATTTTAAAGAAAAAACTCATATTTCCTATGATATTAAAATATCAACCCCTTGCCAAACTAATTTTTGAGCAATTTGCCTAAAAATATAAGCCGTTTTACATGGGATAGATTATGGCTGTGTACTCCAGAGGGAGAATATTAAAAAAATTAGGAACTTCTAGCACCTAGATTTCGTCAACAAACTAACGGTGTATAGTTGGCATGTTTTCTCAACTATTTATAAAAATTAATCTATTACTCACCGAAATAATTTTTACAGAATCGTAAAAATACCAGCTGTTTTGAAGGATTTTCAGCCGTAAAAATGAGTGTAGTTAGAGACTTTTGTACCTTTATTCATTTAATTACTGAGAATTTTGGTCCTATATAACTATATCTTTGCGCCATTAATACTACAATATTTATTTCATACTTCTCACAGATGCTGAAATTAAAAAATAAAATTTGAATATGTTCTCCAATATGACTGGGGAACTATCTCGCTCAAACCACCTTAAGTGAAACTTTTTACTCAATCTCAATGTTAGTAATGGTAAACTTTTCTGTTTGTCACTTAATATCCCAACTATGGCTGCTCAAATGATTTTTCAAAACCCCATTTGCTTCTCACATTAGATCTTTTTATACTTCGTTACCTTGGTTTTTCAATCACTATCAGTTATCAGTTTTTAAAGCTAAACTTTTTGAAAAAATCATTGGAGTCAATACTTTTTTTCTTTATAATATTTATGCGAAGAGGTGTTAGTTGAATTTAGTCTATTGCTACTTGCCATTTGAAAGCATGTACTCTCAAATAGAAAAATACTTTAGAAGATGGATTTTCAATCACCCCCTTTGTTAATCTAACAGTAAGTCAAGTATGGGCAACCTTCTTAGGTGATTGAGTGGGATTGGGTGACCCATATTTGGTCTGTGGGTCAAGTTATGTAATAAAGCATATGATAATGATAGTGTCTAAGACAATATGGAAACAGCCAGCAGGCTACTTGAAAATATCAAGGGCCAGATCCAGATTGTGGGGTGCAGGTTGCCCATACTAAGTAAATGAAGAGAGCATAAGGCTGAGGTGACAATACCTCCTCCATTAAGTTTAGCTTTAATAATAGGTAATTTACTGATTAAAAAGTCTGTACTCTGTCCATTTTTCACATGTTCAGTTATCAACTTCACTCACAAACGAGCATTTACAAGTAGGGGCCACCCTCTCCTTGCCCCAAAAATACATGGTCCCCATGTATTGGTCCCCCCTTCCTAGGATTAGACCATTATTGGATTATAAGTAATAACGTTTTATGATAATGAGCAATTTTAATGAATTCCAACACTGGAATTCTAGGTTACCAATGTTATTTATCTTCTGATACATGTAGAAACTTGGGCATAAATGCTTGTTTATTCTATAAAGAGGTGTCTAGCACCAATCCAGTGGTGATTGAGATCAATCAGTTAATAAATGAGTGAAGTTAGGTATACCAAAATGTGTAAATAATTAAGATATGCAAAGAAGTTAGTATTTAAGGAAACAATTCTACAGAAATGTTAGCTTTTTGAGTTCTGTGCTCTGCAAGGTGCAAATAAAATTTGTTATCGACAGTGCATGCATTTCTGTCCTTCAGTTGGTCAGTAAGAGAAATCTCGTGTTGTCAAGTGGTCCCAATAACCTCAGCTGGCCATTAGTCTTAGCTTCTTATCTGAAGAAACTAATTTTTGTTACTATCTAGTAACCTCTATTTTTTAGTGAATCAGTTTGTTTAAAAAAATAATATTTAATCACCCACAGTTTTTTGTATTTTTTATCAATTTTTGAAATTAATTTTGCAAATTGATGAAATATATGAGAATTTACTTTATCTTTTCGTTATTAATGACCCTTTGTTTTTCATGCAGGCATTGTATCGTTAGGTGGAAATCAGGGTAAAAAATTGGGTTGCTAAGGAAATCATAGAGTAAAATTTTTGGTTAGTGTTTCACTTTAATAATGTTAATAATTGTTATTTTTTTACCCATTTTACTTACAGTTCTTGTTGAAGGTCGAAAGTTTTCTTATGAGTGTGTAGACTTGACTGGAATCAATGTGATGCTTAACACTAAGGATGTTACTGAGTACCTGAAAATATCTCCTAATGGTCTTGAGGTAAGAATTGTAGCTGTATTAAATGTGTAGATTGTGGATAAACTCATATAATTGGGTGGCTTAAATTTCTTAAATTTAATGAGAAATTCTGATTTTCCTCGCTATAGTGTTTGTAGCAAGACAGCATAAAAATAATTTTACTTTAAAATCTAAAGCTTCCACCTGAATTAACAGCTTTTTTGGGCTTAATTCATTAATAATAACTTTTGAGGGTAACATGACTCTTTCCTGGAAATGATTTTAAAATATGTAATAGAGAATACAGAAGAGAATACAATTAATGAATAGAAGAACTACATAACTAGAGTGTTGAGAAGGTGTGGGATGAATGAGAAGTTCGGTACTGTTGGAGAGAGCTGAATAAAAATTTATTTTCATTTTGGTGAGGAACATTGTGATAAGTCAAATGAATTAAGAGTGCTGATAGGTCTATGTGTAATTTTGGATAAGTGAGGATGTGTTTGACTGCTGTTAGAATTTTGAATAGTGGGAAGGCATGAATAGAAAATTAAACCAAACCCATATGTGACTTATTTAGCAAAATGTTTAAGTATGGATGTGAGTTGCTTATTTCTCATGGCTAATTTAATCCAAGTCTAAAAGTAGTTACTGCAGATGTTTGAAAGAAAGTGATAATTCCCCAGAAAAGTGATTTCCAAAACATTTCTTAAAATGGTGAGTAAGGAAAACTTATGAGAATCACAGAAGTACATTGAGAGTTCATTCGTGAATGGTAGGGTCCGAATGAAAGGCAGTCTGCTCAGCATGCATTCCTCTGTGAGGCAGCTGTAGAATGACATTAACTTTAGTAAGGCAGCTAATTTTTTTTTTTTGCTCTGGAAGAATTTGGAATTAGACAGGAATAAGGGCATCAACCTGGTGTTTATGTGTGAAATTGACCCTCTCAGGTGAGATGTAGTGGAAGGCTTCCATGTTATTAAAATGAATTGGTACTTTTCTATGAAAAAACTTTACTTTCATGAGGTGTTTCAGCTTCCGTAGCCATCATCAGGTTATTATTTACAGTTACTGGTTTACAGTCACCTAATGATAATAGAATATAATATAAATATTCACTAAATGAACAATTGCCCTTTTACAAACACATTAATGCAAAGAATTTCAAAACAAGAAAAAAAATCAATGAATAATATGTCGAGTGAAGAATTTTGTCTTTGCAGGAATACATCAGTTAACTCTAAATTATTAAACAGAATTTAACTTAGAAGAGAAGGAATATCAATAGTGTTGTTCGGTAAATTATGAAAGAAAGTTATAATCAAGGATAGGAAGCCTAAAATGAAGAGAAAGTAGATTGAGAAGGTCTTTTACAGAACTACATGAATATGGATATGGACCACACAGATAATGATAAAAAATTACTGTAGAGAATCTATTTTGAACCTTTTAAGTGTCAAAGAATGTGATGAAAAAAAAGGAGTCCCAACAGGAGAAATACTCTCAACGATAGGCCTGGCTAGACTAATGAAAAGGGAACTTAATGTAAAGATATTTGTAAATTCTGTAGTGCTCTTAAAAATAAAACCAAGGACTTTCAAAATCTTGCTAGAGCATGCAGCTATATGGGAAAAAATGAAAGCTGGGAATCAAGCAACACCTAGGTCACGGGTGATAGAAACACGATCAAGAATGGAGTCCTTTATATAATAATCGTATGACACAAAACTACTTTTTTATTGAAAGCTAATAACTTTAGACTTAATAACATTAAGAGGCAAGGTTATCATTACTCCATTGTGGACTAAAATCAGACAATTTTGTAAAAGAATACAGTCAGAACTGTTTGTAATAGATATAAAGAGTTTCAGATCATTTGCATATAATAGGAGGTTAATGACTACCAGTGGCAAGAAAGATGTCATTAATAAATAAAATAAATGTAAGACTTACTAAGATTAAATGCATAGTAACAGTAAATGTTTTTCCTGGAAAAGTGCCATTTCATTTTAATAACCTGGAGTTTTTCATGCTATCCTATTTTGGGAATGGCAATAATATTTAAGTTAATTTTTTATATATTAGTTTGAAGGCAGTGGTGATTTTCTCTGTATTCCAATATTTTATGAAAGTAGTCTTCACCAATGCCTAATGCAAAACCTCTCTTTTAGCTTTGGTTCTTAGAGATTTGAACCTTGTGCATTTGGTATACAGCTTGGACTTTATTTTACAATGTTTGTTGGGCACATCACCTATAACTTAGGTGCTAATTGTCTCTGTATCAAATGGTGTTCATTGGACTTTGATTTGAGTACAGGGTAATAATCAGAACAAATATGGATGTTGTATATTTTTATGGCCGTTTTACACGAGGCACTTTATTGCACAATCTGATGTATGCATGGATGTGCATTAAAAATTACATCGTGTGAAGTGGTGAATTGCTAGAATGCATGCGCAAATGCTTATATGACATGGGAAAATAGCCCCTGCTCTAATTCTGTACATCGATTTGCACAGTCAGGTGCCTTGTGAAAAACGGCTTTTAAAATGTTTCTGACTAATCTTTGTTTCTCATAAATAAATATAAACATGCTTTTTTAAGCTTTCTGGTGAATGATGTCAAACCCTTGGACCAGTAATTTACTTGTACTGTCTCTTTTGGAGAACTTAAAACTTGATATCTGCTCACACACTTGTTCTTTTCTTTACAGGCAAGGTGTGATGCATACACTTTTGAAAGTGTAAGGTGTACTTTCCAAGTGGATGGTGGAGTGTGGTACTACGAGACAAGAATAATCACTCCTGGTGTCATGCAAATAGGCTGGGCTACAATTGACAGCACATTTCTTAATCTTGTAATTATTTTTTTTATATTTTGGGTTTTGATTCATTCCAATAGCATTGGGGGAGGCAAAAGAGCTGTTAAAACAGTAATTGATTGATGAATGTTAATATTTTATTTTTTCCCTTTGATTCATAGCCAAATAAATACTCATTAAGCTATCTTTCATGACAAAAGTCAATTTTTAAGAGTCATACATCACTGCAGAAGAAACTCATTCAGTTTTGGTACAACATGTGTGTGCATAGTGACTAATGAAAGCCCCAAATCCTATTGCCTCTTCCAATTTTATTGTCTGATATTGCTCGTTGGTCTGTTGCCTTTGCCTTCTTAAGAAAAACCTTGGGAGTGGTATGAACAATCATGGAAGTCTCTACTTCAAAACCTCTTCTTGCATCATAATAGAATTTTTAGAATTTGAGTGTCTTTTAGTTGGGTAACACTTCTTACCTAATGAACTATAGCATTGATTTTGGGGAAGGGAAAGTTTCAGTGACCCATGGTGCTGAACTGACCAGAGCAATGATTATTGCTCCATGTCATCCTCCCTTAGATAGGTACTCAACATAAAATTATGCATGTAGCATCCTTACCTCTATGAAATGAATAAAGGTGTTGTGACTAACGCCAAAGGGGTAGCCTTTTATGTGGTGGTGTCTCATTAAAAATTTTAGAAATGGTAGTGGGAAACTACCTAAGTTATTGTTCTCACATATATAAGGAAGGAAAATGAAAAAAGGAATGAATCCCAGAGACTACTGAACTCAGTTCATTAGAGCAAGTGTTATGTCTGAGAGGGGAATATAAGGTCTCCACAGTTATCATCTCACCAAATATTTGCATGACAGCAGATAGATGGACAAAGCAAAACTCGGTAGAGAACAAAAGCTAGAAAAATAGCAATGCGGAATGTTATGATGATTTTGAGACCTAGGGAGATGGTAAATGTAAAACAGAAGGGAAAAGGGGATACATACCTGGGTTTGTGGGAGGCAAGATGGAAAACAGCTGTAATTGAAGTGATAACTTTAAGAGTCATTTATAGAGGAAAAGATGTCAATGTGGACTAGCTGTTGCATTGAATGACCAAATTGGGGAAAGAGAAGTACATATAGATTATGTGAGGAATAGTTTACAAGTGGTTTATAAGAGAGAAGTGGACTCAACAAACTTCTGTGTTGCTTCAGGTAATCTTGCTCCCGACTAACCAAAGGAGGGAAGATGTAGTTGGCATGTATGTACAAATGGCTCCAAGAAATAACTGAAGGAGTTTTGGGAAAGAAGAACTTGATGGGGGATAGGAGCAAAAGAGGATGCTAGTAGCAAGAGGAAAGAGGGATGAAAAAGGAGTTGGAGAGTATGTGATTGGAAGAAGTTGTGACTATAGCGGGAAGGTAGTTAGTGGTCAGAAGGTAATTGCAGTCAGTTTTGGAAATAAATAAATGAATGTAAAGTGATGAACATTTTGTTTAGATTTTTTTACCAATCAGTCAACAAAACGTTTGGAGTACAACCTACTAGGGGATACACAAATGTGTGGGATTCATGGCGAAAAAACATCTGCCTGGGCTGATTTTGAACTTTTATCCAACACATTCTTAAGGCCGCCACACACCGAATACTATGCTAAGCACGCTACCAGCTTCGCCATGTGTCTTAAGATCCCGTTATGCGATTTCCCGCTGTCCATTCACACCAAATGCGAACCGATGCGAACTTCCCTAACGCTATATCGCAAGGGATTGCTCGGCCGGCAATTTCCTCTTCGCTTAGCTTTCATGGCGCATGCGCAGTATCTATTGCAGTTAATGAGCGCTTTCGTCCCTCCAACTCAAATACATTTTTAACCTACTTATTACTGAGCAATTTCAACTAAATTACGTACATTAGTTCTGCACACTATGTGCATTGTATAAAATCATTCATCATTGCAATGATGTCAATATTAATGGAATAGTCAAGTGTCAAACCTGAGAAGTGCGTTTTACGCTGTCCGCCATCTTGCTACATAGCACGGCATGGTTAGGTGTTGGTGTGTGCGTGCACATAGCGGACGTCCGTTGCGAGAACAGTTCTCTCGCTTAGCATAGTATTCGGTGTGTGGCGGCTTTTACCTGGTGCTATAACCAGTGAGGCTACCTGCAGTGTCTTCTTCTTCTGTGTATTTCACAGAGTCTTTAAATGAACCAGGCATCCTTGCGAGATTTTCATTGAAATTTGGGGGTTTATGGAGGATATGGGCTTGAATCACAGTCCAGGCGAATGATTTTATTCCGTGTGAATTTTACTCATTTCTGTGTTTTCTAGCTGGTGAGTCTTGCTCAAGTTTGATTACTTGGTTTAACTTAAATGGTAAACACCCATGTTCGATCCTATTTCTGCAGGTGAAACTGCATGTGACTGTGTTTAGGTGACAGCAGCTTCGCCTCTGTTATGGGATGCGTCTTCAGGTTAAAGTGACTGAAGACGCCTTTTCAACTTGAAGATGCCTCCTGTAAAAGAGGAGAAACTGTCATCACCTGAACACACATGCAGTTGGAGCTGAAGAAATGGGATCCAACATATCAAGCCACTGTGGAAGCCTTCGCTCCAGCTAACGCCTGTTTGTTTAAATATGGCTTTAATATACTGGACTGTGGCACCACACATGTGAACTTGGGCACTTTTTGGTATCATATTTATGGTACATCTTTTTAACACCTCATTCCTTTTAAGCCTCTGTGAAATTCATTGCAGAAGTTAGGGGATCTAGGTTTGAATCCCAGTCCAGGCAAGTGGTTACTTTTTCATTTTTAATTTTACTCATACTTTGTTAAGACTCTAACTTAGGCATAGGTACACATGGAAGAGGCCATGAGGGTTGTGTTTGTACTAGCTCAGGTTCAAATCTCTGCAGTGTTGGAGATGTTTCTCTGGAATGCCGATCCCTACTTGAGTGCCATGTGGAGAGCATTTCAAAGAGTAGTACTCCATCCATCCAATTGAATGTTTAACTGTGGACCCCTTGGCACCTTCAGTCATGAGTAGGCTATTGCCAAAACCCAGGTTTTTCTCCGCTCTTCCTTCATTCCCTGGTCAACCCCTCCCTTACCAACCTACCCACTTACCTCCATAGTGCAAATGACCTCAGTTGTCTGTTGCCTGCCCTAAATAACCAGCCAACAATCCTTTCCATCAATTACACTACATGTGTCCTCTTTTACATCCATATCCAAAATATCTGTAATCTAGTCTCATCCACTTTCCCAAGTGTCCAGTTTTCTCCACCATACAGTGCTATGCCCCATGATAGGGTCATCACCCCCCTATCCTTCACATTCTTATTCAAGGCTCCTGCTGTCAGTTCTCACAGATTATTGAAAGCCTCCTTTGCTAATTCAATTCTTCTCCAGGTATCCCAGCTAATACACCCATTTCCCTTTTACACACAACCCAAGAAGCTATATTGTTTTACCTATTCCAGTTAAGCACTCACAATTTTAACATTTTCCCCACCTTCTTCTTTCTGGAAAATCTCTTTACTTAAGTTCTTGTATGAAAAATCCTTATTTCATGAGTCGCATGTTGTATGTGCTGATTGATAATCTATGTGCTAAATAATGTGCTAAAATAATATGCTAAATGAATAAAATCTTATAAATTATTATTGCGCCGAAACACTGGTCCGCCATGTTTTGTAGGCTCTGACGTCATCTCCCATAGTCGACCATTTGTTGATTTGGAGATAGTGTGACTGTGTAGTCTTAGCGTGCGGACGAAACTTTTGCTATTAATTAGCAAATATCAAAATAACTTCGAAAAGGCAAATACTATTTCACTCTCAACGCACAGATAGGCTATTTCGCTTCTGCTAATATGGGAGATGACGTCACACTACGAAGAACCAATGGTTGGGCGTTTAGACCTAGGCAATTTCGATGCTAAAACAATGCATATTAAAAGCTATTTATTAAATTAATTAGTTGGAATTATACCTTGGTATTTCGTACGTGGCATTTCGAAACCAAACACTACTTGCTATAATAAATTTCATCAAAATACCTCACTTACGCAAATACTCTATTGTTGAGGGAAGGATGAGGGGTAAGGAAGGGAGAACAAAAATAGGCTTTCTAGATGAGATGAAGGGAGGTAGAAAGTAGACTGAGTTGAATATGTAGATGGTATTTATGAGTTAGTGATCTCCATACTAGAATAGATTTACAGGATTACTTTTCTGTTGTTGAAATACAGACAGTTCCTGCAAACCATTTGTCGGGGCAGTACACAAACTCCCTTTTCCAAAAGATTTATACCTTCTATTTACTGCTTGCTCATTGTGGAAAGGGAAGAAAATGTTATCATCAGTGTTGAAAGCAGGTTTTATTTATTTGGATGAAGTTTGGTATGTCATATGCTAACAAATGAAATGTAAATTACCTTACTAAAGTGTGAGGAAGTAATAATATTTTGATGCTGCTGTCATTCATGCAAGCTTCTAACACTCTTAATTGTCTCTAATGTCGGGGCGATTTTGTGGTAGCTCCAATCAAGTTCTTAGGGGAGCATTGAAGCATTAAGTAGTAATTTTAATTATTGCCTTTCATTTTAACAGGAAGGCTATGGCATTGGTGATGACAAGTTTTCATTGGCCTACGATGGATGTAGACAGCTGGTGTGGCACAATGCTCACACAGAACCAGTCACTTTGCAGTGCTGGAGTTCTGGAGATATCCTTGGATCCCTTCTTGACTTAAATAAATTAGAAATAATATTTTATTTAAATGGTACACCGCTGAGTCCCTGTACTCTAGTTTTCAAGACAGCAAGGTAAAACTGAGTGGTGTGGAGGGAGATGAGGTAAATTGAAATAGTAAGGATTGGTAACCCAAATTCTTCACTCACTCTTTTTCAGGTCTGGTTTTTTTGCTGCAGCTAGTTTCATGTCTTTCCAGCAGTGTGAATTCAATTTTGGAAACAAACCATTCAAATTTCCCCCAAAAGATAGACTGTTCCAGTGTTTTAATGACCATGCCACTCTCGAAGAAGAAGATAAAATTGTGCTTCCTAGGTATGGATATAAAAATCTGGAGTAATTTTTTGTGTACATCTTGTCGTAAGTACTCATTGCAAGTTTCTTGTTTTATTTAGGCACATACATTTGGAGCAGCTCAGGAAATTGAGCGTGCGTGAAGATTCATGCACTTTATGTTTTGATCAGAAAGCTTCCGTGAGATTACTTCCATGTGGGCACAGGTGATGTTTTTGTACAAAATTGCTTTATTTTAGCATACTTATTGAATGAAATGTATCTGCTTTTACCCTCATGGACCATATATTAAATGGTTTCTTTTATGCTTCTCATTTGACTGTTATTAATGGTAGTTGCCTAATAATAAACCTTTTTATTTCAGAGGTTTCTGCTCATCCTGCACTAATCAACTCGCTGAATGCCCAATGTGTCGTTCATCAATCAAAGAAGTAGTTTTATTTGATAATACGTGACACACATTCATACATTATGTGTGTAAATGCCATATAAGTATTATTATTTTTGGTGCAGAGTATAATTTAATATTAAATGTTACATGGACTATGAAGTGATTGGTTTCATTTTTTTTTGAAGTTATGAATGTTATCTGGCTTTTCTTTTTCATAACCGTTGTATACCTGTGAAGCACAAAAATGAGAAGCATGAGTGATGTGTATTTCAGAGATTGGAATTAGATAGGGCTCTTACATATTAGAGTGATTTCTTGCCAGTATTATAAAATATGAATGAATCTTTTATTGAATTAAACTCAAGAAAAACGTCATTACTTGAATATATGGAATGCAAGTCAAGTGAAAAATACTTCCACTCGCAATTGCTCACTCAAGTTAAGGGATTTCTCTTCCTTCCATTGGAACTCATTTTACACTGCATACTCTATAGTGCAATGTGCTAGTAAAAGTTGGTGCTTCATAATAGTGTTGTTTTTTTTCCATGACAAGTATTTTTCATTTGCATATGTTTTACTATTCCATGGGTTGCCAGTGGAGTAATCCAGTTCTGCAGTTAATTATTACTGTGATGTATATATTTTGTACAGTGCAATTATTTGTGTGGTTTTAGCATTTTTAGCTGTGGAGAGCTTATGGAACGTTTCTTTGTCCATTAACAATAGCTTCGCAAAAGAGTTTCAAAGGTGTTGCGAAAGAAAACCTGACTTGAGATTTTTTGGGTAAAGTTATCTCAGGTAAGAGCTTAAATAACATTCTTATTACTTTTGTCTTGTTCACATGTCAATCCACTATCATGTTATCATAACCTTATAACACTCAAGATTTAAAGAAATGAGTTGCTGATTAATATTATCTATCAAATGCTCTGTAATCCTGTGAAAATAAATATCTGTATTTTTTATTTAAAAGGTATGCGATTTTCATTACCTCGTCTGTGATAATTATTAATATTTTAAGTTCAAAATCACTTATTTGAAGAGGTATTCATGTGTTAGTAGCGGATTAGTAGTACATTTAAACTGAACTCTCGTGAAATGCTCATATTGCGTTTTTAAGAGAGCGCTTAAAATGGATATACGTCGCTCTGAGTAAAATCATTTGTTGCTATGTTATTAATAAATGCGCGAATATAATGAAAAAATATTAAAACTGGACGCCAGCATATTCATTGTATTTCTATTACAATACTTTTGTGTTTAGTAAATTACCAAAATTACTTGTTTAATATGGTATTCTCCAATGGTGAAAGAGAAATCTTACTTTTGGTTCGAGGTTAGCCAATCACGTGCATACTACTGCTTTAACTGTTTGTTTCAACATGGCGGGTGAGTATATCGTGTGTAGTTCAGTTGTGTTGTGATTTCAAGTTCGTTTCATCTCGTCATGGAAGAAATTTGTATTTCAGACATATTGGTGCTCGAAGAAGAAGATATAGCGAATTCAGATGTTGGTGAGTTGTTTTATATTCTACTTTGTGGGCGTAGATCTAGTTTCTAACAAGTTATTTGTACCGATAGTGGCATGTTATTAATTCATGGCGTCTTGCGAACTGAACATTTAATGGTCCTTTTATTAGTTCCTAATGCTTGGTTACCATTTTGAGTTAGACTGTGATTTGTCGATATTTATTAATGTGGCTTTCACACTTTTTAAGGACTTCAAACTTGTAATGGGATGGTACTTTGCCTCGAGTAGTTTCTCATTTATTAGATGCCCAAGACGGTTGTTTGACTTTATTCTCCAATGGTTGTTCGCAAGCATTTTGTTATTCGTTCCGTATTATGAATTATATCATTTGTTTTTAAAACTTGTCACTAAATGAACACTAGCTACCCCTGGGTCACTAATGTCAATGCCCCCATAGTCGCTTTTCGTAATGATTTGACGAGTTCTTCTTGGAATCAAGGGTAACATTGCAAGCATTAGATTCAAAAAGACTTAATTTCACTTGGTACTGGTTTTATTTATATGCAGCGCGTTTTGTTATGTCTAGAAATAATAATTTTTTAAAATTTATTGTATGTTATGACTTGGGATTCTGTCTAATGGATACGAAATTTTAGTGACGAACCACCCATAATTAAGCAGGAAGTCATGAATCATAATTAAAATTATTGCTGTTTTTATTCTCAGTAGTTGTATGGACGCTGGGCGTATCAAATATATTTCGTTGCTTTATTTGGTGGCAACAATGGTCGATAAGTGTTTCACATTGCATTATAGTTTTAGTGTTGAAATGCGTGATTTTATACACTCGAAGTAGTTACATTTTGTTCATGCTGTATCTCGTTTATAGCGGCCCAATTGTCACGCCTGCCGATGAGTTAAGCACTCGACCCTGTTACAATGGTAAACCTAAGTAAACATCCTACCGAATGATGTTTGTAAGTATTTGATGTAAGAGTGCATTTATCATGTCAGATAATAAGCGTGGCATTTTGGCTTGAAATAGAATTTCATACCTGCAGCGTAGGTGTTCACATAATTTCATATTCCGTTTATTCCTTTTCAAAGTATAGTGTTTTCCAATTATTTACATACATCTGACAAGGAAGCGTATATATTGTCGCTGGTTTACTAATACCTATTTTAGGCACTGTACGAAGTTCACAAGTTTCATGTTTGTTATATTGCCGACTCACTTAAGGCGTTAGCGTAGATTCAGAGCTAATCTGTGCTTGGTTGTTGTTGTACTTCGTCAATTTTTTTCGTGGCTGTTAGTGATTAGTCTGTTGTAGTTAATTAATGGCTGGCTGCTGTCAAGTCTCGTTGATCCGCTGCTTGTACTTTTATTCTCATACACACAGTATTTTACATTCTCCTGTGAGTCACGTTCACGGCGTGTGGCAGGGGATACCTCATTGGACTGCATGCGACAGGCTATGTAGAAGTAATTAAGTCTTCCACGATTATTCATTTTCCTCTGTAAGCGTCTGTTGTCGGGTTCCTGATGCTAACCGCCAATAGAGTCCACGATGTGTCTAGGCGAAGTATCGTCACTCCGGGTGGGCTTGCCCACGTTCTACTACTGCATGGTCATGTTTTCGTTCTCCAACTACACTTGGGGAGAAAGGGTGAAGGTTTTTTTTTCGGAATAACCAACCTAACGATTACCCTCCTTCAAGAGTCCTCGGGAGAGCCCAGTATCTAATCCAGTCCACCATGGAGCTGGAAGTGAAATATTTTGCCTAGCAAGTTAGCAATACGGTTAATTCAATCAACTGTATTTACGGAGGCGATTTACTGGAACTTCCTATCGAATTTTATGAATTTATTATCATAGAACGCGAGAAGAATTTATTTTGCTTAAGCAGAGAGGCTATAGAATTTTGTTGACGAAGTTAGGCGTCTTTGAGCTTTCCTTTGACGGCTAATGATAAGGTTTGAAGTGCAACTTAGTCGCTGCCGCGATCCTAGTCTGTTGTATTGGGAAGCACGCGTTCGGTAACGATGGAAGGTGACGATTGTCGCTCGAAGCAATCGTGGACTAGGCACAATTTTACTCGCTGTATTCCATCGTAGTACGTTTATGAGGGTGTGTAGATCTTCCCCTCCCTACAGCCGCAGTCCAAGAGTCTCCCTCCCTCATTCCCATTCCTCCCCCCAATTTCCCATACTTTCTTCCTCCTTCCCAAGCCGTAGAGGCTTCCAAAAAGATGGCCGAACTAGGGGCCTATGCTCTCCTCCCCTCCGTGCTCTACCCCGAATGCGACGTTGCCATGCGAAGGTTTTAAGATGTGTAGTGTTGAAACTCAAAACAATATTTTTTTTTTTTTCACTTTTCTCCCTCCATCAATGTTTTATAAATTGGGCAGGTCTTCCATTATTGGCATTCCTTTTGCTAGACGCGCTCGGAACTGAATCCCGAATTGCGAGTTGTTTCCGTCGCCCAAATAATAGCACCAAATTTATGTAATCAGGTTCTTGTTCATTGAGACATTTCCTGTTTGCTGACCGATCATGTGAAATGTTTGTAAGTGTAGAGGTCAACTTTTACCGTAATTGGAAAATTACTTGACCTTATATTGTAAAAGCAAATCCTCTGCATTCTTTTAAGTTAACATTTTTCCGATGTTTGGTCCTCCGTAGTTTGGACTATATGCTTGAATTCCTTAAAATAGGCATTAGTTCATGTGGCATAAGATGGATATTCTGGTAATAGGATGGAAAAACTGGCCTATGTCGTGTGTTGTGCCTATGAAGACAAATTTAGCCCTTCGGTCCGTCGTGATTCGCTCTAACATTTGTAAACGATCTCCTTATTTTAATGACGGAAACGGCTGCCTATTTCAATCTTCATTATATCTTAATGACTGACATTGAATTTCAAGTTCATGTTTTTCCGTGATGCGTTGAGTTCATTATTTGGAAGTGTTTGCATTTTTGTTATTAGTGAATCAATTATTATTGCGTCCGGTCCGATTGCATCAGGTTTGTGGAGGATTGCATCTTTTGCTGACGGTCCACATTTTCCTCAGATCCTCAGTAATTAGTATTCCAGTATTTTTGTGCTTATATCTATAATAGAATATACATTCACCTCCTTTTTTTATTGTTACCTGGTGAAGAGATAAATGTGCCTTGGTTATCGACACCTAATTTCATTCAATGATCATTTCTATTTTTCAGAAATTGGTTCTTTTTATTACAGTGGCTCAAAACTTGTGTTATTTGCTGTGCGAGATTGCTTTCTCGTGAGTAGATGACCGAAAGTAGGTGTTTCTATCTAACTTAGAGTTTATAGGCAATTTCTGGTTTCATGAGGCTTTTCTGTGCATCACACAAATTGAGCTAAACTGCGGGACTTAAATCGAAGATCGGCATTTACAAATTCGTAGTATCCTCTAATCTAAGTTTAGGGTGCGTATACGGGCTGAATGTTCACGAAAGAAGAATATATTACGAAAGTTTTGGAGGTTGCGTGTGCTAATTGATTGCGCAAGTGCAAACATTCATTCTAATTAAGCATATAAAGCAGGCATGCGAGACATGGTTGTAGAGCTGGTCAGCGTTTTTGTAAGCAAAAGCTTATCGAAGCAATTAATCCAACGAGACTAATTGCCGACCAACCTATTTATCCGATATTAGTGGAAGCTATTGCCATCCCATTTTTGACTTATTGGCAACAAATATACCGCAAAAAGTAATTAAGGTAAACACTGTTGAGGACATTAGTGACCATTGAGTAGTTACCGCAAAGTTCTCTTTGAATATAATTAAAATTTTTAAACAAAGAAGAAAGTTATATATATTTAAAAAAGCCGATTTCAATGCGTTCGAGAGTCATCTAAAACCTTCTCTTCCCGACTTCCAAGAATCAAGCGTAAAGTTACACACGGAGGGTAGTTGAAAAGATTTTCTTTCGATCGTACATTCGGGGATCAGAAAATATATTCCAAGTAAAGTAAAAAAATAGGGCAGCGAACCAAGATGGTATAATGCAGAAGTGAGAAAATCGTTAAGACGTCAGAGAGTATGCCACGCCAAGATGGAAAAACTTCGTAGAGATTTGTCCACTGGTGATCAAAATTTAAAAATTGAAAAAGACAAACTGTCTAAAGCCACTACAAAGGAAGCATTTCGGAATGCACTGATGGAATTTAAAAGAAAAACATTAGTAGAACAGTTACAGGATAACCCTAAAGCATTTTGGTCGTACGTAAGGGAAGTTCAAGACAATAGATCAACAGTTATACAGTCTACGAAACGAAAAGGGCGAATTATTAACAAGCAGTTCGGACGAAGCTAACTTATTAAATTCCTACTTTCAAAGTGCGTTCATCAAGTCATCACAGATTACATCCGTAATGATCACTTCCAGCAAAAGATGCCGCCTATCGATATTTGCACTCACGGAATAGTAAACTTACTAAAATCTTTAAATCCAAATAAATCCCCATGTCCTGAAGAAATTCCTGCCCGCGTGTATAGAGAATTAGCTTGTGAAATAGCACCCTACTTGCAGAATATATTTAGTAAATCCATCAACGAACACAAAGTACCAATGGACTGGAAAATTGCAAATGTCACTCCGATATTCAAAAGCGGTGATAAGGAACAGCCATCGAATTACAGACCAATATCTCTTACATCTATCTCTTGCCAAGTCCTTGAACATATAATTGTAAGTTCATTTATGAGACACCTCGATATGCAGAACTTGTTGACAAAAACGTAACACGGATTCAGAAAGGGAAAATCTTGCGCCACTCAATTAGCACTTTTTGCCCACGATATTTTAGTCTCGGGTGAACATAACGTTCCAGTTGATGCAATTTTTCTTGACTTTAAAAAGGCATTTTATAAAGTTTCCCACTGTAAACTACTCATGAAATTAAAACCCTACGGTTTAGATGACGACGTAATATCCTGGATAAGAGAATTCTTAAGCAATCGCGTGCAAAGGGTTGTATAAGATGGTGCTATCTCTAATGAAGTAAAAGACACGTCGGGTGTCCCACAGGGAAGTGTCATAGGCCCACTTCTGTTCCTCTTGTACATAAACGACATCGGTGAAAAAGTTGTCAGTAAGCTTAGATTATTTGCAGACGATGCAGTGGTGTGTAGAGAAATTCGTATCCTTAATGGTAAGCAATCGCTTACTAAGGACCTCGAGGAAATACAGGAGTGGTGCGATGCGTGGCAGCTTGAATCAAACCTGAAAAAATGCGTTGTTATGATTTTTTGGAAACTGAAAAACGCTCCTTGTAACAGCTATTGCTTAAACAACAGCAAATTAGAGACTGTATCGGTTAAATCGGTTAAATACCTCGGAGTTAAACTGACTAATGATCTCTCGTGGAGTAAACATATTCGAGAGATTACCGGTCAAACTAATCGTAAATTGGGATTTGTTAAAAGAGTACTTGGAAAGTGCGACGATAAAGTTAGGGAAATCAGCTACTTCTCCCTCGTTAGACCCCACTTAGAATATGCCGCCAGTATTTGGGATCCTTATGAGATAGGCTTGGAAACTGAGTTAGAACGCGTGCAGCGAAGATCGGCAAGATATGTTAAAGGCCGTTATGATAATCTCGTTAGTGTTACTGACCTTTTGCAGCAACTGGGATGGGAAACACTTTCAGACCGTCGATTAAAATTTTGACTCAATCTATTATGTAAGTTCCAAACCGGTCTATTCTCTGACGACGTTGATAATATTTTACGAAATCCGACAGACTACGGTAGATCAGATCATGAGAGTAAAATTAGGGAACTAGACTGCAGAACGGATAGATTTAAGATGTCATTTTTCCCACGAACGATAAGGGACCTTAATAGGTGCCATGAGACTTTTATCTAGGTTTGTCGTTAGGTGTAGCTCTTAGTAGTAGTAGTACTCCTAATACTTTAATCCTTATCTGTTACCTAGTAAATACTAACAGCACGCCTAGCATGTTTTCTACATGGGTCTTGAGTCCCTGTCCATCTGTGTAGTTGTAGAATGCATGTATATTGACGGTCACTCTCCATTTTGATGACATCTGTAGTGTAGTGTTGCATGCTTGTGAGGCTTCGCCTCGTGACAAGCATTAGCGATATATGCTAATGCATAATTAGTCGTAGTTACACTAACTTTAACTAACCATGAGAATAAAATTCGGGAACTAGACTGCAGAAAGGGCAGATTTAAAATGTAATTTTTCCCACGAACGATAAGGGACCATAACAGCTGCCAATGAGACTTATCTAGGTTTGTCGATAGGTAGTGTAGCTCTTAGTAGTAGGACCCCTGCCACACACCCCTGAGGTGGCTTGCAGGGTATTTTGTAGATGTAGTACTCCCTAATACTTGAATCCTTATCTGTTACCTAGTACTAACAGCACGCCGTTCATATTTTCTACATAAGTCTCCAGTCTCTGTCCATTTGTGTAGTTGCAAAATACACATATATATATATATATATATGAAACTTCCAGGAAAATCACTCGGGTGATAAATATACAGTATGCCAAGAGGGTGGCCGATAAAAAATATACACACGGAAAAAAGAACACTTACACATAAAAATTTTCGATATTTCGGTGAAGTCTAGCTCCACCTTTCTCAAGGTTTAAGGTAGGAATGAAGAAAAGGAGAGAGATTGAGGTATGGGAGGGGAAAGAGGGGGAGACGAAGGTGTAAGAGGGGAAGGAGGGGAAAGAGGGAGAGAGGAAGGTGTAGGAGGGGAAGGAGGGGAAAGACGAAGAGCGGGGAGAGGGCGTGGAGGAAGCAGGGAGAGATGAGATGAGGGGGAGGGAGAAACTAGTGTGATTTATTGAGTCCGGGGGGCGAGAAAGCCTGGTGGATTAAAATACAAGAAGATTCAAGATCTTTGAGCTGAAGGGGAGAGGAAGAAGGGGGAAGGGAAGCAAGTAGACCGACTTTAAAAGTGTTATTGAAAGTGGAGTTGTGGGAGGAGACGTGAATGGCGACAGGGAGAGAAACAGAGAGGGAGGGGCAATCGTTACAAGACGAGCGGTGCCCATTCATTCTAATATTGAGAGGAGTGGTGGATAAGCCAATATAGAAAGAAGGGCAGTATTGGCAGAGGAGGATGTAGACAATGTTAGGCGTGGTGCAGGAGGGTGAGAGGACAGAAGGGAGGGGAAAAGCGAGGAACTTGTCCGGCAAGGGCTGGGTGATGAGGATGGGGCAAGTTTTACATCGCGGGCGGTTGCAAGGGGTGGGAAGGGATTTGGTGGGTTTGAGTGATTTGGACAGGGGTTTGGTAATATTGAAAATGGCGGATAGATTGGGGGGGCGTCTGAAGCTGAGAGAGGGACATTGGGGGAATATTTTAGAAGTGGTTAGGTTGTCCGACAGGATAGGGTAGAGGTTTTTAATAATACGCCTAATAGAGTCCACACCTGGGAAGTAGGTGGTACAGAGGGAGATATTGTTTTGGGAAATGCTATTAGTAGGAGGCAGTTTGGGGGAGTGTGGTTTTTTGAGGATTTTTTTATTGAGAAGTTGCTCTGGATAGCCTCTGCGAAGAAGAGATTGATGGAGGTTAGTAAGGAATTTATCAAGGGAGTCAGGGTTGTTGCAAATTCGGTGGCCACGAATAGAAAGGGAGTAGGGGAGGGAACGTTTAGTATGGGAGGGGTGGCAGCTGTTATAATGGAGGTATTGTTGTTGGTTGGTGGGCTTGATATGCACGGAAGTGCTAAATTTGCGGTCAGAGAGGGAGACGTTTACGTCCAGAAAGACGACGTTAGAGGCAGAGATGTTAGAAGTAAAGGAGAGGGGAGAGGAGGCGTTGAGGGAGGAAATAAAAGAGTTGAGAGAATGAATACCATGTGGCCATAAAAGGAAGATGTCGTCAATGTAACGAAGCCAGAGAAGAGGTTTTAGTGAGCATGAAGATAGAAAAGATTGTTCAAAAAGTCCAAGGAAAAGGTTGGCGTAGGAAGGACTGAAGCGACTACCCATAGCGCATCCTTTAATTTGAAGAAAGAATTTGTTATTGAAAGAGAAAGCGTTGTGGGTTAGGATGAAATTGGAAAGATCAAGAAGGAACTCAGAGCTGGGAATATGAGGAGCAGGGCGTTTAGTGATGAAATGGCGGATGGCAGAAAGTCCTTCAGAATGAGGAATGTTGGTATATAGGGAAGTGACATCAATAGTGGCCATTAAGATATCACAGTTAGAGGGGAGTGGAGTAGAATGGAGGCGTTCAAGAAAATGATAAGTGTCTTTGATAAAGGAGGGCAGGGAGTGGACAATGGGTTGTAGGTAGTAGTCAACAAATGCGGACATGCGTTCGGTGGGTGAGTTATAAGAGGAGACAATGGGGCGGCCAGGGTTGTCAGGTTTGTGGATTTTGGGTAGAATATAGAAGTTTGGGGTGCGTGGGTGTGACGGAGAAAGAAGGGTGATATCTTGTTTAGACAGGCCTTCATCAGGGCCTTTGATTTGAAGGAAGGAGATTATTTCATCCAAAAATTCAGGATTAGGGTCATGGGACAAAGGCTGATATGAGGAAGTGTCAGAAAGTTGTCGGTTGGCTTCATCGAGGTAGTCAGAAGAGTTGAGGATGACTACTGTGGAGCCTTTGTCAGAAGGAGTGATGGCAATATCTGGATTTAGAGTAAGTTTTCTGAGGGCCGAGATTTCAGAAGGAGATAGATTGGGTTTTGGTTTAAGGGAGTTGAAAAAAGATGGCTCAGAGAGTTTTGATAGGAGAAGGTTGGTGAAGATTTCAAGGGGGTGATTGGAAAGAAGTGGTTTTGGTTCATGTGAAGAAGGAGGTTTGAATTTGGAGAGAGCGGTGTGGGGGGGGGAGGTGGGAGACGGAGGAGTGGGACGCGTTTCCCAGAAAAATTTCCATTTCAGTCGTCGGCAGAAAAGAAGGGCGTCAGAGAGGATTTTAACAGGGTTTATTTTAGGGGTAGGTGAAAAACTAAGGCCTTTGGAAAGAAGAGATAATTGTTCAGGGGAAAGAGAAGTAGAAGAGAGGTTAACAACCGCTTTTTCTACTACCGCTAGTCCAGCCGACGACTGAGCTGGGAGGGTGGGGGCAGCGGAAGGAGATTCGGTTCTAGGAAGGACGCGCTTTGGGAAATCCACTGACGTAGGAGGAGGCGGGGTAGCCAGGTTGAAGCACGTAGCAAGGTCAGGTTTGGACAAGTACAATGGAGGTGGGGGAGGGGGGGATGTACTTGCTTCCCTTCCCCCTTCTTCCTCTCCCCTTCAGCTCAAAGATCTTGAATCTTCTTGTATTTTAATCCACCAGGCTTTCTCGCCCCCCGGACTCAATAAATCACACTAGTTTCTCCCTCCCCCTCATCTCATCTCTCCCTGCTTCCTCCACGCCCTCTCCCCGCTCTTCGTCTTTCCCCTCCTTCCCCTCCTACACCTTCCTCTCTCCCTCTTTCCCCTCCTTCCCCTCTTACACCTTCGTCTCCCCCTCTTTCCCCTCCCATACCTCAATCTCTCTCCTTTTCTTCATTCCTACCTTAAACCTTGAGAAAGGTGGAGCTAGACTTCACCGAAATATCGAAAATTTTTATGTGTAAGTGTTCTTTTTTCCGTGTGTATATTTTTTATCGGCCACCCTCTTGGCATACTGTATATATATATATATGTGTATTTATATATTGTATGTTATGTATATATATATATATATATATATATATATATATATATATATATATATATATATATATAACGGTCCCTCTCCATTGTGATAATATTATACACATTTTATTTTGATTTGATTCCGTTCCTGAAGTGAGTTAGGGAAATATTAAGAGCTGGGTTGAGACGAGATGTAACATGGAGGTGGAGGACGTTGGTGGGCGATATTCGAAGGAGGCAGAAGAAATTTTCGGCAGGAGTAATGAGTATTGAAGGACTGCTGAAGAGAATGATAACACTTGAGAATGACCTGAAAAGGTCGAAACCGGTCGTGTTCTTAATAAAATTGTGTAGAATATAACCAAGTTTTCATTTTAACTAAAAAAAAACTGCTGAAGAGAGTAATGGTTGAGGGATTGTTGGACAAAAGGGAAAGATTTAAGGATTTCGATGTCGCCGCCCTCGATGGTGACGGGGTAAAGTCCGAACTACTAATCCGAAGGTCGCGGTTTAAGTCCCGCCGAGTGGATTTTTCACCACTCAGGACATGGGTTTTGTGTTCGTCCGTTGTTACGTGTTGAAACACCCAATGTAAAAAGCCAATAGAGCTGTTTTCGAGGTTGTGGAAATAAATAATAATGGATTTTGGACGGTGTGAGAGAGGATGAACAAAAAAGTCACTGGCGCCTGCATTACGAGCGAAGTGAGGTCCACTTAGACCTTAATTACTTTCAGCTCATCGCAGATCACATTAACAGCCATGCCCTGAGTTGTGAAAAATCCCCTCGTTCGAGACTCGGACCGCGGCCTCAATGTAAGCAGGCCCCGTATGAAAAACTTAAGATGGGGATAATTGAAAACATGTTGTGATTCGTGACAGTATTCATTACAATGGAGTGGTAGATGATGTTGGGAGTCGGGATGAATGTAGAAACTGCCCTAAAACCTGCCAATATTGGTCAACACCTATGATGAATTTTCTACTTTGTTCGTTTGTCACAACACTCTGGGTGCAACTCGGGTTTGGAAGCCACTTATCGGTGTTCACATGGCTTAATGGCATTTAGGCACAGATTCATTACAGCCTTCTGCGAACCTGACTGCGCCTCCAACCGCATCAAATGTTGATGGTAAACGAGTCGTCGTTTGTTAATTTTTTTTTAGAAGGAACTGACGTTATTAAATGTGGTTCTGGCGATGGTCATACGTCGCATTCGACATGACTCATCATGTTTTTTTTATCAAGGGAGGTACTTTTCTTAGGCTGCTGCAATTATGAAATGATCTCACTTGGTGTTTTATTTTATTTTCAGCCTTTTTGCTCACTGTCGTGTCTGTTTCCTTCTGGAATCCTGAACCTTAAAAATTTCATCTCGTTGTTTGGGAATCGCTATCCTAGAGGATGGACTTATTTTTTTCTGTCATACCGAAGACTTTATAGTCATTATTCAAAGTTACTTTAAATCACCCTTTTAAATTGATGCAGTGCGTACTAAGGACAGAAACCGTGAGCATTGGCCCTCTAGAGCAGTTGGTATTTGGGATAACGACAACGCGAAAGTAGGAACCGTGATCCCACCCCAGGGTTGCTACATACCTAAAATCCTGGAAAAGTAATTGAAGTTGAACATGGACCTGGAAAATTTACTTAGAGAAGTCATGGGAATGAGAAATAAGTCTGGTGTACCTTATTAAGCACAGTCTGTTGGTGTGTGGATATTAATACCTTGCCTGAATGAGGTATTTGGAGCTCTTGTTTGATGTTTAGAAATTAATTGTGCCCCTAAAATAAACATTAAGTTTCTATTCTTTATCTCGTGCTTGAGGGAGATGGAATAATATTTGTCCTAAGATTTTATGTTAGTAATTCTTAGACAAGACCTGAGTATTATACGTCATCGTTAAGGAAGCCGATTTTCCCCAAGAGCGATAGTGGCGGCGCTCTGTTCGTTGGGATACTTTATTCCCCTATAGAACATGCGTTAGTGTGTGGTTTTCCTATCCTTGTCTTTTCTTCTAAATACACACTAGAAACATATTTTCAATTGGAAAATTAAAATTTTAGCCTGGAAAACCTGTAAAAATCCTGGAATTTTATAATTTCCGCCTGTAGCTACCCTGTATTTCACCAAATACGTAGTACGTCGATGGACAGCCCCGTCTATAATTGCCTTGACTGCAGGGAGTCTTCTCCTGCTCCTCTCCGAATACTGCCCATTTTTCCAATGTTGCATCTCTTCCAGTTCTTCATATCTCTTTCCTCCCCTCATGCCGTAAAAATTCCTACTCCTCCCTCTCCCACGCTTTACCAAAATTCTTCCCTCTTGTTACCCTCGTCAGCATTTTGTCACTCCTCACTGCGTCCTCCTGAACCTTTTGCTGCCCATGATCCTCTTTTCCTCCCCTACCTTGTCTAGCGCTTCCTCATTTGTCTTCTTCTCCGCCTAGATTACTCGACCCACCCTACTCTGCACTACCGTTACTTAAGGTCCCTTAATTGTTCTAGTCTATCTCTGGAGTAAAGTCATGAAAATAACAATCCTATGTTAGGTAGTCTTTCAAATATTATTTTGTAACCGAAAGCCGTGTAGTATTCATCCTTTACCTTTCGCCCATCAGTAGAGTTTTTTAAATCAATTTTTTCCATCGTTTTTGCCCTCTTTTCATTATTTATATCAAGTTGGCCGAAGTAGTCAATGATGGAATTAACGCATAATGGATAAGTAGTCTTGAGACGACTGTGTAAGCCGGAAGTGTGAAATAAACTAAAAATAGAACTTAGAAGACGGCCATTATTGATATTCGCATTGTCTTTATCATGTTCCAATTAAGAAATATTTCCTGTGTGAGTGAAGGTATTTTACTTGATCGTTTTGTATTATTGGGTGTTGAGGTAGCCCTGCGAGTATTGGTTCGGCCTCTCATCTATTTGTACAGAAGACCTCGCTAGGGGGTGTGACAGCGGCAGAATCTTCAATAGGGAAGCATTGCGTTATCTCTTGTGGTTTGTCCTAGTGAGATCACCTAAACCATATGTTTTCAATTTTTTTCTATTATGTGGCACGGGTTCATTATTTTGTTTCCATATTTGCCCACAAATGTCCTTGAAAAGTGGATTTTGAAAAATAAAATCTTTAATGGAAATTGTCCCTCATGGTTCGACAGTAATTGTCTTGATTGATCGTAGCGACCATGTTTATGGTCTAAATGTTTTGAATTTTGAATCAAATGCAAGGTAGACATTGGATTTTCACATTGGCCAGAAAACGCACAAAACGTGACGATTAATGCTGTAAAAATGTTCAAATTCTTTTGCTTCAATTTTTCTGTATTCTTACTAGAAAAATAACTGTCTTTATTGCTTCCATACATTTGCCCTCAATTTAGGTCGTCATAAACTTACCCTGGGGAAAATTCTGAGTGAGATTTTAAAAAGTTGCGTTAGGAGAAAATTACCCTTTTTATTTCTAAACAAGTAATTTTCCCTTTTCCTTGTTGTTCTTCTTCTTCCTTCCAGGTTTAGGATTTAAGCCTGTTCCGGCTTCACTTTACCATCTCGTCCTTGGTCTTCCGACGCTTCTTTTACGTATTCGCTTATATTCCAAAGCCTGTTTATGATATCTTTCCTTAGGCATTCGTGACACATGCTCTTTCCACCTATTTTTGTATTCAGCAAATTTTTTCGACATCGACTGGGCCACTAGTTCCTCTCATTTAGCTGTGTTCCTTACTTTATCTATCCTTGTACACCCTTTAACTGCTCGAAGAAATCTCATTTCTGATGATTGTATTTGTTTCAGTTCTCTTTGTTTTATTACCGAACATTCTGACCCATACAACACAGTAGGAACAGCCATCACTTTATAAAATTTTATCTGGGTATACTTTCTTGTTTTACCTTTTAAACTTCTTCTTATTGTCCCACATATCCTCTGGAATGCATTAATTTTATTTGTGATATTTCTGTCCTCGTCGTACGTTATATCACATCTTAAAAGTAGTATCGTGCCCTCAGTACTAGAGTTGACAATTTGGCGCACGAATTTTAAAATTGTAAATATGTATTGCAAGAACTGTCAATAATACTTGCATCTAAAATTTTCGGCTCCAGCTGTCCTCATTTCTGTTTTGTCCGAAAACAACTGCATTTAAAGTTCCTGAAGGGAAAATTTGTTATTAGGTTTTTGTTGATTTGGAATTCAGGAAAAATACACCTCATGCATTCACAGATACCCATTACGCAGTTCCCTTTCTTGGTAGGCATAGTCAAAGACCATGATGTTGCTGTTACTCCTAGGAAACTGGCACTATTCTAATAATTTTCGCCATAATGCTACATCCTGGCATACCTCATTTGTTTCTATTATATCCAAGCCTTTTGTTCATACGCACTTTCCTGTTCATTACTGTTCCTGATCAACACATTCGCCATTGACTTACCCCGTCTATTCCTTCCTCTAGCGCCAATCACTCCTCAATCATACACCAGTTGGACTGTTAGAATCTTATCCTATTTTTCAACTTGGCCAAAATAACTAGGCGTGCTCTTTTCAAATACGAATATCCGTCACTGAATCCCATCCACATTCTTCCATCACGCACTCATTCCTGACCTTACCCCACCTATTTTTACCACAAACACTGCTCGGAACCCCACCCCACTGCATTTTGCCTACATTTATGCTTATCCTAGCAGATCAAAGTTTCACCGCCATGCAAGTAATTTGGAAGGAGGAAACTTGTGTATTTGCGATTTTTGTTTCCCTGGCAAGGCTATTCGGAGAATATTTACGAAAGTCCTAGAATTGCGAACATTTAGATATTCTCATACTTGATTCTACACTTAGGCCCTTCGTAGGAATGACCATTTGATGATCTTCTAATCACAGTTGGCTTTTATGGACCTTTGTCTCTCTCCAATTGCCCTTTCGTTTGTCCCACGACTTTTTGCCAGAATTTCTACCTTCAATACGAGTACTTCCTGTCTGCTATTTAAATCAATAATACTTACCCTTCTCCTCCTCCTTTCTGTCACTCTTAGTGTTCTACCTTCCGAAATGGCCCCCAGTATCCTATTTTCTTTTATTATTTGCTCCATCCACTTCTCAATCCAATAGAAAGATTATGTGCGAAACAAGAAATATATCTACTCGCCCTACGATATTCGATTTTTTAAAGTCCCGTGTTCAGATACAGAATATATTTATTTGGACGCCCGTAGTCATAAGTGCCTAGGTGTTCGATCTTCCTGAGACACCTTGGTCGCTTCAGGAAAGAACCCCCCCCCCCCACCTCCCCGTGATTTGAAACATATCACTCTGTTTAGTAACAGTTGAGCCTCGTTATCGTAAACCTATACCCACGTTTGGGAGTGACCTTTTTAACTGTCGAGTAGTTGCAGTTAGTGTCGAGTTCGAATTTTGATAGCTCGATTATCTCTTTTTAATGGAGTTTTAATTTGGTTGGTTATTCAGTCAACCCAAAAGATATGCATCTACATAATACCGTGCAAAACCCCTCAAGGGTGTGTGGCAGGATTTGAGTTGTCACCCAACATTTATTACACTATACTCTATTAAAGTTAATGTAACTACGATTATTGATGGATTAGCTAATTTCGCAAATGCTTGTTAGGAGGTGAAATTTCACTAGCATGTACAACACTATAGATATGCTACCAATGATTAGAGGGAATGTTTCAATTAATGTATTTTGCAACTACATAAATGGACAGAGACACAGGAGTTAAACTGGAAACATGCACGGTACGCTGTTAGTACTAGTTAACAGATAAGGACACAAGCGTTAGGGAGTTAATCAGCTAACCTGCTACACTCTATCGACAAACCTGCATAGTATAAAATGTCTTTGGCAGCTATTATGTTCTCTTATCTTTCGTGGGAAATTGACATTTTTAACCTGTCCATTATACAGTGTAGTTCCCTAATTTTATTCTCGTGGTCTAATCTACCGTCGTATGTCAGGTCTCTTACTTATTAACGTTTTCAGAAAATAAATTGGTTCGGGACTTACATAATAGTTAGTCTAAATTTTAATCAACGGTCTGAAAGCGATTCCCATCCCAGTTGTTGCAAATGGTCAGTAACACTAACGAGATTATCATAACGGCCTTTAACATATCTTGCCGATCTTCGCTGCACGCGTTCTAACTCAGTTTCCAAGCCTATCTCATAAGGATCCCAAATAATGGCAGCATATTCCAAGTGGGGTCTAACGAGGGAGAAGTAGCTGATTGCCCGAACTTTATCGTCGCACTTGCCAAGTACTCTTTTAACAAATTCTAATTTACTATTAGCTTGACTGGTTATTTCCCGAGTATGTTTACTCCACGAGAGATCATTATTCAGTTGAACGGAAGAGGTTTGTAACGGATTCTAGTCTCTAATTGGCTATGCTGTATGCAATAGCTGTAATGAGGAGAGTTTTTATTTTTTCAGAAATTCATTAAAACACATTTTTTTCAAATGAGATCCTTCTTTGGCGCTTGATTATCATTATGGCTACGGATTTCCTTTTACACTACTGCGTTGTCTGTTAATAATCGAATCTGTCGACTACTTCACCGATATCATTAATATGTAAAAGGAACGGAAGTGGGCTTATGACACTCCCCTGTGGGACACCCGATGTGATTTTAACTTAATTGGAGATGGCGCCGTCTAATGCAACCCTTTGTACGCGATTGCTTAAGAATTTTCTTATCCAGGCAGTTAAGTCGTCAAATTCGTAAGATTATATTTTTTCAGTAACTTTGCATTAAATGCCTTTTTAAAGTGTAGAAAAAAATCGTCAACTGGAACGCTATACTCACCCGAGACTAAAATATCGTGGGCACTAAGTGCTAATTGAGTTTCGCAAGATCTTCCCCTTTTTAATCCGTAATATTCATAAGGATCATAGAATAATATAGATAATTAAGTGTTCAAAAGAATTGGTTTTTAGTAAGAAATTCCATTCTGATGGCACTTAGTCTGTATTGAACAGTCAGGTGTGAAGTAAATGTTTGTCGTTTTCCATATTGTAATAGTGTTCGGTAATTTATATTTCTTTGGTCATGCATGTCTACTATTTATGTGGTGTAACTATATTCAAGATTCATCCAGTTCTTGCTAGTTTTCTGTTCGTGTGTAATTATCATTGAACGCTGGCGACTTTCATATTTGATTCGACCTAGAGCGCAAAAGGTTACAGGCAAGTTTTGGGGCGAATATAGAACATGTTTATGCTTCTGAATATGACGAAAATTACTGAGGGAAGAACAGGAATTGATGCCCAGTGCACATACTTCGGGATGTAGAAGTTAGCGGTCGTTTACAGGTTTTCATCGAGTTTCATTCTGAAATTTGATATGACTTTAAGTAGTTTCATTAAATAACAATTCTGCGAATCTCAATTAATTAAGATCAGGGCAACTGGGTGGTACCGCTTGAACTATTTTCTGTTCTCAATGTCCTATTTCCATTTGTTTTGGGCGAACATAATTTTCAAGGTTTAATGGAAAACACTAATATTTCCCTTGATCTTTCCTTGATCTCTACCTTTTAACCTTCTCCAAATGATATTTAATTTAATTTCGAAGGAGGATACATACGGGATGTAAATATCATTAACCTTAAAGCAAGGATCCTGGAGAATTGATGGATTTTTAGAAATTAATTATCGAGGAAGCTGAAGAAGTTTCTTATGAACCCTTGGATTTTTCCCGTTTCTTTCAAAATGCATAAAAGGAGTTAAATAGTAATATGCTGAAGTACGGTTTTTTTAAAGTAAAATGCGTGGCTATATTGAACTTCAGGGGGTACGATTACACCTGAGGCAACGCTTACTGGATGGTTAATTAGGACGTGAGCGATGATTGGACGGATGGAATGGCGATAAGGAATGCGCTACCGGAGGCAGAATTTACTAAGCGGGTAGAATGTGACTAAGCCTGCTTCTGACTGATGGTGTTTTAATGTGATGATAACATCAACCAAAGGTTTTCTTCTGGTGGAAGGCCGGCCGAAGGTTGAAGGAATACAGGCTATCGGAAATAAAGTATTTGTTTTTTTATCCAACATTAACCTAGGTACGATAAGTTCCATCGGAATTCTAAAAGAGATACATGTAAGAGTGACTGGGTGATTAGATGATCCGGGATCGGAGTCAGTTTTATTGCTAAGGAAGCAGTATAGATAAGAATAACTACTTCCGAGTTTACTTCAGTGACTGAAACATTCCCCAGTGATTTCGGTAGAATTATACTTACGATTAGTGAAATGACGGAGAGAGATGTTTGTGTTGTTTGAATGAAGTAATATTTCCTAGTACATTTTTTTAACTCGTGTGAGCCAATGAAAAATAATCCTCAGAGCTGTAAGTTTTTATCTGGATGTCTCTAATACGGGTATATCAGGTTGGGAATGAACCTTTTAATGCTTGAGCGACAGGGTGTATTGCTTGACGCTGCTGCTTATATGCTATGGCATAATCTCGCATTATCCATGTTGGGTATGCTTACAAACTTCCAATGTTTCCTCCACTTGATAATCGTGATGGCGTTATAGCCGTTTTCTGCCGAGAAATTATTACTTCTCTTAGCAGTTTTGTCTGTCATTTTAGGTTAATAATGCAAAAAAAGTAAACAGTGAAGCTTAGAGTTGAGGAACATATCTACATCTACAAAATACCCTGCAAGCCACCTCAGGGGTGTGTGGCAGGGGGTGAGTAATCACCAACATGCATTACACTATACCCTAAAGTTAGTGTAACTACGACTAATTATGCATTAGCATAAATCGCTAATGCTTGTCACGAGGCGAAGCCTGTCAAGCATGCAACACTACACTACAGATGTCATCAAAATGGAGAGTGACCGTCAATATACATGCATTCTACAACTACACAGATGGACAGGGACTCAAGACCCATGTAGAAAACATGCTAGGCGTGCTGTTAGTATGTACTAGGTAACAGATAAGGATTAAAGTATTAGGAGTACTACTACTACTAAGAGCTACACCTAACGACAAACCTAGATAAAAGTCTCATGGCACCTATTATGGTCCCTTATCGTTCGTGGGAAAAATGACATCTTAAATCTATCCGTTCTGCAGTCTAGTTCCCTAATTTTACTCTCATGATCTGATCTACCGTAGTATGTCGGATTTCGTAAAATATTATCAACGTCGTCAGAGAATAACCGGTTTGGAACTTACATAATAAATTGAGTCTAATTTTTAATCGACGGTCTGAAAGCTTTTCCCATCCCAGTTGCTGCAAAAGGTCAGTAACACTAACGAGATTATCATAACGGCCTTTAACATATCTTGCCGATCTTCGCTGCACGCGTTCTAACTCAGTTTCCAAGCCTATCTCATAAGGATCCCAAATACTGGCGGCATATTCTAAGTGGGGTCTAACGAGGGAGAAGTAGCTGATTTCCCTAACTTTATCGTCGCACTTGCCAAGTACTCTTTTAACAAATCCCAATTTACGATTAGTTTGACCGGTAATTTCTCGAATATGTTTACTCCACGATAGATCATTAGTCAGTTTAACTCCGAGGTACTTAACCGATTCTACGGTGTCTAATTTTATGTTGTTTATGCAATAGCTGTTACAAGGAGCGACATGACATTATATTAGAAGCCTTAGTAATGAGGCGTTGCAGAGGGATAGAAAAAGGACGATGGGCAGAAAAAACGAAATATTATCCGACTACCCCAACAGAAATAAGTGGAAACAAATCCGCTGAAGAATATAAGAAATAGGCAGAAAAGGTGGCGGAAGGTGGACGACTGAGTCTTTAGACTGCATTAGAGGGAATATGGTATGGAATATATATTTAAGGTGGCTGGTGTGGTAATCGTGAATCATTGAGTGCACATTGTAATGACTTTTCATGTTAGTCGAAAAAGATTCTTGGACCACATTTCACTCAGATACATCTGTTTATGCGGTGGAAATCACCATACATTCAGTAATGTAAATGATGCAATAGTAATATTTTAAAATTTGAGCTGAAATCATCTTAATACGCTTTTTTACTCGGCATGATACCTTGATGTTTGTTAGCAACCATTATAATAATGTGAAATGTATTATTTCGCGTTTAGAAGAAAATTTGTACATTTTTAATCGAATTGTTTCAATATACGTCTTGTGCCATAAGGCTGCTTGTTAGAATAGTATTGAATTACCTAGAAACCAAATTGGTGGCTTAGTTTTTTTCAATTTATGTAGATTTTACTAATGTGGACATGCATGTAAAGTTTCACGCAAATCTCTTCATAAACAAAAATCTCTCAGGACACCAAGTAAGGAGGTTGTAAATGTTATTTTACGGAATGAGGGATGATACAGTATGAATGTCGCCCATGAGAATGAAATGTTATGAGATATAAATTTTTGCAGGTGAAACAGCGTTCGGTGCTTTCATCCAACCTACCTTCACTGCTTTGGAGTTTGTCTAGGAATAAGCGACGATGCCGCGCAGTTTTAAATTTATTTAGTTAGTGACTGTTACAATTCGCGTTTGCAGTTGCAGAGACTTAAGTATGTTTTATTGTGTTTCATTTTGACGCGGGCCTGTTCAGATCTTAGTGATAAATACAATTCGGTTTGACTTGAAGTTTCCTCCTGAACTTCATCATGTGGTACTCGATTGGCAGTTTTTTTTTCTGCTGCCTACCTCGGTATTGCCATCGGATGCCTAACACACAGATTTAATTTTTTTCGTTACTTTTTTACGAGTCATGCATTTTGCAAATACAAAAGGTTTACACCCACCATAGTATGTGCATTTCCTTTATGATTTTTTGGGGGCTTAAGTTGAGTTTACTTTTGACCCATGAAGGTGCTTAGTTGTTTCAAAAGTCATTGCCTACCTTTTAACTGACAATACAGCCCGGCAGCTCGAGTAATATCTTACTTTTGACAGCTGTTAGGTTGGCATCCCTCATCCGGTGGCTGGATTGTAAAACCTTTTCCTGGTCTCTTCCCCGTTATAGGGGAGGTTATTCCATCCGCCGCTGTTCTTTGTCCTGTCACGTAACTGAGTCGTTAGGAAAATGTTTCCCCTTAGGTGGACCCTGGGGCTGTTGAAAAAGTTGAAATGGCGACTCTCCCCATGTGATATCACTAATGAAGTCCAATTTTTCCATCTTAGCAAGTAAACAGACCATGGGGGTAGCGTGTCATTTCCGTCTTCAGTTGATGTAGTCATTTCCCCCGTGATGCATGGCGTGGTAGTGTTTTACACCGTCTAGTTTATTTATGGTCTTTGCTTGTGAATTTCAGATAGTTACTTGAGCTACTATGCATCACTCCTCGCAATAATACTTTAATAACGCATCTGCATAACCGTGTCTCAAGTTTAAACTTCCTTTTCTTTAGTCGACGAGTCTTCGAGTCAACTAACTTCTTTATCTGTTCGGGGAGGTGACCAGCAACGGAGGTAATTTGCACCTGCAAGGAAAGGTGGGTCGGTTGGTCGGTAAAGATTATTTGGGAAATGGAGGAAGGCTGGAGAGAAATCTGGCGTCGGTATTAGCGTGATTTTAACAAAAGGTGCTAAGTTGTCCAACGTTTTTAGTCACAATGCTCGCATATTTACTCCGTTAATATACGGTTAATTATAAGAATGCCGGGTTTTGGCGATTCATCGTCTCTGTTTTAGTAACTATCGCATTTTTTAGTTATCAGTATTTTGCGATAACGTGCATTTCTTTTATGTGGTGATTTATTGGCTATGAAGGCCCGTTGATTCATTTAGTTCTGGGACGGGCCGCGTTAATTTGTTTGGGATTGTTGATTAATTCCTATCGTTACGTTGGAAATAGACTATTCGTTTTTTCATTCTTATATTTCCTCAACATTCAGTAATTAATGTTATAGTTTTCATCCTGCAGACTAGTGAGCTCTCTTCGTTACCCATTAATTCTCTCGCGCGTAACTTCTGGGGCAAATAAATTCGACAGCGCCCATAGACTCGTTTCTGGACCCCGCCCTAAGGCTCGCCCCAGCTTCCTTCCGGTCCGTGTGCATTTGGTGATATATTTGACTGAAATCAATTATATTTCACTTGTGGCTTTAGAGTTTTCATTAGAAGTAATAAGTCATTTGCCTAGGATTGTTTTGTCTAAGTATTGGAGCCATTCCTAGTCTCCTTACTAGAGTTGTTCGCGAATTGTTGGTTTTCCCCAATTTTCCCCATTTACCAAAGCTTTCCCCATTTTTTGTTTCCCGAAATAGAAGTTTGCCTTATTATTTTGGATAAATGCGTGTTTTATATGGTTCATGAATAGTTGTGTGGCCGGTGATTGGCGGGATGTGACTATTTAGCATTAATGTTTGGTTTTTATAAGTATTTTTGCCGCACATTTTAGCACGTCTTTATTTAAAATACCGCGATGAATTTTGTATTCTCAATTAAAAACGCCATCCTATTTTTTTTGATTGATCAGTATCGAATGTTCCTGTGCGTCGGCGAGTACGTAACAGAAAATGGCGGCCGGCTTGGGGGCTGAGGTGCTGTACTCAGCTGGGCATTATTGCTTGTTTATCTATTATTAGATAGGGGTCTTTTCTTCCTTAAATCATTTTATTAGTGCCTAGGTCACCGGTTTTTCACCAGGCAAAGGCCTCCTGAAGGATGATTTTGTGTCTGGAAATATCATATTTGGGGGTTATATGGAGTAAATTTTGCGTGTTTTGTTAGCCCACAGCGAACTTATAGCGTCCAGGCCTGTTTATGCCGGTGAGAGTTGGGCAACAAAAACCTTTCATTCACTTATCTCAAGTTATCGTGATTTAGCGCAAGTCATCTGTCCGCCATTGGCGTGCATTTTTCTCTGATTTTGGCCGTTGGCGATAGCGGGCCGCTCTATTTTCTTCGCTTGTCGTTTCCTCGGGTCTCCCTTGAGGTAGGCACCCGCCTAGACTCGTCCGAGGAATCGGCAAAAGTCAATCCCGAAGCCCTTTTTCGGGTCTCTTCTCATCTATTTCCCCCATCTTCGCCGACTCCCCGTGTGCCATTACGCGGTCGGGATCCATTTTACTGCCGGCGCTTCGCTTCCCCCCTTCAGCCTCCATACCCCGCCCCGTAGCCTTTCATCCTCCCTCCTCTCCGGCCGCCTCGCTCGGCTCTGCTCGCGCCCGCTCGGATTCTGTCGGCTCCACGACACAGCCTCCCTCCTCTGACCCCGCCACGCGATTGGTCGGGCCCCGAGCAGCAAGGGAGGAGAGGATCCAGGGGGCGTGATTTCATGGAGTATTCACAATTTCAAGGGGCTCGTAGTGTCGGACAGATCGCCCCGTCGCGTAGTTAGACGCCTTCCGAAGTCTCTTTTGTCGATTGTTTTGTTTTGTTTACGGTTGGGTAGCTAAGAGATGCATTCATCATAGATGTAAACTGTGTGAGATAAACATAACTTCCATATTTTTACAATATTAGCCGAGTTTTGTTCCTATAGTTAGTTATAACGAATATGTAGATGCTTGATGAGTAGTTATGACGTAATTTAGATGGTTTGTTGTTCATTAAATATTTGTAGGAAAGCAACTCGAAAACGTAGTCGTTCATGGTGACTTTCAAAATGCTTCACGATTGTTGAAACATTGTATTCATTTTGCGTTGTTTTCGTGGTGGGCAAATACGTCTTGAATCACTTATTATCCCTCGTTTTTTCTTATGGTTTCTACTTACGTAATTGTTACTTATTTGACTTCAGCCAATAATGTGGGGAAACCATTACTTATATTTTACTTAAACCACTTATGTGGGGAAACCATTACTTATATTTTACTTAAACCACTTATTATTTATGTAATGCTCAGCACTTAATCGGAAGTAAATTTCAAATTATTTGCTTCATTTTATCACGCTCCCATCATTACTTCTTATGTTTAGCAAGTAACACAGTTGAATAACGCCTAGAATTATGGGCTTGTATTCATATTTCAAGCATATTGTGCGTGATAGGAAGAGAATTTAATGATGTGGTGTGCTTTTCGTATGATATACTTCCAAAGATAGAAATTTTTAATAGACTTTCTATAGATATTTATTGTTGTTCAGGATTCTGAATTTTTCGCCGACAAATTAGGTTATTACTTGCAGGATATTTCTTTCCTTATAAATAGTTAGCTTGAGTGGAAGTTGTGTTGTCACAAATATTTTACGGCTTGTTTCCTTTGTTTTTATAACTATGCCAGTCAATGAAGTTCAGGGTGATTACAAAAGAATGCGTCGGTTTCAAAGATCTGTGTTTTTCAAATGGAACGAGCTACTGAGCTGCGCGACCTCTTATAATGACCGATACATTCTCTAGTTTTGTTTAAAAAAATAACATTTCAAATGTTCAATATGTCCTCGTTGAGTAACCCAAACAATATCAAGTCGATATTCAAATTCCTCCCACACTCTGTGAAGCATGTCAGCAGTTACTGTCTTCACAGCCAACGTTATACGTGCTTTCAATTCCTCGCTGTTAGTAGTCATTGATTAAGATTGGCTTTTTCCTCTACTGGAAGCAGATTCCAATGATTTTATGTTTCAACAAGACGGGGCTCTTCCCCCCCCATTGGAACCTCTCAGTTCGTGCTCATCTTAACGAGACGTACCCACAAAAATGAATTGGTTGAGACTACAAGGCAAGACCTCGCCCTTCATCTGTGCCCTCCGAGGTCACCTGATCACACAATGTGATTTTTTTGTGGGGATATGTCAAGGGTCAAGTCTTTGTGCCGTCATTGCCTACTAACAGCGAGGAATTGAAAGCACGCATAACTTTGGCTGTGAAGACAGTAACTGCTGACATTCTTCACAGTGTGTGGGATGAATTTGAATATCGACTTGAAATTGTTCGGGTTACTCAACGAGGAGATATTGAACACTTATAATGTTACTTTTTCAGAAAAACTAGAGAATATATCGGTCATTTTAAGAGGTCGCGCAGCTCTTTAGCTCGTACCAGTTGAAAAATACAGATCTTTTAAACCGACGCATTCTTTTGTAATCACCCTGTATAGTTAGTTTGGAATATATTGGACATTGTAATTGGACATAATCATATTAAGATTTTTAGGAGCAAATAAACTTTCGGTTTATTTATGAACTAGGCTTGTTTTTTGTATTGTATTTATCTTTTGTTCCTTGTTTGTAGCCTTGCCGATTTAATTAATTTCTAAAATTAATTTATTTGTTGCATGCTTTTAATTATTGATTTTTCTATACTTATAGGTGTTATAGCACATTTTGGAGTACTAGATTTTTAGAGATATTAATGATGCCATCCTTCCCCCACCCTAATTTTTCCTTCCCCATACCTAATCCTCTTCTGGTATGTATATATATATATAGACTTCTAGAGCTGACGAAATACCAACCGGTCCGAAACGTTCCCGTAAGAACGAACTCTTTCTCCTACCTCCTGTAAGTTTGAATATATATGTATGTATATGTATATATATATATATATATATATATATATATACAGTATGCCAAGAGGGTGGCCGATAAAAAATATAAACACGGAAAAAAGAACACTTACAGATAAAAACTTCCGATATTTCGGTGAAGACTAGCTCCACCTACATGGCACTAAACCGTTTCTTTTATCCTACAGCCTTCCTTCGTGATGCCTTTCACTGTTGGTATTTTGTAAAATATTCAGCCCTCCTATTTCCTCTCAATTTATTTCAATTTCTAATGAAAATTCATTTTCAAGAGCCTTTTGGTTTAGTGTTCGGCGAAGGTTAGGTGAACTCAGGCCAGTAAATGATGCGATTGTTGTCCGTTTCTCGGAGCTATTGAAAACGTACCGATTTCAGCTCGATTTTTGTAGGCCCTTCAGTTCATATTGTCTTGGAAATTTTTTCTAGTAACTTGGGCCGCTAATTTACCTCTATTTTAGTTCATCAATGCCCTAGTAAGATTTTGACCATATTTTGGTCCTGAATATGTAATTGGCCTTGGCTACTTGTGATTTTTTTGGCAACGGCAGGGCCTCCTTTGGTTTAGGATTTACTGGCACTTGGGTTGCATAATTTCATGTAAGAATTACGACATATTGAAGTGAATTTTTGTAATGTTTCACAACATTTTTATTTAAGCTTCAAAAATGTGTAAGCGCTATCTATTAATATAAGTAGGAGATTATAACTGTCTATATTAGGGTCTTTCTTTTCTTCTCCTGCGTGCGCTTCCTGTCGGTGGGAGCATGTTGTATAATTGCAGTCTCGATTGACTATTTAGAGTGGTAAAATATCGAAACTGTTTTCATGCTTCTTCTACCTTGACGAGAGCTTTGATCCCTATTATTCTCTATCCCACATATTGTTTCCGGTGGCATCCTCTTACTGCGTCGACTTATTCTGATACAGGCTGTAGTGTGTTAAATGTTAAGCGGTTTTATGCGTATGAACGCTTGTGCATGTACTGTACTCCATTCATGTAAACATTATCAGTGACGTGGAGAAGTTTTTTCATGTGACACGTAAGCATGGCATCTTTACCTTCCAGAGATTTCTTGGTGATGAACCCTGTTTAGCTATAATTCTGATTATTCCACATTATCTGAACGTTTTGTTATTTTTGTCTATGTTTTCATTTTTTTATAAATCATTATGCTGCCTTGGGATAGTTTTTTTGCCATAAGTTTTTCTTCCGTTTAATAAGTGCTGCTTCGCTCCGTGAATTAATTGGCACTAGGCCATTTCCTTCAACTTCTAATTGGTATCTATCTTTTCGTGGTATGTTAGGGTGGATGGTTCGTCCTTTTACATACTCATCGGATTAGAAATAATTTTAGTGTTCACTTTATTAATTGTACGCGTCAACCAAAATTGTTGAAATTAATGTCGATTTTTTCTGTTTCTGGTTTATATCGCTCGAGGTTAAAATGTGCTCCAAAGTGGGCGGCGCTCTCTTCTGGTCTTGGTAAGGTTATACCTTAATCATTTTAATTGAGTGTGAGGTTATTTAAGCTGTAACTTAAGCGCTTGATCCTAAAGTGTTTTCCACTATTTTAATAGTTTGCAGCGATCGAGATTGGAGTTCAGTGTTCCTGCAAGTAGGCTGTGCCTTCTCTCGTTTGCAAAATTTTACGCAATTGTCAGCAACTCGTTAAATGCCCTAAACCTCTTTACATATACGATGTTTGAATCTTTTGAAGGATTAGTTTTTAATAATTAACTTTTCCAAAATTTCGTTATTCGATTTTGATTAATGGTTTTATTCGTAGGGTATGTTTCTCTGCAATATTGAATAGTTTGTTTGCCAATCGTTGAGCACTGTAAATCTCCTTAGTGTCAAGATAAAAATACCTAATTATTCATCCTCACATGTAATTCCAGGCTGTCGTTATCAATTTTCTACGCTTTTTTCAGCGTTTGAGGTTTGAATTCGGCGTTCTTCCAAGTGGTTTTACTCACTTCGGTTCACAGTATGCAACTAAATAATCGTGTCCTCATAAAATCCCCTAAATCTCTTCGGAACGGGGAAGAATGGTGCCTCCTTATTAATCCCTGCAAGGGATTCTTAGCCGTCGGTGACATTTTCTACGCGCACTTTCTCCATTTTTCAGCCGCCATGTATTGCCTCCGGCCGGTCCTCCCTCGCCGGGAAATGGCGTTTTTTTCAACCCCCACACAAACCTTCCTTGCACCCAGGGCTGCATTCCTTTTCCGTTTTGCAGCCCTCCCAAGCTAGAGAGAGGGAGAGGAGGATGGCCGGAATGGGAAAAATATTCGTCTTCGAGCTGGGGGGCTAGGGGAAGAAGGGTCGGTGCGAGGGCTTGAGGGAGGGAAATCTGCCGCCTTTCTCTAGGGGATGATGGCCCGCTAGCCCCCCACAGAATGGGGGACATCCCTAGCCCCCCCTCTTCTCCTTCTCGTGTCTCCCTTCCACGAAACCCTGGCCTTCTTCACTCCCTCGCAACCCTCTCTCTCTCTCTCTCTCGCTCCTTCGTCTATTGATCCCTTCCCTTCCATCCTCGCTTTCTCTCCGTTTTGCCCACTTCCTTGCCGCTTTCTCGCATTCTCTTCCCACGCTCAAGCCTTCCCTCATCTCCCTCACATCCCTCTTCTTGGTCCTTTCAACAGTGCCAATGTAGCCAGTCCTCGTGCAATCTCTCTACTATCATAGAGTTACCAACGCAACACTATGTTCCCCTCTCCAGGATTCATTCCTAAAAAGTGAAACTCAAAAGGAATTTATTTCAAGGGAAATTTGAATTCCTGCTTACCTGTGCTGTTTTGCGATTATGAGATTGCTTTTAAAAGAAAATGACTCTCAACTTATTGTTCATCAGAATAGCTGTGTGCTCTTTTCCATTTTGATTGCCTTACTATCCCTTTTCCCCCGGTTTCCTCCCGATGCGCCTGTGCTCACCGTGATAAGTGAGTGCTATGCTCTGTTCAAAATGTATGAGTTCCTACCGTCTTCCGCGCAAATCGTTGTTGGAGAAGAAAGTCATTTGCTTTTAAAAATATCCTCGAAAGTCCATAACGTCCCATAGATGCGGGAGTGCTAATGTCGTATGAAAGTTGCGGCATGGCTTTCATTTTACCGAGCGATGACTGAAAAGCTCCCGGTTATGTTCCCCAATTTTTTCTGATTTAATGGAGAACCTTACCCGTTGGGGAACTATAACACCTTAGATGTTAGAGATGCGCGTTCTCACGGAGTTATTAGTCTACGATGGAACGCACGTTGGTAGTGGAAAACGCATTTCCACAGTTCCCTCACATCCCTGTGTGGCCTCTCCCTTTCCTCGCTGCTGTCCCTCATCTTCAACCCCCTATGTAGCCCTTTTTGGCTCTATCCTTGGACCCATCCTAACCGACCCTTCTCTCCTGTTTCCTGACCCCCCCTCCTCGGGTCCTGATGCACTCGTCCCGTTCGGGCCATCCTCCTCCCCCCCGCCGGCGTTCATTCCCTATATCGGTGGGGCAGCCTCCAATCCGCCGAAGTCTCTCGCGTTTGTCTCTCTCGTTCCCTCCTCCACAAGGGCTCGCTTAATTTCTTTTCATTTCGATCCCCAGCATCCATCCTCGCCCCGCCTCCGCGTGCTTCGATCCCATTCCGTTTTAGCGGTATTTGCCAAGTTTGGAAGGGAGTGCTTTTCTCCCTTCGAGACGGCGTCAGTTGGGAGTTCTCGTCCTGCGTCCTCTCATTTTGGTGCTTGGCGTGGCGGGGGACGCGGCGAAAGGGATCTGTGAGCGGTCCGTCGGATTGTTATAGGTCGATATTTATGCGAGCGCTTGTAGTTCTTGTGGGAAAGTGATGGGGATTCTGCTTCGGATCCAGTAGCTCCAGAAGAGGTCCCAGTGCGGAACTTTCAAATGGCATCCGAAACCTGTGTGCCGTCCGTTTTTCGCGTTTATTTCTCGTTTCCGATATAACAATGGTCAAAATTGTCTTCAGCCCTTTATAAAACTAAAGAGGCAATCGTTTGGTACTGTGCGGGTGATTATTCGTCGCCCTCACTATTCCCAACGTTCATTCGAAATTTCGTATGGTGTATAAATTGTCTTAGGGAATTGAAATTGAATTTAATTAACTAATTTTTCCATTGTCAGTCGTGCATACCATAGTCAAAGCATAGCGTGCATAGCAAGCTTGTGGTGCTAGGCTCGAGATGTCTTGGACCCTATTTTCAGACTCGGACAATACTATCTTAAATGGATTTTCATGCAGTGAGGAGGAAATAGATTCGGAAAACTGTCGGCTATGGTGACTTCTTTTCTTTAATTAGCAAGAAGTTTAGAGGATGCGTTAACTTTATGAATATTTTTGTTGGGGTGAATGGAGTTTGCTCTATTCTCGTATGAATCCATTGGATAATAGGGAAATATATGATAAAGTTGTCGCATTCCTGCTTGTTCGAATCGTTACAATTTTATCATTGAGTCGATTTTACCGTGTACCTCAGATATGAATTTAAGGGTTGTTCTTTACTCGGGAATTACACTTGAAAATTAGGGTCTTTTATTCAGCTTTATCCTTTCTGGACCCTGTGCATTTGTATTATCATGAAGTAGACGAAATTTAGACAATCTGCTATTTGTGAATTGGACTTGTCTTCTTTATAAACTCGGAAGCGAAGACAAGAGCTCCTCATACTTGTGTTGAATCCATCTTGGGGAAAACCAAAACATTCCGTGATAGGTAACGGTTAAATTAGCACGAAGGTTCATATAAGCTTTTGATAGTTACTCCGTCTGCGTAACAGTCGGCAACTGAGAAGTTTCATGCCGGCTAAGGCTTGTTTCTTGCGGCCATGAGTTTCTTTTGTCCTTACCGTTTTTTGTTAGTATTAAGTGTTACTCTTTATAGGAATTATTCGCTCAAGAGAAAAGTTCTTTTGTTTATTATATCAGATGATTTGCTTGAAACAGCCTCGCTTTGTGTTTGTTAAAACTTGGCTTCAATATGGAATAGGATCTCGATATTCTAGTATCCCATAATATAAATTTTTATGACATAGTGTGTATAAATCAAGTGTTTCTGGAATCGGAATATAGTTGGAATTATCATCAGTTTTCTACATAAACTCCGGCGTGTATGTCATGGTAATAGGTATTCTTGTTATTAGAAAATGATCAAGACGCTTCGGGCCGAATTCTCAGTCGCAGCTGTAGGGGCGAAGGAGCCCTGCAATGATATTCTCAGTCGGTCCTACAACGACTTCTCGGGAGTGGTGGCGGAGGTTATGTTGTCTGACGTCCTGTGATGACGTATACGATGAGGTTTGCGTACGTAGCGCCATTGTTTCCCACTGATGGAGGGATCGGACCGTACTAGAGCTGACAAATGAAATCCGAATTGTTATACGCAATCTCGTCAGCAGCTTCGTTGACAGCATTAATTTCCCTCTAAACATTCATTTATCGGGCACAGAGTGATTCCATAATAGTTGTAATATATTTTATAAATTAAATCAAAAGTTACCTTAATGTTATGTATTACTATACGCAATAAAAAAGTAAATTTACGTGATAGTGGAATAGGTGCCGTCAGCACACTCGTTGACAGCGCTGATTTCCCTCTAAACATTCATTTATCGGGCACATAGTGGTATCGTAATATTTCTAAAGCCGTGTTTACAAGATGCATTTACCCGCGCGGGTAGATGCGTGAACACATTCACCATCAAAAATCTACCGTGTAAACACTCAAAATTGCGCAAAAGCGTGAATGCGTGGACAGAAAAAAGCCCGTTCTAATTTGGTGAATGTGTCCGAGCAATTTTCATTCGTTTCGCAGTGCCATCTGGTGGTAGCTATCATAAATGATATTTGCATTCAGTTGGAGTCGGCTTTTCGTTTGTGCTTTGGTGTGTTTACGTGCGTCTTACTGCTTTTTATATTATACCCTTGCTTTGTCTGGACATCAATTCTACCTGTTTGAACCCTGATCTTCTTGGACCACTCTAACGGATCGCTGCTTCATTTATTTGTTTCCCTGGACTTAAATATACTACAATCGACCATCACAACTCCTACCTGAACGTTTCTTGGCCTCCACGATATTCATCCACTGCACCAACTACCCTTGAATTGACCATATACAATGCCATGGTGGAGAGGTAGATATATCTGGCTGGTCAGAGAAAGGGCACATTTATTCGACCGTAGGAACTCCCTTTATAAAAATAAAGGGAAGATGCAGGCCGGAATGGCGGAAATAGCTGGGTAGATGAAGGCAGTCAGGTACAAAAATAATGATATTTCATTCATTTCGTTTTATTACGAATGAGGGAAATATACTGCTTCTATTGGAAAATGAGGAAATACTCAAATATATTGTGGGGTCGGGTGTCTGATAGACGCGTAGACCGGAGTATGTGTGATAGTGTGGGTGAGGGAGCGATTGAGGATGCGGAGTGGTTGTGTGAGATTTTTCTAATTAAGGTGATAAGGTCTAATTGTAAGTAGAGGTCCAGTGAAAAGCAGGGGTCGAAGTATGTAAACAACGGAAATCATACGTAAACACGACGAGCAGTGAAGAAGTCAATAGCTGAACAAAGGAAACTGTTGTAGGCTTGACCTTGTGAAATTGATCCCTACCGGAATATTTATAATAACTTTTAAGTCTTGAAACCCGGGTCGTGGTAATAAATAATTAGTGGAGTTTACAAAGTTATTATAATTATTCCTCAATAGCTGAAGTTCTGGTATGATGTCGTCTACTTAGTAGAAGTGAAAGTGGCGCTGGGTACTGGTAAAACAAATGCGTATAGAGAAAATAATCGAACAATTGCACGAACACATACATCGTGTAAACACTCCTCAGGTACGTGAACGCGCATATTTCCAGACATCTATTCGCGCATCTGTCCAGTCACGTACTTGCGCGCCGTGCCCGGCGTACCCTACAGGCTACCCTACGCGAGTAGGGGCCGTTCTTTTTAAATATGGCCGTTCTGATGACGTATATAGGGTAGTTTACACCCGTTGATTACGTCAGTAGGGCAGGATGACGTATACAGGGTTGGCGAGCCCTGCAGGGAGGATAGAGAATAAGGCCCTTAGTGTGCGTTTCATTCTTTCTCTCGTGTTCTGTAAGGGTTTACACTTTTTGCCCGTTTTACGACTGATATTTTCCATGGAGACAGAACTTTACTTACTCGAAGAAAATCCGAAATCTTTTTGGTCATATGCGAGAGAGCTTCAGGGAAAATCTTCAACCGTAGATTCGTTATTTGATAAAGATGGCAAACTTGTCACCGAAAATATTGACAAACCTAACACGTTAAATTCCCACTTCAAAAGTGTATTCACCACAGACGATACTGCATGTAATTTTGAAATACAATTCACTGAGGAACCGATGAAAGAAATCACTATTCAACGTGATGGGATAACTAAACAGCTGCAGTCGATAAAAAATAGTAAATCTCCGGGTCCAGAGGGAATACCCGCGCGTGTCCTCAAGGAGTTGGCGCCACAGATCGCACCGTTCTTAGACATAATATTCAAGAAGTCATTGTCTGAAGGAAAGATACCATTAGACTGGAAAATTGCAAACGTTACACCGATATTCAAAAAGGGAAACAGACACGACCCAGGGAACTATCGACCAATTTCATTAACGTCGATTATAGGCAAGATACTCGAACATATCGTCGTTAGCAATATCATGACGTTCCTGGACAGTCGTAACGTCCTCCATGGCTGTCAGCACGGCTTCCGGAAAGGTAGATCATGTGAAACACAACTCGCGCTCTTTCTTCATGACGTTCTCAAATCTGGTGAATCGAAAAGACAAGTTGACGCATTATTTCTAGATTTTAAGAAAGCTTTCGACACGGTACCTCATAACAAACTTTTATACAAATTACAGTCATGCGGCCTAAACGAAACAGTAGTAAACTGGATACGCGACTTTCTGAGTGATCGTAAGCAAAAGGTAGTTCTTGACAGAATTGGCTCTGATGTCGTTAAAGTGACATCAGGTGGGACACGTGATCGGACCCCTTTTGTTCATTATATACATAAATGATCTATGCTCTCGAATTAGCAGTAAAATACGTTTATTTGCCGACGACGCTGTCATCTATCGTGAAATTAGTGATCACTCTGACTTTGAAACCTTATCATCGGATTTAAACAACGTTCATGAGTGGAGCCAAGAGTGGGGACTCAAACTTAATCTAAGCAAATGCACGGCGGTACAATTCTTGCGGAGGTCGTCCAACTATTCCCATGTATATGCTGTGGATGGTGTTAACATAAAGGCGACAGATGAAGTGAAGTATCTAGGAGTTACGATAACTTCGGACCTATCGTGGGGAGCACATATAAGAAATATTTGTGGCAGAGCTCTGAAGAAGCTAGGATTCGTCAAGCGTATTGTGGGAAGATTTTCGGATGAAAAAGTAAAAGAGAGGTGCTATTTCGCACTCGTCCGGCCACACCTTGAATATGCAGCGAGCATATGGGATCCGGTGCAGAAAGACTTAGTCCGGGAACTTAATAAAATACAAAGGAAAGCTGCGCGATTCGTCAAAAACAGCTACGGGCGTACTGACAGCGTTACACGGTTGTTAAACGAATTAGGCTGGGAGCCGCTAGAGACTCGGAGGCTACGCGCTAAGCTTAGATTGCTTGAACAATTGAGAATAGATATCTTTCAGAGCGACACGGAGAACATCATATTAGAACCCCACTATATTTCCAGGTCCGACAAACGACAAATTAAGAGAGATATTTTGCCGAACGGATAGGTATGGGAATTCGTTTTTCCCCCGAACAATAAGGGACTATAATAAATGCTAGGCGTAATTTCATTAGAGCGTTTCCTTTTTATCTTTAAACGGCTGGTGTCCTAACACCCCCCGCCACACGCCTATTGAGGCGGCTTGCGGGGTAATATGTAGATGTAGATGAACTTCCGAGTAATTACCTGTTACTGGATTAAGCTCCTCAGAATGGGTTGGAAATGATCGTTATCGACCCCTTTTGTCCCTCTTTTGTCATTACGCAGTTAACAACTAGTCATCAATCTAGCCCACGTTCAGCTTCAGCATATCACCTGTGCTTATTCCGTCGTCTACGGAGCCAAGTCAGTATCATTTGGTTTCATGTTCCTGCCTATGTCGCTCTATATTATATATATGTTAATATACCTATACATGCGTCCTTGTTCTTCGCCACGATGTTTGGAGTTACGTGTATTACCCTGGGGTTTTCAACCTCTGTAACAAGGCTAATTTAAAATTATCAAGAGAGATTTATTCTAATGCAAGAAGTCTTTCAGAATATGGGACCAGGTGTCAAATTTTGAATGACAGGGACTGCCATTGATGTGTTAAATATGTTTTTCCCACGTCTTTATCTCGGATATCCAGTGAAACTTCCTATTATAACTCCCAAGACCGCACGTGGTTTTTATCATAAATGTAGTTGGATTGTACGTAAAAGCAGAACGACTAGTCATGAAAGTAGAAAATTGTGAATTGTCGTAATTAGCTTTGCTGTAATTAATTACGTGTATTCTAGTAGTCCATAGAGAGATCATTGAAGCTGAATCGTCTTTAAAAAAAAAGAAAATAGGACGTTGGGCGAGCGGTGGGGATTTGTAACATGTGAATGTTAACATTAATTTATTTGGAACTTTGATTTTTCTCGGTAAAAGCATTCAGGGCCCTTGCACTTCATTATACTGTGATTGACGGATTCTCAACCCGTTTTTATGTTTTAATATTGAATTAAATTCCATTGACTACTGTTGTCTTTGGATATGAGTGAGAAGCGGTAGTAGGCTTTTGAGATTATCGAAAAACTAATAGGCTGCCTTTTATCCCTGATATGGTCGCAGGTCACGTGCCTGTGAAACGTGAACCTTGTAAATATCTGGCTGGATGAAAATTTGGTGACGAACATTTGACCGCAGTACAATGTGTTGTAATTGTCTCCTAGGTAGGCATTGCTCGTCAAAAGTATGCAGATTGTCAGAATTTATCTTGGACTGTTATTGAAGGCTTTGGCTCTATATTGCGGTACATTAAGCTCACCGTGAGGGCAGAGAATTACATTCAACCTTACTGTAGGGGAACGAGGATGGCCTACGAGGAAGTCCTAGGGACAAATGTGTAGGACAAACGAGGTGAGATCTGGGAACGTTCCACATGTAAGGAAAGTTATAGTAAAGCTTGGGTAAGGATAGTATCTGAAGCATCCACTGACCAATATTAGAATTGAAGGACTGGTTGTCGTGATATGGACCTAAATTGAACTTTCTGCGACGGTTCCAAGCTCCCATGCTAATAATTTATTCCTCATACACCTCTTCATCCTGCCTTAAGCCTGTTCCTGCTGTCCAAGTTGCCTATATATTCCTCTCCTTTCCTTGCTTTCTTATGCTCTGGCTCCATATTTTGACTGATCGAGGATTGACTTAATGTACGCCGTTGACATTAAAGGTGAAATAAATTACTATGCTCTCTTAAGGTGGGTTCACTGGGAATCGTTGGTCATTGAGTGCACATTTTAATAATTTTATATGCGGAATAAATGTTTAAGACCACATTTCATTTTTACTTATGTTTGCGGTGTTTCGACTTGGATTTTCGGCGCGGTATTCGAAATTAAGTCGAAGACTGTTCTGAATACGGTTTTTTCGAATCTTTGACTCGGAGGGACACCTTGATATTTGTTAGCAACCATGATAGTAGTATCAAATGTATTATTTCGCGTTTAGAAGAGAATATGTACATATGGAATCAAATTATTACAAAATATATCTCCTGTGCCTTAAGGCTACGTGTTAAAACAGCATTGAATTGCCAGAAAAATAAGTCGGTAAGAGGCAATTTTATCTATAGATATCACTAATAAGAACACGTATGCAGAGTTTCAGGCAAACCTGTGCATAAAACTCGCTCCAACCACCTTAAGTAGCTTTTTACAAATGGATAACTGAAAGTCTTATAATACAATATGTATTCCCCTTTTTATTCCAACCCTCCCATTTCTAGTACTTCTCGGTGTCTCATGCATCTCCTTTGGTTTCCTTCTCCGTATTGCACCTACGTCTTCCTCTGAGTCAAACCTTGACTAGACTTGTCTCATTGTTTTGTTGTTGAAAATGATTAGTTCTAATCAACGTGTTTTCTCTTAACTTTTCCTCCTCTTATCTCGTAAATCCCGAATCACGCTCTCCCTCTTTCTTCAAAAGCGTTATTGTAACCAGGAACTGGAATTTTCCTCGTAGCTTAAAACTCAAGAGAAATCCGGTATCCTTTCTGTTTTTTTCACTCACCCTAAGTACGATGTTCGTGTCGAGTATGGAAACCTCGGTCGAAACGCAGCCATTATGTGCCGCAACCAGTTTTTTGGTCCAGGTGTAAGACCCGAGAAGAATTTGCACTGCATTATCTCAGCTTTCTTTTGACTTATTTTCTATGTGAAATAAGGGTTTTACTGACCAGGTTTGATTCGTTTGTGGTAAAAACTATAATATGGTGGAAGAGATATTTCAGAGGAGGAATATTACGAGTCTAGGAAGCAGATGACCGTGTGTAGAAAAATCCCGTGAATGATGAGAAGAATCCCGTGAAATATGATCATGAGAGAGGCAAATTGAATGTGCTATAATAGAGCTTTGTGGAGGAAATAGGTGCCGTTGTCAGGTTTTTTTCGTCTTTTACTCATTAGGCTTGCTTAGACTATGCTCACCTTCAAATGCAATGGCGTCATGGTATTTTGTGCTGTATGTCAATGTGCGGTTACTTTCGTGAGCCACGACCTCTGTAGAGTTTCTGTTAAAGTTATCCCCATTAATTGTCATCGCTGAAAATAATCGTGATAATACCTGTTGCTCTTACTTGTACGTATATCATTTCATAAGTGCATGCTGCACATAGCTTGGCTTATTTTTAATGTCAACTGTGTCATTTGTTGTATTTTACATCCCGTAAACAAGGCTATTGCGTCTATAAATCTAAAAAAAATATTAACCCTCGTTTTGGAACCTCAGCGTTTGGAACTCTTGGTGGCTGAGGAATGCTTTCTTAATGAAACGTTTCTAGCCTTTGATTCTTCCTCCGCTCTACTTCATCCGTCTTCCTCCATTATCTTTCCTCTCCAGTTTTGTATTCAGACGGACCGCCATGTTTTTGTTGTCTTTTCCTGTCATGTAACCTATTTCCAGCCATAGCCAACCCCACCATTGCCTGTATTGTATACCGAGCGACAACTATGAGGTATGTTCATTGTTTTTCCATGGCTGTCGCAATAATTTTTTCGTCCTTTCTTCATGTCATTTTGGTTTGATTTATTTAGAAACATGCGATGCGCAGTTATCCTGTCTTTTTTTGGCGACCGGTTGGACGGGTGGCTGCGAGCAGTCGGATACCGACCTGAGATGTGTGTCGACCTTCCTGCCAGTGCTCATATTGTTCACCGGTGCCTCTGACTGAGATGTAACCCATCCTGTCACTAAATTGGTTTAGTTTTTAGGTTTCTGCATAGTTTTGTCCTTGGGAATAAATTTATTTATTAGCTACTGCGATTATTGTCAAAAGCGTGTTGTCATATGATGATCTAACTTATTTCTTTTGAAAATGGAGCCGCTCTTTCGCCGAGTTATAACGTTTTTCATTTGTCATACGACTTCACATTATCAAATCTCACTCTTTTATTGCATCGCTGGCTATGCAGCCGATCGAAGTTTTCGTGCCGAAGATTGCAAAACATTACTAATTTACTTTATTTTTTGCTTACCGATGACCAAAAATGTTTAACGTCTATTTTCGGCCCTTTTTTGCGGATTTATGCCTCCGTAGGAAAATTCCTCATGCTTTTTCAGTCCATCCAGAAATTGACTCGTGATAACGTTGGTATAACGTTTTTCATTCACATTAATTTTATAAAGATCAATATTTTTCTACTTACCTTGTATTACATAAAAATAATTGTAAGTTATAAGAGGAAGAAAAGGATTGTGTAGGAAGGTGTGAGGGTTGCTCCGTTTGGAGTATATTGGTGTCGGTATATTCTGCGGTATTGGCGGTCGGTATATTGGTGTCGTATTCTTTTATTGCCGAAATTCCACGAAACGTGTGGAAATGCCAGGGGGCCCAAGCTTTCGTCAAGATTTTTAAATTGGAAAATTATCGGTGAAATTACTCCATCGTCGCATCTCTTGGTCCTTCATTCTTTTTGTACATTATTTCGTTTCTGCTCAAATGAGTCAGAATATATTATTTAAACTTCCATGTTGGAATACCCTTGGAGTTGGTTCACCTCGCATCTTCTGCATTAGTGCAATACATTTCTCTGATTACTCATTTCTCACTAGCAATTGCGTTTGTTTCCTACTGGCTAATTGAATGTTAAATTATGCTCTCTATGATGATTTTTATCTTGATGGTTGATCTTTTATTTTAACAGTGGCGCTTCTCGCGTGGAATACGTCAATGCCTGTAGCTGTCTGTAAATTCAAATACCTTGGGAGGTTCGACGATAAGTTGTAAATTTAGCGCACTCCGGGTGTCTGCTCCAATCATGTGCGAGCATTGTAATTTTAGTCTTTTTCGTGAATTGGGCAGGAAACATTCAGTTTGACTACAGTGATTTTTTTGTTTTCTTCAATTCCATTTGCATCACGTAGCTAGAGTTCCACTAGAGTTTTCAGAACTGCCAGAACTTCACATTTTTACATCTGTTAATAGGCAATTTATCAGTAAATATGAAACTCCAAGCTCATCTACCATTTTTTTGTTTCCGGTGTTACTTTTTGGAAACGATTTTGTTTAGTTTGAAACATTCCCTCGATTTTACATGTCAACGGCAAATGTTTGCGCAAAAATGTCAATCGTCGTTTCTTTAATAACCTAATACGCATTTTAATTTTGTTTTAAGTTTTTTTTGGATTTCTGCGATTAAACTATACTTTTTAGCAACAGTTTCGCCGTGCTCTTCTGCCGGCTTCGTCAGGCTTTATAAATCAACAATGAAAAATAAATAAACAAAATGAAGTGATTAATATGTAGCATGATTAATTAATACTTGAGTTTTTCAAGTCTTTTCCACAAAAAGGAAGTTTGTAGCAATCTTCTCTGTTTAGGTTTTTAGGTCTTTTTTTCTATTTCAATGGCTTCCCTGATGATCCGTGGACAGTAGCTTATTTCTTTACTTAAAACTTTCGCCCTTTTGATGTCAATACTATGACCTTCTAAAAGTGTGTGCTCAGCCACGGTAGAGTGATTCCAATGTTTATTCCGAATAGCCCGTTCGTGTTCCTTCTGTCTGCATCCTATGGCTCTCTTTGTCTGGCCAACATATGATTTCCGCAACTACAGAAAATTTCGTATATGCCTTCGAACATTGTGAGAGATAATGGATCTTTAGCTCCTCTAAGATGATCATAAACTTTGGAGGTGGTGTTAATATTGTGATGATGTTATGCTTCTTCATGATTTTACCTATGCGATCTGTTGTTCCCACGATGTAAGGTAGCATAGCATACCCCAAAGGCTTAGATGTCTCTTTCTCCTTAGGCTTAGGCTTCTGATTTCTAACACTTTCAATTAATGTATAGCTATAACCATTATCCTTCAGTGTCTACCTTAAATGTTTTATTTCTTCAGAGATAATATATCTAATGTGATTATGTGTTGTTTCATGAGTCAAGTCGTTTCTACATGTGCAAGTTAAATGCCAAAAAGAAGTTTTGAAGCTTAAAATGTAACCGTTGGTAATATAGGGCAAACCGTCTTAACCCGTTTGGTGCAACCTACATTCTTGAACTCCTTATTTTTAGGATCGCTGCCTGTTTGAATTATCGAAAAAATTCAACCTGAATTCTTCAATGTTTCATGCTTACGAAATGTGGTCGTGATGTGACCGATTGGTTATTCGTTACTCAGTAGTGAAATGACTTACTATTTAATAATTATTATCGTGATAAGATTTGCTAAACATGAAGTGATGTACATGTACCCTATTGTACCTTCAGTGTGTTGATTACAATAGCGACTATCGAATATTCCACCTTGGGGAGGAAATATCTTTCTGGGTGTGTTATTGAGGGATTATTTTTTTCTTATATTATGTACCACAAAGGAAATTGAGATTAGCATTTTGCGTAGTGTATACGTAGGTGGCCTGGACAAGACGCCAACAGGGAACATTGAAACGGCATTTGGTATCACATCACAATGCGTGATTATACTTAGGATCATAATCAGCCTCGATGGCATGGTCTGCACTGGACTAACGCATTTACGATTTATGCGAAACTTTATTATAATGCTAACTCAAAAGGATGAACTGCCCTGTATGCAGTGAAAGAACAATAACTTGTGATATTCTGCTCCTTAATTTATTTACCCGATAGACATCGACTATTCTCGAGGAAAAACTTATCTTAACAGCCATCTGAGATATCAGATCATAAGGTCCCTCTTCTTTCAGTTGTCTCGTGCTCATATGATCTCGGGCTTTTCTTTTAGCTCCATTGAATTTAATATTATATTGCAGAGGTATCTGCTCCATCGCGTTCCATGTGTATGTCGAATTTTGCGATTGCGATATCATGCCTAAAACGGAGTGATCTAATTTCTTCTAATATCATTAAAGTCAGTGGTCATCATCTGAAGATAGGTTTACTACAGCTCTCCGCTCCGCCTTTCTACAAGCCAACCGCTTCATTCCTACATAATTTTTCTCTTCGATGTCTTTCATAATTTGTCTCATGTATTTCATTTGTGGTCTTCCTCTGTAATTATTCCCATTCATTTCTCCTTCCATTGTAGTTTTCAACGGGCTAATGCTTCGCAAAATTTTCAATAAGTTTGTTTTCTTTTTCTCCAGGTTTTCATTATACTTTTCGGACCAACTCTTCAATAGTTGGGCTTCTTCGTTGGCGATTCTCTCCGTTCGTTTGATCTTCATTATTATTCGATAAAACCACATATATTCCTTCCAATCAAATTCGTACTGAAGCTGTAATTCAGTCCGGTTATGACGTCCGGCTTCACCGCCATATAAGAACATGCTCCAAATATTTCATCGTAGGGGCGTTGGGATGAATGTTTCTGTATTTTCGGGTGTCCACCGCGTAAGTTATTTTCCATGGCAACGGTTTCGACTGTGTCCCAACATGATGTGTTCCGTCATAGAGAAGAGAATTCAAAGGTACTCGTACCCTCTGTAATGGATGATAGTACTCCTGAGCCTCATTACTTGTTCTTTCCTTCGGCTAAAATTACATTTGCCATGAGGTTCTGATATCGATATTCCCCTTCACCAAATGGCATTCTTATTCTTGGCGATCGCGACTAATATCCCGTTCGGGGTGACCTTGACAGTTTCGCACAAGTTGAGTCATTTATTTGTCCATAGAGGATTTAACTTCGATTTATAGCCTCCTGATGATTACTTCATGCGCTGTGACTTCTCTAGGCGGCTTGTTATACTTTAAGTCTAACTTTTCTACATCGAATTAGATGGTGGATAAGTGTGGAACTTGTCTTCCTCCAAGTAGCCCTCATAGCCAATTAATCCTGTCTTAAATATAACTGTTTCAGGCTGGACCTGGTGGAAGTCTTCGATGTTCATAGTGAATAATAAACACTTAGTAATCTTCCACAGATTTATTTCTATGGCACGACGCGTTTCACCACACTGTGGCATAATCATGTGCAAATAGTCTTCCGTTTCCTCTTGGATATATAGGTTTTGACCAAAGTGTTAGTTTCCCCCCTCCTTCCCCCACTTCCTAGCGCTTTGGTCAAAAAGTAAGTATCCAAGAAGAAACGGATGACTCTTTGCACATGATTATGCCACAGAGTAGTGAAACGCGTCGTGCCATAGAAATAAATCTGTGGAAGATTATTAAGTGTTTTTTATTCATTATGAATAATGATGCCTTCTTAAGGTTACAGCCCTTTGTAAAGTTTGTCGATGTATTCCGTCCACCTGTTTGTTTTTTATGCCATCATCTTTACCCGACTGGGATTTGCGTTTATAATGCTATTACGATTCGCTTTCCACGAACCCGCATGCCATTTCACCTTTCGTTTTATTGAGGGCTCTTTCTTCACATTCCTCATTAATTTTTTCTTTGTTGGGTGTTTTATCTGCCCATTTATCAATGATTTTCCAGCGCTTGGTGTCCTTATTAAAAGTTGTTCATATGCGCGCTCCGTAATTGCCGTTTTTAGATCACTCTGTTTTCAATCGATGCAAGTTTAATTCCACTTATTCAATTTGGCGATGACGGCCTCACTGACTTTTCCAGTGTGTGCATCGAAGTTTACTGCGTTCCATCTTTAGGTTCGCGTTTTACCATCGCTCCTTAGGGCCGTATCCAGAAACCTCGTTGAACTTATAGTAGAATCTCCGCTACACGGTATCCAGAAATCCCTCAACAGCAACTCTCCGCATTGCTTGGTGAATGGTACTTATTACCATGGTCTGGGGTTCACTACTTCTTGCAGCAAGCGTTTGGGTCATACTGCAGCGCGCCGCCCCCGTTATAGCAGCCGTGGATGACGTATAGAGCGGAGATAATGCTGTAGCGAGGTTTCTGGATATGGCCCTAGACTCTGTCCGAGATAATAGCGAAGTTGAACGTTATAAATGCAGCCAATCCTTAAATATATTCAATGCCGGCTGGCAAGGCGTATCGCGAGACCGAAGTATCCAAGATGGTGACCTTTGTTTTCATCGGGTGATCGTGAAAACATTGTGTTCCTTCCATTGCATCCCTAATCAAATCAGTAGATATCATTGAATTTTGGTATTTAAAACATTAATTAGTGTTGTCGTAAGTGAGTAGGTGTATTTTTGCCGCCACGATGACGCTGCTTTTATGATTTGGTTTTGAGTGCAAAATGGTGGAACTGAGATTTTCTCTTGTCTCTACAAGTTTTCGTTTCACTTTTCATGAGCTCATTCTTCCCTGTGATTACTTGTTGAACATTTCACTAGACCTCTCGTGAATTTTCTTGGCGAAGGTTTTTTTCTTTTAATTTATGTAGTAACAGCTAGTCTTCCAGGGCACTGAATCCATAATATACCTGCTTTACATCGTTTTATATCGCGTTAAGTGTCGACATTGTACAAAATGAGATGCATAAATCTCACATTGATTAACGATGCTTAGTTTTCACTGTGTTACCAATTACACTGGATTACGTGAATTTGAAAAGAAAGAATAGGAAATGCTGCATGAAAGCCGTTTTAGAAAATAAGCCGGCAGCGAGATTTTTCTCAGCCGCCGGGGAAATTTTTGTATATCTGTTCGTTCAGGTAACTTTCGTATTTTGAGTTATCATTCATTATAGCTATGAATGGACTGAATTTAAAAGGTAGATTCTTCCAAACATCGCGTTCTTTTTGGAGTTTCTGACAACAGTCACCTTGAAGCTTATATTTACCGAACTATTCTCGTTATGTGGGGGTGATGGTTGTTTCCGTTAAGTAATATTTTTCATCCATATGCGAGAGGAATCTCAAATACCTTTTAAAAGAAATAACATATCAAGAATAAGTCAGTGAGTTTCACCGGCGCAAATTACTTTATTTGCTAAAATTTCATTACTTCCAGCGGTTGCACCGTCCGGACATTATAAATAACAATGTATTGATAATGTTTCCAGGAGACGTATAATTTTCTTAGCCATTAAGATCCATATTTCATTTACTATCGTAATGTACCCCATAACACTTGATCACGTGCCAGGTGATTGGGGTCACACATTACTTTTTTGTAAGTTTATTTCGCTGACAGTTATTAGTCTCATATTAGCACATAAATATTATATATATATATATATCTTCTCCAGCTGACGAAGAGCTTACAGGCTCGAAACGTACCCAGTAAGTCGTCTCTTTTTACTTTACTTTTCTTTCCCCACCCCCTGTCCAGTGTATTTTTGATTGTTGTGGCCTATTGGCGAAACTTTCCGTGTGTGTGTGTGTGTATATATATATATATATATATAATATTTCGTTCAAACAGGTGGTGAAAGAAAGAGTATAGGAAACACATAAAATGTGATGACACAATGGTGATGTGAATATGGAATGATGGCCGATTCCAAGTGAAAAAAATTCGTCTAGACCGGGAATTGAACCACGGACCTTCCGATTTCGCGCCGGCTGCTCGGCGAAATCGGAAGGTCCGTGGTTCAATTCCCGGTCTAGACGAATTTTTTTCACTTGGAATCGGCCATCATTCCATATTCACACACGGAAAGTTTCGCCAATAGGCCACAACAATCAAAAATACACTGGACAGGGGGTGGGGAAAGAAAAGTAAAGTAAAAAGAGACGACTTACTGGGTACGTTTCGAGCCTGTAAGCTATATATATATATATATATATATATATATATTCTTGTTAAACTTTCGCCAATTGGCCACAAATATTTTAAATAAAACTTACACCAGGTAGGAGAAAGAGATATAAATAAAAGAATTTGTTCTTTCGGGAACGTTTCGGACCGGTTGGTCCTTTCTCGACTTTAGAAGTGAGCAGTTAGTACTCTTTAGTACTAACTGTTAACAATCTGTGTTTATATATATAACTGCTAATAACCTATGTTTATATATATATATCGTTCACTCACTCACACACCGCCTTTTAGGCGAATAAATATATAATAATTTGAACAGAAGGTGAAAGAAAGAGATAGGAAACATGAAACTAAAATTGGACGAAGACACTGGTGATGTGGAAGATGGTACAGCCGAGAAATCAGAAGGTAAAAATGTGCCGTGACCGGGACTCGAACCCGGAACCTCCCGATTTCGCGCCGAGTGCTCTACCAGTTGAGCTATCAGGACACTTAGATTTACCATGATTTCGGCTGGGGCTTATAACAAAGAATACCCCTTCTTCTTCCAATTTGTCTTCGTCCAATTTTAGTTACATGTTTCCTATCTCTTTCTTTCACCTTCTGTTCAAATTTTATATTTATATATATATATATATATATATATATATATATATATATATATATATATATATATATATATATATATATATAAACAGGCACACGGAAATAAAAAGGACACTCGCAAAATATTTTACGGGAAGTTTCGGCGGTCAGGCCGTCATCGTCGGGTCGGCGACAAGAGACTAACTAATGGTGTATTACCTCAGGGGGGGGGAGGCGGACAGGAGAAGGGAAGGGGACTGGTGGGGAGCGAAAGCGAGGGGTGGCTATTGGTCAGTGGGCCAAATATAGCCCGGGCGATTCAAATGCTCTTAAGATCCAAATGAATGCCATCTCGCGAGTCCTCAATTCTATAGTTGTTGCTGATTCGGGGAGGGCTTCTAATATATATAGAGATAGAAACATTTATTGAAGGTTTTGCGATGGGAAGCGGTATGTTTAGAAATGGGATCAATGAAGGGAGGACATTTACTGGAGTGGCGGTGCCCATTCATTCCCTCTCTGTCCGCGGCCACAGAAGTTGTAACGACGACCACTCCCTTCAACAATATACTGATAACCTATATCACTCCCTCAGAGAACGTGAGTACCCCAAAAAGCCAATTAAATACCAATATAATCCTGCCCCCCTCTGCCAATTACACCCCTCGGGCCAAAACCCACCACCCCGACAGACTCAGCCTCGTTACCACATTCTTCCCTGGCTCCCATAAAACCAAAAACATCCTCCGCGATTTATACCATTCCAAATTTTAAAGAATAATAATTCCACTGCCCTCATGCCCTCATGTCCCACAGTATCTTTTAAGCGTCCTGCAAACCTGCGAGAAATCTTAAAATCTACGAAACCCACCCTTCAATCGACCCCCTCTCCACCACTCTCAACTTGCAACCGTCCTTGATGCAAATGCTGCTCCCTCCTACGCTCTTCTGCTACGTACTCTTCCAATAAATCTTCCTCAGCAGCCAACTGTACTTCCACAAATATTGTCTACCGTCCCTTGTGCAATTTCTGCCCGGAATTTTACGTTGACGAGTGTACTACTCCGCTTTCCATACGAATGAATGGGCACCGCCGCTCCACCGAATATCCTCCCTTCATTGATCCTATTCCTAAACATACCGCTTCCCATCGCAAAACCTTCAATAACTGTTCTCTCTCTATATATTAGAAGCCCTCCCCGAATCAGCAACAAATATCGAATTGAGGATTCGCGAGTTGGCATTCATTTGGATCTTAAGAGAATTTGAATCGTCCGGGCTATATTTGTCCCACTGACCAAGAGTCACCCCTCGCTCTCGCTCCCCACCAGTCCCCTTCCCTTCTCCTGTCCGTCTCCCCCCCTCTCTGAGGTAATACACCATTAGTTAGTCTCTTGTTGCCGACCTGACGATGACGGCCTGACCGCCGAAACTTCCCGTAAAATATTTTGCGAGTGTCCTTTTTATTTCCGTGTGCCTGTGTTCATATATATATATATATATATATATATATATATATATATATATATATATATATATATATATATACCCAATAAGGAGTCACAGGCGTGACAAGTAAAACATAGTGACACAAACAAAAGAAACTCACACGAATGGTTGTTTAATTTTCGACAGCAATCAACTGTCTTCTTCCGAACTGGAGAGAGTACTGGATGCAGATGTGAGTAAGGAGAGAAGAAAGAAGTAAGGAGAGGCGGGGCAGGCAGGGGAGGGCAGGTTGGGCCAGGCTGGGAAGAGATTGGAGGAGAAAGAGGGGAATAAAGGGAGGGGCAATCTTTTTTGTCCAAATATCCATTAAAACCCCTCTTGTGGCTCCGCTACATAGATGACATTTTTCTCATCTGGCCTCATGGTACTGATTCCCTAAATACCTTCATTTCCGCCCTCAATACCTCTGCCTCCGTCTCCTTTACCTTGTCGCGCCGTCCTGACGCCAACATCACTGGGTGGGAGCGTTCGTTAAATTAAATGCTCAGTGGTTTCATTTCCGAGTGGTTTTATTGCTAAATTCCTTACAAACAATGGCATGGTGGTCCCAGTCCCATGGAGAGGCCGTTTGGAGAGTGAAGGTGGAGCCGAACTGAGGTCAGAGTTTGCGAGGGGGTATGGGGTAATTGGCGGGATAGGGGAATCTCGGTTTCAGGTCGGATTGACGGCCCGGCTATCCAAGAGGTAGTCTGCTACATGGGATAGGTAAGATTCGGATTCAGGTCGGATTGACGGCCCGTCTGTCCAAAAGGTAGGTGGGAATTCCTCGTCATCGTCAGTATCTCGTTCGCCTCCGTCTCCACCTCCGTCGCTCCCTCCATCTCTCCCTTTGGTCCAGAAACGCGCGCCTTATATACTGTTTCTAGGGGCCCGAGTGGGGGAAGTTTCCGGGGGAAAGGAACATTCTAGAGAGTCTCCTCCCAACCTTCCGGGGGGAAAAGATGCTTCGAGAAGCATCCTCATCCCACAGCTTCCGGGGCGTAGAAGGCTCTAGAAGGTCCTTACCCAACGGTCATTTTGCCGGAACCCCCACTCCTTTGCCGCCTCTGGACTTCGGAGAGAGATAGGTGGGGGACTGCAGCAAGTGCAAGTGCACCCACACCACATCACCCCCGCGGCAAATAAAACCCGGGGGGGTATCCTTAAGATGCCCTCAAGGGACGGGACTGTTACAGCAAATACATTATCAAAACATAAATTTCATCCAAAAATAAAATGGTTTGCTTAAAAGCACATTCACAGATATAATAGCCAATTCAACTTTTGCCTTAAGGGACACACATATAATGGATATTACCAAACATATCCTAATGAAATTCCAAAAATAACCTTTGACAACATGGGTAATACAGCGGAGTCGACTTAATTGTTTTGCCAAAATAGCCGTCTCAATGGGATCGCCGAGCAAAACTGGGTATTTTTCAACTATAACAATGGTAAAAACGGTGACCCAATGAGACGCCTATGATGGTTCCCGTAGAACAAAATGTCCTCTCGTCTAACTTTATGCATTACAGCCATCCGAGCACCCTCATTAACTAGCCCACCCCAATGTTGGAAAATTACTTATGATGTCCATTCTGAATAGGTGCTTTCGGCGTATTTTCTCACCAGGTGGGACGAATGCGCACTACCCTTTCACGGAACTCATTGACTTCCCTGCCACAGATCTACGCTGGCAGGCTTTTTGTGCGGTGGCTAAGGGCAACACTCATGTTCCTTTGGTAGTGCATTGAGGGAGAAATCATTCACCCCTCGTCCATTGCCATCCTTGAATGGATGCATACACCCACGTCCGCCACCTTGCCTTGGGTTGAAGACGAACCTTCAAACAACCTATTCAGCTCAGAAGAAAGCTATGTTTCTTCCGAGGCCGAAATTAGGGGTTTCGCGAGCCAACCAGGGTGCCCGTATGGACATGGTCAATAAGACCGAAAAATAAAAAAAACTATTTCCGCCGTCAAAGCCGTATTACCCTGCATACAAACAAAAAAAATTCAAAGGAACTCACAAACAACAAAAAATTCACATTACCCTATCGAAATTAATTCTCAACATTTGAAACAAATAAAAAGCCCTACGAAAACCTATTTTGCACATAAAAATACACAACTCTATTGAAATTAATTCACATAATTTAAAAAAAATACATAGCCCTACAAAAATCTAATTACACAAAAACACACCAAGTCCTATTAAATTTCCTCTAAACATTTACACGCGATTTTCCATACGTGCACATCTCTCTTTTCATAACTTAGTCCGTTGTCTCTAGAGTCTCTGTGCACGCATTTCACATGTCTCTGATCATGAAGCACATATCACTGACATTTCACTGTTATTATTTTTATTTTTATTTTTCACTCACTTCGCTGTTTTATTATCACAAATCACTTCTCCGGCCCGCGCTCGGACCGCACGGATTGCTCTCCTCCTCCGGTTATGCCCCACACGCTTAGGGCGTCTGCATTTCCCCGGAGGCGGCTGGATTGTCCGTTCTGTGGAAGAGGTGGGGGCGGGTGCGCACCACCATAAGACGTCCAGGCCCTTCCCGGGCGTCGGAGGCAGCTCCTCGGTGACTTCTTCACTGGCGGCCGCCCCATTAAGAGATCAGGATATTGGGGACGTTCAAGGAGTGGAGATCGCTGGAGGGGTGAAACAATGAACTCCACGGGTGTCTTGAGACCGTGGTGGCACAGGGTCAAAGGGAGTGAGGATGATCGACTGCGAGTCACTGGGTTTCGGGTTGGTGTTCGGATGAAGGAAAAGGGATTCTTCGGGAGGCGTTAAAAAATCTCCTGGACAAGGGCCGTAAGTTATATGGTGGAGGAGGATGGGGAGGGGACAAGGGTAAGGCAGGGGCCAGAGGAGTGAGTGCTCGTTGGGAGGGGAGAAGGACTCGGAGTGCTTTCGTCGACCCTCGCCGACTGCCTGGCGGTGTCCGGTGGGGGGCCATGGGTGTCCATCACTGGAGGCAGGGTCTCCACTTGCGGGTCAGGGGGTAGGGGTATGAGGTTGCGTGAATGAGCGAGGATGCGCCTTCCATTCTGCAAGTTCTCTCTGTCGGCAGTCACGGGACTCCTCACTCTGACAATCTTATAGGGCCCTAACCAGCGTGAAACAAACTTCCGGGCCTGCCCGTGGGAGACGACATTGTTCCGTAAAAGAACCATTTGTCCTTCTGAGAGGCTCGGTAGCATCAACCCCTTGCTGTATTTCCCTTGCTCCAACTCGCTTTTCCCATCGGCCGTGGCAAAATGCCCTAAGAATTTTACTTGTCTTAGGAAGAAATGACATTTCCGCGGATTCCATCTGAGTTTCGCGGTACTAAGTCGGCCAAATATTTGTCTCAAACCAGCTATATGTCCCTCGTACGATAAATCGTAACGCAGAATATCGTCTAAATAACAAATGCATCCGTGATACAATAAACCGTCTAAAACTTTAGGCATCAATCTCATGAAAGTTGAAGGCGCGTTTTCTAAGCCAAAACTCATTCTATTGCATTCATAATGTCCCTCTGGCGTGCTGAAGACCGTATACTCTTTGCTAGAGTCTTTCATCTCGACTTGCCAATACCCACTACACAAATCCATGGTCGAGAAATACCGGGGTTGCGCGTTTCCCACGTCTATCGAGTGTTTCACCATATTGGTGCAGCCCAGGGAGACATTACCATGCATAAAAACATCGGAAAATTCGTTGATTAAAGTTTTTAACGGAAATAGTGCTTCTGTTGGCACATTATCAAAATTAAAAAGTGAAAGAAGGTCGGTTTTCTCTGAATTTTCCGGCCACAATACCGTGTCGGCCTCATGAATCTCATTTATTCTCACTCCTACGCTGTCCTTATTTACTCTTTCGACTGTGAATTCTTGATCCCCTTTCACCACTTTTACATTTCTGGTATGATTACATAACAAGATTGGAATCGTCCCATTATCATTTACTTTCGCTAGCATAGACGGAATCAACATACCTTCTGTACCATTTTCGACAAAAATCTCTTCCCCAGGCGGAATATCTGTACGTGCACTGACTAATATGTACGATAGCGGTGGAACCTTTACCTTTTTCCCTACCTTTACAGTAATTGGAATATTTCCCTCTTCAACGCAGTCCTCTTCCATCCTTCCCTCACTTAACTTAATAGAAATTTCTTCCGTACATTTTCTACGAGTCCCCAATTTATGCTCCACAGTTGTAATCTCTTCTTTCCAACCCCATGGATCTGTTCCCTCCTCCTTTCCCTTTGTACACACTAAATCGGCGATCAGTCCCAAATCCTTGACTGCCCCATCGCCCACGTAAGAAGGAAACAGATCGACCTCCAAACTATCGAAATCCGAGCCATTCAAGTTATGAAGCGCATTGTTTAAATGCGCCGGCCTCTCGGCGCCTCGGTTATCTTCTAGTTCTTCGTCTTTGAAAGAGATTAAATCATAACACATCTCAACATTGGACTCCGTAGAAATAACACCATCGATTCCCAAAATACCGTCAGCAGAGTCATTCATGTTATGAAGTGCCCTCTCCTCTTGCACTGGCCTCTCGGCGCCTCTACTGCTCGATATTTTGGGATCGTCAAAAGAAGTTAAATCTATTCCGTTTTCAAAAGTGATTAAATCGTAACATATTCCCTCATTGGACTCCGTTGGAATAACACTCTTGATTCCAAAAATATCGTCAGTAGAGCCATTCATGTTATGGAGTGCCCTCTCCTCTTGCACTGGCCTCTCGGCGCCTCTACTGCTCGTTATTTCCGAATCGTCAAAAGAAATTAAATCTACTTCTTCAATTACTGCAAACCTTGATTCCAATGCCACCGTACATCCCGACCCTACCGTCATGGTACTCCCGTCAATAGAAATACTACTACCGTAATACTTCATGAAGTCTAACCCAATAATTCCATCGTATGTAGTCTCACCTAAATTAATCACTAACGAGTCATGAGGATAAGGACGATCATCAATACAAAATGGAATGTCGCACTGCCCAATGATCGGCAGCGCGTGCCCTGACGCACTCCTCACTAATTTATCATATGGTGAACATTTTAACGTATTAAACGGAAAGACCTTTTCATGTACAATTGTGACTGCTGCGCCCGTGTCCACCAAAAACCTGTAAGTTTTTCCTAAAATTTTCACACGAACCGTCATTCCGTTTGCTGGAGAAACCGCTAAAATTAACTCATCCCCGACCCGCTGGTCGGGGCCGGTCCATTTCCCGAACCTTGTCTAATATTTTTAGTGGGGCAATTAATTGGTCTATGCCCAACTTCCTTACACAGCCCACAGCACAACAATTGACAGTCGCGCGAAAAGTGTCCCGCTTGACCGCAATTGAAGCAGTTCCGCGACTTATTGTTCGAATGGCAATCCCGTGACAGATGACCAATGCCCCCGCATGAAAAACATTTCCTAGAAGGATTTCCCCGGACGTTGGCTGCATCTGTAGAACGCCCTCGGCTGTTTCCGATCGGATTGACAATCGTATTCCCGGCGTTTCCAATAGGACGCGAAAAACTTGATGGGTTTGGCACGAAGTTACCGGAATACGCTGACTGCATAAGGCTTTCAGGGGCCTGATTTAAAGAATTAATACCCGGATAGGGAGACACAAGACCCTGAACAGGAGTTGCTGCGAATGACTTGCTGGCATAAGTCCTAACGTGGGATTCTTCATTCATGGCATACTCCTCCGCTTCAAGAAGACTTTTTGGGTTCCTTACTAGCACGAACCTCCCAATTTCTTCCCTCAAACCAATTAGGAATTGGCTGAGAACTCTACTTTCCATCATAGCCTTCACAGATTCCGACTCCTGGTTTTTCATGTTATCTCGCATCTGACGTGCTATTTTACGAAGCCGCGTCGAATAAGATGTTACGGACTCTAGCGATTGCTGTACGCAAGTCATAAACATCCTCTCCAATGATAGAGGTGAAATCCGTGACGTGAACCTGCGTCGCAAACAATTCGAAAATACCTCAAAATTTTCAAAAATATGTGGATTAGCGAACACATATTCTGCGGCGGCGCCGTGTAAACGCAATCGAGCTATGCTGAGTGCTTGGGAATCACTCCACGAACTAAGCTCTCCCGTGATTTTAAGGCAGTCTAAAAAGCGCTCCACGGTCACGTCGTCTTCGCCACTGAAGGAGGGGATGAAATACACGTGACTTCCCAACGCGCTTGGAGACGCGGTTGGTGTCACTCGAACCGGTGACTCTGAGGGGGGAGGATCTATCATATTAACGACCGAATCGAAATCTAAAAAGTTAATTCCTGACCGGGCAAGGGACTGGGAATTTGAACTATTACACCAAGCCATTTTAAATTTATACTTCCCAATTAAAAAAATAGACTTAAAGAAAAATTCAAACCACTGTTCTATACGGATCTTTCAATGTAATAGCTGTCAAATGATAAAAAGAAAAACGATTGACATTATGACCACTGGCTCTACGGGTTCAAACTGATAACTGAAACCAGAATGATGTCCAAACTAAACTCGCACCTGACGCCATAATGATGTCAAACCTATTCGCCCACCCCAACCCCACGACTGACACCAGAATGATGTCCAACCCACCCCCACCCCACACCTGACACCAGAATGATGTCGCGCCGTCCTGACGCCAACATCACTGGGTGGGAGCGTTCGTTAAATTAAATGCTCAGTGGTTTCATTTCCGAGTGGTTTTATTGCTAAATTCCTTACAAACAATGGCATGGTGGTCCCAGTCCCATGGAGAGGCCGTTTGGAGAGTGAAGGTGGAGCCGAACTGAGGTCAGAGTTTGCGAGGGGGTATGGGGTAATTGGCGGGATAGGGGAATCTCGGTTTCAGGTCGGATTGACGGCCCGGCTATCCAAGAGGTAGTCTGCTACATGGGATAGGTAAGATTCGGATTCAGGTCGGATTGACGGCCCGTCTGTCCAAAAGGTAGGTGGGAATTCCTCGTCATCGTCAGTATCTCGTTCGCCTCCGTCTCCACCTCCGTCGCTCCCTCCATCTCTCCCTTTGGTCCAGAAACGCGCGCCTTATATACTGTTTCTAGGGGCCCGAGTGGGGGAAGTTTCCGGGGGAAAGGAACATTCTAGAGAGTCTCCTCCCAACCTTCCGGGGGGAAAAGATGCTTCGAGAAGCATCCTCATCCCACAGCTTCCGGGGCGTAGAAGGCTCTAGAAGGTCCTTACCCAACGGTCATTTTGCCGGAACCCCCACTCCTTTGCCGCCTCTGGACTTCGGAGAGAGATAGGTGGGGGACTGCAGCAAGTGCAAGTGCACCCACACCACAACCTCCACGATTTCCAACTCCCAAATAACCTTCTTGGATGTTAATGTTTCCTTATCAGGCTCAAAATTCCACACCTCGGTTCACATCAAACCTACTAATAAGCAGCAATACCTTCATTATAGCAGCTGCCACCCCTCCCATACCAAACGCTCCCTCCCCTACTCCCTATCTATCCGTGGCCATCGTATTTGTAGCAACCCAGATTTCCTCGACAAATTCCTCACCAACCTTCATCAATCCCTTCTTAAGCGTGGCTACCCAGAATCCCTCCTTCATCAAAAAATTCAAAAAACTCAGAAAAATTTCGGCTCCACCAAACCTCCTCCCACCAAAGACTCCCACATCCTCTCCATTTGTACCACCTATTTCCCAGGGGTACAGTCCCTTAATTCCATCTTGAAAGACCTCTATCCCATCCTTAAAAACCACGTTTCCACCGCCAAAATTTTCTCTAAGCCCCCCTCAATCACCTATAGGCGGCCGGCTAACTTGTCCGATATCTTCAAATCCACCAAGCCCCTCTCCAAAACCCCTGTTGCTTCCAAACCCACTCCCTCCCCTTGTAATCGTGCTCGATGCAAACTATGTCCTATCTTTACCACACCCCCTCCTCCCAACGCCTCCATCCCCTCTCTCCCTCACCCTCCTCCCGCCTCTTGCATCACCAGCAATGTGGTTTACCACTTGCAATGCAAACTCTGCCCAGCTTACTATATTGGTAAATCCTCGACTCCCCTCAATATACGTATTAATAATCACCGTGCTAATTGTAAAAATCCTTCCCAATCTGCTTCTCTTCCCGTTGCGATACACGCCTCCCTCCACAAAAAATCCTTCAACCACTGCTACAATGTTTCAGTTCTTTTTTCCCTCCCCCCAACTGCACCCCCCCTTGAACTGAAATCGGTGGAATTATCTTTTATTTGGCTGTATAAAGCATTTCAAACTCCGGGTATCAATGTCTTTCACTAAACTCCCTTCCCCTCTTCCCCCTCCATTCCCTTTCCTGTCTGCCCCTCCCTTTATTCCCCTCTTTCTCCTCCAATCTCTTCCCAGCCTGGCCCAACCTGCCCTCCCCTGCCTGCCCCGCCTCTCCTTTCTTCTTTCTTCTCTCCTTACCCACATCTGCATCCAGTACTCTCTCCAGTTCGGAAGAAGACAGTTGATTGCTGTCGAAAATTAAACAACCATTCGTGTGAGTTTCTTTTGTTTGTGTCACTATGTTTTACTTGTCACGCCTGTGACTCCTTATTGGGTATATTTTCACCACGTGTGAACTTCGTCGATTGAATATATATATATACATACAATATGCCAAGACTCTTTGCCCTCCCATACCTTAATCTCTATCCCTTTCCTCATTCTTTCTCTCTACCTAGATAGAGAAAGATGGAAGCTACTTTCCTTCGAAATATCGGAAGTTTTAAATTGTGAGTGTTCTTTTTTCCGTTTATATATTTTTATCGGCCACCCTCTTGGCATATTGTATATTTATCACCCGAGTGATTCTCCTAGAAGTTTTATATATATATATATATATATATATAATATATATATATATATATATATATATATATATATATAACTTTTAGTATATATATATATATATAATATTTCGTTCAAACAGGTGGTGAAAGAAAGAGGATAGGAAACACATAAAATAACACAATGGTGATGTGAAGATGGAATGATGGCCGATTCCAAGTGAAAAAAAATCGTCTAGACCGGGAATTGAACCACGGACCTTCCGATTTCGCGCCGGTTGCTCTGAACACTAAGCTATCTAGACTACTAAAGAAACATTGGAATCGGCGGGGGGTTTATATGAATCAAACACCCCCAAGATTAGCCCGTAAATGTCGCCGAGAGATGACGGTGGGCATTTTCACTCACCGGCAGAGAAGAAATTACGTACACAGAAGAGGAAAGCAAAGTTTGAATCAGGCACACAGGCAGTGGTAAAGATACAGAACAGGCGTTTCGGGGCACGCAGAGCCCAAGAAGTAGAAATAAGCCATTCCGGCCATACAACCATTCATTCATTCACTCAAACCGCTCACAGGCGTAAATAATAAATATTTCGTTCAATATATATATATATATATATTTATTGAACGAAATATTTATTATTTACGCCTGTGAGCGGTTTGAGTGAATGAATGAATGGTTGTATGGCCGGAATGGCTCATTTCTACTTCTTGGGCTCTGCGTGCCCCGAAACGCCTGTTCTGTATCTTTAGTAGAGAAGAAATTACGTACACAGAAGAGGAAAGCAAAGTTTGAATCAGGCACACAGGCAGTGGTAAAGATACAGAACAGGCGTTTCGGGGCACGCAGAGCCCAAGAAGTAGAAATGAGCCATTCCGGCCATACAACCATTCATTCATTCACTCAAACCGCTCACAGGCGTAAATAATAAATATTTCGTTCAATATATATATATATATATATATATATTTACTTTTGAAGTTTTCGCCAATTGGCCACAAATATATAAATTCAAACTTACAGGAGGTAGGAGAAAGAGAAAAAAAAGAAAGAATTCGTTCTTACGGGAACGTTTCGAACCAGTTGGTCCTTCGTCAGCACTAGTAATAAATAAATAAATATATATATATAAATAAATATATATATATATATATATATAACTAGTAAATGGGTGCTTGCAGTTTGCAAGCGGTAGGCGTAAAGCGTACGATAGTACATTGTAAATCATTAAAAACGAAAGCAGTTTAGTCTTACTACTCATGGAAATTAAGTTATTGAGTTGCATTGGTGACCTAAGAATATAATAATGAGAATCTAGCATTAAAGGAATGGGTTCATGATATATATGCTTTGTTTTTGTGTGCATGCAGAAGACATTTATGAACTAATTCATAAATAGTCCAGACTGACTTATCCTGAGCATGCAACCTCAGAACATTCATTGTGTGTTCAAGTGTGAACTATTCATTTGAGACTGATCATATATCGTTCGTTTCCAGCCCACAAAGTTTTATTCAATAATGCTCCCCGGATGGACATTTAAATAACATCTTTAAAACCGGTATATTTTTTAATTGCCTAACGACAATGTTCGTTCTACATTATTGGGATATTCATGGTGTTTAGTTTACACAAAACTCAAATGGTAATGTCGAAATATTTTTATAGATTTATTTTGACTTGTATTGCCGGCCTTTGACTTCTGGAGTCAGTTGTATTTTGTTGTGATCCTGAAATAAGCATGGTGTTTGCGGCGTGTTGCATTTGGTCCAGTGGTCTTATTTCCATATTTACGTATTGCATGGTTTCGAGTGCAATATTGGCTATATTCATCTAGTGTGGCAACATATGTTTCAATTAATTAACGTCAGGGAACTATTATCAAGAATGGATGGTAATTTCTCATGCTATCACGCTATTAACATTTAAAAATTGATTCTCATAGTTACATTGACGCGCGGGAGTGGCCAGGTACGTTGAACATTCTTTGCACAATCCATGAAGTACTCCATTGAATATTTTTTGTACGATCTATGAGTTCCATTTGAACGTTCATTAATTGCCCTACGAGAATAACTTTTGATTGTTTTAATTTTGTTCACTGAACGTTCTTTGACCATATTTTGGACAATATATTTCCCACTGGAAAAGGAGGAGCAAGAATTTAAGTTCCCCGAAAAACAGAGACCTAGGATAAGGTGGAAAGGCTTGTTTCAGAAGTACAATGGATGAATGCTGTGCGATCCCAACGGATGCCATAGGCATGGGCAAGTGGAGGAGACTATCAAGGCTATGATAGATTGCAAGAATATACGGTTATAAAATACCATAGGTTATGTGTATCATCATAAAACATTGTAAATCGTATAGTTTGGAGACAATACATCGATAAAAACCAAGGTTAGTAAAGGATAAGGTTGTCTCACTCACGGCTCGGGGCTCCTATTGGCCTGACGTCACTGAAGACCCAAAGCCCCGCGCTCTTTGAATATCTCCGTTCCGTTGCTTACACGCCGCGGTGTGATCGACTCTTATCAGCAATGCATTCCGAATTTCAGAGCACTTTTTCCTTTTAAATGCATTACGTATTCGTGACCATTAAATAGTCCAAAATTTGAATCATGTATATTGATAGCGATCATTTATGCGGAAAACGATCGGACGAATGAATGAGCTCCAAGGCTCCATATTTATGGGGAGGAATAGTGCAGATTTTACTCCTTGTGACATAAATGGCATTCAAGTGAAAGAGAAAATTAACTTGTACTTGAAAAGGACATAAGGACAAAGTTTATAGCCAATAAAAATCTCTTGCTAGACATGTTGTGCGCTCCGCGAACGACGCCTGTAAGTCGGCGACGCGCGGGCACGCGGTACACTTCGAAAGAGTGGGTACACGACCGGGCGGGCGATACTAACCACCGGATCACCCTTGTCCGCGGCCAGGCGCCTGCTTAGAGCTTATAAACACAACACAAGCGTACAGTTGTTCACGGGGAGTGAGAGATGAATCGAGAGAAAGAGTTCTTATCTTGCACCACCGATTTCCGTGTCACAGCAGACATAAACGTGGCATACGCAAATTTCGGCTCAGACGGAAAATAACAAGTTTAACAAGCCACCTTTCGCGTATTTAAGACAGGTTCTAGTCCTCAAAAACTTTCATTAATGTCTACATCTCTGCCCGTCTTTTTCATGTGTCTTTCGCTTTTGTCATATTCATGCTTTGTTCCTTACACTTCTTTCTATAGCTACTTATGATTTCGAATATTTCTCCTCTGGGGAGCTTCTAGTGTCCCCGTGACTTTCATGACCTACCTCTCCTCTCAGTCCATTCAAGACGCTATAGTACATGCATTAGGTCATTTTGCTCATTCTTTCAAAATGACCAAACAAACAAAATCCTTTCACACCAGTCTATTACCTACCAGATTCACATTCTCTCATGACCTAATCAGGTTATCAAGCAACAGCAATATCTGAAAATTTCAATTGCCAATTTGTAATCCAGATGAAGGAAGTTAGTAGAAATGTTGAATTAAAATGTAAATGGTGTATTATTACTAGACTTAATTTAAATGTTTCAACCAATATTTCACTGCTTTCTCGAAATGAAATACACTTTCCAACACTGAATGAGGACCCAAAGGCAGCACCCCCTCTACTAAAACATCTGCTATTCAACAGATACATATAATTCAAATATCTTATATGTTCTGCTACCTATATTCTTCATGTCACTATTTGCTTGGCTCAGGAAGTCAACCGAAAATTGAAAGGTATAATCTATTATTCAAACAAAAACAGAGGTCAAACTAGAAATGATAATATAGTAATTATAATGTTCTCCAAGTAATACTTCAATCTTTTAGTAGCCTTTTCTACTGGGAATGAGAGCATTAGATGAGAGAATTGGCATAAGCATATCATATCATTGAAAACGTTTCAATAAATACAATGTATCTTTACTTCCATCCAACTCCCTCTCCTGGGGTCCCCTAATACACTCCCTTTATTGATTAATGCAAATGAGAGAAGTAATAAATAGTTTCATCGGTTTGAAGCTCCAAGAGCATGGTATATTTACATCTTTACATGGCTTTACATCAGTAAACTTCTCTGTGAATATATAAAAAAATCGTTCTCTTTGAAGTTTCATTTCGGAATAGAAGCAGCTTTGAGGTTGTAATTTTTACATCTATTTCCTGGCCCTGGTGTTCCTTGAGAGGTCCAAAAATGGACTATTGAGTATCACCAGACAGGCTTCACAGAGAGTGCCTACAGGAATAGCTGACAATTTGCAGTTCATTGCTAAAGTTGCTACTTATGTGACTGTAATGAGCTAAAGTGGCCAAATCGTTTTTCAAATGATTTAGAAAATGAAGATATAAAAAAATTATCAGATTTTATTTTTCTATAGAGCCATTAAGATACTTTATGGAAGAGGAGTTGCATGTCACTTTAGGAATACAAGAGGGTTGATCACTAGCAATAGAGGAATGAACTATGCCGGCATGAGATTAAGCAACCGAAGGAGAGGGTTTCATGACCTATAACCTATCCTGTGGTAATTCTGAATGTAAACATAATTGGGGTTGGTGAGTTTGTTTCACGAAAAGGGAGAAAGCGTATGATGAAAGTAAAAATTTATTTTTTATTTTAGCCAATGTAATATTCTCTTTCAGAGTTACTTTTAAATGTAATCAAATACATGACATTTGGGAAAAAGCAGCCCGAATCAATTAAATTGAAAGAGATAGGCAGGACTAGGGATGAGTATATAGAGATCAATAATTCGACTAGGGATGAGTATATAGAGATCAATAATTCGACTAGGGATGAGTATATAGAGATCAATAATTCCTGATTAAAATGAGCAGTATTAGTCATTTTAATCATTAATACGGTGAAGCAGACAATTTGCACTGATTTTATCATTATGTATTTATTAAAGTAAAGAACTGAGAAGCCACATTTTTGCTAAAATGGATTCGGATAACGCATACTCACCACTTTTGTCTTTATAAAATATTTCCTTCAACTTAGTCAGATAGAGCGAAGTACGAAAATTCCAGGGCGTGATAGGACTTGATTGGGACTCGAACCCGGATCCCTCAATATAATTACGAGTGCTTTAGTCAGTTAAGCTTCGGCAGAATGATTTTTCCGCAGTGGAATTTGCGCGCTTATGTCCACTTGCGGGTGACCCCGTAATAGTATTGCCATACCTATTAAGTCCCAGTGTCCTCAAATTTGTTATTCCGCTCCTGTACTCAACGAATTGATAAAATGGGAAAACCGTGTTTTTTCAAAAATCTATTTCTTTTTCACTAACAAAAGTAATTTTTGTTTCTGCCTATTTTAAAATTTAAAATATTAATTGATGAACCCAATTCATATGAATGTAAAAGATGTGTTTACTGTACACAGAGGATTTTAACGATATTTTCCAAGTGTTTCAAAATCACGAAAGTGGAAGCCTAAAACGGATTTGATTGACCGAAGTTGGACCAGAAAAATTGTTGGAGCATATCATTCCCATACCCACAAACTGGGATATCAAATTTGCTTGAGGCTATCCGAAATTAGTGACATCTTCATCTAAATTACGGCGATTCGAGAGAAAAAAATAACATACAAAGGTCATAATTGCCATGAAGTAGATTAACCATTAGACATGTCTGTGATACGAAATATCCTTGCCCAGTTGTCTTGTTTTTAGACTATTGGCGCATGTGGCCACGGTACACCGGGTCCCCGGCATTCCCTCGTTTCTTCCTAAATGGATGTGCGCTGAGAAGCTATTCCCAGGAGATGTTGTATATTTCAATGCCCTCAAAACACAACACTACGAACTCCAAACCTTTTTAAGCAGCGATATTTAAGAAAAGATCAAATTGTAGCGAACACGCGAAAGGCAAGCCTAGTGGATATATCCAGACGGGTCTTCAGTGACGTCACCCGCGAGCAGCCGGCGCATGCGCAGTAGTGTGTGAGAAAACCTTACTTTTAACAACCTTGGATAAAAACGATTGAAATACGCACCGATAATGTTAAATTCCCCTTAATGCAGCCTTTATAGCCAGCTAATAAGGTACTGAAAGCCTCGTGAACAATGAAGAAATTAAAAGATCTTAGGTTTTCCCGGCGAATAATATTAGTAAAATCTTCTCGGGTTTGCCACCGGGTAAGGCTTTTAAAGGCCAACGTTTCGATGAGTAACTCCCTCATCGTCATCAGGGCTGAGACTGATTGCCGAGTTGGTCCATTCCGGGGTTTTTATAGCTGGCTAACGGCGGTTGGCGCGGAATGGACCAACTCGGCAATCAGTCTCAGCCCTGATGACGATGAGGGAGTTACTCATCGAAACGTTGGCCTTTAAAAGCCTTACCCGGTGGCAAACCCGAGAAGATTTTACTAATGAAGAAATTGCCTAGCAACGAAAAGGAAAAAAGCTCGAAATTTGCATTAATTTTGCGTTTAAACTTGAAATAATTCAGTTTGTCGATCGACAGAGAAAAATCGCTTGCAAGAATGAAATGCTTTGAAGTTTTGGCCTCATTTTGGTCAAAGAATGAAACTTGTATCTCAATTGTTTCATATTTTAATGAATGAAAGAAAATTACTCGATTCGTAATTTATTCGTTTTTCCCATTTAAACCCGTTAAATAACAAAATCCTATCTGGACTCGAAACCAATGAAAAATATTGGGATTTTCGATTTTTTCCTGACTCGACACCAAATTCAAACCCTTCTAAAGCTGACGAAGGACCAACCGGTCCGAAACGTTCCCGTAAGAACGAATTCTTTATCTTTATCTCTTTCTCCTACGTCCTGTGAGTTTTAATTTATATATTTGTGGCCAATTGGCGAAAACTTCAAAAGAATATATATACAGGGTGTCCGGCGCCCTGGAAAACCTTGAAAACCGGGAATACTCAGGGAAATATTTTGTCCTGGAAAACTCAGGGAATTTTTGCATTTTTCCGAAAAACCCTGGAAAATGCTCGGCAGCCGATTTCCATAAAGGCAGAGAGAGAGAGAGAGGTTTCACCAGCTCCTTTGCTTGCATTATGCTCGGCTCAGCGTAGCCTTGCGCTCCCTGTTCATTTCATAGACTTTTCGTAGCTGTGCATCCGCCCGCAGCCTGTGCTTCGTCACCCCACCACCCTGACAGTACAGTAGCCCTCTCCATTTGCGCAGTCCGCAGTCGCAGATTGTATAACAAGGCAAATTCCACACGGAATAATTCCTATGTAAAATGGCCACTAGGAATGGAGGAGCGGAAATACATTTTGCTGTCTCTGCGTGTTGAAATCACGGCTCTCGGGTTCGAAGCCGAAAGGGCTACTGTACAGGGGCAACCCCAGCTAATTATAATTCGTGTATTGTCCAACAAATACAATTTTGTCCTAATTGAATTCTTTCGCGAAATTTTGGATAATTGTAAAATGACTTTCCTGATTGCTTTCAATAGTGGCGAAATGATTTGTCAATGTTGATTGTGAAATTACATTGAAGACATAAAAGAATTATTTCAGTGAGTTCGTTGGAGATATTTGAAAAAGACGGACGTTATGAATCGGGGTACCGTCGGAAAGCCGTCAGTTATTAAACGTGTCTGTATTCTATTCCATGGCAATGCCAGCCTTGAGAGAGGTTTCTCTGATAACTCCTTACTTCTTGTTGAAAATTTAACTGAAGCCTCTCTGGTTGCTCTTCGTACCATTCACGATGCGATCAGGGTGGCGGGGGGTGTTAGATCCGTACCTATAACCAAGCAATTAATTCATAGTTTCCGAAATTCTCATGCAAAGTGCAGTGAAGCTTTAGCGGAGAAAAGGAAAGGTGATAAAGCCTCAAGGGAAAAGTAATAAGAAAGAGATACTGCAAAAGGTTCAAGAGCTGCATAGTTCTTTTTTTCAAAAGCCGGTTTTTAAAAAAAATCACACCAGTATCTTCTTTTATTTTGAAGTTCTTTTATAAAACTAGTCTTATTCTTATAGATTATTGTGTTCAAATTGCATCTGACTCAAATTTTGTTGTCAGTTAACTGTTTTTGTTTATTTGTTTGATGAAATAAAATCTGTAATACTCCACATTCCTTGTATACTCTATTATTTAACTCCAAGTAGGTACCAGCATTTTTAGTGTTGGCAAAATATGCTGATTTTATTAGAAGTTCATTAAAAATATGTTAGAAACGAAGTGCAGCAAGACCCTGGAAAATGCGAATATTTGCCTGGAAAACCTGGAAAACTCAGGGAAAAAAGAAATTGAGAATCACCGGACACCCTGATATATATATATATATATATATATATATATATATATATATATATATATATATATACATATATAGCTCACAGAGCCTTATGTCTTGTACCTGATGATGACCTAAAAGTTGAAACGCGTAGTAAAATATTAAAAATTCGTGGAAATTAAAGTTCGTGGAAAAATCACACACGTGGTAATCTAGATAACGTTGCCACAAGTGGGGCGGAATTAAACGTAGACACAAAAAGGTACACTCAGAAATTGAATTCTGATATTTCGGTTGCTACAGCAACCTTTTTCACAGAAGGAAGGTGACACACTGTTCGGAGGACTTCAAGGTGGCGCAGTGGTGTTACCTTCCTTCTGGGAAAAAGGTTGCTATAGCAACCGAAATATCAGAATTCAATTTCTGAGTGTTCCTTTGTGTGCCTATGTTTAATACCGCCCCACTTGTGGTAACGTTATATATATATACACACATAAACACAACGAAAGGTTCGCCAATAGTCCAGAGCAATAAAAAATACACTTGACAGGAGGTGGGGAAAGAAAAGTAAAAAGAGAGAAGACTTACAGGGAACGTTTCGGGCATGCAAGTCCTTCCTCAGCTAGAGAAATCTTTCTCTAGCTGAGGAAGGACTTGCATGCCCGAAACGTTCCCTGTAAGTCTTCTCTCTTTTTACTTTTCTTTCCCCACCACCTGTCAAGTGATATATATACAGGAACACCTTTTTCGTAAGTTAATTATTACGTTTGAGGATATAAATTACCTGTGTGTAATTCAGGTGATACACAAGTTTTCTTTCAAAAAATGTTTTCCCCTCGGCAGCTCTTTGAAAATTTACTTTCTAAAAACGCCTCTGTTTTTCATGACAGAAATGGGTATGAATTTTTCAATTCAGTTTCTTATAGCCTAAATAGGCTATGGGTTAATTTTTACCCAAACTGTCATCGAAAAATATGAAAAACACGGAAGTCATCTTAAAATTGAAAATCGCATCGGCGGCTACCCATTCCAGAAGGAGTCGCGACTACGTCACGTTTGCCTCGCCTTAAGTCCCATGCAAGGCGGTACCTTATTGAACATAGGTTTGAGTGCTCGTGTACCTTATTATCTTGGACAGAGTGTAATTAAATTAAAACCCAAATTTCATGGCCACAAGGCTATGGCCACTTATATTTGTTCAGCGTTAGCTTTTTCGCGACTTCTAATGACCGTTTTATGTCTTTCTGAGAAGCGAGTTGTCTGTCTAATGTGCTCGTTATTATCTCTTCTGAATTCGATGTACATAGTCCTTAAATTCTCTTTCCATGTTAACGGCTCCCTTTCGCGACATGTTGTTTCATTGCTTATTTGAGATTAGGAAATGTATTCCAGCATAATTTTAGGTTACTGCGGCTTTCAGCTATCTGGCGTGTGACTATTGTTTTTGCATTCTTCCTAATTATTTAGGTGCTTATTTCTGTTAGTCTGCAGCTGTTGCATCTTTAAACTGCATTATTTTTGGCATAGATATTATCGATTAAATGAAAACTCTTCTCTATATCATAAAATGTTTACAGTTAATCACTGTTTGGCTTACCTTGAATGTTTTCCCCTCCAGGAAATTAAATCTGTAGAGGAATTACGTATTCAGCTTCCAGACTTAATTTTGTGGAACGTCATGAGTAAAGAGAAAAAAAACTTAATAGATTTCATTGATGTTTTTATCGACGAATCGTCCTAATTTACATAAATATAATCAACGAAAATGTTAGTTTCTTTAACATTAAAAAAAATCTTAGCGATCTGCGAACTTCCTTTTGCCTGCACTAATGATCAATTTTGGTTAGTTGATTGATTGTTTAGTTGGTAGTCGTATCGAGTTATTTTAAAACACTGGCCATCCAGTTTTAAAGCCTTATATTTATTTAATAAAGGAACACCAGGTATCACTATTTCTTATTTTTTGAAGAAACGACCGGTAATTAGTCCATAATTCGACGATAACCGTCGTATCATCGCTCATAAAAAAGCCTGAAATCTACTTCCCACTTTGAAAAGTTCCCTTAGCTTGGAGTTGTTACCGACTTAAATGCACCACTTCCGTGTCGATTTTTCCGTTTATGCCGTGGTACTTTTAAAGGTGAGCCGTCTAGTTTTTAAAGCCTCCAGTTCTCTCCAATTTCCTTCTCCCGTCTTCGCGCCATCTTCGTCCAAGTTCACATTTCACTTTTCGCTCCCCCCCTTGCGATTCATCACGAGGTCCGCTTCCTTGCTCGTATGCCCTGCGTACAGAGCACGAAGAGAAGGGTTGAGAGAGAAGAGAGCAATGCGCATCCCCATGCATGTGACTAATCATTACTCTGGGCCCTGAAGAACCCACCCCTTTCACAGCCTTCTCGTCCCATCCCCCAACACACAGCTTGCTTTTTTCGGTTTTTCATTCATGCAGTTTTGCTACACACCCCACGCCCCCCTCGATTGACGGCCGCCAAGGATATATTTTTTTTTCATCTTTCTGGAGTATTTTTTACTTCCTCCTTCCCCTCTCATACTTGCTTCTTTTTTGCCTTCGCACCTCTCTTCCTCTCTGTCCCTACTCCTGTTCCTTTCCCTACCCTCCCTTCTCCTTTCGTCACTTCCCCTTTCGTTTCCCCTCTTTACTCCCCTCGCTCCGTATACCTCGTGCACTCGAGTGCTCCGCGCGCGTGTCGGCTCCACGGAGGGGGTGGGGCGGAGGCCATGGGGTTACGGGGAAGGGTTGTGAGACGAAGGACGTTCTTTTCCTCCTTGTTCCTTTTATTTTTTAATCCATTTCCCTTTCCTTTTTTCTTTCTCTTCGTTTCCTTTCATTCGTCCCCATCCCTCATCCATTTTCTTACGCGTTAATTTGCTGCTACCCTTCCCCTCCTTCGCCGAGAGACTGCTCGAAATTACGGGGGAATTCGATGCTTCTCCGCTCGTAGTGGAGCTCTTTCGCCGGGAGGAGTCGCATTGTAAATGGGTCCGCTTAGGGTTGCTGTTAGTGAGAGACGGGATTTTCGTCGGCGGAACTTCTCTATGCTCAGTCTTGGCCGGCGTTTTATATTAAAATTTGGTACAGTTATGAACAATTTCTCGGAGGACAGTCTCCTGAAAACCATAATGGGAGGAATCACCCAGGAATAATGGAATGCTTAGATCAATTAATTTTGAATGCTGGAATTATGAAGGAAACGGTTAGCTGAAAATAGATTGGAGAGGAGAGCTCAGAAAACTAATCTTCAGATTGATGACTGCCGAAGAGTATGACAGGCATAAATACTATCTGATTCAGGATTCAAATTATTTGTAATATTGAGTTCGTTGTTAGTATACTGTCAAACAAGGGTGGTAGTTGCCAAAGACGAATGTCTAAATTTATATGTAATCGTCGGTGATAGGGTTGGAAATATTTGAATAAGTTCTTTATTGTAACCTCCCGTGTGGAAATGGATTGCTCACATCCTTGTAGCTCTTCATTTTGTTGCTAGACCATTTTCACTGAGGTTGTAATGATTATCAGTTACATATAAGGTCTATAAATGATTTTGCTGTTCTTGCTTTGTAAGTCCTTAAAGGGGTCGTTTTGTGTCTGACCATCGTAAGAAACCCACGGGAGGGCGTGGTCCCCCAGAAATTCAGCGATCATCTCCCATCCTGGGTAGTATGCGGGGCTCCCCCCTCTTAGCTAGTCGCTGATTGGCTGGTGACCACGCCCCCTAGGAGTGCATCTTACGACGGCCTAACTCATGGGTCTTGGGGCGTCGATATTTCGACGTCTACATCTTCTCGTACTAGCTATTTACTTCAATTACTTGAAAAAGCGATATTTTAACCATTTGTTGCATGTTCTAATTTATCTTGGCTGGTTTTTTCTACCGTAAATATCCTATAATGTTAATTTGGCAGCTAATCCGTAAATGTTATTAGTCAAAAGTATTTTATATGTCGATGGGTGATTATTGCTAATTATAATAAAGTGTGTCCTACCAGCAACTAAGTTATGGATTTACATTCTTTGCTTCCCGGATTATTCATGTGTCAAGTGCCTTTAAACGGGTTTCTTCTAATCCTATTGAGTCCCTTTGCTAGTGAATGACAAAATCTGCAGCGGTCAATTATCACGCCAGCTAATATGTGGAGTGGCTGTGGTCGGAAGTTAGGTCGAGGCCATTAAGGCCGGAGGGACGTTGGCGGTGATTAACGAAGTCCATTGCTCCGATGAACTCGCCCGTGAGCCACCGGTTGATTAACCATGGATTGAGGATGATGTAATTTCCCTGTTCATTTCGCTCCCCCAGCAGGGTTTATCGTGAGCACGCTATTGACGTAATCGTGATAATGTGCTGAAGTATTTCGTGTGCTGGAAGCAATGTCTGAATACTAGAAAATCGAATGACGCCGGTCTTTCGAAAAATATTGTGGGACGCCTCCACCTTTTGTCTCCCACGATAGTTAATATGGCTTTTCTGACCCGCTATACCCCGAAGAGAACGACGTGAAGGGTGGTTATATTTTGTAAGCTTGTAAGTAAGTTGTTCGCATAATTTGTGAAAATTGACTTGCGTAGCATTGTGAATGCATCGCACTCAGTGTGACCCGAGTATCCTGCTCCCATCTCGCGCTTTGCCACATATATTAGCTCGCGCGAAATATTGACGAGAAAATAAGCGGTTTTTAAAACGGCAGCCGTTTGTGTGCGCCGTTGGTGGTCTCAAAATATCGCAGTGCCTCCTGTGAAGCAATTGCCGCGCCGGTTTTTAACCTACCCCCGTTCGGAGTGCGTTGACAACTATTGACCGCGCGTGATCTCTTGCAAACTATGTAGGGTCGTTGGGTTAAAAGGGTGAGTGTTTTGACGAATAAAATTTGACTAGGAAGGCTTCCTCGACCCTCCACAACACATTTCGTTGAATGGGGCGAACTTAGAGGTTAGTTTGGTATTATTGATTTCCAAAGGCACTGACTGATTATTGTATTCAAAATAGGAAGTTAGTACTCAAGCAACCTCTCCAACCCGGTCCCCTTACGACATCAGTCCTCAAGGTTTTTCCAAAGGCTGCAAGTGATCAAATATTTTTATGCGTTTAGTTGATTCTTTGCTGCGGAAAGTAATATATAGGCCAATCTCGCTGCCGCGGTGCGAAATCGGGCCCTCAATATGAAAAACCCAGAACTTAGCTGCAGTCATCTACGGAAAGCTTTAGTTTTGTAGAGTTTAAGGGGGGTGAAGCAAGCGTGGATGTGTAGGCAAAAGAGCCTACAAGGGAAATTGTCTTCCTCAGGGACCTCCTGAGAGACCCTCGGTCCAATTGTCACCCCAGTATGCTTTCCTCTTCCTAACATCACGCTTTGTGCAGGCGTGTGTCACCTTGTTCCTCGATGCCTGTGCTTCATCGAGATTAATTAACAACTGGATAGACAATAATCAACTAAAAGATCACACCTTACTTATCGTCCCTTTCCTCCCGGAATTATTTTTTTCCACTGCGCTTATGTTTTTGGCCATGACTCCTTGCGGCAACCTGCGCGGTAGTTCGTGGATGTTTAGGAAGAGCGAAACTTGCTGGCAGCCACCAGCGGAGAATTAGAGGTCACTGAGGGTGAATCAAGCGTTGATGAGATGGCCAAGGTAGAGGTAGACTTCCTGAGGGACCTATGGAGAGATAATCTGCCCCTTTGTACCACCTCTCTCGATTGCTTTCCCCTCCCTTACGTAGGGCTCTTCACAAGCGAGTGCCATTAAGTTTCGCTATTCCTATAAATACACTTTATCACCTCCTCGTCAACCCATTGGAATGAGTGAGAACGCGTGAGGGCAGGGAGAAGGAAAGGGGAATATCAACATGGGGCGGGTTCTTTCAGGATCGTGATGAGTGATGTTTGTCGCTTCACGGGTCGTGACATCGCTAGGGAATGGGAGTAGCGGAGATGGACTCTCTTTATCTGGTGGGGGGCGGGCGACTGTGTCCCGCCTCTCTATCCATCTCGCGATTCCTCCCGCGTGTGCCGCCGCGGTGGACAGGTGTCCCGGAGATGCACGGATGAGGGTGCGGAGGGTGAGTGGCAGGGGGGCGGAGGGGGGTTGGTGTACGTTGTCGGGGGAGAGGGAGGGGGCAATATGACGCCTCTCCGAGAAGACTACGCACTGCAGAGGGGCGTGGTCGATGTGGCTGGAAAAGGGAGAGGCGGGGCGTGGGGAGGAAAAGGGGGAGGCGGGGAGGGATTGAGGGGGCTGTTTGTGAAGGGGAAGGGAGGGGGAGGGTTTTTGAGGGAGGGGTTGTTAGGAGTATAGAGAGAGAGTCCGTCCTTTTGCCCGAGAAAATCGGAGGGTGGTGTGCTGTGCTGCTCTTGATGGTAGCAGTAGTAGTCGCTATTGATCCTTATGGGGGGAGGGGGTGAGAGGGGTGTGTGCCTTCTCTTACGCTGAAGATGCTGCATTCAAATCCTCCTCAATGGCGCGTGCGAGGGCACGGTTTCGGGAGAAATCCGTCCACTGTTGGTTTTTAAGGGGATGGCCACTATCCATCGCAGAGACTTGGTCCAGTGAAGGTCGCTGCCCCTTAACGCTCCTTGTTTTTTCCTCCCGGGGTGTTATTTCGGGACCGATCCCCAGGATTGGTCAGTTTTCCTGTTGGTTTCCTGGAACTCAATTGGCATTTTATGACCTCTGGCATTTGTTGAGGTTCAGGGCGCATTACGCTGCTGGCGATGGGTTTTCCAGCTTTTTATTGCTACTTGTACCCGAAGTTCAGCCGGCTCCCCAAAATATTACCCAGGGTTTAGAGAGAAATTTAGCAAAAATTCTTTGGCAAAGTCGAGCATAATTCAGTTCAGAATTGTTTCTCAACTAAATATTTTATAAAATAAAATAGTCCCTCATGCTATTGGATTGCGAAGAGTGTTGTGGCCAAATTTCAGATACGGCAAGGAGAAGTGCTGCCACCTGTGCACATTTCTTAGATAACGTCGCCCCTTTAAGCTCGGAAGCGATGGATGGAGAAAACGTTTTACTAGAACTAACAGTGTGTATTCGGGAAAATATACGTTCCCTGCGGTAGCTATTTTGAAGTGTGTTGTGCACGTTTTGACTTATCACCTTTCTCCTTCGCCGTCATTTCCCTGCAGTTCGATTTTAGTGAGTCGTATATGGGAAGCCTACCCTCCGATGTATATCCTCATTGTCCTGTTTTGTGGTGGACTTCCTTTTGGTCTTGGCGTCTCGTAAGTTCATCCTAATTCCGCGTTCGGCAGTGTCGATTCTCCTCGCGTCTTATCCCGTCGTCTTCCCTCGCGGTGGTGAAGCGCGGGGTTGCTTCATCCCCCCGACGCATGTGGACACACTCGGTCCATGGGTCCTCGTGCATCTTCTCAAGGGGAGGTATCGTGTACGAGGGGGAAATAGGCGCCGATTGCGTGGGGGCGCCGGTTTGGCGCAGTTGAGCACCAGGAAGTATGGCTCCCTCGTCATTTCGAATTCCCTCGCTTGTCCCAGGGTAAGTGTCGACGAAAGGAAGCCGAAAATCGATAGTTATACGTTCAGGGTTGGGCGGCCCTCGCCCTTATCCGCCTCCTGACGTCCCTCCTCATCCTTCGTTGTCCCTTAGGCGGGGCGTTCAAAGTGTTTTGAGTCATGTTCGGATTTGCGCGTTTCTCTCGTAGCAGTGTCGTAGTTTCTATGTGGAAATGGCTGGAATCACGCGAGTTTTGCGGAAAGGTGACTCAACTACTCTCTCCTTCCGCCATCCCTCTTTCCGTTGCTCCCAGAAATAGATATCTGGTTATTTCGTCGCTTTGAAAAGCGTAACTTAAACTTCCTAACTTCTTTGGTGACTCACAACGATGCATTCTCGGAATTTTTTCCGGATACTTCATTTCCAAGGGTTTAGTGAGCGGGAATCTTTATTTATAGATTGAACTCAAGAGCACAAAGGATATTCCTTTTTCTTTTTCTGATGCTTATCTAGAATAGAAAGACTCGGATGATGTATTTTTTTGATGATGTACTGTTTTTCAGGATCAAAATATGCATTTCTTGTCGTTGTGATGCAATAATGAAATTCTGAGAAAGATTTTCCCAAGTTGTAATGCTAAAGGATTCAGCGTATTATTGCAAAATATTTAATAATCTCTTGAAATATGGTGCTCATATGTTACGATTTTTGTGCTGTATATCCTCGCGGGTCTACAGCAGAACGACCCAGGTGACTAAACTATTGACGTTGTATATAATTCGACGTTATTTCTGATCGAGAGTGCACTGTGTCAGCCTGGATTGTATAGCTGCGAAATATTTGTTTAAAGCCTGATATGGATAATCTTTATGTAATATTGGTCAATATTGTTTATACGTACTTCTTTATTCGTTGATTTTCCATTATTTCAATTTATTTTTCTTCATTCAGGATTAGTGAGTCGTCCTTGATGTTCTATCATTTGCAATCGAGGGTGGTTAAATTACGCCTATAGTTGAGCGTTAGTCAATGACTCAATTTGGCGTTGAGGTTACTCTCATTTATGAAAGTTTTAGTGCTCTCTGTTGTTGAATATGTGTAGGAACTTCGTTTGTGGTCTTCCAGCAGTAGTGAATCGGCAAGTACTTTAATGATGCCGATTGAATTACTTTTTTTCTCACGTATAGCTAAGTATATTTTTATTTTCCATGGTGTTCCGTATCATAGAAGTTGTTTCGATACACTGCAAGTTTCATGTTGTCTTTTTTAATTGTTTGGGTTGAAATACGTTTTTAAATATTTTAGGACGGGATTTGTTCTCCATGCCTTTAGCGCTGCGTATACTTTCATTCTAAATTATATATTATTTGCAATTCAGTTAAATGTAATTGCTGTATAATATGATTAGGTGTTGTATGGGCGATATCTCTCCTCACCGTGGGCTGGGTGAAGCTATTCGGAGGGTACGTTGAGAGGGAGAGAGGTAATGTAAGGGCTATGCTTAACGTGACACGTGGTTCTTACTGGTAATCTTGTTGTTAAAATATTTTGTTTGCTGTAAGGGAATAACTAAAGTACGATGGTGAACATTTTTGCATTTATAGGCTGTCATGTGCCCGAAGATACGTTTGACCCAGGCATCCACTCAGTTCTATTTTCAACTAACCGCTTTATTCCGCCATCCGTTCCTAGTTCTTCAAAATTCCTCTGTTACACCACGTTTCCATACATTCCGTTCTTCTCCCCTCTCCTAGTGTTATCGCCCCAGTTCGTAACTGCCACGTGTTTGCATGCTCCATACGCATGTATCAAAAATTTAATGTATAAATTGAAATAGTAAAGTATAATTTTTTTAGTATTAATCTTTCTCTTTATTGTGAGCGTTGTTTATTAAAAAAAAGGACCAATATTCCAAAAATTATATTCTCCTATAATATTGTGGTCGATTAAAGAGAAAAAGTTCTTTTATATATATATATATATATATATATATATATATATATATATATATATATATATATATATATATATATATATATATATATATATAAATGTATAAGGAAAGGAAATAAATATAAAAGTATAAACTAGCAACAAGGTGTTGAGGTTGGGGAAGGATAGGAAAGTAAATCAGTGGACACTCACTGGCAGATGATCCATGACGACACCGGTGTCCACTGCTTAGGGGTAGCTTTCGGGCTAAGGACCCTTCTTCAGCTGGAGGAGATTCACTATATATATATATTGAAAGTTATGACATTGATAAGTAATGCTGTTTCCAAGCTGCTTCACTTGCTAAGTGTTTGGTTCATAGTTAGCTGTAAAAACTTTCGTCAATCACGGAAACCCTCTTCACTGATGGGATGGATATGGATGGATTTGACTGAAGCCTATAGATGTGCTGGTTTGAGTCTTTGTAATTTCCCGGAGAAACGAAAAAAGGCCAACAACACTTGGAATAGTCAGGAACTCAGTGGCTACAGATTCGTTGACACTGTATTCATCGTACCCGGCTATTATTATGATCATCATTGGTCTATCCTGTGGATCCAATGAGGGAAAACTAGAGGAAATTTCGCACGAATAAGGGAGTAGCAGGAACTATTGAGAGTGGTAGGAATAGGATTTGTCTCAGTCAGTAGCAAAAACACAATACTTGTCCTTTTTGACTTACAATCAGTGTCAGAGAAAATATAAAATGCACATAGGGATTTCACAATTATGAGTGAATGGAAAAAGTTTAGATCCCGGGACCATAGTTAGCACACGGACCAATGAAAAAATTGAATTACAGAATCCTGAAAATTTAGACATTAGAAGTTAATACGCTACAAATAAATTTCCTACAGCAAATTGCTATCAAATAGTGTTGTACCTAAAATAATGTAAGTGTCTTGCGATCAATCTTAAGTTTGGAGCAGAAACAAGGGTTATTGACAAGAAAATAGAGTAAAGGTTGGTGACCTTCGAAAATAAAGTATTAAGAAAAAGCACTATTAAGATAGGGCACTATTTGGATAGTTAATTGTTACTAAGAAAATAATAAGCCAAAAGTAGTGTATTGGGTTTAGCCGGCCACGTTATCTGAAGTGTAGAATCTGTCATGATAAAACACATCTGTTGTCATAACCCTGAAAGAAGGAAACCACCAAGAAGGTTTCGAAAACGATGGAAAGACCTGGTTAAGCAGGACATGAACATAATGAGAATTGTCGAGGAGCATGCTTAAGACAAAAGAAATGGAGGTACCGTGTTTGCGAGATCAAATATCACCTAGGGTTTTAATGACCGCGAGAGGGTAGCACTAATTGGAAGCCTAATATTGTGCAGGTTTTTAGCCCGTTTTTCCCTCCTCGTGGATTGACGAAATTCAATTGGGTTATGTTATGTTATATGGGCTAACCATGAGTAATTCTTAAAGCAAACTAAAGCCTTTATAATGGCTGTGTAAGTCGTCACCTTGGTCGGAAAAAAGTTTCTCTTTTACCTTGTAATGGAGTGCCACAAAGTGACGCCTGAGAAAATTAAGGCTAGAGGGAGTAGTAGTCTTTGAGCACATCTTGAAGATCAAAAGACAAAAGGATATGTGATGCACACAAGACGTTTGAAATTGATTGATTTATTGCAAAAGATGTATTGAATTATAGCTTGTTACCAGAAGAAATTAGTAAGGTGTTACCTGAGAAATTTGCAATAGGATAAAATGGGAATTATGGACGGAACTATGCAAGGTAAAATATATACTAAGAGTAACAGGAAAATTATATTGGAAAATGAATTAATTTGAAGTCATATGAAGGCATTTGGCGAGATTCCCTGTCAGGATTGAAAATACTAATTGTGATAAATATGTCAGAGATTTTTTTATCAGTGAGAAATGAAAAAAAACTATTTATTACCTCATAGGTGATATTACAATGCTGCCTCATATTCTTAAATTGCAAAGTTTATCACAAACTATTTCTTTGCCAATTGCAGCACATTGTTGAATTTTCAGCTGTTGTTTCTATCTCTTGCCTTTTTCTCTGAAATGTCAGACTGCGTTCGCCTTTAAATCTCTCAATCGTTCCCTTGGCCTGTTGTCATATTTCTGTCTGGTATCCATTGAAACATTTCGTTCTTCCGCTTATGATCTTTTTCTTTCACCCAACGGGGTCGGCGTTCACTTATGGGCTGAAGTGAACAACTGATTTTTTGTTTCGTGCGATTGAACTTTGGTAGGTCACTGACCCTTTCCATCTTTTTTACTGAACAGTGAGTTACCTAATTGTCTCCCTGGGTTGAGCTCCGACGCCTCATGATATTGATAAGACTTACACTTGTATTAAAAAAGTTTTCCAAATATCTGTCTTGGAAAACTTATTGAAAAGACAAAAAACTCGCTTCATTCACTCGCAGTTGCATTTCTATATCATATTCGCAATGGAAGCTGCTTCAAATGCTAATGCTTTAAACGATGTTGCTCATTTCTTTCGCAAAAAAGGCATATATACAAATACTCCTTTTTTCAGTAGGTCCAGGAATGTCGTTTTTAATTTCTCCATTTTTACACTTTCAACGGTAGATTGTAAACGGACTCACAATTCGTTTATAACTCGTTTAATTCCATCATTCCCGTATGCTGAACCCTCTCAAATACATCTCTGGTTACTATTACTCACTACCCGTTCGCACTCATTGCTTTATAGGCCCCAGCCCAAGATAATCTAACTATCGTTTGCTCATATTTCGCCTCTGCTTTACAGTAAATTCTCTTCCCGCTAACGTCGTATATTTTTATGTCGCCGTTATTTTCAACTTCTGATATCTTTATGTATTCATGTCTAACTTCATATTTGGTTTGTTTTGCATTTAAGAAATGTGCACGTATATATAATATTGAGGCTAAGTTTGAAACAATGCGTCTTCATTGTTTGTGCCGTCTTCAAAATCAATATTTCATTGCACTGGATGAGTTTAGACGCTGACACGGTCTATGAGGAGCTTTAAAACAATTGTACTCCAAAATTGTCTCGTAAAACATGTGACTGGGATGGTTATTTCAGTAGTATCGGATTTAAAACTGGCATAATAGGGTATCACGAATTGAAATATATCATCTTAGTAAATAGTATCTCCTATAATGTTGAGCAACTGAACTCAAGGAATTTATTCCTATTATTCAGTGCATTTTTTTGTATTATAGGTGTCAAAATGCCCGTCTGAATGATGATATCGTGGACGAGGGGTTTTTAAGTCATACTTTTCCTAATGATGACTCGTAAGCTTAAGATGAAATGTAATGTCGCAGTAACCAGAGAAAAGACGGGCAAGTTTAGAATACCATTTTCTGGCATTAAGTCGGACATCATTACCACGGGTCAGCACTGTAAACGGCTGGGTGTGGTGAGAGGAATAGTTTCGTTTATGTGCAGTGCAAACAAATTTATCAGATAATATTATTCCTACAAGCATAAATCGAATTTTCTAGGATTAATTCAATTGTTCCCTTACATATTCCCATATGTATGTGCTTCCCCTATTATCCGAGCTTATGTGAAAAGCATTATCCGAGCATACGTGAAAAGCATTATCCGAGCGTACGTGAAAAGCATTATCCGAGCATACGTGAAAATTGGACGAGTTGAGTTATTTTAGCCTAAACCGTTTTCTTCCTTTGCGGAACGTTTAACTCACCTCAGCTTGTGTGGAGGTTGTAGATACTCTTGTTCCCCATCATTTTAAGTTTAAAAAAAAATATTTCTTTGAAGAAATGAATTATCTTATACTTGAACAATGGAAATCATCATGTCTTCGTAGACTATCCCAATCATACTGCAAAGAGGGAAATAAATTACCAATTTCATGCACTTGTGGTCGTTTAACGAGTCATGTATTATTTGTTTTTAACAGTATTGCAAAAGTCATAAGCAAGGAGTGCACTCCGCGGTATATGTCCGACATTTGATGGGAGGTGTCATGCGGAGCAGAGACTTGTGATCTCCAGAGCGGACAGGCTCAAGGGGGCACAGTGTCGAGGTCGGTTTCGCGGTCTTCTTGTTGTGCAAGTCACCGATCGAGATACGAAAGCGTCGAGGATATTTTTGTATAAAGATTTTGGCATTCCAAGGCCTCATGTCATTAAAAGTTTGATTTTTAGATGTTATTTCGTCGTATTGATGTCTTATTTACACATCTAAATACTATGTGTATGAAAAAAATTCAAAAAATCGAGGAGGTTCGAAGACAGTAATCTGGTCTTGTCCCCAAATATTGTTTCACTGAACCATTGATTGCGTTTTTTGGTATTCCTATGATTATTTTGGTAAAACTAGCCGCTTCCTAAACTGTAACTTCATGTTTTGGGAAGCGTTTCCAGCCTTTTGATTTTCATGCGCTCGGTCACAAGTTTCTAGACGTATGTGCCATTTACTTTTTTATGTTAATCATTTATATTCTCTCTGATACTGCTAACTTACCTCCACTATTCCAGAATTTTTACGCCTACCCCTTAACCGTCTAGTGCGTACCCTCCTTTTTGCGCACCACAGGTTTGGAACCGATGGGTATAGGAAATAACTGAACTACACGGACGAGCGCATGCTCTATTATCCATTTGTGCGTGAAACATATGATTGCATAATCTGTTAATTAATTATTTTATTTTTGCATACGTTCATGGTTAAAGATTTGTATTCCTTTTTTCTGTTTCAGGAAGTGGTAGCGAGCAATGTAGACTGTATATGAGCCTCAGAGATGGGAGCGGATGGGCTTCTGTCGCCGACAGGGATAGGGATATCCAAGATATCAACCCTAATGACACCCTGACGGCGGTCGAGAGGTTGGAGAAATACATTGCTGAGCACAAATCTACCAACAAGTGAGTTGATTTGTTTTTCGGAATAATTGTGTAGAGTTAGAGTCGTGCATGTTTTAATGGATGCGATTTTGTGGGTCTAATTCCGTTTTTTACTCGGAGAATGTAGACAAAATTCATTTTTTGCGTTTATTTTCTTCTGAATAGGGTTTAAAGTCAATTGAAAAAAACCTACGTTGGGGTAATCGAGTTATATATTTCAGCATATATAGTGTTATAATTTCTTATGCCTGTTTTATTCATAATTAATGAACGGCGTTGTAGATCCTGTTTTGTAATTACTTTACTTTGTCATAATATGCTGCCGTTTGTATAGTTACCTAATCCCACGTAATTCCTTTCCTTGATGAAGCGTATATGTAGCGTCTACTCATGTACTGCTTTCAGCATGAGCCAGACCAAAATTGTTGAAAACCATCAATTTTTTGTGTGCTATTACTGTGTGTGATACCATCTGATGATTGGAGATGGTTCTCAACGTTCACCAAAGTTGCTTCATTTGTTTTATCCATCTGAAGAAGGGAGTCATCGTCAACTAATTAGGAGAATATTCTAAAAGTTCCCGGTGGCTTTTGAATTCTACGTTTGGTCGTATGGTCCTGACTGTCGTTCATTTCAGCCCTAGTCATCAGGATATCTTGTCCTAGGTTAAGCGTACCGCTTTCTTTCATTGATTTTTCGTTCTCCTTCAGCAGCATTCAAACACGTATTCATGTGAGCCTGCAAGTTTAGATTTAACACTTTTCCACTAGTGCCTGACACTGGACACTTTTTCGTATTTCCCCCTTAATAAAAGTGACCAGCTGCGGGCTCGAAACGTCGTTTAAATCTCACCAAGCCTTTCGAAGCGATATCCCGATTATTGACAATCTTCTCAGTTGATAAGACCCTTTTGCGAGTTACGCGTTTGCGCCACATTTTCACGTTTGCACTAATTTGCCCCTCCCAGTGTGTTTTCTTAGTTCAAGGGTGAAGTCGCTCTCTGGCTAGGGCGACTTCAAGGTGTTGAGCATCGGCCATATCTCGTTAAAAATAATAATGCTTTGAAGAATTACATGGGAATCGGCGATGCACATTATGCCGCCATAATGTACGATTTAATGGTGAGTTAGGAACATTTGTTAATCATTTGGGCGTCATTTTTGATTCAATTACTCTGTCCCATTTTGATAGAGACTGACGGTTCATGTGCCTACTATGTATAGAAAACCTATTTGCAGATTTCTGTAGTCTGATTGTTAGAAAGTCTAGCTACTTCGTTTATTCATTTCCCCCTACTGTAAAATATAATATTGTGGTGTGCATCTATGAAAAAATGCTACTTGGGAGTCATTAACTTGCAGTTTCCTACCATTACGCCTCCTACGCTCACGCTCGATTTCTCCGTTCACCTAATGTATCTGCGAGTATCCTCTGCCTCAGGTAATGTAGTCTATTTTGATATTGTTTTCCATTGAATAAACATCATTTTCGCATAAATTCGCCAGTGTCGGGCGATATTTGGTGGAACAGCATTTTAAAACTTAAAAAAAATACAGTAATTGTACTGTCCACTTAAATTTTAATGTAATAATACACAACACGTCTTTCAACGTTCCTTAGGACGTCATCAAGACAGACCTGATGATGACGTCCTAAGGAACGTTGAAACACGTGTTGTGCATTATTACATTAAAATTTAAGTGGACAGTACAGTTACTGTATTTTATACAAGTTTTATCATTTACGCGTTTTTTCTTTGCTTTTCTGGACTGAAATTTTATCTTAGCGTTTTGTCCTAAAACTGTTGTACTGTTTCCGGAGGAAATGCTTACTCTTTTTCCAAAGGATTCTTGACTACATTTGCTTGTGAAATTCGTTACTGTTACCGGTTTCATAACGATTTTGAACCTTTAAGCGTTACTTTTTTAACTAAGCCCGTCTTTCCGGTCGTTTTCGTATTTTCGTTTCCGCCCGTGTTTCCCTTCTGTTACTCTGAGTGAAGACGTGAATGTGGTTTACCCTTGATCAAATGTGTTTTGGTTAGGGTGCCATTAGGTTAGTTTCTTTGTTCTATCAGTATTTAACCCGTAATAAATGGGAAAGCGCTAGGGCATTTTCTTGATCACTCATGGTTGTTGTGATTATATTGTGGGTGGGTGGAAGTAAAGTTGTTGCAGAATTACATTTTTTCGTCTTTATTTTTTCGTAGTTCCGTGCCTCGTTTATTGTGGTGAATTATCCATGTTAGTCGCCCTTCGGCCCTTAAAGTGTATTTTGAATTCACCCTTTCGTAAATGTTGACCTTTGGAGGGAAACAGTGCTTCTCAATTTTGTGGAAGCTTTCCGATTCCATCATCGCTAAAATATGGTGAGAGAAAACTCATATCCATCGAGAGAAACTGAATTGTCTTTCATATTTTTTTAACTTAAGAGGAAGTAGCTGAAAATTATGAACTCCTCAATAGTCATTCCAATTAAGGAATGTCATCCACACCTCGCGTTGGACAGTGCATCAAAAAAATTTGGGCAGCGTTGGCATATAATATTTGATCCAGTACAAACTCTAGGAAACAAGTAAGCATGATAGTATAATTTAACTACGAAACCAGCATGCTGGCTATCCCGCTCGGTCACTACGATTCTGGATTTAGTAACTCGTGTAGTTCTCGTTCGGCACTTGCCTCTAAGAAGGAGCATGTGACTGTCAACCAATAACGTTCGCTTTTAAACGATGACTTTCAATACCCAATTTCAGTTCCATTACTTCGCACTTGTGCGTATTCGTGCGAATTCTTTGTCGACGGTTCCGATCATACTAGCCACCGTTCTCTGTACAATGTATTAAGCGTTTGCATGCAGGGTCTTCTACGGGATTGGGTATCGTGTGCTATGAGCTCTTGTCTGTACCATTTCGTGCCGTACGCAAAATGGCTCCTGCGATGGGGCGGGAGTGAGCGAGCCATTTTCCTAGCTTCGTGTACTCCCTCTCTCTCGCTCCCCGTGATTCACTGACCTCGGACACAAAAGCCATTTATCAGTTGCCTCCGGGACCCCCCTCCATCCACCTGGACCATACCATTTCGGCCCGCGCTCCACCTCCGCCGGCCTTTCCTTCTCTGTTCGCGGGCCTAAGATCCCCCCTCCTCTAGTTGCCCCCCCCCCCTATTTTTCGGCTTTTGTCCGACCCTTTTGCAGAGTGCCCCGCAGCGGCAGATGGGGACCCTCCCACTGAACCAGCGGGCCCAACAGGGCCCTGCACCCTTCCCCAATCCTCTTGTCTCTCGTAGGCCCACCTCACTCCCGCCCCCTTTTTCCTTCTGGGGGCAGCGATAGAACTCTTAAGCCCAGTTCACGCTACCAGTGTACCAACCGTCGTAACGCTTTGTGACCGTGCTTTCGCACCAATCGGTAGTTTTTATTTCTTCACTCTGTCATTTTACCATGGTAGGCGCAATATTTCCCGAAGAAATCAGGAAAATAAAGCACCAAAATTATTATACGGCATTTGAAATTGAGGAGTGTCTAATGACTGCTTTCAAGGATGTTTACAAAATTGCGGTTGCGGGATTTCTCGTTTTTTTTTAAAGTTCGTTGCCTGATCTTCTCTTATTCAATGCCAACTATATGGAGGACTGATCTGAGTTGCCATGACGGCACTCGAGTGGGAGAGTGAATGACGGTCGATTTTCATTCGTGAGCCCGGTCGATGATAGTGTGAACGATATTACCTTTCCTACGGGATACTTTCTCTATGGCTTTTTCGTTTCCTTCCTTGCTCCACACGTGCCTGTTAACCTCTACACATTTTAAAATTCCGTCCTTCCCACTCCCCGATTTATCTGATATCCTTCTGAATTTGAACTATCGGATCCCAAAAATACCGCGGTCATGTTCATTGCGTTGATTTTGTCATCATCAGTTATTCTGGCGAATAAACGGTAGGTTCATAGACAGTTCTGCGTATAATATAGCTGACGTCTGAGAGTTCTTCGTAGCCTTGCGTACAACTCATTATTTTTTCAAATCAAATCCATTTTGACCTCTTCGTACCTTTTGCCATATTTCATACTTTACAAAATTATTATCCTCCTATTATCATCCTCCTTCTATCGTTCTCCTATTATCATCCTCCATCCTCTTACTCAAGCATCCTCCATCTATCATATCTATATCCCGCTTCGTGTCTCGGTGAAGTTGGTAGATTTTTCCTGTGTAGAGTTTCGAATTATGGACAAGTGAATGGTGTAGTTTTTAAAATTATGTTTGTCATTTGTCATGGGTGGTTGTGATTGTCCGTTATGAATTGTTAATACACCTGATGTAAAGGTCCAATGAGTGGCTGTTTTCGGGGGTGTTGTCAGATAAATAAATAAGAAAGATAACATTTAAAATAGTATTGATCCACACACATTTTATTTATTCCTGACCAAGGTTTCAACGGGTAACCGTCGTCATCAAGGTGTAAACCACGGGACAGCAAGGTAATGACCATTTGCAGTCGAGACCTTGGTCGGGAGTAAATAAAATTTGTGTGGATCAATACTATTTTGTTTTCTTTCTTATTACTATGAAAGAGTTCCACCAACTGAATCCTGAAACAATTTGTTTAGTTTGTCATTTTTAATTTTGTTAGTGTTTTGCTTGTCTCTATGTATTTACTCTGTAATACATTGCCAATTAAAATGCATTTCTGACTTTTTTGCCGTTCAATAAAATAGAATTACCTAAGCGCCCGCTGAAATCCCGAGCAAACCGCATGATGCTCCGGTCCTTACCGAACCCCCACCACCCCCTGAGTTGTCAACTTTCCGGGCCCTTCCCCTTTCTCTGTAATTTTCATCCCCTCCCGCTTCCCTCTCTACAGTGCTCACCCTTTTCCCTCGTGGCCCTCTCCGTGTTTCCTCGCGGCGCATGCATGGGGCTCTCTTGGGGAAAAGGCCCCCGCCCCACCCCTGCCGGTCCTCTCCCCTCTACACGCGCGCCCTCTGTGCCCTGCTGCACCACCTCCACTCTCCTCCCCGGATGCCGCTGCTCCTGACACAACTCATGGTCCGCTCCCTCTCTCTTCCTCCGTGGTGCCCTGTGTGTTCTCACCCTCTCTCAATGCGAGCCGGACTCTGTCCGTCTCCCTAGTCCCGTCTAGATTTCCCGGGGAAACCAGTTTTCGTAATTTTCGGGATGGCTGAGAGACCGGCAGGGGATGGAATGGGGGAAAGAAAGGTGTTTTGGGGGCGTCCGTTATCGGCTTCCATCTGTTGGTGAAGAAGAGGTTGGGGGGGGAGAGGGAGGGTTACGGAGTACTCTCTGGTCCCCTCCCTCTGGTTTCTACCTCACCCCTCTCCTACCTCGACCCCTCTCTCCCGTCAGCACCAAAGAGCCGGGAGCCGACCAGGGGTCGGGTTTTTCGGCGTTGGGTTGGTTCCTCCATGGGGTTTGAGGGTTTGTCGGGAGCTGAGGAACCTGAAGGAAGGTGGAGGATGCTGGAAGTGGGGAAGAGGGGGCTGGGATCCTTTTTCGGGGGATGGAACTTGGCCGGAAGTCTGTGTGGCCCGAGGTGGGGGGGGGGTTGGGTTGCTCCTCCTCTTCAGGCTCTTCCTCCGGCGCTCTCGCCGTAGCTCCTCCCGCCTCCTCACTTCGTCTCCGTTTGTCTTCGGTCCTCTTCGTTGCGGCCGGGAAATTTGGGGGATAAGCTTGGGGCGACTATATTGTTGACACTGCCTCGGTGTACTTTTTTTCCTTTGCTGTGTCAATGAAACTAGAGGTGTATCTCCCGGGTTTGTGGTTGGATTCTCTTGCTGCTCCTCCAAGCCCTGTCCGAAGTGGCGTGGGGGAGGGGAGGGCCCGAAGCATTTCCGGAGTGAAGATTGAAGGGGCACAAAGCTATGCATTCCTAGTATTATTCAAGGACGAGGAGTTTTTTTTACACAAGTCGGAAATGGTGGCTTTTTATTGCTTTTATGTGTCGTTAATTTCCCTGGGATGAGTAATGGTTCGCCTTTTATTAATTTAGTGGGCCAATCGTATCCTGTGTTTCCCATCGGTGTTGAGGGTTGAATCTTGGCCAAATATTCGTCGGAGATGGTACGAGGAATCCATTCCGGATGCTACGTCTTTATAAATTTCTTTTTGCAAGTAGCCTTATATTGTTATCGAACCATCAGTGAATTTCAAATCCTATTAAATCGTTTCATCCTCTTTAGCCATGTAGGTTTTGGTACCTTGTCGTACTTACAGTAATCCTTACTTAACTATGCTAACAATTATCTCTTGACGATGAAGAACTCAAGAGGTTATAATTTTTCACGATTTCTCTGAGAAAACGTAATTAATATAAATTTGAAATCATTACATTGAACCTTTTTATGTACATTACCAAAGGTGCTCAGGGATGATCTTGCTTCCATCGTCTGTTTAATGATATGAACAACTATCAGCTCGTACTTTTCGCACCCTCCTAACTTTCCCTTCTCATGATATTTCGTTGGTCTGTTTCAATGGTTATTTTTATTATATCAATTCTTGCTTAGCTTGATTTTATTTTATATTTCCTATTCCATGAAGTCATAGGAAATTCCGGTGAATATTTTTTTCTGGTCATCAGCGTCTTTCTTCTTCTACTTTCATTGTACCGTTCTTGTGTTGCGGGACGGTTTTATAAGCCTATCAAAACGGAGCCCTAGATAGGGTACTACATGGAGAGTGATAAGTGAGTGTATTCTGGAAAAAAACATCTATTTCTAACTGAAACTATTCCTTAACTATGTTATCTAATTTATTCTTGAAATCGTTATGGTATTGGCAGTAGATTCGTACTTAAAGCTTTGCTCATTTCGTTTCTTAGTAATTTTCACATTTATTTGTCGAATTATTCGTAGATAATTGATTTTTTTCTGACTCGGTAAAATTGATCGCCATCATTATTGCTAACCTCAACCGAATGTTAATGAGGACTCTTGTATTTTTCTTATTAATATAAGTCCAATGCCTGAGAATATCTTCTACTGTGAGTAGTGAAATTCTTGCTGGTTATGTTGTGGCTACTGGGTTTCTTCAAATCACAGGGATATCCTTAGAAATCCTTGACCCATCTTAGCGCGTGATAATAATTTAAATTCCAAGTTCCCGAGTAATGTAGGAAGTAGGGCCTAGTGCGATGGCTTTTCAGCAATATATTCCATCAGGCCTACATGGGTTTTGTGTGTTAACGTTGGCAGGTCGTACTTCAACCTGGTATAATTATTATATGAAGGTACACCCGATACCCGATAAATGTGTTTTATCTTTTATTACTATGCCCTGTAACGTTGATATACTCCTTAAGTTTTTCGCTAGTTTTCGTGCTCTGGATCTATAGACGTTACTTTGTCGGAAACGTTACAGGTTTTTATTTTCTTTTATGTTCGAACTTCTAAATGGCATTGCTACTACCTGTATGTTGAGGCTTAGTTATTGTTCACTATATGAAAGCTAAGGAAATTATTAGAAAGTCTTTTCTCGTTAGAGTGAGAATTATTGATATGAATTGGCAATTGTAGCATAGTGGCATGATGTTTTTCTTAGTATTATGTGGATACGTTTATTCTTCGGCCTAGGAGTGATTTAGGACTTGGATTGTAACAGGGTGCAACCGGTTATATCTGAAGCTAGATAAAATTGCGCGAAATGGGAATGGAACCCGCCACCCCAGGGTGGCCTATCTAGCTAAGGGGCTAGTTCTGTCTGATTGTGAGATCATGCGTACAATGCGAAGACAAATGCTATCGCTGTTCCTAGCTGACTTAACTTTTAAGTATATTTCATTGAAAAGCTGGTATTGTAATCTGATTGGGCTATAAATAATTAAAAAGATCTCCTGTGGACCCATTTGTTGCATGTAGACAATATTGCCTTTTTTGGAATTTTATGAATATAAATAGGATTTCTGTATGAATGAATGCCCTGCTATCGTAGGATACATTACTTCTAAACTTATATTTCAGAATAACGTATTACGGCGACAGTGGTCGAAAACTAGTGTTGTTAAACCTTAGTTTTAGTCACAACATTCACAAAGAAACCCAAACCTCCCATCTTTAAACGAAGGCACTTCGTTGTATACCCATGAACGTATTGTAAATTGGGAAGTACATGTCACTGATAATACGTTGCCCGTTAATGTTCAATCATCGTTTAGGTCGGCCCTTACTTTTTTTGAGCCGCATGTTGCACGCGCTGCTACCCGGCCAGGCAGTCGCTTATCTTGCCCTACCATCCGGCCTCGCAGTCGATGTCACAGGCGTGCACCTCTCTCGATTGTGCAGTGAACGCTCACTTATCGTATTCATCAACTCCGGCGTAAACACGTTCTTTTAAAAATAAATGTAGTGATTTGAAGTATCAGTGTGAGCATGAATGATTGAGTTCAGTCTATCCAAAGAAGAAGGCCTTATGAGCTAAGATATGAGATACCGTTCTTGAAGCTGCTATGGATACTTATTTCAAGAGGAATTGAATTAACCGTTTCAAGAGTATTTGCCTCAAGGGAAATTCATTATCTGAGGTATAAGTGGCGTTATGTATCCCCGCAAGATATCATACATACTGCGTGTTGCCGCTGTATTGTCGCTGCTGCTGTGGCTGGATTATTTGGCTTAATATTTTGTGATAATAATGTAGTAATTTGGTAATAATTAATAGTGAATGCTGGTATGACACCCAGCTGTGGCCAATCTGGGCTCTTTATGCAACGCAAATCTGCATGGATTAGTGTTTTTTGGAGAAAGGATCGGAATTTTTGTGATATATTAAAAATAAATATGTTATTATTCGAGTATTCTTTGATCGTGAAAAAATTATCCAAATATGGATGCTCGGCTCTTTATGCCCTACTTGGTGATAATTTAAAGTATTGCATGTATTCACTTGTATCTCCAAATCTCACCGGAAATTAGAGTAATCGATTTCATGGCATTTCCATTTGTTTTAGTATTAATTGATGCATTGTGTGTTCAAACGTTGTTTTAAATCCTGTTGAAACCAGTTTTTACACTGGAACAATTAACGTAGGGGTGAAAAAATAATTTAATCCTTAACATTTATTGGATAATTTGAATGCTTAACAGAGGCATTATTTTTAATTTTTTAATTATTATTATTTTATTTTTAAGACTACTACCGGACGGCTGTATTCTTAGTTTGTGGAGACAATTCCTCTCTAATTTATTACTATTATTTACCTTCCTTCATATTTCTTAAATAAGCTTTCCGTTTCTGTCTTATCCTTCCATTTTCATATTACTTTTTTCCGTAGACACATTTTCTGTTGGATGATCCTTTTCTCTCTCTCTATTCCTTAAAAGTCATAGTATTATTCAGTATCAAAATCTTCTGCCATGTGCTTTGTTGTAGTATGTCGGCGACTTTTTTATTTCCGAATTATCAATTTTAAATTTTCATGTAATTTACAAGTCCTAATAAGGTTAGCGATTTACTCACGCGTGGTTGAGCGTAGTAAAGATAATTAGAATTATCTCTGAAGCTCATGTTATAATGCGTTTATTGGTAAACAGTTCGTATCCTCCCCAAGTCCAGGGAATAACTCCGTACTGTGTTGGTATGCACTGAGCACTCTAGGACCGTTTTTATCCGGACCAGATTAATGTACACACTTAAGTTTGTTTACCAGTAAAGTAGTGATATGAAATCTTGAGTACCTTCTTCAGGCTTGGCAATCGTTTGTCTGCGTATTATATCATTGAGCAAGTTTGCGATGCACACAAATATTTGCTTCGTACGCTACTATCTTCGAATCAACTGCATCTGTTCTTGCTATACGTTGTCTTACTAAGAAAGGCGCTCAGTGCAGGCACTGATTCTTTTGTTTCCATTTGAGCGTTTTGTAATTTTCTACCGTTGTAATTTTTCGATTTATGGACGACCGTCCTTGTTTCATTTAATTTTATTACCACATTGTTTACAGCTCCAATTATAAAAGACTTTGCACTTGTGTTCTCTGTGGACCCCAAAGGGGAGGACATGAGCCCGTGGGGGGATGTTTTAAAAGTTGTTGTGTATCGGGTACTCCTTTGTGTGGAATTCCAAACGAGTTTCGTTATTTTCTATTTCTTCCTCTCACCTATTTGCTATTTTCCTCTTTTGTTATCACAGCCATCCGGCCGTGTTCAGATTTTCTCGTTTGCTGCATTGTCGTCTTCTTGTGCCTAGGCTTCAAAAGGTGAATTGAGGTGACAAATTGAAATGACAAAATCCAGCTGGCCTTAAATACCCCACTTTCTCTCGGAACAATCCTTTTTAAATCTAAATCAAAATACCAGTCAACAAAAAAATTGAGTATATAGACTTCGGTGTAACACCCCCAATTGTACACCTTCATCCATAGGTCAAACTTGCCGCTCAATAGATACACGGGCTCATGAGCACAAAAATGCTTCCTCAATGCGGAGCTTCGTTCAGCCGTCGCAAAACACCTTATCGAAGAAAACCATCGGAGTGATTTTGTTCCTGAAGTTATCCATGTGCAGAGGAAAAGCCCCTAGTTGGACTTTTTGGAAATATTTGAAATACAATCATCATCCAGGAACAACGACATCCTTCTCAATGATGTCGTTTTCTCATTCCACTCAGCCGTGCTTTCCCTACACCTTCCCCATCCTTTACCTTCGTCATGGCCTATGATGATTTGCAGTTTTATTCAATGTAACTCATCATTTCTAACCTGTTTACGCATATTTTACCCCACCCCCTTTTCACCAATTCCTTCTCTTTTTCCCTTCCCCTCGGTTATTTTACCCGTCCATCCCTTCCTGCACCTAAATACCTAGTACTCGTCCGGTAATTTGCACAAACTGCCTCGATGATTACTGTGTAAGTCGAAACTTTGGTCGGCAAATTAAATAAAAAAGTTTACCGTGGACTACACAAAGTTTCTTTTTTACTTATCTTCTCATAAGTTTTATTTGGCAATGACTCCTGTCTGACTGAAAAAGGTTTCAACGTACAGATTTTGAAGCAGTTTGTCACGAATCAGGCAGGTTATGCCTGGATTTTGTTCAGGGAATGAACTCAGTTTTCCGGTCTTGGCCGCAAAGTCAGTAACGCGCCGGCCTAGGAAGCCTATGGTCGTGCGTTCGCATGCCGCCTAGAACAGGGATACTGTGTTTTTACTTATGCGTAATGTTTTAGGAGTTACAGTGCAATATAATCTTGACAGTTGAGAGAGAACATAAAAAGCCAAGTTATTCTTTGGAATACTTGCCCCAAATGCTGACGAGCTACTAAAATGGAGTTTACTTAAGTGAGGAAAGATAATTTCTCTTTTGCTTTTTCTTTACGGTATTCCATCCTATTAAATTTCTCTAATGCTCACCTTTTCAAGGGGTACACGTATATACCACTTTAGTATATGCAGCATTGAAATAAATCAGGGGTTCATGGGTTTCCGGACAGAAATTGAACTAAGTACCTTTGGCTTTCCGGGCCAATGCACAGACCACTCGTTGCCCAGGATTCTAAGTTCCAAAGGTAGTTTGTGGGAAGGTAAGTTAGAAAACCTTGCTGTGTACTACGGAATTGATTTTTCGCGGGTTTCGGAGCGACGTCGCTGTTGTTACACTGGGCCCGTCTTCTGCTCCTGCGAACAGGGCGAGCATTTTTGTTGGTACGTGGTGAGCCCTCTGGCGGCGCGTTAAGATTTTTCTTATCCCAAGTTTGTTTTCCCCCCTCCGCCCCTACCTCCTCCTCCCCATTCTCTCGTCGACCCTCCCATTGATCCCTACTTCCTCGCTTAGGCGGGAAACGTCTTAAAAATGTCGATGCGATGGATGACCGGGAGAGGCGTTTTTAGTCGCGTACCCCCCTTCCACCTCCTTCTTACGTCTTCCCCTAATCTCATCCCTTCGGCGTTCCGTGAAAGAAGCCGTTGTCTTTTCTCTCTTCCGCCTTATTCTCATGTACTCCCCTCCTCTTCAACAGCCGTTTCCTCTCCCCTTCTCTATCTTCCTGAGCCAACGAGATCCCATATTTCCCACTCTAACCGATCCTCCTCCTCCCGCACTTTCCTCCTCCTTTCGTTATCAGTGGTGTCTGCGTCGGTTGGGGCGTCATCCCGGCTTCTCCGCCGCGATAAAGCAGCGTAGAAGTCGCGGGAAGTGCTTGGGTGAGGATTGTAGTCGCAAGGCATACCCGAAGCGGGAGGCTGTGTTAAGTGCGAGCTTGCGTCGCTTTTGATGCGTACGCGCTATTTGCCTACGATGATAACAAACCTTCTCCCTCTCCGCTTTTCACCGCTTCTTTCTTTTCCGCCTTTCACGTGCACGGGAGGATATCTCTAGGAACAGGAATTAAGCATCGCATAACGTTGTTCATGAAGAATTCGCGAATCGGCTATGCGTGCAGAATGGGTGGTGACGCAATTACCGATATCGGTGCCAATGTTAGTCATGCAGTTTTACCTTGTGTCGATTTGACACTTCTGCTTTTATTCGATACGGATCTGTCTATAGCTTCGTATTACCAGTAAGCCAGCGCAATGGCGTGTGGCTGAGGGTGTTGGACATGGTTCATTAACAAGATATGTATAGGAAATGAGTGTACACAACCCTAATTTTTAATTCATTATTCTGGTATTTTTGGGGGAATTATGGAGTTAGGCAACGGCCCGCTACAACAGAAACACCGGTTCCCAATCAGTCACCAAAGCATCATTTCGTTTGACTTGAATTTGGAGGGGTGATCCTCCTACGCATCCTAGTTCTGTTGCCTGTCTGCTAGTGCCAGACAGTCTGTGCAAAATGACCTTAGCTGTCGAAAAACGTTAAACGAAAATGCTAGTATGTCGATCTGCTTTTAATGTAGTCGTGAGTGGTGAACGGGAACAAAGAATTCTAGAACCTATCGTTTCAACCGTGTATCCATTTTGTCGCGGTAGTCTACTTACAGATGTAGTGTGGGAGAAAATAACATCCTCCTTGTTGACCTAAAATTCGTCCGATCTGAATTTTGCAAATAGCCCTTGACTAGATTTCAAGTCTGACGGTTCCCAGCCTAGTAGGTAGTAGATGGTGTCTTGGCGCGAGAACGTGAGCTCTGATATTCGTTTGAAAAGTTTTTGACTGGAGAAAGGGAAAGAAAAAGATTTCCAACATGGATTTCGCGTGAAATTTTCCATGAACGTTGCAAAATAGCTGTTGTCCTAAATTATATTTGGCTCACGTGTATTCAAATGAATCATCACGGAATCGCGGCATTTCTTTCACCGATTTCTTTTTTTTATAAGCTGCTTAACTGATCCTCTCAGGCAGACCGATTGCGAATTCATATGGCTTCAGTATTTCGATGTGCTACCTTGCGTCGTGGCTTCATTTATCCTCCTTTGTATTACATAGTACGGATCATGTTGACGCATGTAAGTTAAGAGTGAAACAGAGGACGACGAATATTGACGCGAGTCCACGCCTGATTTCCACCGAGGCCGATTTGACCTTCCCGCCTCGACTCGGCCGGATCAACTTGACGCATGAAATAGACGATTAATGAATGAGTGCCTAGCCCCTCGTTGTTTTCTTGACCCCGAATGTCGATACGTCTACTCTATTTGGCCTCTTCGCCTCATAGATTTGGATGATTCCAGACATTCTTATTTAGTCATAATGCGCTGGCATGCATTTCCCAGAGGTACCCGTTTTTCGAGGGTGAGAGCCGTGATTCTTATTTATTAGCTCGATTATCAATAAAACCTTTGTTTCAGTTGGATTAGTTATCATTAAAATTACCTCGCAATTTAGAACTATTGCAAAGTATCCAAAGTAGCTGTGTTATAGTCACGGATGTATATCTGTGTTTTCCCCGATAGGCATCCGTTTCCCTTCTATTTCTAAGGTAAACCTGTTATCTCAAAATATAATTTGTGAACGGCGATTCATCCGAAAAATTGTGTTTTACCATGCAATAGTTTATGTAATTATATTTGGGATTTAGTTGGACCATCTGTACGATATTTGCATGTAAGGAGCGTGTGCCCGTATTCTCAAATGTTTTCGTGACGTCGAGAGCGCGTACTTGCCTCGTCGATTTGCCCCTTCCGCCGCAACTGCGACCAGAGCGTCTGCGATGATGACGCAAGATATTGACGATCAATGAATGAATTCCTGGCCCCTCCGATGTTTTCGTAACCGACGGGGGTCGATTTTCGAATCCAGACTTGTACCGACCATCTTCTCGCACATGTCTTCGGCCGGTCGTTAAAGCTCTTTACGCATGCGACATTTCTGATACCAGAGCTGTCGCGGGAAGTTTCTAATGGTAAATTTCTCCGCGTGAACAACCATATCCCATACCACCTGCTGGCATGCGACAGAATCGCTTACGATTGCCTTGCACTAGTAAGGATTAGAACACGTTCAATATTTCTGGCAATCTGGCACCAAAGTTGTGCGCATTTCCGCAGTCGTTTGTTTGTACGTCTTCATTTTTAAAAATATGCCCAGCATTCACCCGCGCTTAATTGTTACCGCGACTTGGTCACCGCTCGTGGCTTCGTGTGTGCGGTGAAATGTGGCTCGCAACCGATTGCAGGCATTCCATCTGACATGGCCGGGAGCAGGACTGCAGGTCAATTCAATAAATGTTCTCCTGTGCACAGGGCTTTAGCATATTACCGTGCGATGCCGCGGACTCATCGTAGTATGGCACGGCAGAGGTTGTGATGCCTCGTGTGATGACTGTTGAGCGGCGGCGATCCCCTCATTCCTGCGTCGTATTCCGCCCCTTCCCGCCTCCTCTCCTCTACCACTCCCCTGTCTTCTCTCCCTCCCTCATATTCCCTCAAGCCTCTCTCTCCCTCCCTCCTCCAACGTTCTCCCTCTCTTTCCAATCCTCATTTCCTCCTTCTCCGTCTTCCTCCTCGACATATCCCCTCTTCTTCGCACTCCTCTCCCGGGGGGACCGCATTCCTTTCGCTGCGGTCGGTATGAGCTAGGGCAGGCCTCCCTTGCCCCGCGGAGGCTCTCCTTGTTGAGGCCGGCCTAAGATGTGTGCAGGAGAATAGTGGTGGGAGTTTCGATTCATTTCGATGATTCGATTTGTGCGAGTTGGTTCATGTCAATGACTCGATCTTTCAAGTGGTCCAGAATGAACTAAATGATTAGAGTGAGCCTAAGTAGTAGAACGAACCACATTTTAGAATTCTATAATTTATCTGTATGTATCTACTCCATTGCCTTTTGATGATTAATGATCAAAACCCGTAACGTAGTCTTCACCTTCCTCAAGCAAGTTATGTCAATGGACATTTAATACTGTCGTAAAGACGTTATATTCTTGCAATTATTTAAGGTGATTAGCTTTAACATCTAATTTATATTCGTTCTTGGGTGCTCAAAACGCTCCATTTCTGATCATTCTTATTACTAATTTCACTTGTTTCACCATATTTTTCTTTATTTTCCATTAGCCACTCTTCACGTGAATACGTTGCGTGGATTGTGTAAGTAAGCATGGTTCTCGAACAATGTTGAGTCGAGAGATTCACCGAATCCTCAATCATTCTTTTTGCTTCTCCAGATGGTCAGTTTTACGTCACTAATCACTCGTTCCGTGAATTCCGTTCGTTCATGGATCCTGCGAGTCAAACTGTTCTCGATCATTCACGATTCTTATAATTTTCCGTTCTTTTTTGATCCAGTTTAACGGTGAATGTGATTCAATTCATTTCGTTTTGGCCGAAGAATCGTTCGTAATGAACGGTTCGCTGACGAACGACGACGTTCGTATTAGGCTGTGTATGTGTAGCCACTTTCTCGATGGCTGGATACTGACGTAAATCTGGAGGATTTCTTCGGCAGCATTCCATCTTTCTTCCCCGCTCCCCCCGCCCGCCGTTCCCCAACGCGGCCAATCGTTGTAACCCCCCTCACCCCCCCCCCCCCATCCCCCCCATGTCTCATCCGCAAGGTAGCCAAGCGAGTCGGGACGTTTTCAAGTTTTGGTCATCGCTTTAAGTCTGGGTCGTGGCCACCGAAGTCGGGTGGAAGGTCGGGCTTTTGGAAGGTGGTGGAATTTTGGGTCGGACGCTTCACAGGAAATGCTGGCGTGTAACCGTAATGATTTTTCTCCGGCATATTCATTCACTTCGCTCGCGGGTACTGGTTTCGTGGCGGGTCGTGTGGGGGCGGTCTCTCACGTGTATCATTCTTTCATCAAGTTTTCTAGTTATTGCAAGCCATCGAGGATTCTTCATGCGCTTCTCCGTCAATCTATCCCTTGCGGGAAAGAGTACTAGGCTATTTTCTTGTTTTCTTCGTCTTGATTCTGATCCACCGTGAAAGTTATGATTCCAATAGCAGTGTCGCGTTTCACGGCTTGTATTTATTAGGTGTCAGTCGCGGCGGAGAGAGCAATTCTTTCCGTCGTCAATGTCGGCCATTCTTCGCCGTGCTGCGTATAATAGTTTGTGAAGTTTGCTCCTGTCTCAAAATTTTATTCCATCCAGGAGTCAAGAGCGATGTCGCTATCGTATCCGCTGTGACGTTGGCGAGCCAGTTTAAGTAGATTTCGAGGGGTCATTCTTATCTCAAGGTTGGGAGTTTGTGATTTGAAATCCTTCCATGGGAAATCTTGTGCTGCTTCTTTCACGAGAGCTTTTTATTTCTCAAAAATAGGAAAATGCTCCTAAATTTTAATATTACATAGTACTACGGATTGTTGTGATACTTGTTGGTTGTTTCTTGGCTGGCTTTAGAACTTGGTAGCATACGCCTGCGAGGAGCATGTCTACAGGTTTGAGAAAAACATGCGAAGTTGGCGGTGGCGTGATGCTCGTACTCCCGTTCAATCACCCATTCATTGACCGCTGTTGGAGGAAAGCATAATCCATGGTGCCGAAATGAAAGCTTACATATCTGAAAAATTTAAAGTGTATTGGTGAGAAAATTTAGCATTGGCAATGTCGACGACATTGTTTATTATTGATAGTATTTTACGGTTTAGGGGTTGAAAAGGCGTGTGACTTTTCATGGATACTCGGTTCTCCTCTGGAATAAAATGCCTTCCAGTTGTCTCCTGGCGGCAGCCCAGGAACTCAGGGTCCCTCTACAGATCACCAAGTTCTGCGCTACCTATTCTAGCATCGACAGAAATATTTTTATTGAAATAATCAGCCTGTCATCAATCCACATACCTTTGTAGTTGAAACATTAGCCTGGAAGGTCCATCATCGTAGGTTCGTTTACCGCTACATTCGGATGAGATGTGTTTAGGCGAGGTGGGTGAGTGCAATAATGGAGTTATTTTGGAGTCTCTGGAGCCACTAAGCTGCCATATACTCGTTGGAGTCTCTCAGCCTTCTTTGAGATTCTTGACCTGCTCACTTTTTCCTGGGTTCACGCTCTCCGTATTCCGAATGTCGGAGTGAGTCCGTTGCTTTTAGTTCTCGACGAGTGAGCAAATAGGTTGGCCTCTTCCTCCTCGCCACGAATCAATCCCATGAGTTTTTGCGCTCGCGTAACGTTCTCTCACGTACGCGCGTTACTGCCTTCGTAATCGTCGACGCGAGAATGTCGGATTAGCCTCTTAAATAATTTAGGCGCGTCACGTTCGTCGCAAGGAGCAAATCCACGGTAAATAAGTCTAGCCGGTGGCGTCGCGCCGGTGACGTCTTCCGACTCCTTATCCCTCTCGCCTCCGGGTTCCTGTTACTTCTCCTGGCGGCACCGTGTAGTGGATGTGAGGGAGCCCGAAATAAACGTCTTGGTTTAATTTTGGAAAGTGATTAGGAGGTGAAGGGACCGTGGGGGAGTGAGTGCTGTTCATGGCTAGCCGGAGTGAAAGGGGGGTAGGGTGGGTCTAGAAATGGAAGGGGGATGTTGCGCGAGGGCAGACATTTGCGTCGCAGTTGTTTCTCTCGATGACGTGCTTCTTGTTTAACTCACAGTCGGGATGTTCCTTGAGATTACGGACGGCCCACGTCTCGTGATGAGGACGCCGCACGGAAATTCATCTCATCATCCTCTGCAGTCGTCAACCAGTAGATCATTTTGCTGCAGATCTCCATTCGTCGTAAAAGGCTCATACATACCCATTACACCATTTCCTTCCGGGGTTGGAAAAGTCAAAGAAATTAGGTTGGCCTAGAAAACTGGTTCTCTTTTAGTAATTTCCTCCAAAATGCCCTATCCGTGCAAACCTCTTTCGCTTCTCTCACACTCATGTATTGATTCATATACTCGATACACGCTCTCCTATTCATCAGACTCCTAGTATTCCTCCTCTTTGGAGTCTCTTCCACCACATACACCCATGGCTTACGCGTTCTACCCTTTCCTCTCACGTCATTCACTCTACTATTTAAATCCGTCGTTTCTCCCCATGTAAGTAAAGTAAAAGAGAAACTTTGTATAATCCATGGTAAACTTTTATATATTTTAAAAACTAAATTACTCTGCTACCTACTACTCCTCACGTATTCATCCATAGTATTTTCCTCAGCAATTCTTCCTATTCGTTGAGATTTCCGGTTTAGTTTTCAGAAGATTATTATGTCTCAAGAGTATGCCCATTAGAGTGATTCTGTTTTGCAGAGATGACGTTGGATATATTTTTTCCCAGTACTTTGTAGGACTTATCCATTGGTGATTCTTTCCCTCCAGTTGATCTTCGTCATTTTTCAATAGCACCACGTATCCATTGCTCCAGCCTGTTTTTGTTTAGATTTTGCTGTCGACCAAGCTTCATTAGCATATGTATGCATACTACATGTATATGTTTTAATAAAGTACTTCATAATTTCGAAGCTATTGTTGCTACCTTTTAATTGAATCTTCTTTGTTGCAATGCCTTATATGCTTATGCTATTCTGTTCAACTATATCTTTCTTCTTCTCTCATCACTGATGATCCTACTTCTCAGGTAGTATAAGTATTACACTTGGCTCCAATTTCGTTGTTTGAAGTCGGAGGGTACTTAATCTTTTTGATTTCTTCCACGAGTCATTATTTTGGTTAGCAGTCATTTAAATGATTGATGTAGATGTATCTCGTTGGATCGCATGCGGATGTGTTGCCAACGTCATAAAGGAAGTTTTGCGGCGTTAACCTCTGCCGTCTCCGTCCATTTTTTCCCCGATCGCCTGAGGGGTAGGCTACCTGTTACATAAAATGTCAACGACACCGTTGACTTAATAATATGGCGTTGGGTGGTTCGGTGTGCCGTGATGAGCGCTCCTGCTCGGCTTTTCTGTATCTATTACGGATGAATTTCAAGTTCCACCCTCGCCTGGTTGCTCAAGCGTTTTAGTCCAGTTTTCTGTCGAGGCATTCGTTACGGTCGAGGAGTAAGCTCGGGGGAGAGAATGCAGCCATATAATTGGCCCCTCGTACACTCCCATTGAATCATCCTATTCCGCGAGCGCCGTTGGAAGGAAAGCGTAACCCTCTGTGTCGATTTGAAAGCTTGCCTATCGGAAAAATATTTCCTATCTTGCTGAGTAAATTTAAGGTTTCCAATGAATTAGCTATTGTTTATTATTGTTTATATCATTCAACTCGTTAAGGCCTTAGAAGTTGGGGAATTTTCTCGGATTCTTGGTTCGCCTTCTTTAGAATAGAGCCCATGTTCCCTAGATTTAAATTATCCTCTGCTTTTACCCTGGCTCTAGCCCCGATATTTATGTGTTGTCTTATAATCAACCCATACCACCATTCCTTGTGTACAAAATGCTGAAATACAATGGCATTACCTTTTATAATTTCTTATCATGGCACTGGGACGCGAACTCCATGTGACTAAGATCTTCTAGTCTTTAACTGCAATGATTGTGTTTGTTAGTTAAATTTAGTTATAACTTAAAATGTATTCAAGTTCACCCAGGGATATTTACATGATTAGTTTCCCTTCCCTCCGGTGACTAAATACCAATTTTTTAAACGTTTACTCGTTGCAGAATCGAAGTGAAGCGTCATTAGTTTAATTTACAGCAGTTCTTATATAATAAAGAAGGGGGGTGGGGGGGGGTTAGGAGGGTACCTTCTGTTTTGTCTAGTAAATGACGCTTTAGTCGTCAAAACCGGTCGACAGCAATAAAATAATGAGTGGAATTTTGTACCATGTTTTTGTGACAATGAATTCTATAAAGATTTGATTGAGCAATCCAAAACTTATTTAAACATCATAAATATCGCAAAATGTTCACATAGTTATCAACTTTCGGTGGAATTTCGGAAAAGCTCTTGATATTAATTAAAATGAAGGCTAGCATGTATAAGGGGAACGTATAAACTTTAAGACTAGGCCACCAATACTCATATAAAATTGTTGCAACTGATGAAAATGACAAAATATACTTATAATATAGTGAAATAATTATAAAATTTGAGTGAACTTGATTCAATATTCTTCGTCTCAGATCCTGTCCGTAGTAGCCTTTCATGTTGCGTTTTTCCTTCCACACTCCTCTAGAAGGGGAAAATCTTTGATGGCGAAAATTTTTTCAGCTCTTAGGGGTCCCTCTTCTGAGTGGCGCAGCCGTCGTGAGACGCCGGCGGGACACGTGCTATTTGTGGAGTCGTATCCATTTTATGACGCTCAAGTGTGCATCATTGTGTTCATAACCTTTATTCTCTCCTGCTTGGCGAGTACTCGGAGCGAGTTTTTTTCTTGTGGAAATTTCCTTTTCCGTTTTAAGTGCGTCCCGAAGGAGGACGCTAGGGTGGGATCAGAGTGGTAAGCTAGTCCAACTGTGTTCCCAATTCTTTCAGATATTACTGTGCCTGGCCCGAGCCCTCTCGCTACTCCCAACTTCCTCATTAAATCCTAATTTTACCCTAGTCCCACAATTCCACGAGTTCCCCACCGTCCTGCAGGTGTGAGCTGTTTTTGAGTGGTATGCTCGGGCAGTGAGACGCTGCCTGCCAACCTTAATATTTGCAGGCCCAGTGTCCTACGGTGTATGCCTTGGCGGTAAAGCCACATGGGAGCTTAGGGCTTGGGGGACCGTGTGCAGAGGCTACTCGCTTCATCGTCAGCGGCGACTGTACGGAATCTGTCCTTTATTTGGGGAAGCTACAACTCGCTCTTTTCTACCAAATCAGGAGCTAATGGGGTTCTCGTGTCTTGCCAAGGTCCCAAAAAAGGACAACTTCTTCCGACTAATACGGGAGAAACTTGTGTCAAGTATGTTTAGGTAAACAATTGCCCGTGGTCGATGAGAATTTTTTTAAATTTTATTCATTGTATTGCATCATTTTCATTTTCACTTAATTACGGTTATGTTTCAAAGTTACTGTAGTACTTCCTATTTTCTGGAGGTTGATGTAAGAAGGGCTGTGATGGTGGAATCGATATAAATACGTATGGAAAAGAACGAACCTAGTCAATTATTTTTTTTCATTTTTGTCGTATTGTTTTTGTTTACACTCCTTTACCATTAGTGAGAAGCTTAATTCATCGCGAACACAGAAATAATTAGGTACGCAGTCTTGCTAAGGTATAACCTAAATTCGGAAATGTGCCATTTATTAATAATTTGACTTTTCTGGTATTGGAAACCGTATCTCCGTATTGCCAGTTAGATGTGGTAGCGAGCCGCACCACCACGTAGCCGTGAACACCATGAATCTTGGAGGAGAGGTTTATGCAATTTCCTAAGTCCCACTATAAGTTATATTTTCTGTCATAATAAATTAGGCTACCTTTCTTATGCCTCCATTAGTCTTCAGTTCCGTGAATCCCTTGTATAAAAAGTATGTTATCCTGAAAAACGACATGGCGTAATCCGATTGTTTTATCACGACAATCGGACGTAGCTTAATACGGATTCTTCATGAGACGTTTTCCATCGGCCCGTCTAAACAAGTTCTAAATGCGTTAACGTCCCATTCCCACACGACTCGTGGAGGTTGGCGACCCCTGTTTTAAATTAATCTGGCGTTTATATTAAGGCTCTTTTGTTGCCAAATTTTCAATTAATACGTATAACTCACATCGAAAAACTATGAGTTTTTTATGAGTGGTCTAATTTAAGTCCTCTTGAATTTACGTAGGACGGCTGTTATTAAATGTTTTGCGGCCTGGAGGGATGAAAAGGGCGATGATAAACACGTTTGTGAAATTTATTGATATATTTTAGACCCAATAAATTTTCTTGTGCCTTCGTGAGAGTTATGGAAAGGAAGTTAATGCATTCAAACGAGCTATTGTGGTCGCTGTTTTGGGAATAGTAATTAATTTTTGATGGAAAAATGGGTTTTCGCACGGAAGTAATACATGCGCATAGATTTTGTTGGTTTAAAGGAAAGCAGTTATCATGTATGAAGTCTCGTTAGTCTCGAAACTTGGCTTAGGAACCAGGACCCGGAAGTTCTGGAGTGGAGAACTCAGAATTCAGAAGCACGCTCAGTAACTCAGCGTTTTGCCATCGATCCTCGTGCTAATTAAGATATGACTTGCCCTGTGTACACATCTTCATAGACTGCATACCTTCATCTTCCCCAATAATCCCCTTTGATTGGAAGCCAGCGTAATTTTCGTGCACCGCTGGCCGTCTACCGGATCGAACCCCGCGGATTTCGGAGGTTTGCCTCCCCTCGCGTTCAATTATAAACTTAATTTGACGAACCCCTCACAAATTACCTCCCGAATAGGAGTTCCATCGTCCCACCAAATTCCCTACGCGTATCGACAGGCAGAGTGACGTACCCGATTGGCTCCCTGTATTGTCCAACGAGGACACTCGAATTGCCGCTAAAAGGCCGCGGATGCGTGTTTCGTGCCGCCCGCTCGGTGTGTAAGTTTCCGTCGTTCCGTGAGGCAGATTTTCCGAGAGGAACGTGGGCCCTTATTCGAAACTGAATTTGAAAACGAAGTCATTTATATGTTTCAATGGAATTCTAGTCAGTAGTTGGGTGCCGTGTACGAACTGCTTGGTGCTGTACTCTACCCTTCGGTTGGGACGTACCATTGTGGACCCCTTGGTGCCCCTTGTTGAGGCCCATGGCTGATGCCAACGCCGGGTTATTTTTTATCCTTCATTTATGTGCTGGGCTAAATGACGGTGGGGTCAATTACTCGTCTGTTGTCCCAGGGGTCGCAGGTTCTAGTCCCGCCTTCGAGGGCACTTCAGCAATATGAGAATGGGTGTTCCTTAAGCGTGATGTTTACATATGGGGGCGTCCATTAATTATGTGAGGTGTTTAGGGGGGTAGGGGGTCGAGCCGAATCTCACATAATCTCACGTGGTGGAGAGGGGGGTTTCGGCAATAATCACGTAATTTTTTTCCGCAAGAAACAGTGTAAAATTGCGATAAACTGGGTTAAATTAAGTAAAACATGTGGAAACAAATCATATGGACATGTTGATTCCAGTAGTCACTCTTGAGACCACACATGAGTTCCCGTGGACTGAATTAGAATGAGCATTCTTTTATGAATGTTAGTTGTGACAAAAGTTTTTTATTGTTCGATTTTCTCACTGTGATTCTAGATAACGTTCTTAGCAAGTGTTAAATACTAGTCTCAACTACTCTCAAATAAAAATAATTAAGCAAATTATGTTCTTTTCAATAAATTCAACGCAATCAAGCACAGATTAACGTATTTACACTAAAAATATATATATTTTTTAATCTCATGTGAGATTAGGGGGGGGAGGGGTTCTAGACAAATCACACATCTCACCAAGGGGGGAGTGTGGTCGAAAAAACGCCAAAATCGCCCCACGTAATTAATGGCCCCATATTTGAGAGAGAGGTTGTAATTTCGCTTAAATGAAGATCTTATTTGTTTCTATTCCCGTAATGATCACGCTTAACCAAATATCCCTATCACGTTTGATCTTGGTAGTAGTCAGCGCCGGATTAAGATAATTGTTTTGGGGGGTGGATTGCTACTTTCCAGGGGTCTGTGGAGTATGGAATGTCCAGTGATATTTTATTTTTTCTCCCAAGAATTATGGGGGGTGGCTACCCCTTCCAGAAGCCCCCTTAATCCTCGCCTGGTTGTAGTTTGTCTCCCGCAAATGCTTGCTGCGAAAGGACTGTCTTCCAAGATGTTCTTCATTTTTTTGAAGTGTCGCGGTATACTATTTTATGGTCGTGGTCGTGACGCGCGTCCCTTGCGTGTTTCGGCCGCCGCGCGGGCAAAAATTTCGTAAGTTTGCGTTCTCATTCACTCGTGCCCGCACGCATCGGGCCGTGGGTGTTACTTAACGAAAGGGTGAGCAAAGCGATGAGCAGGGGGTGCAAGGGCAGTGGGGAGAGAGTACCGTGTCCGTAGTTTCTGTCTCACACGCACCTCCCCTCCGCCCACACACACACGCCAGCGCCATCTCCCTACCGTCCCTCCTCTGCTGCCACTACTCCCCCCTCCCCGCCCTCTTCCGTATAAGCCCCTGCCCCTCATCGCCATCATTTCAACGCTCCTGTCCCCCTCCCCGCTCCTCCAAATTCCCCCCTCCATTCACGCCCCCGCCTCGCCTGCTCCCTTCCCCTACATCTTAGCACCTCACCCCACCAATTTCTCCCCACCCCTCGTAATTTGCCCTTCTGCGCTGGTGTGCCTCGCGCATGCTGCTCGCGCTTTTCATGGGGACGCTATTTCCCTCCTTTTCGTTCCCTTCTCTTTCTCTGTCCTCTCCGTCCCTTTCTGCTTCTCTCTCTCTCTCCCTCTGCTCCGCACAATCGACCCATCGATCGCGGGAGGGCCTCGACCAACAGCGGTGGCACACAACGCGGCGGGGTCTACCATCACGGCGGCGCAGCGGCGAAGAGGAGAGTCGCAGTTCACTCTCACTCTCGTTCGCTCTCCCCTCCTCCAGCTCTCCCTTCCACTTTCTTTCTCTCTCACTCACTCTCCTCTCTCTCGTCCTCTCTCCTCTTGCCTTCCCTCCCTACTTCTCTCTCTCCTCTGACCTTAGTTCGTCCCCCACTCCGCAACTCTCTCCCCCTCCCTTTGCCGCTCGTATCTCGCACCCCTTCTCCACCTCCTTCCTATTCGCCCTCCTATTTCACTCTTTTCGACTCGGGCCCGTGAGGGGGAACTTTTAGTAGTGAGCGTGGAGCGAGTGAGTGAACATCGAAGACACTCTCATTACGTTTCGGATGTGTTGTTGTACGCGTGTGTAATAGTCGTGTACGTCCGCTACTCTCGTTTTGCGCAGTTGAGTGCGTGCGTGTGTGGATTTGTGCCGGAGGAGGACGCAAAATGGGAAAAAAATACACGAGTGTGTAAGGATTTCTTTATGTACGCGCGTGCATAACGGTGGGGGAAGAGCTTCGTAAAAATGGTACGTTAACGTGCGTGAATTTCACGGTTCGTTTTTCTCCTTGCTAAGCGTCGTGGCTACGGTTCTCCCTGGCGCCGTGCCCCCGGGAGTCTTATCGCATACGCTCAACCACGCCGTGGAGGCGTATTTCCAAACCATCACATATTCCCCTGCGCGGCGTGTGCGCCACGACTTTTTTTATTCCCCGATTAGTGTTTTCTGCACGGGGTTGTGTGAGATGGATTTGAATCGTCGTGGTCTCTCCTCACTCTCAACACGGAGCACGCGTAGTTTTTTTCTATTAACAGCATTGATCGATTCGGCTTCCTCCCTCCCCCTGCTGCTGCTTTCCGCCCCGCTACGTCGTCTCCCGAGATTTTCGCCTCTACTTGTGCCCAGATCGCGGGGGGGGGCCCTTATTCTCGGAAACGGCGCCGGCCGCCGCGCCAGAAGAGAACGCACACAACGAGCAGCGGTGGCGTCGTCGGCTGTGGCGGCGGCCATGGGCATGGGGCTGGGCCCGGGCCCCACCCCTCACGGAACCGAGCCGTGCCGAGCCGAGCACCGCGAATGGGAGGGGAATGCGGGGGACGGGGGGGGGGACGGAGGGAGGAGGGGGAGGTGGGCATCGTTCGGGAGTACGGTTGGGGCGGCGAGGGGGGAAGGAAAGTTCCCAGGGAGCGCGGAGTGGGGGGCAATAGGAGGAGGGAGAGATCCAGGGGCCCCTACCGCCACCACCTCCTCGGCTACCATAGAAGAACCGGATGTGACGACATGGCGGCGGTGGCGTCGTGGGTAGGTGGGAGGAAAGCCCGCGCTTGGAAGGCCACGAGGAAGAAGGAATGGTCGGGAGAGTAATGGAGGAGGAAATATGGTGCGTTGTTGGTTCTATGGCGGAATTGGGGGTGGAGTGGTGTCGCTCCCTCTGCCTGCTCCGGGGCGGTGCGGTTGTGTCACGTGCACTGGGCCGTAAACTAGTGGTGCTCGGCAGCGGATAAGACCGGTCATCGGAGTGTTGGATTGTGTCTCTCGGGAGAAGTTTTCTTTCCCGTTCGGATGTTCCAACTCGTGCGTGCGTGCTCAGGAGGAAGGCAAGCCGAAGTTAATCCAGGCCCCCAGGATGCCAAGCGGTCAACCAGAAGTGTGGGATGCCGCGGCACCGCCCTTGGTTCGTGGCGCCGACTCCATAGGCAGTGAGAGCAAGGGGCGTCGGCGTATATCTGCTTCATATGTAGTAGGAAAGGTATGCATCTCAGGTGAAGTCGAGGTCATCACCCTTTCAGAATAACTTTTGTCCCCTTGCACCATCCCGCCTAGATTTCCGCGAAATTGGTTCTATTCGTAGTCTTGTATGAATAAACTGTCACAGGAAATGTGTGGACTGCACGCGGAGTCTGCTGCCGCGAAACTTGGGTTGTTCATTCCAGCGAGAAATTCTAAGAATTCCTCGGCGATAGACTACGGCACGAATATGCAGTTTCGATAGTGTTTTGTTCGCTCACCATGTGGCCATTATTCAAATGTATTTACCGTGGAAGTGTGTCATAGTCCTCGTTAATGAGTAATCTCCGCATTTCCTGGACGGAGGAAGGGCTTCATATGCTGAGAATTTTGGAGGCATTATGTAACGTGTAATGAATGCGTGGTCACGTACTCTTTCTTAGGTTTTTCCTTTTGCATGTAATTTCAAGGATTGGTGTTCACCATATTATCCCGAATATTGTGCTTGTTAGTACATATATATATATATTTATTGGTTTTCGTAATTGAGTATAGTAATAGGAGTATTGGTGTTTACGAGGAGTAACATGGCGGTCATTGGCATGTACCTCTAAAAATCCTTCCGCCCGAGGCTTGAGAGGGGAACAGGAAAGTTTGGCTCAGGCTAGGCAACGAGGACGTTCTTAACCACGTACTCATCAAGCGGCAGTTGCCTACCAATAGAAATGATTCGTCCCATTCCCGCCATTTTTTAATCCAGCAGCGCAGTTCTTTCTGTTACTTGTCTGTCTTCGGGTAAGTAGGGGGTCCCTTTACTAATTCTTATTAAACTTTAATTCACATGTTCATTACGGATGAGTAATACTTTGAGAGAGCTGCCACCCGGGCATTGTTCAATTCCACTCGAAATATCGAAAAACACCGCCGGCATGTGTGCTTTCCCCAAACGTATGGTTGATATGTCGGTTTTAGGTCTTCCAGGGTAGTCAGTAGATAGACAGATCCTACGCGGTAAGTACATAATTTGCTTTTAGGGATTTGATCGGCGCGTGGTTGGTACGAATTTAAATCTCGGCTCCGCGCCCAATACACCCTCTATTCTTCTTCGGGAGCGCGACGGTGGGGGAAAAAATAGCATGGAGTGCTTTGGTCGAGTTTACGTATGTCAGGAGAAGGGGTAGGGGGCAATGGGTGCGTTACAATGCTTCAGGAAGGGGGCCAGTAGCGCGATGATGGTATGGGGTAAGAGTTGGGAGGGGTGGTGGTGCGTGGGAGGTTAAGGGCGGGGCAGGGAGGAGGAGAGTGGAATTGTGGGTTGGGATGAGAGGGAGGAAGGCGGGGAAATGTTGAGGGGGTAGGGGCGTGGATGAGGCGAATGCCGGGCGAGGGAGGGGGGAGGGCTTGTTGAGTCACGTGATCGGGATGACCGTGGGAAGATGGTGTTGTTCCCCGAAGCCGAGGTATGGTTGATGCCCGCTTCCTTAGGGGCCGCGCGCGGTGCCGAGAGACAAGAATCAGTCTCTGTAAACGGAGGTTCTGGGTCCGACCAAGAGAGGGCCGAGTGCGTTCTGCGCGCCGGTGCCTACAGGGAGTTTTTAAGCGGAGGTCGAGGGTGTTGGCGGCGACGACGGCGTGGCCGCGGGTCGAAGCCGGGCGGATTGCATTGGCGCTTGTCGAGAAAGGGGGGAAAGAAGATACGACGGCAGGAACTCGTTCATTCTTTACTTTCCCCCTTCGTAGTACTAACAGTAATGACACTTGCATGACCTCGCGAAGTATATGCACCGCTGCGTCGCGTCGAGCCGTGGAGTGACATTGCGAGTCTTAGTGATTGTTTCTTCCCTTTCGTTCGCTTAAATGCGACAGTGATTTAAATTAGATCTAAATGGCGGAACAATGTTTTAGACTTCCGCTATGACGCAGTCCTAGCGTACTATTTATTCTTAAAAACCAATTTTACTTCCCTTTTCATTATTTACACAACTAATAATTTTTCCTTCTCTATTTATATTTAAAACTTGTGCAAGACCTATTGAAAGTCCAATGTTTTTCGTGATAACTGATGCAATATGAGAAAAAGCTGTAAGGTTTTTTAGTTGTTGGCATTAAAATATGCCAAATACTGTTACATATTTTGATCGGCTTTGACATTGGCATATTTCGTCTATCCAATCTCGTGCAAATGAGTGCATCTGAATAATATTGTGTAGTGATTAATCCAAGCGTTGAAACAAATGTTCATCTACATCTACAAAATACCCTGCAAGCCACCTCAGGGGTGTGTGGCTTTGTGGGTTTATAGAGGATAAAATTCAACCTATTTCCTAATATCAACATAACCTATTTTGAGCTTATCCACTTCTCGCAGTCATTGGTGGTGTCATACTTTATCTTATAACTTTTCGAATTATTCTCTCACACTTCTCGCTCTCAGACAGGCAGTCCAACAAACAGGATGTGAGCTTGACGGCTATCAAAGGCTTAGCATTGTGAAGCTTAAGCTCACCATTTTTTTCATGAACTAGCTTTGGAATCTGTCTGCCGAAGTCTTTTTATTACTCTGAACCATATTTCACGCAGTTATTTCGTGTTTTTTACCAAATTTGATTTCCCTCAAAGATTTTTCCTCATTTTTTTGGCAGTGTGTATTCTGAATTTTGTATTCGCATTCGAGTCATTCATTTTGAATATCCTTGAAGTAAACTATAGATGTGGTGGCGTTATTTGCCGTTGTGATTTTGCTTGACAATTTTAAAGAAATAAATAAGTTCTAGGAATCTGTAGAGGATCGTCAACCTTTTATCGCAAATATTTGTGTTGACGTAAGGATCTCGCACTCATGTGCCAAGTTCACGAAAAATAATTCCACTGTTGAAATTCACGTCTGTTATACCTTTGGTTAACTCAGTGATGTGGATGAATTGATACCAAGAGACGTGGGACCGGTTAGAGTCGTAACAAAACTTATTTTCAAGATTAATTAGATTTTTAAGCATTTGTCTACCTTATGTCCTAAGAATGCTCGTTAAATTGTGGGTGGTGCACATTTTTATTTCCTTGCTGTCCCTTAATATGATTTTAGGAATCTAAACACATTTTACATTTAGTTAATGCTGGAGACGTGCCTTTCTAATATCGTCATATCTTTACCTAGGGCTGTGGTTCACTCACTTTTGGCCATTATCGAGACATCATATGGTCCCTTAATGTATTCAAGCGCACACACGTACTTGGCATTTTTTTGGGATTTTTATTTTTCCTTAACCTGTTTTTTCTAATCCATGTGTGCGATGGCTGTTGAATATAATCCATATGGTCTCTGTTGTATCCTGGATTTGTTTCGTGCGAATTAATTTGCCTCTCCTGGAATCGTGCGAAAGCCAGTGTCCATCCGTTACGGAAACCTGCCATCCTCGTCAAGTCCCCTAAACGGCAAGGGAGTTGTTGAGCATGGCCAAAATAAGTCTTAGGCAAGGTGGGTTCGCGGGCTGGGAGCGCAAGATGCCGTAAAGAGCGGAAGAGTACGTGTGCCGGTTTTTTTATTGCCATTACATTGGCAGCATATATAGGCATGGTGCTGTTCGATGTGGATGCGATCTCGTTGCCTGGATTTTCTTCTTGAGTTTCGTTTTCTTATCTGCCACAGGTGCCCGCTATGGCTTGCCTTAAATCGTGGGTCATGCATAGTAGGAATTGCTTTAATTGCCCTGAAATTTCCGAGTAACACGTTTACAGCCACGCACTCTTTTTCTAACCTTTGTCCAACTAAGTTTTATGATTAATTATTGCGTTCTTTTTGGCTCTGATTTTTTAGGTGAAGGGTTTTGCAATTATCTAATTAGTCTTTTTCGAAGCATTGCTTCCAAGATTCCATTATACGCCGAGTAACAAGGACACAATAGCCGAACCTATCCGCGGGTTTTGTAGTGATGGGTCGATTTTCTCAGCCGTATTCTTGTTCACCTCAAACATGTGGGTGGTTACTTTCCTGCATAAATGTACATGTTCAACTGGCTGTTGTCCAGACATTTTTGAGTATTTCAGTTCATTTATTTTGCCATACTATATCCTAATTTCCGATTCGTCATGTGTACTGCCTGTTCAAGATCTGTATTTGCTGTTTGTCCTTACACGCAACTTGCCCCAAGATGGTAGTGTTACTTCTTGAGCTGACAAACTTCCAAAGAGTATCTGTAATTTGACTATAAGAAGATGTAGGTGGAAGAACATTTTGACATCACTGCGGAAAATTCTGCGAGGAGTTGCCACTGAGGAATGAGGTTTGCGTTTATCAATATGAGTGGATTGGAAAGCGTGATTGAGAAGAGCGGGGCAAACCTCATAGAATAATGCGGGGTGTCGTACATGAAATTTTTCTCAGTCGAATTTCCTTTTAAACTCGACGACCGTTTCGTTGTGCTAATGTGATTTTCGGGGACATCAAATGCCACTTACGCTTCCGCCAGTTTTCGGGTGTTTCTCCGTCTGCTCGCGGTTAGTTGACTTTTGGATAATTACGTGAGAATTATTTTTTCGACATGCATCTTTGTCCTAGCTTCCTTATTGCGCGTAGTCGTTTAGGTCGAAAAGCGGCTACTCCGGGGGACATAAATCATTTTACTATGCACCTTCTTCCTCCTCCTGCACTCGAGATTGGTAGTAACAGGACTTAACTTAGTAACCTCCGTCGTACGACGGATGCTCGTTCGGACGCCCTCTTTCACCTCTATGCCCTTCGTACCTTTTCCTAACCGGTCGATTTTACAAGTCCTCCACTATGTCTTCTTCCTCTCCGCCCTCGTATCCTCCTGGCTCCTCCTTTCGCCTTCCCTCCTGGGGCACACCTTGGTCATTGGCCACACGGCTGGGGTCCGCATTCCTCGCATGCCATCCTCGTCGTAACCCCTCTCTTTTCCGTTCCTCGGCCGCCCTCTCCGCCTCTTCTTTCCCGTGCCTCCCGCCGGTTGCCTTCCAGGCCCTCCAGCACCGCAATCTTCCCCGTATTCCTCCTCTTTTCTCCACCCCGCCGCTATCCACTACGTGGAGTGGAGAGTCCATCTCTTTGCCTACGCCTTCTCCTTCCATTCCTCGTCCACCCCTTCTACGGCCCCTCCTTAGCTCTCCTCCCTGATGCCCCGCCGACGTCGCGTAATGGTGTGCGAGTGGTGGTAGATGCACCTCTTGTCGGGTCCATTCTCGGGTTACCTCGGTGTCTGAGTGCGCCGCTTTTGCCCCCTTGGTCTCTCGGCGCGGTCGGCTTGCGAGGCGGGGAAAGGGGCGGAGTACGAGAGGGGAGGTTCAGGGTTCTGGCGAGTAGCGGAAGGGTCGGCCGATGAACCCCGCTCGGCATCCGATGATGGGCCTTCCGTGGGTGGCCGACGGCTGGCCGAAGTGCGGTCGCCGTATCGGAAAGTCGGGGGTGCGGCATTGTTTCCATCCCTCCAGCTCATTGTAACAGTTGGCGTATCTCAACCCCTTCACCGCTGTATTCCAACCCATTCTTATACCGTTCGGTTGGGTTTTTTCGAACAGGCTTGACGGAAAATATTTGTTCTGTTGCGATTTAACGAGTCTCTCCCGTATGCCATTTTAGTGCGGTGCATCAGGGATATTGCTTGTATCCTGTGACTGACAGCGAGTGCATGGCTATTGAATGAGGGTGGCTTTTATGTTGCGACGAAAGAGTTCTATATTTTGGGGAGTCGTACCGTGGAAATCAAGGCAAATATCTCGGGATAGTCTTCAATTTTAGGTCATCCTACCAACACTTAGCCTCATCCTTCTGACTCATTCGTAATTACAAACACATTCCGACCATTTCAGTATCATGTCTGTGCATTTAAAACTTGTGTTAACAAAGTCCCTATTAATTCCGTTACCCAAGAGTGAAAATGAAGTTAAACACTTAAATATGACAAAGAAAGAAAAGAGTGGCTGTCCCCATATTCTACAGTGCGTCCAAGACAATAGCGTAATTGATTGTTAGAAATCGTTAATTTGCAAACCCGCCTAATGCTATTTGGGGAAGAGAATCACGTGACCGAAGATTCCATGGTGGTGGCCTTTGTTTACATAATACGATCGTGAAATACTTCTTTTCATTTCTTATTATGCCAAATCAGTATGTTTCAACTGTCCTATCATCTTGGACGGCTTCAAGGTTTCAGTGTATACGTAGAATGTCGTAGTGGATGTTTCCCCATATTCCGCTTCTTAATACCCAGTTCCATTAATGTCTCTCATTTGGTTTTATTTTAATAGAATATTTATCTATCTCAGCATTCTCGAGACAGGATTCCTTCAGCTCATCTCTTCGAGAGAAGTCGCGGACGAGCTGCAAGCATTTCGATCATGATGCCGTTAACCTTTAGGTGTGCATATAACTCCCCCGGCCCTTAAACCTCTCGTCTTTCAGATTAATCGCCGACAAATCAGGTTTTTCATTAAATTTTCCTACCGGACTGTCATTAAGGAGTGACGACTCCTGAGGTATAGTTATAATCATACAACTTTTAATGAACTTTTATTTTTATTGGATTGTCGCAGAGTTGCTAGAAGGTAATAGGTTTGAACAGGCGTAATCTTGGTACTTTATGGTTAGCATGTGTGGTTACCAAGGAATTATCTACTCTCTACTGTTCCATGAGCCGTCCATGTTATGTTGTGCCGCCTTCACGATCGTTCGTTTATGTTCCACTTACCCGAACGTACTGCTGTTGAAATGTCGTCCCTTTCTCCATCGTCCCTGTACATATTTAGAATTTTGTTATTTACGCTTCCTTTTGGTTCCACTTGCTTTCTCATTTACAAACTTTTCTTTGCAAAATTCTATTTCTCCGCCTCATTTGCACGTATTAACCGACGATAGTTTTGACCGAATGTTGCAGTAGCATATAATAGTGTGAATTTAATCCATGAGAACCACGAGTCCTTATTAGCTACATTGTATCGCTTTGTAATTCGCCTTATCGGTTAACTCCTATGCTTCTTTGGGGTTCATTGCGTTATGCGTGATTCTCTTACCTTATTTTGGAATTGTTTATCATGTGCTCTAATCTGTCATCTTGGTGGAGTCATTAATTTAGCGTTCGCCTTTGACAGGTGAGGACTCGCCGGGTAGTTGCTGACTTGTTCATGATGTTGGTTTTTACCGGAAAAGCATCTCGCACGTAACATAAAGTTATAAAATACAAAAAGTTGTCCAACGTAATTAAAATTAGTAATTTTTAGTCTTGATAATATCGAGGAAGGCGAATATTTGTGCCTTATTAACCATACAAAGTATTAACCCTAATATCACGGCTGTCTGTTTTGCTAGTGTCGATTCGGCTGTTGTCCAAATTGTGTTCGAAATACTTAACATTTATCGGCGAATCCTCTTGTGTCGTTTGTTAAGGCCGTTTTACACGGTACATTTGTTTGTACAAACTCTTCCGTGAACTCTTGCATGAGGCAAAATGTATCGTGTAAAGCGGCAAATTGTATGAACGCTTGTGCGAATGTCTCAATGCCTGCACGGGAAATAGAACCTGTTCTAATTTCGTTGAGACAAACGTACATTCTCACGTACATTCGTTTGTACAAAATCTTTCATCGTGTAAAGCGGCCTTTACACCTGTTGGTTTGCTGGACCCGCATGTGACATGTCACCGCCTTGTTGTGGGCTTAGAAATTTTCCCGCGCATAGGTGATTTATGTTTAAGACACCATCAACATCTCTTACATTATGTTCCCCATCCAACTTTACTTATAGATTTACCTTTCTTTGAGTAACAAATGTAATTTTTATATATTGTGTGCGTATTAGTGTAATAAAAGTGTATTTTTATGCAGAATTATTGATAAAATTGATAATTTGATCTAGGTTCAATGAGGGTTAACTCACTCATTTGTTTCCCGGCCAAATTAGCATAGCTTCAATTATAGTATTGTGCTCCAAAAACCACACTTTTTATTGAATTTACGAAATGCGGCATTGAGCGACCTCTATAAACATGTAATTGCATTTTGAGATATGGGATTGAAGGAAGTTTTCATTGCGGATAGTAATGACCCGATATATGAATGATGATGTCCGACGATATAATCGTCAGTTCAACCGATCATTATGAATTCTTAGGATAGTTTTATTTTAGGTCTTGTCTCGGGTGAAAGTTTCAACGCGACAGTTCCTAAGGGTCCGCCTGATTGTGCATGCTTACGCTCTGTTGTTTTGGGTTGCCCTTGCAACTTCGTTAATGTGATATACATCCCCATTCACGAATAATTACTATGGACTTGTCAGTTCAAACTCGACGTAAGATATTAATATTTCATACTCGAGTTCACTGGGTGTCATCGATTTTATTGATGAGCATCCTTCTGAACGGGAATATCTGTTCATGCGACGTAAGAAAAATCACTGCTTCATTCTTAAGTAATGTGGTTCTATGCCTCAAGTGTTGGGTCCAGTATGGAGCTAATTGCTTCTGTAGCTAAAGGAATTGCAGTGAGGAAGATACAATCTTGGTTTGTTATGTAGTTAATGAACTTAATGTAATATTTTACCTATTAAGGACAGGTCTTTGTTTTAAAGGGATGATGAACGTGGAACGCATTTGATGGTTTTATTAATCTGTCTGGGTACTTACTCAAGTTTTATTTTTGATATTTAAGACCGTTGTTTTCTGTTGTGGAGAATGGCTTTGAAATTATCTGTGAATGAGTATTTTTTTGTATTAAAAAATCGAAAAATGGACAACTTACAAGGATTTCTACTGCGTCAAGTATTCTACTACTCCGTATATTTATTTGAACTCATGCCCTTAGAATATATAGCAGAAAGAAGCTGCTAGCAAGGCATGGTGAAAGAATGAAAAGAATTAGAACGCTAGACGAGTCGAAGGCGGGCAGAAAGCACTGCACGGCACGTTGGAGTGGGTTGGCGAAAGGAGCGAACGAAGAAGGCGGTTCATTAAAATTTAAGGACCCGTCATGAGTCAGAGCTCTAATAATAAGCTGCATGCTGCGAGGCATGGTGCTCGATCTTCACCTTAGTCTCGTGCGTGGGTTTTCCTATGCAGTGCTATTTTTTGAGTCCCAGAATTACTTGCTTGATCTTATGCGAGCCAGACGATGCACATACAGCTATGACTTGAACTGCGTTTTGATAATAGCGAATCCCTATTGGAATAGTGCTATCCCTATCGCTACTGTTAAAACGCAATACATTAGCGTTTCGTTAAAAACCAATTGAAATCGTCTTGCAGCCACCATGATGACTCATTTAAGCGACTAAAAACTAAAATTTGGGCGTCAAACTGTTTTGCCGTTTTGTTTGCCATTACCTTACTCAGCCTCACCTTTTCTTGAAAAATGTCTAATCGGTCCCGATAGTTCATCTACGCTGTTCTGTGGCAGATTGGTCTAGCAGACTTGAGTTAGAAACTCCCAGTCCCCATTGTTCCTGCTTAAGTGAAGTATCTACTTTTGTACAATGTTTTTGTCTGAGTATATTTGACGATAAAATTCCCTTCAATGTAATTACAACTACAATTACGATCTTAATAAATGCGTGGAATCTCGAGTGGCGGCCAACAGTTAATTTTCGATCTTTCGAATTGTAATTAATCCCGGTGAGTAAAATTTAATGGAATCTTTTTTCTGATCGTTCTTAGTGCATTCATATCTGTAACACGTTGGAGAGAGGACAGATTTGGTATGTTCTCTGCCTGCGCGATTGTGTACGTGTCAAGCTCAGTGTTGGTTATTAACAGGGTCTCCCGATTTGGCGGTCGGTGCTGTGGTATTGACCCTGAATTGTTATTTTTATATTTACATATGTAGTTATTTTTTATCGATGGAAAAGCACCGTTGGGGGTATATTTCGCAGCTTGACTAAGTTGAGCTTCTGCTCTTAATAATATCGTTGTATCCTTAGTAGTTTCTTTCCTTGAATAAAGTAGGTATTCCACCTCTTCTTTATATTGTGCCCTATGAAAACACTCGCTGCGACGATGCACATGCATAAATAACATTATCGATACACTTGAAAAACATAGAAACATGTAAATAGCACCTTTGCAAAAAACTTGGCCGTTTCGACGGTCAAGTCGTCGTCGGTAGAATACTGTGAATATTTATATTTGAAAATTCTTTAAAGTAATCCCCATGAAGTTCCCAGAAATTTAAAAAAATACTTGTCAGAGATATTTCCTTGGAGACGTTAAGAGCACAGCATGAAAGAAAGAAACCAGTTGCAGAGTTCTTAAAATCTTCGGCCACAAATTAAATATATAATAAAAAATAAATAAAAATGTTATGTACTTCTTTACAATTGCGTGAATCAAGTAATTAGTAGCCTAAACATCGTTGCAGCCTCTATCAGAAATTGTTGGCTCCAGTCTATCGCGTGAATAAATCTGTACAATCGATTGTCTATGGTTTTTGGATAAATAAATAATTTTATATTAAAGTTAACTAATTAGCTATGTCTATATATAAGTGTATGTATAATTTATGATGCACTAGCAGAAATGCCTGTTGATTCTCAACGATTGTTCTAGTTAATTTTCAAAGTTAGAAGAAGCTCCATTCGTACGGAAAACAATTTTTTTTACTAAGTGGAAATTGCCCTTTTTGGCGCTTAATGATGCATAGTATTAAGCTATTTTACTGATGTTGAGAACTGTGTAAACAGTAAATCTGATAAAGTATTCCAGGTTCGCGAGAGGGGCGTGGGGAAGGTCGCCATACGCTTAGAGCATTTGTCCCTTAGTGAGTTTGAGCGAGATTTTTTCCAGTACCGTTTACGAGATCACATTCGAATTTTTCATTGAAATAAAGCAGCTGAAAGAAGCATTGTGTAAGTGCATATTTTAATATTGAATCTGACGATCCTCCGGGGCTTCTAAATCACGTTGAATGTCGTGTATCACAGCGTCCAACTGTGCTTTGTTCTTAATATTCGTTTTTCCGCAAAGAGGAAATTGCCTTTACCTAAGCAGATCTTGGGTTACTCTTTCTTCTCGTAGGCATATTCGTTGTGTACTGAATACATTAGTAATAAAATGATTATGCGAATAAAAATCTCAATCCTATGTTTCATAAAGAGAAGTCTTTCAAGTCTTCCCTTTGTCATCTCTTCTATCAACTACTATCTTCCGCGCAAAATCAAATATTTACATAGCAATAATATGCCCCTCTGTCCAATGTTTGAAAAAGAGGACTGAAAAATATCTCAAAAATGACCGTTATCTTGACATGGTGAAAATTGTCGAAACGCAATAAGTAATGCTTGAACCTGGTGTATTAGCTATGTTCATGCATAAGTTTAGCTCATTCGGTTTAGGGGTTTGTGCGTGATTAACTGACACACAAATAACACATAACATATTTATTTATTATTAGTATGATATGTTCGTATGTATGTTGACATGACCTTTACTGAAATTTAGTACATTACATCGCCCTTTAGCGGCCGTATACCTTTTTGTTTTTCAATGCCTTACTTTGTTGATAATTACTGGTTATACCTTAGATGTTAAATTAGTTTCTTTTATACGTGCTATCATCATTATGATAGCGTTCGGTTGCCTACGACCATGTGTTAGTAATTTTATAGGCGATGATTGTTGTCGTTGTTCCTGGTGAACTCAACGTTCACTTGACTTGGTGAGGTTTAATCTACTGTTAGAAATCTCTTCTCATTAGAAGTTAACAACCGTCATCTGTTTAAAAGTGAGAATATAAGGAAAAATCTTTTAGACTCATACGCTATTTGTTCATTTATTTATAGGTTTCGATTAAACTTCTATGTTTTTTGTTCTTCTTAAATCGTTGCCAGTGTCGATCCTTAAGACTGAAGATGGGGACTAGGGAATGACTACAGTAAAGCCATCGAACTCGTGGAGGTTTGGCCTCATTCAATTGTAAGGGTTTCGCAGTGGATGTTCAATTTTCGTACATACCAATAAAATTAAAGTTCTTGGCTGGCGTTTGTGTATCAAATCTCGTTCCATTAAACTTTCTCCGTATTTCATTCTACAACGCTAATGCAAAATCTTCACAATTTTCACTGCCGGACGTAATTCAGTGTCATGGTACTGTTTATTTCCTTCGTCCGGTGAATAGTTGCACACTAGATCAGAATTAGTTAGTTAACCAGATTTATTTTAAATCAATAGGGTATAATGAATTGAAAAAGGGAAAGTTAAGAATGCTTAGAACGGAGCCCAATACACCCTTGGGTCGTGTCGCTTTATGCCGATTTGGAATATTCCTGAAATCTACGCAGAGCCGTGTTGATTCGTTCACGACAGTGTTTCGCAAATTGTCGTTCCAACCTTAAGTCAGGCATTGTTTTCCTAGTTTACTGTGATTGCGTATTTTCATCCATCTAAGCGTCACGATTTTTCTCCCCTCTCATTCCCTAACAATATGTCAAGTTTCCTAGAGTATAGGCTGTAGGATTCAAGCTTAAATCGCTTGAAAATTGTGGACTACCTGGGTATAATGTTAGTTACAGTTTTGAAATCTCCTCGTATGCGTTATTTTCTTCCATTCATAGGGTGTTTTGAGAGATGATCGTGTGCCGTCATAACAGACAGAAGCTACCAATGTAATAGAATATTAATTAGTTAAAAAAATTCCTGGGCATTTATAATCGAGCTAAAAGATTGAAATTTACTGGGGAGGGTTGGAATTTGGTGTCGAGTTAGGAAAAAATAAAAAATCCTAATATATTTTATTAATTTCTAGCCCAGATAGGATTTTGTTTTTAATAGGATTTAACGGGAAAAATTAATAATTTCTGTCTTTTTCTTTCATTCACGAAAATATGAAATAATTGAGATTTTTCTGAAAGTTTCATTTTTCTACCAAAATGAGGCCAATACATCGAAACATTTAATTTTTGCAACCGATTTTTCTTTATCGATCGGTAAACTGAATTATTTGTAGTTTAAACGCAAAATAAATGCAAATTTAGATCTCTTTTAATTTTCGTTGACAGGCAATTTTCTTATTGTTTCCGAGACATGCAGTACCTATGTATTAGTACTATAGGTATGGCGACACTTAGTGGCACTCGACAGTGGAGGAGTAGAGGACACAGATCGTAAACCAAGCGTTGATGAGTGGGCAGAGTTATCGACGGACTCCCGCACGGTCCTCTGGAAAAAGGCTCGGCCGCTTCATCCCACATTTCATGCATACTTTCCTCACCTTCGCATCTTTATCTTCACAAGAGTGTGCCACCAAGTTTCGCTACACCTATACCTTGCAGGACGGGTGAGTTATCAGATACTGGCTATAAAGGCTGCATTTTAGGGTATTTAACCTTTTCGGTGCTTATTTCAATAGCTTTTAACGATATTATGCCTTCAGCTACACGATTTACAATGTTTTATGATGATAACCGTGTATGCATGCAAACTATGAGTGAAAGTAATCGAATTATGTATCGCCTCACGCAAAAATATTCATAAACGACACATTAATTACACTCTCACATCTGTAACTCATAGTCATGCTCTGATATTATATTCAAATCAAAGAAAAAAATAACCAGCACTGTCATTACAAGGATCCTTAAAAAATTTATTTGGTTTTGACGATGACTTGATTAACACCTCAATAGATAGAAAGGAGACTATTCCTCAGTAGATAATATTATGAGATTTGTAGGTATTTAACGGATTTATGTCCACATTAATTTTAATAAAACATTTAATTGTCTCTTTGTATACTATGTATACTAATGTATACAATATATGATAACATATTAGGCGCCCTTTTTTCTAAACTTGATAAAAATGCGAAAATCCATTTCATTTAGCCGGACTGATATCCGTTCAATGCCAAACTTGATTTACATCTACATACTACCCCGCAAGCCGCATCAGTAGGCGTGTGGCGGGGGGTGTTAGGACACCAGCCGTTTACATTTAAAAAGGAAACGCTCTAATGAAATTAGGCCTATCATTTATTAATGTCCCTTATTGTTCGGGGGAAAAATGAATTCGCATACCTATCCGTTCGGCAAAATATCTCTCCATATTTATCGTTTCTGTCGGACCTGGAAATATAGTGGGGTTTTAATATGATGTTCTCCGTGTCGCTCTTATAGATATCCATTTTGTGGAAGTTATCCAAAACGGAAGAATTCAAATAACTTAGTTATTTCTACTAATTATGTATTATCACGTCCCGGGTTTCAGCACTTACTGGTGTCATCTTTAGGTCCTGAACTGAAAATGACACAAGTGTTGAAACCCGGGTCATGGTAATAAAAAGTGGAGTTAACTAAGTTATTTTAATTCTTCCGTAATGGATTACTTCCACAAAATCATGCCTACAACTGTTTTATTTTTTATTTATTAGTTATGATTAGTTATTATCATGGACCCATTTGTTTGATGCTAGATTGTCATTATTATATTCTTAGGTCACCAATGCACGCAATTAAAATAATTTCCATGAGCAGTAATACCTTATTGCTTTCGTTTCTAATGATTTACAATGTACTATCATACAATTTACCCCTTCCGCTTCCTTCACCAGCATGCATTACACAATGCTAAAATAAAGTTACTGTAACTACGACCATTAAATTTCGACTACCCCAGATGATAGAAATGTTAACCTTCCATTTTAAAAGAGAATTGTGGTTGAAAAAAGTAGTAGAATGAAAGGATATAAAGAAAGTAAGAAATTTTGGAAAACCATACTTTGCTAGAAATACTAGGAAGGGACAGTGAAAAAGTGGTGGATTACCAGTGATGCTGGGTATTGGGTAGGGATTTGGAATTTTGCTTGAGAAAATTTTCAATGTCTCTATATTCTCCCTGCATTGACATAGAATCGGCGTGGTTGACCAACCGGTAGAGATTTCGGCTACGAAACGGGAGGTCTCGGGTACGATTCAATGTTAATCATATTAGTAAAATGAAGCGTGTAACCCAAGTAGTAAATATTTTAGACTCCGGAACTTAAATCTGATCGCAGGTGGCTTGGGGAAGGTTACTGGCTCCCTCATCATGAACTGTTATGATAAAATGGAATTAACACTCTCTTATCAAAGAAAATTAATGGTAGAGTTAATGATTTCTTTGAATCACATTCCGGAGATTTTGACTGGGGATATTCAGCCCTCGTAACACGCCAGCCATTGCTACACCATGCACTATCACATCGTCATGCACTTGTTTACTGGTCTTATACCGCGCGTTAATGTTTCCATGCCAATCGGACAAATGGAACCAGTTTTCTAATAGTTTTTCCACGTCCTAAGAATGACTAAGTGAATTTCTACGCTCCTCGTTTTTCAACTCTGTCCTCTGATCAAAGCAAAATAATTTTATGAGGTTGTCTATAGTTACGAATTGAGATTTCCTCATAGCTACTAAGATATGGGAAGTGGTTGAGAATGAAACTGATGGTCAAACGCGTAACAATGTCATGGAAGGCTATTCGGGTTTGCCACCGGGTCACTCCTTTCATCGCTGCCGACGTTTCGGACCTCGAGTCGAGATCCATCCTCAGGGCTGAGAATGTATCATCAGCCCCGAGGATGGTTCTTGACTCAAGGTCCGAAACGTCGGCAGCGATGAAAGGAGTGACCCTGTGACAAACCCGAATAGCCTTCCATGACGCCATACGCCGGGAAAACATCTGACTTTACTTACAAGGAGACATCGCGTGAGTGATGTTCGGGATCCAAACGAGACAATTATTTTCTGAAACTGTAGAGAGAATGCGGGAAAAGTGTCACGGCTTTCTTCCACATAGGCCCGGGTTCGAGAGAAAAACGTTATTAAATAATCTTCCTCAGTTTAAATCCTTAGGAAGTACATGCCTCGTGCAATAGACGTCGTAGCCCAGTGGGGGTTTTTTTTTTAATTTTTAGCCTATTTGCTGGATTTTCAATCAATCCCCTTGGGTGAATTTCGAAGCTAATTTCGGGATTCTTGTTTGGCCGAAAAGAGAGACTACACATGCTGGCAGTCCTAATATGTTTATATTTTGAAAATACAGAGATACCTCCGTGAATAGGATGGGCTTCGATTGGTAGTGGGTATTTCTCAAGGACGTAAACAATGAACGGATTATTACCTTTCAATTAGCAACGATGTAGTCACTTCAAATTTCCCAAAAGCCACGCTCGAGTAATGACATTTGCCATCAGAAAGTATGCAATTCCGCCACATGAATGAAAAGCTAAATTCCTTCAATTGAAATAAACATGAGGTGGGAAAAGAAATAGTGTTATTATTACGTGATATTTTTTTGTGTTTTGCATAACCTCGGAAACAGTTACAATCTCTTTTTTACCCATATCATGTTCACTATTGAACAAGAAATAAAGTTATGAAGTCATTCCTCGAACGCGGCTCCTATGAAATTTTACTCCTTTGAATTTACTAATTGAACTCCTACGGGTTCTGAGGAGAACTAATCAAATATCGCCCAAAACAGTGATGTCATTATTTAATGTGAAAAAGTGTTTTGCTCTCACACTTTTTGAACGGCACAAAGTTAGCGATTCTTCAGAATTGACCCGGAAATATTCCTTGACCTGAGATAAACTGCAAAATTACATATAAATCTTCAAATTGACAAAATCATTGAACATTCCTGTATTTAAAAGGAAGCATTTTTAAGTAGTTTTCCCGTTTTTAAGGAGGAGCTGTCAAAATGTAATAGCATTAATATTACCCGTTTAAAAAGTAAACATCACTCACAACCTTTTACACGTAGGAAAGTAACTATATTATTACCTTCAAATCCATTACACCTGTTAGACCGCTTGATGTAACGATACTATGAAGAAGTATACACGCGAATTACACGTCGGTATACGTACGTTCATTTGCTTAGCGTCGTCTTACGGCAATTTTTTATGAAAAAAAAGAAATTAATAATTTTTAAACAGTGATACAATCTATGGATAAATCTATCGCGAAAAAAATCCTAGGTGCATTGCCGGTACTTAAAGTGAGAAGGTTCTGTAGCAAAAATTGATTGAATTTTGTATGTTCCTACACAAAGCAAGGAATAAATAATAAAATCGTCTTACATTTCCAAACAAGATTTCATTATAATTTATTAAAGGTTTTTTACCAAGTTTATTGGAATATTTTTCCCAAATACATTTCTTTTAAGTATTTAATTCTCTTACAAACTCTTTTAAGTTTTCCAAAATATTTTACTATCTCAGTATCCGAATCAGAGTGATAGCACAGAATGCCTGTCTTCTTATGAACAATTCTTCTAGCTGGAGGCAAAGTATCACCAGTAATTTTTAAGATAACATTCTCCAGAATGCCTAATATTTTCTTTGATTATTTTCCTTCGACGATTTCTGTTTAAGTTGGCATATGGTCTCAGGAATATTATTTAGATCGACTGGTTTGAATCAGTATTTCCAAGGCTATAATGAACAAGCTTGCTTATTCATTTTGCCTCATTTTCATTAAACCAGAACTAAGTGTCAAGGTCAGACAAGGCCTATGACAGGGATGTTACAAGTCAGGGAAATGTCAGGGATTTTGAAACCCATCAGGGAAATGTCAGGGAAAATCGTCGAGCTGTCAGGGAAAATTGGATAAGGGCGAAGTTCGACGAATTTTTCAGTGGCCGACGCACCCCAACTATACGTTCGTTCATTGTTGCCGGAGTCCTTGTTCCATCTTTTGATTTTGACTAAGTTTCATAAATTTGTCGTTAAATTTGACGAGTAAAAGTGAAATTGGTGTGTTTTCTTAACTTTCATTTGCACTTAAACGCTTGAGGAAAATGTCAGGGAATTTCATTTCCAAAATCTTGTAACAACCCTGTATGAGATATTGCTATGGATTTAATTCAGAATTCCCAAATCTATAATGTACAACATTGCTAATCCTCTAGGTAATAATAAAACATACCCGTTGCATTTTCCAAATAGTACTCCGCGAATTCTTGCAGAAAAATAGGTACAACACTTCGCATTGAGAGTGAAACAGTAGGCTTATATTTTTGGTAAGGTATAATTCCTTCTGATGCTGTTGTAAACGACAAACCCCCTCTGATATGATAGGAAATTCCTCGTTCCTGTGGAGAACTTCTGTGGAAGTAATTTTAAGAAAGTTTACTGATATTTTTGCCTGATAAATAGGGTTATCGCTTCATTGATCGTGTCGTCCCTAGTCCTACGGGCTATAAAGTCTCTAAGGTATCCTCGCCTATTTTTTTTAGGTTTTTGCTCCTTAGAATTTAGAATTTTGGGTCCAAATGGAAGTAATGAATTGACGTAGTTATTGCTTATAGTTGCTTCCACGATGTTCCTAATCTGGTTGACGTGTATTACTCCTAGCGGTCTATTGGAGTTATACGCTAGTTACTAGTATCTTCCTACTAATACTATCATCATGCCGCTTTAAACTAGAGACTTAAAGTTGGATCTCAAATAAAGGGTGTTACCTTGTAAGATACTTTCCGTACTGAGTTTCGTTTTGTTTTCCAGGTTTCTCGGTCTCACTAAATATTGAGTGGGAAGCGTCTTATTGTTTCCTCACGTGGCAGGTATTACGAACTTGTTTTGCCCCGGGAAATATTTTACTTTTAAAATATCCTTCCTTCTTGATGCAGCACCTTTTAAAATAAAACGAAAGAGAGCCAAAAAGATACTGAGACTTGTGATTAGCTGTGAAATAATTCATCGTTCACTGGCTCATCCCACGAAGCGGGAACGACTTACGCATTGTAATAGGGTTTTTCCCTACCCGTTGGCTTGTCGAGATCGAGGTCGCCGTACCGTGTGGTCGTTGCCCTGAGTTAAGTCTACGAGCTATTTTGCATATATGTTTCGTGATCTTAGAAATTTACCGTCGTTCCGTTTCGTCTGTCGCTATGCTGGTCCGTAAACGTACACGCATAAATCTTTGTCTAGCATTCAATCGATGATTCTGCTCTTGGAGGCCTTGCGGGAAATATTATTCACGATTGTTGAATTTGCCTTTCAATGTTTCTTGCGGTCGATTCTACTAGACGGCGTCAGTACCTTTGCGTGAAGCGTGTGAATCCCATTGAGAATGCTCGGAATCGTTCCTTTTGCATTGTTGGCCTGTTAACTGTTGTAGATCGGCAATTCTAAATCTCTAGGTGCCTTTGGTTTCTCCTTGCATGGAGTCGAGCGTGTGTTACACGAATGTATGCCCTCTGCTTTTTACTATTCCCATGATTTTTATAGCTTGTGTGTGCTTTTTGGTGCAACAGTTCTTAACCTCATCAGTCTTAATAGTTTTCACCCTTTTAGGTACTTCGAGGTTACCCCTGGTGGAGGTTAGTCGATAGTAAAGTCCTTGGCCATCAGTTTTTTCTTAGAATGAACGTAATGTGGTGGATTGTACGTGCAATGTATAACGCGGCTAAATCAAATGGATATTACTGGCCACTAAGTGGAGAACTTGCTGCACTGATATTTGTTACTCTTGATTACACGAATTTCATGAAACCGTTGATCAACCTGTTGACTTAACCAATGATAGAGGGGTTGTTTCTTTCTTTCGGCCAAAGGTATATCAGGCCCTCACTACATTCTCTGTTCTCCTTCAGCATTGGGCTTGTGCATGTAATTCTGAAATTAAATCATATCCATTATTGGATAAGTTGAAATCGATGGAAATGCGGTGGCAGTCTTGAGTGTAATCATTCTGTTTGTATTCATGAATAGTTTGGATTGTCATGCCACTGTCAAGTATCCTTCAGATTGATTTTGTGTATTTCAGATTTTCAATAACATCTGGCTAAGTAGTATTATCAATTTAAAAAGACACGAGTCATGTGAAATTTTGTCTGTGATAATTTCCGTATGAACCATTTTGTAGCGCATCGTTTGTAAGTTTTATATTTTTGCTTCTTAGTGGAAAAAATGAGTTATATATAAAGCTTGATAAATTGTTGAATATTGTTTATAGTTGTGTATAAATGTTCAAATGACATTTCTGTAAAAACTTCTCCCATCGGTTTTTCCCTAGCTTCGCTAAGTTTCTGATTAAATATTCCATTGTGTTGTGTACAATTTTGCCTTAATTTGCGTTGTCAAATTAATATTAACAGTACGACAGAGTGGTTTAGTGGTCGCGCAATATGCAGTCATTGACTGTATTTTGTGAAGCTGTAGTATTTACTTAACTGTTCACTGGCAACCTCAACAATTTATAACCGTCCTGTTTTTCGGTTCGCAGTCATGCCTTACTTATCTTCTATTTCGAAAGCTGTATCTTAAGTGTTCCGTTTTTCTTTGCATTTAAATCGGCCACAGTTCATTGGAAACAATAGTTTCACTTCTGTGATTCTATTTGTTGAATAACCATTCTTGTACTCTAGCTAGGACAGATGCAAGTTCCGTATGAGTTCCTGGAGCGGGGATGGAAATCACGATCATTTTCGTAATCGTTTAAATTCTTCACGTCCCCTATATCATTGAGCTGTCTTCGAGGTATCGCCACCGGTACCTATGTGCGTGATCAACGATCGTATCATACAGGCTCTCCTCTTAAGTGGCAGAAAATTGATAATATGGAATGATATAAGGTCTACTCTCTAGGTCTGTTCCAACATGCCTGGATGAGATTAACCTTTATAATGAGAATAAATACACCCTTTCCATGCGTTTACATAACACTCGTGCTGTATTAACTGTTTTTTGTTGTTTTGCCTTATTTCAGGAATTTATCGACTTTAATGACCCTATCGCGTCTGTTATTTTTTCTTTTTTCACATCGCCATTTATTTGCATAAAAAATAAAACAGAATGAGGGACTTGTATTTAAGATTTAAGATTTAAGTTTCATGATATGTAAGGGCACTAAGTAAGGTCGATGACACTATTTCTTGATCTTGATGGCACTATTTCTTTCACAGATTTCTTGATGTGGTCACTTGGCGTCATTAAAAGCGCGTTTCGAATGCATTAATATCTAAATGTCATATGTGAAGCGTGATTTCAGATATCCCTGTCGTCGTCTCCCTTTAGTGTTGAAGTGGCAGTGCGTTTTATAATGGATCGTTATCTTAAAAATCATAGTGTCCTAATTGTTGGTAAATAGATTTGTTTCCTTTGGAAGAAGGGGAAAAGACGTTAACTGGCACGAAATAAATTTTGACGGTTGCGAAAATGAGGAATAGAGAATTTCCTATGCAGAGTGCTTATTACGATTTGCCTTAATTCATCGACCTTTCATGAGAAACTATTTTTCATCTCAAAGAAATATTCTCCGATGTCAGCTGATTTCCCATTTCCTTAGATTTGTTTTCAAACATTCCATTTTAACCTGTTGCTATACTCCAGCCCCTTTGTTGCTGATATTGCTATGTCGAACTCGAGTTTTGAAGAAAATAAACATGGCCATCCTAAGACCGGTCGATCTATGCTTGGCATTAGTTGTAGACAACTTTAAATCACCAAAAGGTTTGTTCTTGTGGTAATATAATATTTAGTTGTAAACGTTTGGGATTTGCCAAAACCTTTTCATCGGAAGTAGTTAAACGTTGTCCTCTGATATATATGATATTTATTAACAATTCTAACAGTGATTAAACACATTACACAATTTGCGACCGCTGATCCATCATTTGATTCGTCATTGAGCTAATTGGTTTTGTAGTATCTTCTAAACAGCGAATAACAAATTCCATTAGGGTCACTGGTACTGGCTGACAGGCCGTGTGGCATAGACACACGCATTGTAGATTGTTTCTATCGTCATTAAGTTGGAATTTTCCTTCTACGGCATTAATTCGTACGACATGGATGTAGACTCGAAAATGATTGCTTCTGAATTGTGATTCCGTATTTGATTCAAACTTTTCATTCCGCTTGGTTCCGCATAGATTTCATGCATGTATTACGTAAAAATGTTATCGTATTTGCCTTAGTCTCTGTAGCTGAACTACTTACCGTAAGGAATTCTTTTATGATACTAGCCGAAATTATCCTGCGCAATGATTGACAAATAAATATGGAGTGAGCAACTAGTTTAAGATAGTTTTTAAGGTTTAAAACAATAGTTTTCTCGTGCAAGACCTAACAGTGGTCATTTTACCTTATTTGCTTAAACTCATCTACGTAAGTATGTGGAAATGGATCTTAAAAATTGGATTCAAATACCCCAAGTTGTTTCGAAGGTGTCAATTTATGAATTTTACCTCTTGGTTGGAGTGATAACGAGAGGAAATGCGGTGTCAAGTGATGTAATCCTGCTCCATTTCGCACGTTCTATGGACAAGCCACGAAGCTCTTCCCATCCATTACCGATAAACCATGGTTCAGACGCAGTCAAGGGGTTTAGTTTGCTTTTTATTGGAATTTATGACAATTCAATGGATTCTCAAATTGATTATTTCCTTTGTTTTTGGTTCGTTAAGTGTTTAAACTGCATAAGTGTGTAAGCTGCAATATGTATGGTCCGTTAATAACGTTTAAATACATTATAAATTATTAAAAATAATCGGTGTAAGTGTCCCTCTAAACTAAGCGCGTTAACAAAGCTATTGTCTCATCCTAGGTAACCCCGATGTTTCTTCGTAGAATCTGGAAACCAAATTTGACATGCAGCTGCGATAGACGACTGATTTAATTTTTAATCAAATTCTAAATTCAACAAGGATTATATTCATAGAAAGGACTTACGTTGTTCAGAAAGAGTAATGATACACGAAAGGGACCATTGTCTAAGTAAATAAGGGAGAATTGTTCAAGGCTGGTAATGGAAAATGGCTAAACATGTGCAAAATAAAAATATTCAGTTCTAGGAATTAGCAAGAATGTGATGCCCGGGGCATTCTTATTCATTATTGTCCTTGACTCTGCCCTAACGTCCCCTAACCCCTCGCCCTTAGGAAAACACTGCACACTCCCTAAAACTCCACTGACTGCCCGGTTCCTGGTAGATGTTAATTGACTATATATTACCTTAGTAAAGACTTGCCAAAAGGCGATATCAAAATTGATTTTGTGTTTGAGCGTATATAGGATGAATTTTTTATTGATGAGAGGCCCAATGCTGTAAAATCCCGTTGTCGGAAAAAAGTCGAACAACGAATTCACTCGAAAGAGACTCTGAGGCCGTTTTTTTCTCCCTTTTTTTTAAAGTAAATTTAGCGGCAGAAGCACTTTTCAAATTATTTCATTTTGTAAAGAAAATAAGGGCGTTCGTACTGGTTGCGTCTCACTGTGAAGGACACCAGTTAAATAGATAGTACAAAATCATTTTCTGGAATAACCTTTTGAAACAAACAGCATAGTCGTTAAAGGATTAGTTTTGTCATATTTCGTGAAACATCTGTATTTTGTCAACTTAGGCAGTGAAGTCAAGGATGAGAAATTGGTCGGAAATATGTAGCAATAGCTGCATTCATTGTGAACACTATTTTTGGTATGTGTCGGGCGGTGTGATCCCACTGTCTCCAATAGAAATATTTAGTGTGTGCTAAATGTATAGGTAACTACTATTGAAATTTTGTCCAGGTAGTATTTTTCGCTGTACTTAACTGTAGATATATTGTATTTTCTGTCGTTTTGTCCAAATCAGCAGTTGATATGTGGGGAATTATTTGGGATACCGATAGTATGTGTATGATACTAATGTGGCCTATGGTCGCATAGTGAGTGAATGCTTATTGTGATTCTGAGCAGGCTTTGTTCAGCACATACACATTCGTCTTCTATCGTCGTTCAAATATGTAGGTCGGTTATTGCAATTAATTTTTGGCTGCTTGTATCATTTCATTTCTTTTGGTGTTTTGCACTGGTCACAGCTTTCTTATTTTTTTATATTCAGTTTTTGTCGCCTTATTTCAAATCCAAGGATAATGAAAGTGGTCGAGGAATTGATAAGTTCATATGATGGGAAACAGATCAAAGTTTGCGTTGTTAAAAAAAATTCGTTGATAAGGATTGTGGCAGCATAAATTTGCTTGTAATTTTAACGATCTTGGTGGCACCCATTGTGTTAGTAATTTTCTTTAAAATTTATCAATTCACGAACATTTGATATATGCTTCATTCATCGTTACATCAACGTAATCCAAATGAAGCCTACTCCAGCGAGTTTGTGTAATAAAATAAACTACTCATCATAATTGGTAAGAATCCATGTTTTTATCAGGTTCATATTCTTGTTACCATTGAAATTAATGCATTACACTAAGTGCTCATCACATAACATTGTAATGTTAATTGTATCTGTCGCAGGACTCCTAACATGGATGAATAGCCATGGATTAGTTGGGCAGCTGACTCAACGCTACATTTAAATAGACGTTAATGTAATAGCATTCATTAGGATTCATTTTAAAGAACGTTTTCGATGTTGTTATAATCGTGACTTATCATTTGTCATCGTGTTCTCAATTTTTAGCCGTTAAGATTGCCCTATTGGGTTTGAGAGTGTTTCCGTAGTCGTTCGTAATTCTAGGCACGATGAAATTCGTCATAAGAAATTTTCTCGCCAGTGTGTTCATTATTACTTCACATTGGTTATTTCTCTTTCCTCTCCTCCGCCCATTTTGATGCGCTATTTTGGACCGGTGTTAAAAAATATTGAAATGTTTGGTGTTTTCGTCCATGAAATCGAAGGTGACCACCAATCCTTGACGACACGCGACTATATAAAATTCGATTCAAGTGCATAAGAAAGAAGGCAACAATTCGTATTTTTTCCAGCTCCAATTTGACAGTATTTAAGATGGTTAAAACTGCCGGTTTTAGTGTATGCGATCGTTATTATTTTAATGCTTTCCTCCTCAGCCGAAGGAGCAAGTGTTTGGAACTTTGATTTTTTCCTGTAAAGTTTGTTTCACGTCACCTGTAAAAATGTTGTCCAGTGACAATACCAATTTTATTGGATGATTTTTTGTCTCTAAAAATTTCGCATATATTTTACTGCTAATAATGTACATGTACCATTATCTCTCCCCCTTCTCAAATGTGTAGTCCCAAAATGCTTGGCGATCTTAATTATGGGAATTTGTCCCCCTCGTCGCGCTAGTTTTGAAGTCGTATCAAAGCGGAAGTCGGAACTAGTTCAGCCGTCGGGCCGGACTGATTAACCTCTTCGGAGTAGGTGGACGAGTACGGAGATGTCCAAGCATGCGGGAAGGTTGAATGGCTTGGGCTGGCTGGCTCTGGAGCTCGTAGGCAGGCAGGTCGTGGTGCTTGAGCCGTTTGCGTAGCCGTCAGTATGTGGAGGAGGAGGTTGAGGAGCGTCCAACATATCTCCCTCATACTCCTCGCCGGTGTAGTGTAACCTTCCCCCCTTACCCTCCCAAGCCACGGCTTCCTCCTCGTCAGGCCCCACTCATCCTTTCCTCCGCCTCCTTGGCCCCTCCCGCGCCCATTTCTGTCCCTCGTTCCTTCTTTTCCCCTACCCTCACCGTGCCCCTTCTGCTCTTAGCTTGTGGGGGAGTTCGTATAGAAGGAGCCACAGGGCCACCTCTCGTTTGTGTGAGGGGGATTTTAAGAACGTGTGTGGGGGCTGTGGGGCGAGAGGGGGCTACTTTTCATTCCTAGTCGAAAGGGCTTTAGTGCAGCACGTGTTGTGTGTGGTGGAATGGTCGTGAGCAAGTTGAAGACCTCTTAGGGGTGGTTTTGTGTGGATGGGGCCTGCGGAATTCGTGCGTGGTGAAGGAAAGCTACAGCAGATCAGTTCCTCTTCTGTCGCCTTCTTCCCCTGCCGTTCGTCTCTGCGCCCCACCCCTTCCATCTCCGCTCCGATGTAACGGATTTGGCTGAAAAACGCGCATCGTGTGGTCAATCACTTCGCTCTCGATCCTCCGTCGCCTCGGAATGCCTTTAGTGTGTGTGAGAGTGGACTTGTGACGTCTCGTCCCATTTGGTGTGCGCGCGTCTTGTCTGCGAGGAACGCCGGCGACCAGCACGAGGATCTCGACAAGTGGCAGGGTCCAGGGCCTGGATCACCGTCCTGTGGAATTTCGTTTGCGTCCGCCGGAGTCGACATGGTAATATCGGAGTATGTCCGTTAAGTATGCGCGTGTCAGGTTTTCCCGTTCTCCGGTTGGATCAAGAAACCTAGGTGGTATGTATGTATGTCGAGGCTGTGCAATCGTGCCGTGTCCGTTGTCCATGGAAGCGGTATCTTTCCTTTGTCCGGGGTCAGGTTAACGTGACGTTTTCATTCATGACAGGTGGTATGTTTCTTGGTCGGCGGCGTGTCGTGTCTTTAGACGTGCTGGGTCGTTGACTTCAATTCTTCGAATCTGCGCGGCCGCTGTTCTTCTCTTTCAGCCAATTGAGGCTCGCTCCCTCCCCGCCTCACCCCATCATCGGTCGAGAGCCGATTCCCTTCGTCTCCTCCGCCGCGCACAAGTCCCTGCCGATGGCGCTTTTTACCTGTGGAATTCCTACGGTGGCATTCCTCCCGCCGCTCTGTTGAATGTTTCGATTGCGCCAAATAGTTTGTGTGATCCTTCTGCTGCGTCCTATATGTTTGTAGCTTTTTCTCTTCATTCGATGGGAATTAAATTGATGTATATGCGTGCACGTTTGTGTGTGAATATATATGCATTCTCTGGCGGCTAGACGGGGCTTCGGGAATGAGGATGTTGCGGGAGAGAGGGAAGAGGGTTAGCCACCTCTCAATACCCGTCACGTATTTTTAGAACGTCTCGCCATGTTTCAGAGATGTCTGGACGCCTTTCGTGCTTGTTTGAAGCTCGTGAACAGTTGTTTAGGAAGGGGCGTAGGGGGAAGAGTAAGACAAGAGGGGGAGAATATAGAGAGAGTAAAGGGAAGGAGATAGAAGAGACATTTTCAGCTTCTCGTGCGTGAGTTCGAGGGGATGATGAGTCCGAGAGAGCCGGTAATCGTGGAAGGCACGACGCCAGTGTCAGGGTGGGAAATTGTGAGGGGCAGTGTTTTTAGAGCTTCCCTGTGCGTAAGTGAATCGTTCACAATGAACGAGTCATCAGCATGAGCTAAATGAATTGAATCATGTTCTCAACTCAGGCTGACTCGATGAGAACGGAGTGAGTGAATCGACATTGGAACATCGGCAGCTTTGAAGTCAGGTTTTATTGGAGTCTGGAATTTGTACAAATAAGATAAATGGATAATGATGCAAAATATGTAAAATCATAAGATTAAAATGAAAGGCTAGGGGTGGCAGTAAAATTGAAGATATTACTTTGATTAGGTGGAATGGAAAAGGCTTGTATTGGAAAGAATTTAACAGATGAATGCTTGCGAGTTATGGACGAAATTGGAGAAAAATCATCGCTTTTTTACCGTATGTCCACCACTAATGCAACCCTCGAATGTGTTCGTGGATTGTCCATTATAGTCATTTGATTCATTTTGATCATATCAAGGGTCGAGTCATTGACAAATGGCCAATTAATATGAATCGAAATGAATCATGATTCCCGCCTCAATTGCGTGTTCTTTTCGCTTTCGTCGAGTAGTGGTGTCGGGTACGTAAGCGATGGCGGGAAAAATGTTCTGAGAGGTCGACGTGCAAGTGAGGAGAGGCAGTGTGCGTGGAGTTCGGGAAATGGTGGCGGGAAGGGAAATGACCTTGGTTTGGAGGACGGCCGGTGGCCACACGCACTGAATGCGTCCCCATTCCACACGCTTCTTCTCCCTTCTACTCTCTCTACCTTCCCCTCGGAAATCTTTCCACATTCCCCGATCTGTCTGCCTGCCCCTTGAACCTTCTTTCCATTCCCTCCCCTCCTCGCCGCAGGCTCTCTTCCCGCCTTCGTTTTTCCCGCCCTTTTCGGATTGAGAATCTCCACTGACGCCAGGGTCCTCGTCCTCGCCTCCGATCTGTTGTGTTCACACTGCCAGCGTAACCACTCACCATATATTCTCATTCCTTCAAGAGTTACTATCAAAGAACAAGGGAAAAGCATTAGGCTTTTTTCAAATGAAATAAATTCCCACATTCCTTACCGCTTCTTTCTATTCTGACTGGTTTGAAAGCCAAATGACAGCTTCGGATTATTTTTCAAAATTACGGCCACGTAAGCATTCCCGAATCGGCGACGTTATGGTCATAAGACGATGTTTTTAAAATCAAATGACCCTCCTCGGTAATTCATCTACGTAACAATTTTGCTTATCCTATTAGACAATCGTGCTTCCTCCCTTGGCAGGGCCAGGAGCTACTACTTGCAACGTTACAAACGCGCGTTGATGTAGTGTTAGGCGCCTACGGTGGATAGTGCGTTGGTAGTGAGAACGGGGCAGTACTGACGCCTGAGTATTATGTCCACTACTTCCCGGCCCTTCGCTCTTTTAGCTTCTCATTTCTTGGGATTTGAGTACTCTTGTGGAATAGGGCACTTAACCCTTGGGTCATTTTCAGTTTGAAACCTCAGGTAAAAGGCATCGCTTCAGTCTCTCGTCTGTGTGAGGGTTTCTTAACGCGGGGGACCTTTTTCTCTCACGTCTCGGACAGAGTTCCACTAATGGTCGGTTGCCGTGGCGAATGCTAGTTGAACGGCGGATTCTTGGCATAATTCGCTCCTGGAATAGCTTCAAGGTCGCGAGGAGTCGTCACCAGTTTTTGAAGTGCGCGCAAATCATGTGGCACCGATGGCTTGCTGAGGACGTCTCTCCCCCCTCCCGTGTTGTTTATCGCCATGTCATTCTACCCTCGTCGTATCCTTCATTAAAATCCAATTACTCCGCGCGCCTCGCTTCGGCCGGTTCCCCGCCTCTGTGTTACCGAGGAATATTCGGGCAGGCAGCGGTCTTCGCGCGAGGTCCCTGGTCTCTTCGGGTCCACCGAAGTTTTTCCCCCGCTCCCGTCGTCTTCCCTGCTCCCGTCGTCTCCCCTGCTCCCGTCGTCTCCCCTGCTCCCGTCGTATTCCCTGCTCCCGTCGTATTCCCTGCTCCCGTCGTCTTCCCTACTCTAAATAATATTCCGTCCGTCTCCCCCTCGCACTTGCCGCGTGCAAAGTTGAGAAAAGTGGAGATCAAGAGGGAGGTATGCGCGCGCCTGCCATCTTGCGCCACTACTTAGAATCAAAAGACTTGTTGCGCAGTTCTTTTAGAATCGGTGGGTCCTGCCGGGAGCCATGTTTCACGTTGCGAGAGGAAAGCCGAATGCGGAGAAAGGGGAGTATTTACGTGATAGAGGAAAGAACACGTCAGGAGGAGGAGAGAGAGGTGTGCGTGGGGTAGACTGGGGTGGAGCCATGGAGCGGGCCAGAAGCCATGGACCAATGAGGGCTTGCTCTCTCGCTAGTCGCCACCCACTTCTCGCGATATGGCTATTTACTGCTGCGTTTTCTATTATGTTGTTACCGTTAAAGGTGGGATGCTTGGCATCCGTACATGAATGCTTCTTTTTTCTCAATTTTTCTCTCATTTTTTCTTCGGTAAATATGTTAGTTTTTTATATGAATGCGTATTCCCCTCTTATTTCTCCTACCCTTGCGGTGAGATCGTAATCTCCGTGACCTCGGTAGGAGGGAATTTCGTTCATCGACGGAGACCGTCGGCATCTTGCGCGATAACGACTCGGTGGGAGTTCTCGCATCGACCGCGTCCGCGCACCGAGGACCAGCTGCTCGGAGCGCAATCGGAAAGACCACACCCAGATGCGTAATAATGGATTACGGGCGGAAATTCAGTGAGCGATGAATATAGCTACTTCATGCGCTTCAGAATGATGCGTTGATTCGTTACATTCATAGGAGTTATAACTGTATTCTTCGGCTAAATGTTTTTCTAACTAGGTTGCTAGCGTTCAAAGAATGGGCAGGTGCCAATGTATTCTTAGTATGGTTATTCACTCATTATATTTTTATCCTAAGCTTTTTAGTGGCAATGTGAATCCCGGAGGTCAGTGAAAATATTATCTTCATGATCATGTATCTGTCCATGGGATTGGTTTTGTTTTGTGAAAATGAATTTGTAGTTTAGCATTGTGGATAGCTCATAGTGATCTTAGGCGAAACTCTAACGCATATTAAATTTCTTGCAATGACTAGTGCTGAGCTCCTAATTTAAACATCAGCTCTAATTAACTAATAGTCGGTAAAATGAAAGTTACTGGCATCACATGCCATTCCAAGAAGTCAGAAAAGGAAAGGATCTTTCCGCTGAAGATGTCTTGTCCTTAATGTTCCAAAAGGCGTACCTTCCTTCCTGAAGTCAAGATTGTCATTTGTTCCAATATAATTCTTTATTTTCGGTTACCATGTTCCTGCCTTTATTCTCAATTTTTCCTTCCTGCAAGATAGTTTCACTAGATTTGGATTTGGTTACTATTTGTTCGTAACAGTACCAAAACCCGTTTTGATGGAATCATACAAAGTTTATGTCATTAGTAAACTAGGTGTGTAATCATCACATGTGTGTGGTTCGACGACTGCCGTTCTCGTGGATTCGACCAGCAATTTCATAAGGATCTACTCGTATCTGTCGGCTAGTTGAAAACGCACTGGTCAATTGTGAGCCGGTTCGATTAAAGAACACGAATATTTCGACTTGTAACTTGTCTTGTTCTGGACATTTCCTCTAGTTTGTTTTGTGATGAGTATGAAATGGGAAGTTTATGTCGGTTATGGTCCTCATCACGGATGGGATGCCTCTAAAAGAATTCTGACCATTGCGTAAAAATTTGTAGTGTCGCCACCCCCTCTCTCAGAGCGTGGGCATGAGAGACACAAAAGAATGGTGTACAGTGTACGTAAAAGCTTCCAATCTCAATAGCAGCTTGATTTTGGAAAGACGTATGGAGTTGGTTGGTTCCTCCTTTCCCTTTAGACTCTGGTGTTGGTAAATTTCTCCGGCATCTCTACTGATTTTTATCGCAGCTTCGATGGAATCTGATAGCGCGTGCGTTTCAATCCATTCGCTGGCTTCGTGTTTTGTTCTCGCGTGTTCATCGTGACACTCTTAGGGGGAGTGTCTTGTGTGAAGGCCGTAAAGGTAGATAGCAAACGTGCCGGCAATAACACGTGTTCGCCTAGGAATAGTGTTCAGAGCGAATGCTTTTTAATGGCTCTTTGTAGGGCGTTGCGCTTCGAACCACTTTCGCCGCTCGACGGGACGGTTGTCGGTCGGCAGAGTGGTGTTGGTTGTGTGTGCATCCATCCCCCCAGGAGCTCAGTCGGTCATTCTCCCCCACCGCGGAGGCTATTGCGATGCCATCGACTTCGCTTTTCCCTCGCCCGCACACCCCGCCCATCGCCCCGGTGAGCACACACACTCCTCTCTCTGAACTACCAGGGGAGGTGGGGGTTGGCGCGTAGGGGCGGTGGAGTAGTGTCTCTACCCCTCCGCTTGCACATGCCCAACCACCGCGTCCTCCTCTCCAGAGTTTCGGCAGAGGATGCGGGCAGTGATGGTGTCGGGGAGTGAGGTGCGCGATCGATAGAGCTTTTAGATCGATAGTCGTGTATTTGGCGGTTTCCTCAGCTCTGCGCACGCAGCTCTCTGGGTACCCCGCCCAACCCCGAGACCCCCTCTCTCACCTTTCCCTCCCCACTGTTCTCTCGCTCCAGCTACCCTCTCCGCCACCCTTTCCCACCCTTACTTTCCCACCCTTACTTTTCCTCCCCTGTCCTCTCCGCTCCGCCCACCGCCAGCCCCGTGCCTCTCCCATATAGCACACCCGTCCCACTCCCGCCGTACGGCGTTTAAGATGGTTTGTACGAAGAGGGTGGTGGTTAGGGTTGGCTCAAGAGAGCGGAACTCCTCTCCCTCACTTCGCGGATTCCGAATTCATCCCCCCCTCTCTTTTGTCGGATCATATTCTTCTCCACCTCCTCTGCTATCTCTCCGATCCAATGGGATATCCCTCTCTTCCCGCGGTGTAAAAAAAGACCCTTTCATTCTCTCTTTCTATTCCTTCCCCTCCTTTCCCTTTTCTCTTCACGGTCCCACCCTTGAAGAATCCTTTCTCATCCGTTCCCCGCGCGGAAAGTTTTTTTTTCAAATCCCATTTCACTTTCTCTCCGCGACTTAGTTTGGGGGTTGTCCATTGACCGAATGCGTCTGGGATCGAATGCAATCGAGAATCCCTTTAAGGTCGCGGTGCACTCGGGCGCCGAATCAGGATGGCGTGTGTCGGGTGCCTCTAGGGTATTGGGAAAGGAAAATTACATTGTAGTGACGGATTCCTGTGTGTTGATGCTTCCCCTGTACAGCAGGTATATTATTTCAACAGTGATTGAAGTCACGATGTAATCATAAGCGCATTGTTGGGTACATACTTGGGATGTCAAGTGAGCGCATATCACCGCGTGTATATATACACATACATGCACACACACAGGGAAAGTTTCGCCAATAGGCCACAACAATAGAAAATACACTGGACAGGGGGTGGGGAAAGAAAAGTAAAAAGAGAAGACTTACTGGGAACGTTTCGGGCATGCAAAGTCAGCTGGAGAAAAAGTGACGTCACTTTTTCTCCAGCTGACGAAGGGCTTGCATGCCTGGCCCCAGCCGAAATCATAGTTAAACTAAGTGTCCTGGTAGCTCAACTAGTAGAGCACTCGGCGCGAAATCGAGAGGTTCCGGGTTCGAGTCCCGGCCACGGCACATTTTTACCCTCTGATTTCTCGGCTTTACCATCTTCCACATCACCAGTGTCTTCGTCCAATTTTAGTTATATATACACACTCAATTTCTAATATATATATATATATATATATATATACACACACACACACTCATCCATTCGAAAATCAGACGCTCAAAGGCGCGAATAAATTCATACAATCATAGGAAATGGAAAGGGATAGGAACACATAAAAGGACGAACACAGGGTTTGGTGGGGAAGATGAAAATGTGTCGAATCCAGACAGAAAAAAATTTCACCTTACCCAGGAGATATATATGTATATGTATATATATATATATATATGTATATGTATATATATACATATACACACACATATTTCACTTATTATTACGTTTGTGTTATTTTTTGTACAACTTAAAAATTGCCATTTTATGCTAAAGAAATGAGATTTTATGTTGAATATATGAAGGAAAAGTGGGTCCTAAATGCATTCAAGTGAAGGAAATTGCTTAGGATGGGTAGTCAACGGTGCAGCTTATCCTTACTTCCACTCCCGAGTTTAAGGGCAATAATAGAACTGCTTAAATGAGAGGGTGAGGAGGAGGAAGTAAATAATTGCTTAAGACGTAAGTAACGTGTCACTGAGTTTCCTCATCAGTTTTACCGTCGTGGATAATTATTTAGTTTGAATCCTTCGTAAGCCGGATGGGTTAGGCTCGGTTAGGGGTAGACAATAGTTTGGGCAGACAGGTCCCATCATGACGGAATTTTCGTCAATCCTAATAATGACACGTCGTTTGGAAATAACATGGTTAATTAATGTTTTGTTTATTTAGTAATTAATGGATTCCAAGGGAAGCATTCGTTAAAATTTCTTATTAGGAGTGCGAATTCTGATTACACACGCCCGGATTGTTTTTTTTGAAGGACGAACGCCATTTTTCTGAAGAGTGAATGTGGTATTCGTTTAATATAAACCTGCGGTTAAGTGGCAAGGTGCGGGAGACGCCCTAAATGTGTATCAGTCCCGTAGTTGAACAACGAGCAGCTATATGGTATTTTTCCAGATCTTGTTTGTCAAAATTATTGATAACTGCTTAAATTTTTTGGTATTTTGCTATGATTGAGTAGGGTCATACGGCCTCTTCTATTGATGCTCCTGACACTAGCTGATGACCCTTGTAGCCAGACTCGGAAACCATAAATACTTAATTTCTAATAAGGTTTTGTCGTCACTTTTTTAAAAGGTTTTTCCAATACAAGGGAAGGGTGTAATTTAATGCCAAAAGTATGCGTAGTGAATGCATATCAGCGAATTTGTCATTGAACATCGTTTTGGCTATTCCTAACGAGTTCCTTTTCTCTATTTCTCAGGAGAGCCGTGGCACAAGCTGTGGTGGACACATTGCGTGTGGTGTCGCGGGAATCTCCCCAAGATGTCACCGTGGTCCTCCAGATCCTTTCACGCCTGGCTGAAGACTCTGGTATGTATTTGTTCCGTTTTATGATGTATCATTCTTCCGTTTGAAGACGTGAGTCATCGGGGGTTCACAGTTAGAACATGTTCAATCGGCATTTTCTGGTATTCGGAGTAGAGCTGCCAACCGTCCTCATTTTCCGAGACGCCCAAATATTTTACACGTCACTGGTTGTCAGGAAAACATTCATTGTCAACGAGTTTTTACTCGTAAAATTCACCTCATCCTAGTCATTTGTGGAAAAAAGAAATGCGTGGTGACAAGAGTGGTAACGCGCAAGCCTTAGAATGTAGAAGACAAAATAATAATATTTCTAGAATTGGTAAAGCCATGCAAACAAATTTGAGGTTTAAAAAAAACTTCAGGCTCTGTAAAGACTAATAATTTTGAGGGAAAGAGTTCTCCAAAAGTTTTTTTCCGTAAATGTCCATATTTTCATAGAAAGGGAGTTGGCAGTTCTACCAGGAAGGGATAAGTGTTTATTACTTGTTGCTCTTGATTGAGATGAGTAATAATTGCTTGACGTACACAATTCGTGCGTCCCCGACGCTTTTTTCTTCTCTGTAGGGTTCACATTATTTGAAAGGGAGGCAATCTGTACTCTCAAAAGGCAATTTCAATGACCTGTCTTTTCGTGAATTAAGGAGATTTCCTCTCAGGGGGATGTTTTAGACGCGATTCCATGTTTACGGCATCAGTTCAAATAATATCTCATTTAATTTTAAGTTTATGTTACACACGTACTTCACGTCTATTTGATACGCGTTTCCGTCGCTGTCGCCATGAATGAGCTGGTTTAAAAGAATATTTTTTTTCCACATCCGTAGTTTTAGTTTGTACTCTTTTACTTATGCGGTCAAGTCACATTGATAGAGAAAGTATGTTATTCGTCTTGCCTGGACCCTCTCTTGTACTACCGCATTTTGGTGTTAGTAAATATATCTTTTTGGGCTAATAAACAGTTAAATGCCATCTGTCGTTCATGAGGAAGAATCTTGCCAAGACATTATTTAAAGGCAACGATGGTAGATGTAACTTGAAGGGAGGGATCTTGCCGCGGAAAATCGATAGGTGGGCAACAGGCGCCTGATTTTACACATTTTCTTAGGAACTCGTGACTCCTTGTTTTTTCCTTTGTTTCTGGGTTTTCCGTCGATATTCATCGTTTATCATTCCTTCCTTTTTACATCTTATTGGTGCTCGCTTCATTTCGTGACAAACCACTTACGGCGCAAAAAAGGCAGAACGCTAAACCTCAATCATTTATATGAAATTGCGCCGGAGCTCCATAGAGTCGTGTAAATTATCGTTTTACTCCTTGTTTATTTCACTACAAAATGCATTCATGGAAAAGTTTTTAAATGTAAACATTAAGCTTCTACGGTCTAAGGAGTGAATAAAAACACGCGAAAAACTAGGAGAACGGCGAAACGGTCGTCTTCTTCATCTCGTCACGGCCAAAATATTTGATTGGTGCTCTTTATTGTTTTTTTTTAATGGAGATAACGACATCTCCATATTACAAATATTCTTTTAAAATTACATTTTACCCATTCTTTGATGTTTAAAATGGCCGAAAGCTAGATTTCAATTTCCGAGGTGTAGAAAAGTTTTTAAGTATCGAAGTTAAGTATGCTTTATGGAAAAAATATGGCCAAACTTTTCATGTAAGGAAATGTTGATATTCTTCCTCTTAACTTAATATAAACCACAAAGAAGAAAATTGCCCCGCGGCAATGCCTTTTGCGCTGTTGGCAATGGTGAAACCATGTATACTAGAATTTAAGGATTGCGGACTCCCAACTTCGGCATGATACCTTTTCTTGAAGCTGCCAACCGTGGCGCCATTGTCATAGGTGAGGGAATCAGACGATCCCAATGTAATCAAGCATAGTTTCGCTTTTTTCCATTTCGAATTCAGGGAAATTATGACTAGTTAGAAAGCAACTAATGGTTTTATCCGTCAGATAATAATGTTAACTAAACCTGATATCAATATAATTACAAAGCCCTTCAATAGCCTATTAAGGTATCAATAAGTATATCAGCCTAAAAGTAAATTGCCTAATAAATTACCTGTAAACAACGTACCTAAAGAAAAGGACCTAAAGAAGATTGGAAAAAGCGAAGACGGTAAGTGTACCATATGCGGTGAAGAAGACTCAATTAAACATTGAATTGAAAATTGTCCTTGGTTCGTAACCTGGCGAATTAGATAATCTTTGGAGATGGAAGACGCCGACCAGCTAACCAGCAGAGACCTAATAACGTTCTGCCTCAGGAAAGGCAAAACTAGGGAATTATGAAAACTCACCCAAATTCTGCCTTGAGTAAACGCGATGGCCAAAGTGTGGAATTAAGTCCGCGTCTTTGTCTTTGTAAATGAGAATTTATGAAAACACAAACTTTTAAAAAGTATCTGCAAATATGAAAATGGTAGATAAACTGTAGTAAAACGAAAAATAACGGAGATATTATATTATTATATAAGATAATGAGTTGCTCTAACTTATTTCCAAATTCTAAATTATGATACTTTTGATATACGAAACGTGTAAAAAAACCTATGATGTATGATAAATTTTAAAACTAAATAAATGCAAATGTGAAATGAAAGATAATTGTTATAATGCGAACAATTTTAACCTAGTAATGGGATTTCTAAATGTAAAAATGTGCTTTTACTCATTTCCGAATTCCTAATTGTGATAATTTTGCAATATGAAACTTGTAAAAGAAACCTATACAAAACCGTACCCATTGTAAAATTCTAGATCTTTTATGTGTGTAAAATGAAAAACTTCAAAAAGGCCAATGAAGAGGGGTAAGCAAAATTGTATATTCCCTCAAAAAATAAAGAAACTTTCAAATGTGAAAAGGTTTGTTATATTCTTTTAATTTAATGTGGATAGATTTATCTTGAATAATTGGCAATTAGATATTTAATTCAGTGTCGGAATTTACACACTTTAATTCAGCTCGTGACTACAAAATCCATGGTATCAATAAACTTTTAACATAAAAACAAACAGTATTTTGCTAATCAAACACACATGAAACACTAGGGACCCCTGGGGTCAAGCTTATTGGTTCTTTGTATCACGAGCTTAATCAAAGAGTGTAATTTCTGACACTGAATTAAATATCTAATTGCGAATTATTCAAGATAAATCCATCCACATTAACTTAAAAGAGTATGAAATACCTAGATGCAGCGTCTTGGCAATGAGATTTGAGGCACGCGCGGCCAGGAGTTAAATCATAGGGCGCATTCAGGGGACGGAGCGCTCCGGGAGCGCTCAGCCAAAATTCCAGGAATTCCCCCTGAACGCGACCACTACGTAGCCGTTCCGACGAAGCGGTCTTTTGGGCCGCTACCTGCACTGAGCGCTCGATGACAGGGCGCGATTTTTCGAATGCTTGTACTACTATTCGGCGTGGTATCTTCGCTTGACTGATCCTTGCATGCTTGTCTGGTGTGGTGCATGAAAATATGTATTGAATAAATTATCTTCCTGAATGTGATTCACATTTATCTTTAAATACGATTAATATAATGCACTTTCGATGCAAGCGTTGACTTAGTTGCTTTCCGTCTCTCATTCATCGCATAAGTAGGCTAGAATTAGTGTAGAACTCTTCTTAATTCTCATAGTATTATTGAGATGTTTGTCACAAATAAAATAAACGACGTATATCCCTTGCCAACGTTTGTGTGCTATTTATACTTATTATAGGACTGGGAAATAATACAAAGGATCAGCGAACGTAAGAATTTCTTAACGTCCGACAGTGATGTGTATTGTATGCCCATAAATTTGTCTATACATGACGGTGTACGATTATGAAAGAAAACATTAATGTGAAGTTTTTGTGAGATAATTATAAGAATATTTAACAGTTCCTTTTCTACATGATCATGCATGTCTTGTGAGATGAATTTGTTGGGCTATGGGCTAAGGTAACATCGACATAATTTTACAAGTTTCGAGAGAGCATACGCTTATGAAACAAGCATAGCTAGTATTATTAATATACTTAATATATATTAATACTTTGCTCAAGAGCGCAAATAATTAACGGAGAGCTTTCTAGAAATGAAAACCTCGAACACATCCACATTTTCCATGACGAGGGATTGGAACTACAGAGGGATTTTGTCTTTTAATGCAGCATGCATAAAAGGTATAATACCACCGTAGCGCAACACAAAAAATGTGGCCTGTAAAATACCATCACCTGTTAGCACATCCCCAAGGAAATTACATAACCTTTGAAACAAGTCATGTAATATATTGATAGCAGTTAACTTGCAATCGATGCTCGAAGTTCACTCATTAGCAATAGCAGCACAGCAAAAAAGTAACTGTCTTCGTGTCTTCCTTCGGTGAAGTATCTACGAGAATGCAATGAGCTCACAAAGGGTAGTTACCCATCCAAGCGTGGTTTATTGTTCATTTATTCAACTCCTTCCATCGCTTCTTTTCGTGGAAAGGGTTAACTAAAGAGCATGCTCTAGGGAAAATTTTTTATCCTTTTTGGAGATAAGATATATTCTAAACGATAATAATAATCTGCAATTGTGCTTACTAATCATAGGAAGGTAATTTCGAGCTTTATTATACCACTATGAGTCCTTTCCATTAATTATCTCCGATAGGAATCTGCCGACGGAGAGGGACTATGATTCAAAAGTTCCACCGTAGTGCTGTCTTTTTTTCCATTCGGGGAGCTGAGCACATGTTAGGTAGCGGTCCGCTCCACCGCTCCCGGAGCGCTACGTCCCATGAATGCGCCCATTACCAACGACGCAAAATGGTAGTGTGCATTGCCGCGGGGCGATTTTCTTCTTTGTGGTTTATTTGAAGTTGGAGGAAGAATATCAACATTTCCTTGCATGAAAAGTTTTACCATATTTTTTCCATAAACCATACGTAATTTCGATGCTCAAAAACATCTACACCTCGGAAATTGAAACCTAGCTTTCGGCCATTTTAAAAGTCAAAGAATGGGTCAAATTTAATTTTAAAAGAATATTTGTAATGTGGAGATTTCGTTATCTCCATAAAAAAAACAATGAAGTGCACCAATCAAATATTTTGGCCGTGACGAGATGAAGACGACCGTTTCGCCGTTCACCTAGTTTTTCGCATGTATTTTGTAGTCAAGTAAACAAGGAGGAAAACTATATATTACTCGACTATGTGGACCTGCGGCGCACGTTTATACAAATGCTTCAAGTTCAGCGTTTACCTTTTTTCCTCCGATTGTAGGTATTGTGAGTAGTGTGGCTTTTTCAATGCTAAAATTTGTCATACCTGCCTCTTACTAAAGTATTTTTTGGCCGACTTTAATGGTTATTTTACAATTTTCTCAGCATTCGATTTTGTCTCATTTTTATGGATCACTGTACCCTTTTATGCACCTCGCCGCGAGTAATTACATGTTTATAATCTTTCAATCACTGTTCCGGTGTAGCATAGTGGACTTTTTATCATTGATCCAGCGGTATTTTCTTTGTAGAAGCTGTCTGTATCCCTGAAAATATTCCGTATCTGATTACTTAGTATCCCTTGCCACGTCTTGTGGGGTCGTGATATGACACTCCCTTCTTGGGAGTGAGGCTGGGTATTTACATGGTATAAAATTGTTGTGGGATAAGAATAGTTGTTGATTTTAGTTGATGGAAGGGCAAAGATGTAAATCGCGGTACACATAGGCAAAACTCCTGAAGAGCTCAGTCCTTTCCCAAGCCGGAGTATAGCCGCTTCCTGTCGTAAACACTAAATTTGGATTACGTGACTTAATCTCGGGAGGTATACTTTTAAAAACATTTATAGGATACATATACATTATTGCGTATAAGGAAATAACAATAGATTGTGTTCATGGAGGCACATTATATTGGCTTTCGTGTGGTTTAAAAGTTATTTCTCCCGATGAAATGTAAGTAGGTGGTTAATGTAGGATAAGGTGAAATTTTCGGTCATGATTTCGCTGTGCCTTATGTAGATTCTGTGATGATTTAAGCTTACATTTGAATTGACTTACTAGGTGAAAGAAAAATTGAACTAAATCCACCTTTACTGAAGAATGGCTTACTATAAGCATTCTTTAGCTGCAAGGCGTTGAGATTTAAAAAAGTGTAATATTGAGCTGTGTTTATCTTGGGTACGCATTGCTGCGGCCCTAATTGCACTCACTCGCTTAGGTAGCGAAAGAAAAGATGGAAAGGGGCCTCCGATTTGTTTTTTATCTTGCCAACAATAAAATCAATGATTAGTAAATTGATGCTCATTTTCAACTAAAAGTTTGTGTAATTTCTCTTAGCCTTTGTTTGAAGTAAAATTCACGACGGCGGAATGAAAAAGATTGGGGATACAAGATTTCATTAATCATAAAATTGGAATATTATGTAATTGACATTCCTTGAATAGTCTTTTCGATTGTTTGAGAGGACCCGAGTTGGTAATGATGGATTTCCCTTAGAGATATTCCTAAAATTAGAATACTATGTAATAAATGGTGATATACGTTGCTAAGCGTTTGCCTATTGAAGTGCCCCGTCAAGCTGCTGGCGAATCGGCGCGTGTAATCCGGGAGTGAGGGAAATGTTAGCATGTACTGCATGATGATTAAGAAAATCTGAAATAGTACATACGTCAACATGGGTTCGGTCGGAATCGAGATGGCGATCTCCTTCGGGTATTTTACTAAAATGTTTAAATCACTAATTGAAACGTACCTTTCAATTACACCTAACTATTCATATTTATTGTTTCCACATAATTAATGTGGATAGCGATGCTTCTCAACCGAGTTTGGCAGGAAAGTGAGGACTTGGGAAAACTTTTGTGGTTTATTCCCGACAATGGCTTATATTCCATATTTATTGCGTGTGCAACATTTTAACCCTGCTAATTGTTATTGTCATCGTTCAGGAATGATTTAATGTTCGTTTAAGAGATGGATGAATCTGGATGTCTTATTCACATCATCCACAGGGACAATGTCAACACATAAACCTTTGGCGTGATTTTATTGCGATGCGTGTCAACCACCTTATGATTGGGTTCGTCCTCAGTGTGTTCGTCCGTTGCGCATGCCTGCGAGAGGTTATTTAGCGTAGGATTAAGGTGTGATGATGACCATGGAGAGCGCCATTTGTGGGTTGAGGCGGACGGTGGGACTGTCGAGGGAAGTGTGAGCTTTCACAATCCACTTCTTAGTCATGAATACAGTGTACTCCCCGGATCCCATAGTTGGCAACTCGTAATAAAACCTTGTGCTGGAGTTTTGTTTTTGTTTCACCATTGTAGAGTTGAGGGTAGTTATTCAGTCAAGATTCCTGGGGTCGTATTCTGTTACTCGTATCACTGGTGATGAGCGGCTGCCGACGATACCACATCACCCATCACTGCCTTTTCGATTCTGTATGTTGGCGAGGTGATGTTCTTCACCAAAAACGGGGTGAAACGACATCACTGCCGAAGTAGCAGGTCTTATCCCGTCACCTCACAATATGGCGTCGAAGCGTTGTTTTCATCAGCTGATGGCTAATCTTACTTTGGTAATTAGCGTAATTTCTGCGCTCGGCCGACTATTTAAGCGTATAAAATTACGAATAAAACTGATGATATCAGGCCTGACCTCGTGGAAATCATGGATCCCCATGATGAGAAAACCACCTTAGTTATTTCCACAAAACTTTATTCCGCTGGCACTACGCGCGTTTCACCGCACTGAGGCATACAGTATGCCACAATGTGGTTAAACGCGCGTCGTGCCAGCGTAATAATGTTTTGTGGAAATAACTAAGGTGGTTTTCTCATCATGGGTATAAAATTACTGTATTAGTAATGAAAAATGACTAATTGAGATTACAAGAAAAGTTTTGTTCGAACAGAAAACTATTAGGTGAATAGTGATTTAGAGAACAAGTTCCGGGCGCAATGTAATTAAGAAGCCAAATAAATTAGATTTTAAAACGATATTTCTGGGATAGTGAAGCTTGGGTTCATATTAGGATGCACAGTTATTAAAGTGGAAAATGGTTTCACCTGCAACTTTTTGCATGCTACTTCTTTTTGTGATACTACCAAATAGAAGTTCACACAGCTCATGAGAATGGGATATATTGATGCTGACGGTTAGGGTTAAAATCTAACCATATAACTTAAGTGCATACTTAATTTTCATTTATGGAAGAATTACAGATAGTAAGTGAATAGTTGTCATACAATTATTTTATTATACGTAGGCATAATTAATCACGCTTTTGGGTCCTATACCTCCATTCTTTCGAGGTTTTCTCGCTCATTAAAACTCATTAACTACAGAAATCATGTGAGGGGAATAAACGAAGAAATCGAAATGAAACTTGTGGTCTTACTCCAATACGTCACGGCAATATTTAAGTAAATATTGCCGCGTATATTTTGGGAATACGCCTTCTTCTTTCGGAATTCTGATGAACATTTATGTGGAGTACACACTTATTTCATCGCATTAATTTACTACGATGTCCCCTTTAAATTTTCCAGCAATTCCCCGCGATATCTAACATAATTGGAGACTTCAATGCCAAAATTATAAATAATGGGCATTGGATCGTCTTCTCTTTTTTTTAAGAGTCCATCGTCATTGGCTACCGAGAATTAGCGAGAATCGTACCAAGATGTTTTTATACATATCACCATAAACTCGTCACCTTGCCATCGCCGGGTGGTGTAACTTCTACCCCGAGCTACAGAATCGTAAACGGTGATGACGGGTGAAGTTTTTCGGTGATGTTCATCACAGGTGATATTCATCACCCGAATTACAGAATACGGCTCCTGAAACCGTGGATGGTCATTGTTTGAAGCTGTATGAATAATCACAATCCGTGCCCATAGAGTGATAAATTGAAAAGATTTTCGTGAAATAAGGTAGCATTGGCCGTTCAGAATTACGTTGCTCTTGCCGAACCACTTATGGTGTTTCACGGTTATGAGAAAACAGGACGACGTAGGCGACATTTCTGTGGGTAAACCCTGAAAATTTCATTGAATCTGAGAATATTAAACCAGCAGATCCCATGTTGACGAAACCTTTTGGATTTATATGCTTCACGGATAAGTGATATTGCATCAGAATTGAATTCCTTCGTGTTTTGATAATCACCTCACTATAAAATATAACAGAAATAACTTTGTCAGTTCCACACTAAATTTATAACCTACCGTGGTTTCAGTGGGTGATCGCCATTTTCAAGGTCAAATTGAAAATGCCGATCACTCGCTGAAACCGGTAATAAATTTAGTGTGGAACTGACAAAGTTATTTCTGTTATATTTGATAATGATGTGGTTCCATAAATTAAGGTCTGATTCGATTTCTTATGATCAACTCACAATTTATTGGAATGTGTTAGGTCACTCCTTGGCACTGTGTGTGTGTTGTAAATAAAAGATAAAATATATATTCCCACATTTCATAATGTGCGCACCGGGTTATTTTTTAATTACTCGAAAAGGAATATAAGGAGAATTATCTAGATAGGTTTTCATGTTACTTCTTTAGTCACATTGTTCGAATTATTGTGACGGTTCATCTTTGGTTAATAGGTGATAATACATCATAGGTAATTGAATTCCTTGTGTTTTGAATGTTTTGATAATCAACTCTCATATTATTGAAATGTATTTGGTCACTCCTTGGAACTTTGGTGTGTTGTAACTAAATGTTTATATGCGTTGTGATTAAAACAGAGTCATGGAGTCCGCGTTTTGGTGACAAGAATGCCCCAATGAATCGTTGACAAGACTGATATAGATATAATTCGCTACTTGACAATTTGCGAAAGCGTCTCAACTTACACAGTTGCGCTGCATCTCATGTAGTTTTCTCTTCCCTTAGATATATAAAACGATTTCCTACCGTGTTTAGAATAAACGTTTTGGGTATTTTTCCTCATTCCTTAGTTTACCTAAATTTATAGTGGAAAATACTTGAAATGTGTAGTTTCATTTTCGAATGGGGCCTTAATATCACCCGTAACCTGAGTAGTTTCATACATCCTGCGTCAGATTTTAAGGGGCGTATTACTAGCTCTAATTTTTTTATCAGTGTGTGTTTGTTATTTTCCGTCCTTTACATCAAATCCTTAGTGTAATTTCCTTACAGACAGTTTTAATTGGATGAATCGTTTTATTTACTGCAGGTGGAGGTGACTTGTTTTATACATCCTGTTTGTAGTAATCATTATCGGTTGTAATCTATTAAAAGCATGGTTTGCTGCAGCACTCGTCAACACTCATCAATCACTCGTCATCATCTCTTTTTAGCTTACCGCCTTATTCCTTCATAGTTCTACATTTCTACATCCTTGATAATTTGCTTCGCATGAGATTTACCCAGGAAATTAAAGCGAACGCCCGTTAGGGAGGGAGAAAATATTTGCTCAAGATCAGGATGTATTGTTTTTTTCTAACACTCGGGACTAACGATGGCAAGCGGACGAGTACTATTTCTTTCATCGGTGAGGTGGCCCATATTCTGGCCCCCTCTCAATTTCCTTTCGCTTTCTACCCACCCCCTATTCCCCCCACCCACCCTCCCCTTCTCCCCCCCAGGCTCGGTGTCTCCCGCCGCCTATGACACCCTGTGAGCCCTCCTCTCTCTCTCGAACCCCTATTTCCCCCTCCCCCCTTTGACTCCGGGTCCGCGCTCTGGTGACGGAGTCGGTAACGGTGGCGGCAGCAGCTGCCGCTAAGGGCTCCGTGGGTTGTTGGCTTGTGCGTGTGTGGGATGTGGATGCAAGGCGAAACACGTGGGACGTAGGCGGCATAACTTCCGCTCCACGCCATGCTCATTCCCTCTTGCTCCGCCGTCCCGCTCTTCATCTTTTTTATTCTTCCTTCCCCTCCTACTTCTCTCTCTCTATCCCCCCTCTCTCTTATCCCTCCTCCCTTCTTCCGTACCCCGGGGCTAGGATGGGCCCACATGCTCCGGATGGGATTGGGTATCTGGGAGGGGGGGACGATTGTGAGACGGTGTAACCGAATTGTTATCTGGTTTAGGGGTGGGGAGGGTAAGCCGTCGCCTCTCCGCTCGCACTGCCCCCTCACCGCCATGACGTGGTGAGGAATTAGCTAGCGTTGCACCCGTCCGTTACTTTTCGGCGTTTTGAGATGTGTGTCGAGAGCCAGATACTCTGCTTACTCCTAGGTGGGAGAAATTTTGTTGTATCCCAGAGTGTGCAGGATATTGCCCGCGGCAAGTGGGTTTCCGGTGCCGTATAATGCACTATGGCAGTTGGTATCTATTATTGTAGTGTTTTTTGCAGCACAGATAGTTCCCGAACGTCATCCAAACATTGCATTTAGAATTGAACTTACGCTCAGCTAGTGCTCTTGCGCTTCGGCCGTGCAATTCCTAGGCTCGTGAATAGTTTCCCGGTTTAGAAAACCCTTTTTCTCCGGTTACTTCTTGCGCATCATTTTCCGTTCTTTGAAGCAGCCGGTTGTCTTCCTGGGGCCTGAGTTCTTTTTTATTGAGTGGCATTAAGTCGATATAAATTGTAGCGGTAGCCTTTTTATTATTTTAGCTTCCGCGTCCTCGTCTGCGAATAGATCGTACGAAGTGTAGTTTCTATTTAGTCATAAGGGAAGAGGTTTTTAAATTTTTTTCCTTCAATAATTAATATAATCGCGGTATACTTAACCAGGTGTTTGATTCGTTTTCGGGTGCTTAATATAATAAAAGTTGAATGAAACTGGAAGGTAAGTTATGTCTTTCTTTTCGAATACACAGTTAAATTTTTGATTCCTATTGAATTTCCTTTTCCACTCTGGAACTACAGATATTATTTAAAGCCGTGCATGATTACTTATTAGTATTGCTAATCCTTGGCATTGGTAGCGTTCTCATGAGGTGCTATTTCGGTCTAGAGAAATTTCTCCCATTTCAGTCTGTAAAAACGTTGTTTGAGTTCAATTCTTCATGAGGAACATGTTAAAACGGTTGAACTTTGAAAGTGAAGAAAGTAACTTATCGTTTTTCTCAAATCATTAGTGTTAGGGCTAGCCCTAGTATTATGAAATGCGATGAACGTCTTCGAGATACTAAAGGTTTCATTGAAATTGGATGATAACTAGCCTTAGCAAAATTTGGGCGTTACTAATGGCCCGATGATTACCTAGATTTAAATGACGAATGAGGACTTAATGCAATTCCTTATGGTAACTTTATACTTATTAGCTGGATAAACATAGCTCCAGACGAGGAATTGTTCTCGTTAAGTACCTAAACAGTGCTCGAATATGTCCATTCGTACCGGATGGATGTGCTTTAGTCACCGGAAGTAGTTTTCCCTTTTTCCGGAAATCGCGTGTTTCTATTGGTAACTGCGGTGAAGGAAGAGATCGAACACGTCAACGCCATCCGTCCCCTCCCCTTACCATCAAAATGCATTCTCGGTTATTTTTGCTTTCTACTGGACGCCCCCGTGAGTCATGTTTATCTGACCGTGAATATTCCCAAAAATTAATTCATTGTTTCGTCCGGCGCATTTATTTCTCTTGGAAACTTTTTTAAATCCTCATTTCTTAGTTTTTTTAAATTTTCCTCTGCATTAAAAATCATTATTAATAATCTATTGATAGATTTGCTTATGGAGTTCCGTAAAAACTACTCGACACCGGTCGCAACAAATCAATATCAAATTTCTGAAACATCATGTAAAATGTCAAAGTTATGCTAATTAGTAACTGCTGTTTTGCCCCTTTTAATTATTCTGTTATCTTGGCCAAATATTTCGAGGAGAGTGATGTCGAAGGGTAGCTCTTTCCTGGCGAATATATCCTGATGGAATAATGCTAGATATTATCCCAATTGTATTTTAGTAGTAACCTCCACATTACCTTATCAAAACTTGTCCCCTCGTTTGCTCGCTTTCCTACAGTCGTATTTCGTAAGCTTTGCAAGTAAGTGTTTGTTATAGTTCGAAAACACTTCCGAAACAGCTTATACTGATCGCGATTTAATTTGTTGGTATATTCTGTTAACTACTGAAGTGAAAACGGTTCAGAAGGAAGTTCTGTTGCTGTGGATATTTCATTATCCTGTTCATCGAAGCAAAACAAAGAATAAAAGCTAATAGAGTGCATTTATGAATAGTAATCGATTTCTTTATTGATAGTGTCGTTGGCCAATAAAATTTGGCACAAAATGGTATCTAGCTTTTTATGTTGTGATTGTGCTTGATTCTACTTAGTGGGCATCGCCTACAAAAAGTTTAGTTATTTTCCGCACTCGTCGCCACGTTACTAGTTCAATGATTTAAGACAAGGAATAGATAGATAGAATTTTTGGGTGACTTAATGTGGAACTATTTTCAAGGATTGAGGAGTTTCAGGAATAATGGGCATGTCTTAAGTGTGAACGTATCAGGTGAGAATATTTGCTAGGGTAGGATATTACTTGAGGGCCAAGCGTAGAATCATTCGTAGGCCTTGCTTCAGTTATGCTTATACTTCCATGGAAATCACGCGAATAAAACATCTCCGGAGCTTGAGGTGCCCTTGAATGTCACCTTCACTTTTAAAAGGAATGCGCAACCCTTAGTTAATACATTAAAATTATTAAAAAGCATAGAAAAGAACAGAAGAAAGGAAGTCATTTTCCAAATAGCTAAGTGCATGCATACTGTTTTCTCGTATGTGTACTATTTCTTAATAAGCACCCTCAATATAATCAAGCCAATAGATTTGCGTGCAAAATATTTTCCTTTTATATTTTCTGCCAAAGAATTTAATGTTTCTGACCCGTGTACCAAATTGACCTTTATAGGTTTAGGGTTCGTTCGAGTCCATATAAGTTACATTAAGAAGGTTCTTTCATGGCTGCCTGATTCAAAACTAGAATTGCCACTTTTTCTTTTTTTAAATATTTTTTTTACTTAAAACTTTCCTTAGCTGCTATATAGAAAAAGTAACAATAATAGGTGTTTAGTCGGCGAATATTGGTTATGTTTACTTGGCTAGTTGTACGAAGCTTCTATATCTTTCACAGAACCTCTGGGCCTTAGGCCAAATCTTTCTTCAACTCCGCGTGTGCCTTATCTTATTCATAAAGTCTTAAAACCTATTTTCTCCTTCATCCTCTCCAAATATTCTTTCGCTATCATATTTAGAGTTCATTTTGTGGGAGGAGTCGCGTGGGGTGACCAGATTTTGGTTACGCGTATTATGTAGAGGTGAGGATTTTCATGTTAGGTCAAGGGAGGAAAGGAGGCTGATGGGAGTAATCATATAAAACCCGCAAAATTGGCTGGAGGATTTTAATGGATTGAAACTCGTTGATGGGGGTGGTGATAGAGGGGGAGAAAGCGTGGGAGGGGGACGACTAGGACAGATATTAAAGTTAGTATGAAACGAGGCAAAAGATACGAAGAGATTGAAAAGGAAATGATTTATTAAACCATATGTATTACAAAAACTAATAAATAGAATAAACAATATAATCTCGATTGTTATGCCATACGTATACTGCTATAAGATTCCGCTCAGTGAGTATTACAGGTCACGTAATATTTCATGATATTTGTAATCGACTCGACTAAGAATATTGGGAAATGGGTACTTACCTGAAGGAAACTCCCTGAGGTCGGGAAAATGCAGAAAAAAGTAATTCAGTATTTCTGTATTTCCTCAATAATCTCTCCCAGTAATTGCGCGCTCTTTGGCCGCGCTCAATGCGGAAGAAACGGCTGGTTGAGGGGATATTTCTCGAAGGCAATCGCGCGTACAGCGATCGGGGCCATTCCGGGTGGGGGTATCTTATTTGTTGATTCGAGCGAAGTGCCTGTTGGGCATGGTCAGCGCCGCTCATTTTTCCCTTTGAGACCCGCGGACTTCGCGAGGGCGTCTTCCTGTTTTTTTTTGTATTTTCAAGGCGCGGCGGGATGACTGGGCGCCGCATCCCTCTGCGGCGCGCGTGATGCTTGACCGATCATAAGCGGTGCGTGAGGGTGGTGGGGTGGCGCTTTTGGAAGCGGTGTTCTCGTCGGAGGAAGCGGAGGGAGGGGTATTCCTGGAGGGCGGGTGTGCGGCGCGCTGTATAGGGGACCAAGCAGGAAGTTGTCGGGAGACGTCGTTAGGCACGTGCGTGGGGAAGTTTAAAAATATCCGTTGTCTGTGGTAGCTGCTACTTCGCTGGCACTGCTGCCTCCGCCGCCGCCACCTTCCTTCCTTCGTTCCTTCTCCCACCCGTGGGTGTGGGTGGTGGGGGCAGGGGTGGGATATGGGCTTCTGGCGAGCGGGTGGGGCTGGCGGACGTCTTCACTTCTTCTCTCGCTGTCTTCGTGCCTGTTGTTGGGGCTGCTGGCTGTAAGTCTGGTCTCCAAGGGAGTGGATTTGTGAGAGGGTGGAGAAAACGTTTCGATGCTTCTGTTTCCAGTTAATGGTCTATAAATTCATTTCGTCTAAATTGAGATTCAAATGGAAGTTGGCGACTTCTCATATGGCGATTCGCGCTTTTTCCTCTAGATTCTCAAAATCCTACCGGCACGTTAATTGTTCGGTTGTTATAAGCAGACTGATTGTAATGTGGAATAAGTCATCGCTAGCAGCCCTCATGTTTCAGGTCTTGAGGGCAAGGGAGTGGATGCACGTTCTCGTTGCAAAAATGGATGCATCATCGTTATTATTTTCGGAACTATGAAATATCTACGCAATATTGCTCGGATGTTTTCCGTGTTGATAACCCCTTGACCAAAGGACTGCTGGTGAGGCTGCCGAATTGGATTCATGCAAACATGGGAATGTATTGGTATTGGTGACTTAACTTTTCGCGTCTCATGCTCCAGTCGAATTGCGTTTTGAGGTGATTATTTTCGGGTATCATACCAGCTGATGGATAGATTTTTGGACGGTCCCTAACTTCATTTTTCGAAATCTTCTCCATCTTCCGTGCATATTTTCCATCATCAAGTGCCTCATGCCTTGTTACTGTTCTGTACTTGTTCTGCCGTTTCATTTTTCGTGTGCAGCACCTATCCTCATGCGGTCTTACCTTGCGTTCTCCCTTATCGCACTTCCCTGCATGCTCTCACTTCCAAATACATCTCCCGTCCTATTTTTCTACCCTCTGTAAATTTAGGGTCAGGAAATAGTGATGCATCGAAATTGCGATGTCAATGGAATTAGCGCATATCCTTGTTGATACCCCATTTTACCTCGCGGTTTAGAACGGTGTTCACATTTTTGTTAGGCTGGTGGACCACCTCACCTCGTTCTTTCTGCGTTGCATCTGTTGCCTGGAAGTCTTATTGGAAAGGGAATGAACGGTTGCAAAACATTTGATGCATCGGAATTGCGACTAGAATGGGAAGTAGCGAGTTTTCATCTTGATTCGCCCCCGTTCCTATAGACTGATCTTCCCGTAATACTCCCCTAAAAATCCCCGACGAACGGTTTTAACGTTATTGCCAGACTGGTGGTCGTCTTCATCTCGCTCTTTATGCGGTGAGGCTGATCGGTAGGTAAGCGAGCTAGGAAAAGGATGTAGGTCGCGAGGGTGGATAATTATTTCAGTGCTCCGGTTAGAGGATCGAAGTGAGTGGTTACCAAATTTCTGTTGGACTTCGTTTGAATGCGGAATTAAATGAAGTAAAAATCACATTGCATTTTCGGATAGTCATTTCCTCTTGTGTTAAAACACACATTTCCCAACGACTTCGTGAAGGATGCTCGCGATAATTGTCTTCATTCGGGAGGGGGAAGAAGATATGTTGTACATATCTTCTTCCCCGTCCTCTTCCCATATGATGATAAAAAGGAAAATGCTAGCCATGATAGGGGAACAGCGGAGGTTGCAGAGGGGAAATAGGGAGTACGGAAAAGCGGATGTAGAGTGACAAAAAGAGATGTCGAAGACTGACCGAAGAGAATATTCTAGGATGGTGGCGTAGAGGAATAAAAAGAAATAGGTGTTTAATGAAAGGTGAAGGAATATTGGAGCATGTGCTTTCAATCAGTTGAATAATTAAATAATGCTAGGTGTTTTGGAAGGGAAACATAGCAAACGTCCCGTAAAGCCGTTCTTTCTTTCTCTTGTGTGCGATATAATTAACTTTGATTAAAGCTAGTATTGACCACTTAATTATAATAAAATATTTTTAATATCACCTATCGTGGTTCGTGGACCCAGATGACTCTCTTGTCTTTGACTGTCCTTCAGTGGCGTATCTAGAATTTGGCTCTGTTTTTAATTTGCGATCTAGTTTACTGTTTAAATGTTGTTCGCGAACCATCAGTATAAGAAATTAAGCAATCCATTGCATACTACTGTTTAATTCAGCATTTTACCATATTGTGCTGGTGGAATGTGTACGCAAAGTGACTTTTGATTGATCAACTTAAATTGGTGGTTCCAACCAGAGGCGCGAATCACCAGTGATACGTGCTTGGCGGAAAAGAGGTATGAGTTCAAGAATGGTGGGAGAACGTTTGGAGTAACTGTAGGAATATTTATAAACGAAAATTTCCCTGATGTAAGGGGTTCAATTTTTTAAAAATAGGTGACCAAGGGGTATGCAGATCAAGAGGTCGGGAACCGCTAAACCATCTTTTCTTCATGATCGACCAACGAAATAACTTAAAGCAAACATAAGCGTTATTTTCTCGAGGCGCTTTGTAAACATACCTTTATGTGAATCACATACTCTAGTGCGGCCGTCAAGTTACAGTAGTCTCGATTATCAGAGTCCCGATTTACTGAGGTTTCGTTTAATCTGAGTCACAGATCCGTATGTTGTGGCTGCACCGAGCTAAGTCAGCTAAGGCAAACGAACGTCAAGATTTCGTCAATCAGTTCGATACCCTGGTAAAAGGCGATTCACAGTAATATTTTATTCCAATCATGTCGCCAAATTTAATGAAGTAGGTACGGAAAAGCCAAGATATATCTTTCCTGTCGCCAAATTTAGGAGCCGCTGCTAGTGGAGCTTTGTCTTTCGAGCTTTCGCATCCATTTCATGCCCCATCATCAAAGATGAAAGAAATTATTTCTTAGTTATATAAAATCATTAGAAAATGTTTCCCCAATTTATTTTCGCACAGAAGCCATTATCAGAGGTGGCCTCAGTTCACTTTACCACGAATTTTCGAGACCTCACTCTATTTGGATATGTACCGGCCATATGGTAGCAACCCATTGCCTGGGTCATGCCGTGCCAAAACCGTAGTCGATGCTGAGCAATATCGTCTGAGGCCTGAGGTGGTGGGGGATTCGGAGAAACCGGCCAGGCTATTTCCGCATATCGGGTGGGGCGCCTACGCGGTTCACCCCCCAGGGTGCGTGGCGAAGTGCTAATCTCGCGGCTCCGTCCGTTTCGTTGCATCAATTTTTATGCGTCCGGATGTTGTATGGAGAGGTTAGGGTTAGAAGTATCACGCGTGCATCGGCTGTCTTCCACTGCCTCCAGGATTATCCCATATTTTTACCATCTTTTACTCTCGCCAAATCAGCTTTGCCATCGGATCGAGCTGTAACGACGGTAGCTGAAATTGACAATACGCGCTATTCATTTTCTTGGTGATACTCGACGGTAGTACCAGCATTACTGCTAAGGTCTTGAGTAAAATGCTGGCGTTATATTTTGATCGTAAGGGATGAGAGGTAAAGCGTAGGCCGACCTGAAATATGAAATCATGAAAGGAGAAATGGGCTTGCGGCTATTGAAGAAAAGTTGAGGTAATCCTCCAACTGAACCTAACTTAAACGGTGGATCACCTCTGTCATTATGATCCAGACAGATTAACAAATGTCCGGATAAATCCTAATCGCCCATTAAAATGCGTTGAAAGCTACTGGTATTGTACGAATATTTTAGTCGAAAATAAATATTATTTTTCCTCTGGTTTGTTGGGAATCAGTGACATGAAGGGTATTTAAGTAAAAATCAACAAACATTTTGAGCAAGTATTGCAAGTAAGGATGCTGTAATATTTCTTAAGCTTTATATGTAATAGCTTTCATGTGCAGTAATATTGTAGAATGTCTACTTGTAAATATTTGTCTCTTTGAATTACTTTGAGGGCTAATTTAAAGGGTTTAAAACGGGAAATCATACGAAATATGTTTCACCTCCGTAATCGAAGTGGGCATCTTACAATTAGTCTGGTAACCGATAGGTATCGCCAGTACTTGTAACGTTTCGTTTCGTACCGCACGGAGTCTCACCACTACTTCCTCTCATTCATGCCCCCACCCCGAACTCCTTTATCTTCCCCTTTCGTCTCCCACTCCCTGCCTGCAGGTTCTATATATCAGCCCATTTTCACTCCGCACCCTTCTTCCCCGCACTGTAGTTCTCCCCAACCCCGTCCCATTTGTTCTATTTTCATTTCCGCGGCAATGGTGAAGCGCTGTCTGAGAATGTCTCGGGGCGCCTGCCCGAGTTGAATGACTGGAAATATTTTAAGCGTTGTGAATGGAGAATGTGGCGTACTTCGTTTAGGTTTCGGTGTCGAAATAGTTGCCGCGTTTCAGACGCATGCGTACGCAGCGTTTTATTTTTCGTTTTCTCCCCTCCTCCCTTCCGTCTCTCTCGTCTGTTCCGTTTGGTCTTACTCTCCTCGGTGGCGTCAGTTTCCCAGGAAGGAGGCACGATTCACTAAGGGAGTGGAATAATAGTATGTATCCGCTTATCGATCCGTGGTGAAGAGAAATGGTACGGAATGTGGCGCCGAATGGTCCAAGGAAGAAATCCAAACTGCTGAAGAGTTTTTCTTTTTTTTACGGGCGATTTGTCCAATAAACTTGAATGTTTTTCGCTAAATTGATTCTCTTTTAAAAATTGCGTGTTGTGATGTGGTTTAAGTTTTGCCTAGTTGGGTAAATTTCTTATTATTCTTGCCGCTGGTTTTCTAGCGGTCAGGGAGGGTATTAATGCTCCCGTTCTACTGTTCTCACACGTATACCTATGCTCGGGACAATTACGTCATATATTCGCCCTAACTAATATACCCGTTTCCTTGCTCACCCCTGTTAAGTAATACTTCCCACGCACGCCGTCTACACGTTGTTTTCTCCCCGAGTCCGGGTTTAGGAATATTTCGTTTTCATTTTGATTTTTATTTCTTCCTTATGCATTTATTATATTTTTTGTAACTCGTTTATGATGTTGGTTGATTTAGCGCATTGAATCTGCGCCATAAATGATTCTTTCCCGGTATAATACGTAGCGATACGAGGGACTTTAATTTTGAAATAATCCCAAATTCAGAAAAGGGAAAAGCCTTTTACTTGCTGTTAAACGTTCCTCTTACTGTGGGTCCGTGAGCTGGAAAAAAATAAGTTTCGTGTTAACTTTCTTTTATGATAAAAAAATTCGAATTCGATCCAAAGTGTCAAACGATTATGAACGTGTAGTAATGGGTAGTTTCCAAGGAATCTCGACCAACGTCGGTCTAAAAGCTCACACTACGACCAATAAAATGCTGTGCCAATCAATTTACCGTTTACTTAAATTATAAATTTTTAAATGGGCTACAAGGAGCTAGCGAGTACACCTTGGAACGACGAATAGCGATCGTTCTTCACGAATAATTCAAGTTTTGTACCTCTTAAACTAATAGTAAACTAAACGTAAAACTTAACATCCTCGGGAAGAAATTATCGCTGTGTTGAGACATTCGATTTGCCCTTACAGAATGCTTAATTCAGCGAAACATTAGAGAACATTCTTGTGCTGGTGTTGCTTGTGTTCATGGTTAAAAGAGACTAAATGTAAGTGAATTGCAAAGACCATCAGCCAATTGGAAGAGAATTGACTTCACTTGAAGTGAAATTAACACGAGTTCAGGGTATGAAAAGTGAAAATGTGATTCATTCCGCTTGGATTTAATTAACCATCGCATGTTATCATATGCACATCATGATTAATGTCATTTACTCATTATCTTTCCAGATTATCTCAGGATTTTGCTTACCTCTCCTAATATTGGCAACTAGTTTTGGTATTTTTTAAAACTTCGTTTTGACGGTAAAAAAGTTTTACATCTTTTTAGCGTTGCAATCGATTGCGAAATTTTAAAAATGTGCTTATTATCGTCATTTATTACTGTGTGATAGTAAATTCGACTGCCGGGGTTCGATCTCCTTGGAGGTAAACTAGCCCTTCAGTAATCATATTTTGGTATGTTTAATTTAGGTTTTGTGGTATTATGAGCACTTGCTATAATGCTAAGGTGATCGCTACGACTAATTTCTACCGAGACGAGCACCTTAAGGTAATGTTTGGGTATAGCTGAAGAACTCAGAAATACTCTTATGGCATCAGCTTCGGTACTATTATTGTTTTGAAAAATTTCATGGGATATACTCTTTGCCCAAGGAAAGACCTAAACGTTGAAGTCTCGATGTCTTGATAAACGATTAGGGCCGAAATTCACGCTACGAAGCTTGATAAATAGCACTTGAACCTGGATGGCTCTGGGAAATTTAATTTGTGGAGAGGTTCATTTTTTTCTGAATAGCTTCGCGGGATTAATGAGTGCACTCCAGTAAGAAGTCTAAAAATTGAATTATGCTTACTTTATATGTTTGCGACCTCCTATGCTATTCAACAACAACGGGACTCATGTTGTCTCATATAGTTTTTTTAATTGAAGCTCACATGTTAGAATTTGTCAGGCCACTGTTTGGGTAATGGCGAAGGCTTGACAGCCCCTCGTTTTCTGGATTTTGGATAATTAAATTATTTGTAATGAATGACGAGTAATGCTTAACAATAGAAGAAGTTGGACTTATTTTAATCGTTCTTCGAATCGACTTTTCAAATATTGGAGCTGTTTATAGCTCCTTAAAGGGAAGGATTTGTGATGGGAATAACCGGAAAGATGTGATGGACTCCCAGCATTCATGAAATGTACCATAAAACCACATTCTCTTTTATCTTTGTATTTCATAACTCTTACAGCAAAATATCCAATACATTTGATTGAGTATGTGAGTACTTATATACCATTCCGCAGAAGTCTTCCGTCATAGCTTCTTTTTTGTATCGTTTGTTGCCATTGCTCTCGGACCGTTTGTGAGCCATGGTTATTTTTGCATTCGATTTTGGGTAGTACATTAATATCAATCCGTCGAAAATAAGGAGAAGTAATATTAAAACATACCAATACGAGGTGTGATGATAACTGCCCTGAGAGCCACCCATTCGGTCCGTACGTGATCCCTCAGTAGTACACATCGTGGATCATAGCGCGTCATTTGCGCTGTTGCTACAATAAATTGTTTGGGATAAAGTCATTTTAAAGCAGAGTAAAGAATTTGGATAGAGTAAAGTTTTCTTCGAGGGAGTGCCGCCAAAATCGGCAATGACAATTACGAGATGGAAACAAGACCGCCATGGAATCTTGGGAAGTAGTATATCCCACTAACCCAAAACAATAAATACTTCACTGAATATATCGCATATTTTATTTTATCCTGTTTTTTTTTTATATTCTTAAGAATGAAATTCAAAACGCGTTGTGTCTTCATGAAAACAGTTACGGGTGGCCATCCATGGTTTCAATCCCTGGGTTGTTTTCGTAATCGTGCATTTGGAAACCTTAGGTGAAAATTGGCTCATGCGTAAGGTGCTGGATTATAACTGGGGCGTACATAGCGACATCATTGGATTATCATAATGGGGGATCCAAGAATCATCTGCTTTCACGTCATAGAAGTGAAGCAGAATTGTTTCTTGCGTAGAATATATTGGGCGTTACGGAGAATAATTATTTGATTTATGCCGCAACATCGAGGAATATCTTGCGTCCAGTATTTTGGGTGTGTCGTGACTTAAACCACACTGCGATGTTGTTGGCATGTAATGATCATGGAATTAAGTAATCTGATTTTGCGTCGTAGTGAAGTAGAGTCTTCATTCAACCATCTGGCACACAGATTCTTCATTCAAAATTATTTATGCTCAATTTGACCAGCACGTCGATGAAATCTTCAGCTTGTATTATGAAAACGTGCGTTGTTCATTTATTTACTTCCTTTTCTTATTCCTTCGATGAAGTTGTGTATTGCCTTTCTCCTTTCGAAATCAATAGCCGGCGAGTGAAAGGAGTAGCGCCATTTGCTCTCGCGACGGGTCTCAAGGAGAGGAGAGAATGTGCACCCGGGTGGGGGATCTCATCCTCCATCGGCCCCACGGCTCGTGTGCGGAGGCGGATGGATGGATAGCCGCCGTCCTCACGGGGGGCCATCCCCCTCAGGCGGCGTGACCCTGCCCGAGCGTCGTAATGCATGCGTGCGGCCGTGATTTTGTCACGTCTCCTTTAAGAGAGGTGGCACTATCAACACCACTACGCAGGATCGTCACTCGGCGGCGCTTTAGCTCACCTTCCCGCCCCGAAACGTAGAGCGCGCTCCCCCGCGATACGGGAAGGGGATGTCGTCAGGTAATCGACCTTTGGATGCTCGCCAAGAAAGCGGAATGAAGAATCTAACTGGGGTCGGTCGGTTGGTTGGGTGGACGGCGGCGGGGAAGGCGTTGGTTGGGGGACGTCACCACCATCCCCCGCCCCTCCTTCATCTGCCTAGCTTACCCCCTCGATATGACGGCGACGAGGCCGTGTAATGGTACGGAGGCGCAGGGAGGGGCCTTGATGAAAATCCTGTGTGGTTTAATGCCGTAGTACTCTCCTTTCTTTCTCTGTTTTTTTTACGTCGACTTCGCCCCCCGCTTGCCGTAGTGTCCGGGATGCAGGGGCCGGGAGGTGGTGTGGCGTATTGATCGGGGTGCCTTCTTCTCTCCCACCCCCTCGCCCGCCTGCGTGCGATAGGGGGGGGAAGAGGGGTAAATTCCCCCTCTCACTCTCGCGCTGCCTTTCTCGTCGCCCTGCCCCTCCTCCTCTGCCCCCTACATTATTCCCTCCTCCCTCCTTTTTACCCCTCCGTTACTCTCCCCCTTCTACGGCGCCTGCTCTCTCTCCTCCTCTCCCTCCCACCATCTCACTCGCCCGCCTCTCAATGAACGTACTCACTCCGGCGTCGGCGGCGTCGCCAATGAATGAGGGGGGAGTGAGGGCAACGGCGGAGCCCCGTACTCTCCCGCAGCAGCAGCAAGCTAGGACGTAGCACTCTCGCTTTCGTCGGGCCTTTCACACACAAACCGCACTTTGAGCGAGTGGCCCCCACCCCCTTACGTACCCCCGTCAGCCCATCTCGCTTATTCTCTCTCTTTCTCTGATTGTGTGTCTCACGCCGTGGTATTAGATCGCTCTCTCGCAGGATGGCAGGAGGATGGGACTATCGCGGGTGGGCGTGTACCGTTCGTCCCTCGCTGTGGTGGTGGTGGACAAGTTGGGTTCCGTGGGCCGGGCGAGCCGTCTCGCGTTGTCTTCCCGGTGTCAAAATTCGTGGAAATAATAGACTTCATGGGTTTTAGTGTCGTGTGACAAGCAGAATTTCAAGGAAATGCAACTTACAAGAATTTTATCTAAGACTTAATGCCATGGATTTCTTTCAGCGGTTAGTGTGCTACGTTCGTGCCATGCTTCACACCCCAGTCGTTGCTCGTGGGACTTAGGGCTTGGTCCCCTCCGGGATTGGACATATCTCATGATAGGCGACCTTTTGTATGTTTATTTCTCCTTTTTTGAGTTAGTTATCAAACCTGTTCGCGCCTTAAGTTTTCCCTCTTGTTGTTGATTATTGTAATCACATGTAGATTTATGGTCGTCTTTTGAATACGTGTGTTAACTCTGCTCCATCTCTTCTAATGCAGATTCACAGCTGAGGACAGACATGATGGTCCAGGTGCCACAGATAGCTCTTCTTTGTTATGAAATCGCCGGGCAACTTGCTGGAGTTGTGGAAGGACACCTACTGCCATTGGTGATTAAAACCCTTACTGACATCGAAGAATCGGTAAGTTTCTGTTTTATTTTGTTCAATTGGAATTCAAGGTGCATTTTTTTCATGGAGCAGCTTTATTTGTGCCAAATAGAATGTAATGACTTGCCTGCTTCATGGCATACAAATCTATGGTAGGAATATATATAATAATATGTCATGGTACTTAAAGGTTTCGATTTGTGTAATTTTTTCACTGTGACTTTCTCATATATCTTGCAGCTATCTTTCGCATATGTGACTTGCATTTTCAAATGCTGTCAAAATATGTTCGCTTAGTTACATTTGTCTATTTCTTAGATAACGTTAAATTGTTGAGAAGTCATTTTCTTTGATTTTCAAAGTTCCCTGTTTTAACTAATCAATAGAAATTTACACAATTTATATCAGTCATTGAATTCATTTACACTTTGACAGGTGCGGAAAACAGCTCAAACAGCATTGATAATGCTGATGGAACAGAATCTAGTCACATGTGAAGCAATTGAAGATCAAGTTTGTCCTGTTGTCTTAATGCTTGCAGATATGGGAACACTGCCAGACTATCACTCAAATGCTGTGATGGTAAGTCTATTTTTTGTACTTTTTTCAAATATTTCTCCTTATGCTATGTTAAAGCAAACCCAAGGTTATGTTAGATAGTAGCTTTGTAAATGTTTGTGTTCTGTAGTTAATACTGTAGTATAGTTCTGTAATTAATATGTATAAACTTTCCAAATTCATTTCTCTAGTTTGTAGTTCTTCAAATCTATGGCTTATTTTTGTCTGCTGTTTCTTAAGGGTGGTTTTTACTCATGAAATTACACAGTATTAATTTGTTCTCTGTCAATTGTTATTTTTTGTATACCTACATGATTGTTGCATGTTTTCAGATGAGTTCTATTTCATGGTTATTGGATTTCATCAGTCTCTGGATGTTGTTGCTGTGTGAAAGACATGGGTAGTGAGATGTTTTTTTAAAACCGTCTCACTACCTTGTCTTTCATGTAGCTTCTGACATATATCTGCTGTTAATGTAATTTAAAAATCGTTAAACATTTAACATTTTCGCCATGCTCCATACATGGAGTTAGTCAATTGAGGTTGAGTTTTTGGCATCAAAGCTGGTTTGTCATAGCTCAATTGAAGTTTACTATCACAGCCAGCTTTGATGAGCAAAGGCTCAACCTACCGCATCATTTTGAGATGGCTACGTCAACAGGAAATCACTATATACAGAATGCTGAAGCAGCACCAAGAATCAGCTTCTTGCCATCAGAAGTGTGAATCTGAGACCTACTGTATTGTCTGCTTGCCATGTCGTCAAAGTGGCAGTGAGATGTTGAAATAGTCATATCACAGCCACTTTGATGAGCTTGGGGTCAGATGTAATCATCATTGGAGTGTCCAAGACTTGGGTACAATCTCTATTGAGGATTTAGTGAAAGAAGAGTAGTTGTTCCCTAATTTTAAGATGTTTCCTTCACTACCAATTGGTCTGCCCGTCAAAATGGCTGTGGTGTGTAGAATTCTACTCATATCACAGCCATTTTTGACGAGTTGGACCATAGGAGAGTTTCATCAGCAGCTCCTTGTGCTACATCAACTGTTGTCACTGAAGATGTTGAACTTCTCGTCTCTCACAAAGTGGCTGTTATATGTCATTGAATATGTATCATATCACAGCCAGCTTTGATGAGCGGTGGGTGGGTCAGATGCTCATGAACTTGGCTGTTATTACCTGTGGTGTGATAATGCAAGGTAATTTTTTGATTTATTTTACTGTCACTGTCATAGTTGATATTTCTAAATGGTTATAAAGTTCCTGTGATACATCGAGGAGGAATGTGTCGTTGCACTCGTCAAAGTGGCTGTGATGTGTACATTTGACTTCATATCACAGCCAGCTTTGATGAGCGTAAAGACACACAAATGAAATCTCTTGTTGCAGCTCTAGCTTGGTAATGAAATTTTGTAGTCATAATATTCATGGTTGTTTTTATATGTTCTGTGAATTAATTTTTAATCTCTTACTGTGCAATAAGTAATTGTTGTTTTTTTTTTACTTTTACTTTCCCATTACCACCTATGTCTCAAGCTCATGAGCAAGATAGCTCCTTTGATTGGACGGGAGAAGGCAATGGAGCTCTTTTTAGACCATTTTGTGGCTCTCTGTTCAGATCCAGCCTTATATGTCCGCACAGTCTGTGCAGCTAATATTGGAGACTTTTGTACATTGATGGGCACTGAGGTCACGGAGCATGTGCTGGTACGTTAAATGATTGCTTATATATTTAATTTTTGGTTGTATTGATCTTTATAAAGTTGTTGGTGTCATTTTCTCCATTTAGCTATTTTCATGGCTATAGTACTTAATTTTAAGAAAAAAAAATTGGCTGTTCAGTGCATGTTGTGTTATCTAAAGGGAAGCTTTTCTCTAACTATTTGAAACTTTTTGTAGTTGCCATGCTTTGTGCAGCTATGCAAGGATGGAATCTGGGGAGTTCGAAAGGAATGTGCCAATGTGTTCCTGTCTGTGTCTTGTGTGGTCACTTTGGCCACTCGGAAGAATGTTCTTGCTCCAATTTTCGTGGAACTATTGAGAGATCAATCACGGTGGGTGAAAGTGGCTGCCTTTCACTCTTTGGGTCCTTTTATATGGACTTTTGCTCCTGATTCTATCAGGAATCAGGAGCCACATTCACCAGCGATAGACCCTGATACACCCCGTCCACAAAGAAAGACATCACGAGTAAGGTACACAGGTGTTCAAATTATTTCTTAAATATTTGATGATTCATTCATTTGCTGATAAATGGAATTCTCGATTGAACTTATTGTGGCATTGCATGGAAGTAAACAGACAAATCTTTATCACACTTCAAAATAGATTGAATTGCTTTTAAGACGTAAACCTTTTGAATATCAGATCAAACAATAATATCTGTGACTTAATTTGTGGATTAATTTTGGAATATTTCTTAATACTTATAGACTCTTGTATGGAGTGGACACACTTGGAGATCCTTTAACAAAATACATGAATGATTCTGACCCATGTTTCCCTTATAAACTCTGGGATGTTGATGAATATAGTGAGAAGAATCGGGGTTCATCTGCAGAAGCCAACAATCCAAGTGATGTGAATGTTTCTGGTGTTGGATCCAAGGGTGGGGAAGATTCATTTAAAAGTGAAGCAGAACCAGAAAATGATTTCAACACATTCCTCTATTGGAGGTTGCCTCTGCCAGAAGTTGGACCTGATGCAAGCATTGGTAATTCACCTGAGGCAGAATCAAATTTTATTTTAACTACATCTACTGCATCAACAACAGTGACAACTTCTGTTTCAACTGTCTCTCCAAATGACACTTCTCCCTGTGCTGAAAATCCTTCAACTGTAGACCGTGATAAAATGGTAAGATGTGATTAGATTTCAAGAATCTTAATTTTTAACTTTATTTTTACTACAACTGTCACTTACCTGGAGTTGTAGTTTCAATACTTGTAATTTGCTTTTAAAAAAGTCAACTCCAGAATTGTAAGAATTGTTAGATGGTGAAGCAAGATACATATTTTTGTAACAAGCTGATATTTACAATAGACTCTTGATTATCCTGGATGAATGGGAAATAATTTTCCTGGATAATAAAAAATCCCAGTTAATCCACTTAACACTCGAAAAAATGAAGGCACTAGGCATTTTGCATTGAATTGCGGCAATTCTTTATTTTTTATTTTAAGGCCTGTAATTAATTTTTTTGTTATAATTCTGGGATAAGCATTATCTGTCAACCCAGCATGCTGATTAACACAATGTTACCTGGTACTGAACTTTCTTAGGAACTTCCGGAGATAAAGAGTTTTTATTAAACATTAGACATGAAAAAGTTGCAAAAAATGTTTCCCTGGGTTGCCTATACTCAGGGAAACGGATTTTTCGTTATCTATTGGGCATAGGGTATTATTGAGTAAAAACTTAGGAACTCTTTTGAACTTGACATTTAACAAACCAGCTTTAAATTCCAATTAGGTGCATGCGGATGCAAGGAAAACATTGTGTTGGAACGAGTCGTGAACATTCTTATATTTCAGTGTAAATATGTTAGCAAAGAAGCCTTCTTTTTCCCTTCATTCACATTTCGCCAAATGGTGCTTAGATATTTCTTATAGCAAGTTTCTCAGCTAGGGCGCTGTCAGGTTATTGTTCCAAATAGGATAGAAGAGTTAAAGCATAAGTGAGACCAGTGATGTTCCTGATTCTCGGCTCCAAGATTAGGCTGTCATCCTACTGCTCCAAATCATTGTCCACTGTAGCACGCAGCACAATTTCCTCATCACTTCATTCTTCATTACCTGCCATATTTTAGTTGGCATTGAGCTACTCATGCTCTGTTTCCTCATCTACATCCACTTATATGACTTATAAATTTTGCACTTTTTGCCTTTCCTTTTAAATTTTTTAATAGTAAATTATCACAGATTTCTTTTATGAAAATTTCATCTGTAAAGAGTTTTCATAAAAAATGACTCCAGAAAATGATACCTGGAGGCATTACCACAACACAAAACTGTAAGGAGTTGTTTTTTAAGTTTATGCCCTGCTGCATTTGTTTCACAAATTAACGTTTTTTTAAGGAATACACTTCTAGTGTAAACCAGTTTCATCAGCAATATATATTTGTTCTTGTGAGAAGTCTTTGTTCTCAATGAAAAATTGAAGCTGTTTTAAATTAAACTGCTCCTGGCTTATCACAGCTATGAATTTAGTGTCCTTGCTTGAACCTCGTCAACCACCCAGATGATGCATTGTGAAGGCCCCTGTCAATTTCAAGTTATCGAAAAAATACTACGCTTTCGCTACACAAACTGCTCCTGAAACTGAATTTTCTTCGGGCCTCATTTGGTTAAACAAGGAAACCATTGCTTTGTCCAAATCATTGTAGGTTGATGTCTTCATAGTTAAACTCAATGAACTTAATTTTGTTTTTCAAAATATCACAAACTTTTTGATCTCCTACAATGTACTCGTTCATCAACAACTTGTCTTTCACTCTATTTTCAAAGTTTTTAATTATTTCAAGGTTAGTTTCCATAGAAAGAACAACTTCTGTTTTGGCATGATCATGTGTGGGTTATAACTTTAAAATAACGCCAACCAAATGACCTATCCACCCACAATGATTATGAAAATTGAGTAACGAGAAAGAGTTCTTAGGTGTTCAATATCCACTGCACGTGCTATCTATGAATGTGTAAGACTTATTGCAATGCAAACAAAGTAAATGAAACTATGTGAGTGTGTCTTTTACATATAATTTTTCATCATTCAAAAATGATACGTAAAGGACATTCCAGACTCACAAATATTTTACTCAGTCAGTTATTCTTTTTATGCGTGAAGCATAGTGATACAATGTAATATGTAACTTCACTCCGCACAGGCCAAACGAAACTTTGTACTATTGAATTTTGTAAATCATTTTATAGGGCCTCGTTTTCTCCCATTCCAAGTGACTTCATTTATCTCACTATTTTGGCGGCATCTTGGTTAATCTGCATCCCGGTTAACCCTATCCCGGCTAATCGAGAGTCTTTTAAATTGTGATGAAAAATTAAACATGGCAATCAGAGCCAAGCAATTTTGGTTCTGAATATTTACTGTCAAGCCTAATGCCAGTAAAGAAGTACTGGAATGTACTTAAAATTACATTTATTGATCTTACCTTTGTCCTCGCGAATCATGACTCATTTCTGTTCCAAATAACATTGCATGTCTATCAATGCCTGTGTTTTGAATTAAAATATTTAAAATGTAGTGATTATGAGAAGTTAATGATACCTATGATGCATGGACTTCTGTCGTGGAGATGGAGTTGGTATTCTTGAGGATTTTTTCAATTTAAAGATGTAGAAGAGGCCAATTCAATGCTAGGGAACTTGGTTATATGAAACCATTTAATTACTATGGATCAATAGGTTTTAATGAAGGTTTGTTGATTTGGTGGGAGTCGAGCTTATAACATATTGACCTCAAGGGCTTGTAAAAATCTTATTACAGGATAAGAGATGTTGTCCCTGCACTGCTTTGTTGCTATCATCTAGTTCTACCATGACTGGTAGATTTGAAGACAGTTTCTCATTAGTATTACAGGATAGGAGATGATGTCCCTGTACTGCTTTGTTGTGATCATCTAGTTCTACCATGACTGGTAGATTTGAAGACAGTTTCTGATTAGTTAGTGTTGATTCCTGCCGATAAGTAGTTTTAATTTGCTATATTATTCCTTTCTTGAATTTCACATCCTCAACTCACTCATGTTATGGAAAATTGTGTCTTGTTCTGCCAGTTCCTCTGTTGCATGCCATCCTCCACTGCATCACCCTCTTCCACAATCCAATGCCTCTCAAGCTTCTAATCACTTCTGCATTCTTCAAATGTCCCCTATGTTCTTTCCTCATCTATATTTCATTCTTATATTGGCTTCCTCTCCCTCCAACTAGCCCGTGCTGTAGGATTAGACCACTAACCCTCACTTTCTTTCTGTAGTTGATAAGGTAGAAATAGGAGATGAAAAATTTTGAGCCTACTTTTTAGGGGTATGAGGGAGTGTAGCGTGTAGATTTTGAAAAATATTCTAACACACACAACAATGTAATAGCTAAATAATGGGTCAAAGAACTGTAAGCAATGAGAGAAATGGAAGTACCAAGCAAAAGAAATGGGATAAAGGTCAATAAGTACTGGTCAAGGTCATGAGAATCTCTGAAAGTGGAATGGCTGTGTTGAATGTATAATGGGAAGAAATTACATAATCAGAAAAAGTAATTTAACTATCTTTAAGCTCTTCAGATGAGAATGAGTTTGGTAGTGAGGACATAGTTGAATGACGTATTAACTCTGACACTCGAAGTATTTATGCAAAGGAAATTGATGACTTGGATCCATGATTGTGAAGAAAAGATCAGTTAAAATTAAACATATTAGAGTATTTCAAGGTTATTAGCATAACACATATGTGAAACTTGGATATTTTGGAAAGAAGTACACATACTGGGGGCTTTTGAAATTAGTGGACAAAATTGGAAGTCAGGACAACAAACATATTAGGTTGTGGATGAATGGAACTTTGTGGAAAAGATTTGGAGGAGGCAGAAAAAGAGGGTGAGATCATGTTAAAGGAGGTGACAATTGGGGAAATCTTGGCCCAGATTAAGGAGGAAGAAAAATTGGAATTTTGGATGACATCTGGGGTGGCAGAAAATAGAAGCTTAGATGTTTTCTGTTGGCAGCATGTAGTCTTCCTGGGTAAGAGGACTCGGAAACCTTAATTTCAGGTTTAGTCTGTACAAAAACCTATCTATTAATTGGTAGGACACCATATAAATGAACCAACATTTCTACAAGCTTGAAAGAAATGGGTTGGTTTCTTCCATTACCATTTCTATTACAGAAATACTTGGAGCTGCCTTTATATCGTGTGCAAACTCCAAATTTTCCAGACTGCTAGTGGAGTAATTTAGTATCATCCAGTGATTCCCTGTTGCTTTTATAATGAAGATTACACATTCTTCCTTTGGACTTCTACCCTTCGTCTTCTTGGAACTGTGTAAAATTTTGTTCAAGTCTTATATATAGCAATATACTTGTGCCCAGTATTAATTTTTCATCATGTGGCCCCTGATGATATATGCACAGTGTTACAACCTTTAACAACCACCATCAGAAATAAGTTGTGGACTCTTGTGGCCTTACGAATAGTGGTATGGTATGCAAGTGACTTAACTGATGAAATAAACTTAAACTAGTGAATTTATTGTCTTGGTAAGAATTGTTCAATTCTTCACAGTGTTTATAGTTTGTCTGGCTAGTCTTACTTCCAAAATATTGTATTTCATGAACACTCATTTGAGGGTACTATTCATTCACCATAGGATGTCTCGTGGTGTGCCTCAAACCAGAAAACCTCATCACCTACCAGTGAATCTGGAAAACAGAAGCCAAATGAAAATACTTTCGAGAACAAGGACGACAATAGTGATGAAAAACCTTCAGTTAGCCAGCAAAGTGAGAGAGATGATGAGAGTGAGGATGCTTTTAAGGAAGAAAATGTGAGGATTGATGAGGAACCAAAGCAAGGCCCTTTTGTTTCACCCTGTAGTAGTGCACCCAAGTCTGACTGTGAGGGAACTAGTCAAACAAAAACAGGTAAGATCAGTTGCAAGAAAAGGTGGGAGTAAATGATATTTCAATGATAGTTTTTGGGTAATGCCTTGCAGCCATTTACTGTTTGAATCTTTTCGTTTGACATGATTGCTGACTAAGATGTTTGCTTCCTTGATTCTTTGTTTTTTGTTCATACCTTTGCTTGGGAACCTGTGGCTGTGTATGTATTGACCAAGAATTTAAGTCCTTAACTTGGTCCGACTCCCTTACATAATCGTTGAAGGAACAATGCCTATCTGAGATAGTTAGGGGTAATTAGGTTCAGTTGCAATGGCATCATCAAGAGCTCGTGCAGATTTTTAAAATGTAGTTCAGCAAAAGCTCAACAGATAACAACATTAAATGACTGAAACTACACTGCTTACCCCAAAATTACCTGGAAGGGTGCAGTTTTTTGTCCCCCCCTGAAATGTTTCTCTATTGTCTGATATGTGGTATTCTTCCTTAAACAATGATATGCTGGAGGACTTCTTTTGTGTTTCTTGTTCTTGTTATAATGTGCCAGGGCCAGCAAGGCAACCCAATGGTCTCGGGTTCAAATCCTGACTTAGGAGATGGATGTTGTGCTAAATAGATACATATTGCTATCTACCCAGTTGGACCACCTATAGCCTAGTCTACTAACATCTCCCTGGCTTGCATAAGTCATTCTTCAGTTCTATGTGGCAAATTCAAATTACCTCAAAACCTTGCTATGTTCTTAGCAGTATACCTTGAAGAAGTGAAATTATACTGTCAAAATTCTAACACCCATAGGCATTTCTTGTCTCTTATATGCCCTGATTCTGGAAGATAGCTTGCAATTCATGCAAACACCTCATTCGGCAATATTGTGCATTTGTGAGGCAACATAATTGAGTATGGAATAATTATCCTTTGATCAGTCCATTGTGACCTCCCAAAGTTGAATTTTTCTGGTGTGAATACCCTTCTATTTTTATCCAATGGGGGAATTTAATGTGTTTTGTATGAAATTAACTGAACTTTTTTTCTCACTGGTGTTGAATGAAGTCAGGGAATGCATGGAAGCTAATTATTGTTGCCATAAATGACTGACATTTTTAAACCCAGAAGACTCAATATTCCCCTAGTAAATTTAATAAGCTAGGTGAATAATGGCACTGGAGAGGAGCATGCTGTTTTTCATGCATAAGAATGTTTTCATGATGGAAAGGATTGTCTGTTGATCCCTGCCATATACACAGGACATTGAGAAATTGGGGAAGATGTAAATTGTGCTGGAGTCATTCAGTTGCGAAGGGAAAAGACTATTGGAACTAGATACTGGACTATAGGTTTTTACCTTTTCATGTGGTTTTATTATATTTTTTAGGATAACGACATTGAGTTTTTTTTCTGGCGCAGAAGTATTTTAATTGTTAAACTGATGTGACATATCTTCTGAGATTCATGTCTACATCCATCCCAAAAAATTAATTTTAGAAATATATAATTACCTGGTCATTTAGTTTTTTTTTTGCTCAAGTCGTTGTTGAAAGCATGGAAAAGTTGTTGAGGTCTAATATGGGATTGATGCCATCTAGACTCACCAAACAGAAATGCCACATAATGTGCACCTTTATAGTTCCCTTAAAAGGTTTTGTGAACTACAATTATGCACGGCAGAATCAGAGGAACTGGCTGTCTCTTGTGAGATATGTTTTAGCATTGCAGCTTCCAGCTCTGCTTTGGATGCCCATGAAAGAAAACAGTACTGGTTGCCAAAGTAATTTTCCTATTGCAATGGTTGTCTTTTTATTGTGATTTATTAGTCCGGAACTCAATTTAATTTATAATCCTGTTTAATGGTTATGGCATTTGTTCATATAAAAGCTCTTTTAACATGTGGAACAAACGTATAATATCAGCCACCAAAGAGCTTTCATCTGAAATTTCGTTCACTTAATGACATCAATGTAAAATCTGCAAATCATGGGTAGAGATAGGATGACTTGGGCTGGCCTGTTCCAAGTCATTTCCATATTAACTGGATTGTGTTAGAAAAATTTAGGAGGTTAAGGGAAAAAAATATTAGACGTGGACCCTCTGCTGTTACTTGATTTTCAGTATGTTTTCATGTACTGCAATGGTAATTCTGTGCATTAATCTTATCTTAGTCTTAGTCTTCACTTGCTTGGCTCGCTTAGGACCATTAAACCAAACAGTCTTTAAAATGGTGCTAAAAATCAAAAGTATTTTACAGTGATTAGCTGAATGCATTTTTGTTGTCAAAATTAGCTGTTGAAATCATCTACCTAGGAGATTACGTATGTCATGAAAGATGGACTTGAAAAAGACAATTCCTACTCCATTATAGTAATTGATATGAACTTAAATGCCAAACTGAGGGTTGAGTCACTCCTACTGTTCAATTTAACCCTTTTTACATTTATTGCTTTGAGATTTTCTACTCATGTCATTTTTTTCAAATGTACTAGAATTTTTAAAAATCCCTTTTTAAATTGCGAAGCAAATGAATTTTCCACTATCTCCCCAGAAATATTTCTCTTGTGGGTGGAATATAGAAGTGGCGTGATCAAACAAAAAAATTTTGCTGTTAAAAATGAAATGAATTTCTTGGGCTGTCTTTAAAATTACCTGAGGAAGTTTGTTGAATAAGTCTTTTTTTTTTAGAAATACTTTTATTGTTAGCCCTGTTAACTATATGACCTATTTAAAAAAATACTAATCGTGTGTTTATCGTAATCTCATGATGAATCAATGTAAATATTGAAGAATTAATTCTAGTAACTAATTTAGCGAATGTCACTCACTGAGGAGATACACGGGAATGTGTAAATTTCACTGGGAAATTGTCCTGGTAATTGAACCTAGATCACCTGGATTTGCACAAGAGCACTTCAACCAATAAAGCTACCCAAGCGTCTTCTTGCTCTTAGAATTCGATGTGGCACTTTCTGAAATTAGGTACTTTGAATTAAACCAAAGGTAATCCCCATGTGTAGAGACCTGCAAAAGATGGGGTTATTTTATAGTCAAAAGTGGTGTTATGTTTTGCAAAAGTGGTGTTATTTTACCCTGAAATTGGTGTTATTTTCACGACAAAATACTTGGTGTGAATTAAGTGCCCTCCTCCCAGCAGGCCCAACTGTTGGCAATAAATGTTGAATACCATTGATTAGGGAAAATGTAAACAATTACTACCATGCTGTTCACATTTTATATTTTTGTACATTTCACATACCTAACAAATTTACATAAAGAGCCAAATTACAATTAAGTGTCCGTATTTTCAAATAAAAAAATTGCCAGAGTGGCCAAAATTTCTTATTTTAGATTTTTTTCCTAATTTGTTAGCACAGTGCTGTAGGAGGAAAGAAATCTCTGAGTCCACATTTGCACAGGGGCCCAAATCGCTTCAAGGCACTTAAATGCAAATGATGGTTCAAACAATTTTAGTACCTGAATTGGTTTCATTATATCCAATGAACTCTGGAAATTTTGTTACTGTAATATTTGACCTAAATCCCCAAACCCCAGCATCAACTTTTCCGTCTCAATTCACTCAATGCCATGAATATTTTTCAAGATCGTGATTAAGTCAGGGCTCACCTCCATTGTGAGAACTAGTTGAGGGTCAAAAACTGCTTTCAAATCTTACTTACTTAAATCTCAGCACTTAAGGTAGTTTGATCAAAAAATCACTACATTTGATGAATTTGGCCTAATTTTAAAGAAAAGATATCTTTCCAATGATATCAAAATACTACCTTCCCTTGGCGAACTACTTTTCAAGCAAATTGCCTAAAAATTCAAGCTATTTTACATGGGATAGATTAATTATGTGCTCTCCAGAGGGAGAATATTTAAAAAATTAGGAACTTCTAGCTCCTAGATTTCGTCAAAAAACTAACGGTGTATAGTTAGTAAAACCTGCTGTTATGCAGGGTTTTCAGCTGTACGGTGTGGAAAAATGAGTCAAGTTAGAGACTTAATAGCTTTATTATTTAATTACTGCGAAATTTGGTATATGTAACTATATATTTGTGCCATTAATACTGCAATATTTATTTCATACTTCTTATAGACGCTGAAATCAAAAAATAAAATTTGAATATGGTATCCATTATAACTAGGGAACTATCTTGTTCAAACCGCCTTAAATGTTAAGCAATCTTATTTAGCGTTAATTTTGTGTTAAATGTACAGAATTAAATTCACCTTCAAATTCCACTAATGAATATCCAAACTTAATGTATGCTTCAATGTTTTATTTTTCCAGCTCAAGGGCAGGCACCTTTGACTCAAGATATAGTTCCTCAGGCTCTTATAGATCACTACATTTCAATGTCCACACCCCTGCAGTTTAATGATGAAGATCCAGAGTTGGCTCATCATTGTGCGTTTAATTTTCCTGCTGTTGCTTTAACTCTTGGCCGGGAGAATTGGCCAATCCTCAATGATGCCTATGAACTTTTGGCTGTGGATGTTCAGGTATATATGCTACTTTTTCTTAGCTTTTTATCCCCAATTTAAGCATTGTTGCTTAATCTTAACTTCTTCATATAAAAATGCATTATCTCTTTCAGTGGAAAGTGAGACGCACTTTGGCATCGAGCATCCATGAATTGGCTGTGATTCTAGGAGAAGATTTAGCTACTCGTTACTTAGTCCCGGTCTTTAATGGGTTTGCGAAAGATTTGGATGAAGTGAGAATCGGTGTTGTGAAACATCTAGCTGACTTTCTAAAGGTATTTATAGTTTATGAAATCTGCTACAGTAAGTCATGTGGTTAATTCGTCCCAAAAATTTCTACGTAAGTCAAAATACAACACCGTACCTATCCATTTCATGATTCATTAGCGGTGCCGCTTTTGCTGCCATTAGCAGCAATCTGTGACAATTACAGAAAACGCCATCTTTTGAAAGGCCTTTAAGTTAACATAATACAAAAATTCAGTGAGTAACACATCGAAACTTTATTTTGCTGGATATTTGAATTTAAAATAAGTATAATTACACAAAACATGAAAAAATTGAAAATTTGTTAGAATTATCATACTCATGTGAATGCCTGTTCATAATTGGAAAAAGTTCATAATAAATACGTACATGCTCTTTAATTAGACTTTTACCATGTACAATTGTTTTAACTGTTGACTCATTCATCCCATAAGCATGTGCAATTCAAACTTTTCACCTTTGTTATGTTTCTTAATGATTTCTAGTTTCGTTTCTATACTTATAACCTTACTTTTCTTTTTGTCACTCATACAAATCTCACCACTCTTAAATTTCTCAGCCATTTGAGGACTCACGTCCAAAATAAACACTTGATAAATAACGATCCCAATGACCAAATCACAATGGAAATAAAAGTTTGTCTGTCTGCTGCACGAACATGTTCTTTTTTGGCTTTGATGGACAACAAGCGTCATCTATGGATTAGATAATTAACTACGCGTCGACTTCCTCGGGAAGGTCAAACTACGCAAAAAAAAAGACATTGAAGTAAAGCTGTTGACAGGCTTAAGCTTTCTTCATTTTTCTTGCTCCACGACATAAAGGTGGCGACAGTTCGTTAAAGGTCAAACACAGATTCTTATGGAGCCATTGCGGCCATGCTTGCGACCAGCGACAGATTTGAAAGCGCTGCATGTCGTGTTTATGGCATGACACGACAAATAGCCTATGTACACTTCCCATACTGACAACTGGTGGACGGGGCGCCGCTTATCGAGCTGCGGTAGTAGCAGGGGCATTCCGGGCCCCGTAGTTTGGCATCAACTCATGCGCGCTTGACACTGAGTCGTGGGTCGTCCCCTGGTCGTCGCGGCAACAGAAACGTGGAGAAAACGCAAGCATGTCGCAGGCCCAAAGCTGGGTTCACATGGGGTGGAAAAGGTCGTGGAAATGGAAAAGCAGAAAGCCAATCACAGATCAGCGGCAAGCGAAGGGGCGGAGCTTCGGCCGGCGGAACAGGCGAATTGACACAAGGACGGAAAGTGATGCGAAAGCTGAGTGTGGAGACAAAGCGGAATAGAGGAATGGGGAGGAAGGATAAGAAATTGGGAAGCGTATGAACACAGAACAGCAAAAATGGGAAAGTAAACATTGTGGGTGTTCGAATTCTCATCTAGAACCACTTACTGAAGAGCAATGCCTAATTCTGAAGCGATGAATAGTAAAATAAATAAAAAAATATTAAAGAATGGATATCATTTTCTGTAATAAAACTTATACAACAATAGGGCGTTCGTATTTTCGGAACCAATTAATTGATTTGCTTTGGTGTGAAATTAGTCGACGGGGACTAAGTTAAATGAGTAGAAGTGTGTGGTAATAAGTAATGAAGCTCATTATGTATGAATGAAAATTAAATTATAATTTACGTCACTAGAAGTGCATATAATATACAAAGAGTTTGGTTATAATAGACTTCTTGGTTCCTAGATTTTGAATTGTTTTCCCCAACCACGGCGGATGTAGCTGTTCATTTGTTTTGACGTCACATTCAGCTCGTGAAACGTGAATGATACATTAAAAAAATTCTATCCGTCCGATCCACGGGCTCAAGCTCCGCCCCTTCCCATTCTGGCAACCTATGATTGCTGTCTGCCCTACCGTATTCTGCGTCGTTTTCTGTCCGTTGTAATCCAGCTGCAGGCTTTAGCTCCGCCCCTTTTATCTCAGCCAGCTCATGATCGAATTTCCGCTTTTCCGTGACGTTTTCCGTCCATGTGAATCCCGCTTAACTGAACATCTGCGTAACTCCTGATCCGTGTAACTCGGATCTGCGTAAGTAGAGGACTTACTATATTGAATAATTGAGGGCCTGAGAGTCAATGTAATACTAGTGACAAACATCGTCCAATGTCACCTGAATCACTTTACTCCCTTAAGAAATGACGAAAATCAAAGTAGCTCAAGTCTTTGGTGGCTAGATCGCAGCACCATACGTTCGTACATTTGAATTCCTTGTCCTGACGATACCCGACGGTACTAAGAACATATGCACTCGTATCGTTTTTGTGTTGATGTCACTTGTATTACTTTGACTCTCGAGCCCAAAATTTTTCTTTGAACAGTTAATTTTATTTTTTATTTATTATTCACATCCAAAAACCGCTCAAGGCCAATTACAATGGACAAATGGCATTGAGAAAGTATAATATATATTATACTTTCTTAATATTTCATTTCACTGGATTTAACTACATAACTTTTTTAGGATGATCAGTTATTTGGAAATAATATTCATGCTTAAATCTCAAATGTATTGCTGCTGTGACATGTTTAATATCACAAATATTTTTGTCCTTGACGTGGATTTAATCATATTCCAATGGGATAATTTTCCCCAGTCAACCATGTATTGCTATTCTTAAGTGGATATTGGTTGGTAAAGATGCTTTGTTTAGAATTCAAAATTAGACTGGTTAGAAATGAAGTGGACTAGTGAGAAAATATTTGATCCTATCATGGTTTACAGTTTTATACCTGCTAGGAAAGGCTCTAATGAGACATTTATCCATACTCTTATGTGAACTATTGACACTTATTGCTCTATTTATACTTATTGTTTTCAGTTAATTGGTCCTGCTGGTAGAAACCAATGCCTTCCCTGTCTTTTTAATTTACTAATGACTGATAATCAGTTAAATTGGCGGTTCCGGGATGAGCTAACGAGACAGCTCATGCAAGTCACCAATCTGTTCTCCCCTAAGGATGTGAGGAGGTTTCTGTCACACATGGGAATGGCTCTTCTGTTTTGTAAAGTAGCAGCTGTAAGGCATAATGCTATGCTATTGGTAAGTGTTATTTTTTGGGGGATGTATCCTCTTTTTGCAGTATTTATTAGTGTCATCAGATCCCTTAAGGCAGTTTAGCTTTTTAAAGTTTGAATCTATATACCTATGTTATAATAACTGACCTAGCATATAAGGAAGATATTTTCCAGTTTTTTCCTAGTTTCTAATTTGCATAGTATGCTCGTGTGTGTGTCCTCTAGTCCTCCATTCATATTTGTTCATCCAATCTTCTGTCCAGGGTACATTTCCTGATTTAAAAAAAATATGTTCGTAATTGAGAGTATCATTACATATTTTAAATCTACATATTACCCTTAGAGCCATTGCAGGGATATGTGGTTGAGGGTTTTAGGATTACAGCCTTAAAAAGGAGGAGGTAAAAGGAATAAGGTATTGGAAGAGGGAAAAGATGAGGGTGAAGTATTTTGGATGTGTGTCGTTCCGTGTAAACGTGTGGCGTGTGTAAATGAATTTTGTACCTATCTGTTCAGTGTCATCTCTCAAGGCAGTGCAGGATTAAAATATCCTCCTGAAACTCATGTTATGAATTCTTCAATTAGTCTTTGCCTAGAATGTAGCCTCCTTATATTGTTTGTGAAATGAGTCTTCTATCCCATTGTTTATTTTTTCCTTTAATCCCAATTACCAAAATTTGAATATTAGTTTTTCTTGTGTCATCTTTACGAGAGTGCTCTTTAAATCAGAGAATGGGTCAATTTGCTTCTCGCTCTACCTGATTTTAGGATATTTTTGAGTATTGTTAAAATTTTATTCCAAAATGTAAAAAGTATACTGTAAATGGCATGACACAATTCCTCATTTTTATTTTCTTTTAATTCAATGCTATTTTTACATTTAATTCTTAATGGGAACTTAAAATATAATTGTGTGAATGTGTTCAGGGACCTTTACTTGGACATAAGAAAAAATCCTTGAAAATGCTACTTCCTTGAAAACTGAAATTATCCTTGTTTTGACATAATTTGGGAATTGCTCCTTGATTTTCCTAGATTTTTATATGAAACAGAACAATGTTATGGTAATTTTTCTTAGTCAAGGACCATGAAACAAGTACTATTGGTAATCAGTAAGTTGACAACAGAAGCTTTTTCAGCTCCACTGTTTTGGCACTACTGCATTTAGTGGTTCTTTATTGCTTGAATACCTGGCCCATGAAATGATAACGAATGTTTTCATTATGGAATATTTTTCTTTGAAAGAGAATTCACAATTTGGTAACCTCTCCATTAATTTTTCTTTAACAGCTGGCTGAGCATATTCGATATCTTTCTGTAGACAAGAAACTTGTGGAGTCATTGCTTGTGAAACTTGCTAAGGAGTTTGCTCGTAGTGGACATTGGATGAGACGTCAGTCATATGCCTTATTGTGTGAGCAATTGCTAGTTCCTCGATCCCGGCAAGTAGTAAGAGTGGTTGGAGATACAGATGATGATGATGAGGAGGAGGGTGTTGACCAAGGACACTATGGGAAGAGAGACTCCATGCAAGATGAGTGGATAAATGAAAGGCAAGAGGACATGAGTTGGAGGACAAGCATTGCTCCCTTGCTCGCCCAGCATGTGTATCCATATCTATTAGACTTGAGCTGTGACAAAGTTCCCAATGTGAGGTTAGCTGTTGCACAAGTTCTGTCATCCTTCCAGGCTACACCAGCCGAGCAGAGTAAGTGGTTTTCTTGCACTCTTAAACTTGGTAGTACTTTCATACTTGATATAAATGTGAATGGTGGTGGATTTATCTTTAGTTACTCTTAAAATTAAACCAAAACTTTGTTTCCCTTCGTGGATCATTGATGGTCCTGGAAGTGTTTGTGGCTCATATGAAGTTAAAATGTAGATACATAAATAATGTTGAATGTGAATAAACTTCGGGTCAAGTCTGAGGTAAACCTAAAAATATATTGGCAGTAGAGAAATCAGTTGTTAACCCCTTCCCTGACGGGTTTATTTTACAAAAATGGTCAAAAAAAGTCATTTTTTTATTTCAGAGTCAGAAGCATGAAAGGGAGGCAAATCCGAAAATTTTTTCATTAATTTTTTATTCAAAATAACTAATGATTTATTCAATAATTTCTGATTGTTGCCCCTTAACTAAAGAGAACTAGGCCACCTGCATATCAGTCTAACTTTCCCTCTCGTAATCCTTTGTAAGACATCTAAGGAGGAATGCATTTAGTTTATATTACAAATGTATATACTTTGCAGACAACGTTAATGTTAGCTATTAATTTTAGTCCATAGTACATCAAGAAACAACGTGCAAACATTCATGAGAGTTATGCAACCCGCATGACGACGATGACTATCGCTCTGAAAATGTTATAACAAAACTCATTTTATGACAAAAAACAAGAAACTTTAATTCTTTTACTCGATTCTCATTGAAGAGAGCTGGAATCCCTTTCCTCAGTGTTCCATACGAGTCAGTGGAGTGTGAAGCGAGCAAGTCGGCTAGATCTGGAGATGTATAAAAATTATCCGTCGTCAGGCAATATCATAGGCCAAATACTGGGTTCATAAGAGTCATCATCACTTTTGAGGACATGGGTAAATGGGCAAAGTCTTTATCCTACACAGTCCCCTTTCCCGTGTAAATTTTCATTGACCACACATACCCAGTTCTTGATTCACAAAGGACAATTATTTTCCAAATGAAGCTCTTTTCATAGGCATGAACTGCCGCCACCCCAATCTTCCCTTGTACAAGAGCAGGCTCTCGTCGATGGTAACATCCGTCTCTGGTGTATGGAGTGCCTTGAACTTTTCCTCCAGCTTCTGGCAAATCGGCCATATTTTATATAGTTCAGCGTTGGGGTGTGTTTGGGGATCAAAATCGTTATTATAGGCAAAATATAAATATTCCCTTATTTTTATGAATCATCGGTAAGACATGTCCAAAAAAGGGAGAGGAGAGTTTAGGTATCGTCGACCAATAAAACTCAGTATCTGGCTTCCTCACTATGCTTTGTAGGGCAAAAAACATGAATTTCTGAGCTTGTCACAGCTCTCCACTGATTTACGTTAGCACTGCTTGGCCCCACTTTTTCACTGGCGCAGCGATTAGTTTCCCAAGTTATAAAGTCAACAATTTGATCGTTGAAAAAATTATTTTAGGGAACCACAGTCGGGAACCAGGTCAAAGTTCATCGAATAATTACCTTCAAAAAGAAACCTAGGTGGTGCCGGAGGAGGATTCGTTGAAAGCATTTCCTCTCACTCCACTTCCCACGAAGGTTCCGCTGCGCCTTATGATTCGGAGCTTGTTTCTCCGGAGAGAGTCAACTAGGAGCCGGAAACTTCAATGTCCATAACCTCTGAATCACTGCTGGTCTAACACTGATTCCTCTCCGCAATCCATTGCTGATTGCCAAATGTTACCAAGCAAAAGCAAAGATTTTGCCGTGGAATTCAATCATACTACACCGCTTGTATTAGAACGAAAATGTTCGAACTAAAACTGGAATCTTTGCATCGGTGGAATTTCAGCGAAAAAGTGCATGCGCATGAAACTGGGCACCAGGTTGCTTAGTGGGCCATCGGTCCTTGAGCGGGTGTTTGTTTTCTGACCTCAGGAAAGCGTCAAACATGACAATAGAAGGCATTACACGTTTGGGATTTATCTCTATCTCTCCTTTATTCTCGTACTCATGTGGGCTAGGGTAGAACATATACAGGGCACTTGTGTTGGTTTCTATTGAGAACGTACCACTTTTAGATGTCTTCATCGTATAGCTGTTTTCGTAAATATGTATCACCACTTCCACCAGTATTCGAAATAGAAAAATGAAAGGGGCTGATGAAATAACATTCGCAACATATCTAAACATTTCCCTGTCGTTGCTTTGCATCACATTTTCATCCTCACTAACATTTGAATCAATGTTCATATGCTCAGAGAGGCTTGACTCGGAGCCAGAGTGTTCAACGTCCTCCAATTCCTCATCAGAAACATCAACGGTCGAATCACTTTCGGATCCACTCTCCATAACGGTAAGATTCGTACACCAAAGAATAACAAACTTCTGGAGCAACGAAATGATATCAACGTCGATAAGGGAAACTTCAAGATGTGCACACTACAACGTACATACAATGAATAACTAACGCATCCTAAAATTTTGCGACAGCTAGATGGAGGCCGATGGCAGGAGAACCAAAACATATTCACCGAAAGCGAATTATTGGTAAATGAAAGAAAAATCTTTGTCCCTTTTCCCTACTGGAATCAGTTTTCCTAGAGGTAGCGTCATAAAAATCCATTTTCACAAGTGAAGAGAATATGATGGGGAAAAAAGTATGAGGGGTCTGAGAGTTGAATAACCCGGGGAAAGAGGAAAAATAGACTTAGTAATAGAAGATAAGCAGAACATTGTAGAGGATATTCAATGAGAGACATCCAGACGGTTGGAAAATCCGAAAGACTTCCGACCACCTGTTTATTGCCCTTGCGCGTGATCTTTCTCGCTCGAGTGACATCAATGCCCATCCGTGCCCGACTGTGTCTTTTTGGGTGACCACCCAGTACAGTGACACAGGGTAGGGGAGGGTAATTTTGGGAAATACCAAAGGAAGGGTGGTAGAGACCCCTCAGAGAACAAGGACAAGGAGCATCAGAAAGGGTACGTGAATGAAGCCTAAGCAGCGAACGTCCGGCAGGGGTCGGTCAGTGAAGCATTCACGGTTATCAAAACTACAGCATAAATAAGTCAGTAATACATAACTAATAGGTAAATATGTATTACAAAGTAAACTAAAAAAATCGGGAATGCATTGTTGGTCATATTATAACACACAAAGATATACTGAGTAGCAATTGTTACTAGAGTCTTCTAGATCAAATGCAATATAGCGATAATGCAGAAAAGAACTTATGACCCCATAGGAAGATTTCGCTTCCATGGAGCGTAATTCCACTAGTATTCCGGTAGGATAGATAAATAAAATAGATAAGTTTTGTGAGAACTGAGAAAATATAATTCTCATAAGTAGATATGGAATCATAAGTAATCGTGCATAAAAATAATACAAATCTAAAAACAATCCTTCAATCATTATATAAATTACGTTATCAATTGCATAAGCAAGATTCCAACTGTTGTATTTCGGGATATCAAGTAGCTAAACTTACAATAAGCCTAGTAGTAGGCAGGGCACTTGATAAAATTGAATGTTCATGACCATAAAACGTTTTCTAACATTTATATTGGATGAAAAAATAGTGCGTTAATTTTGGTATACGGAGGGTAATTTTGGTGCGTGAAGTTTTTTTTGATACCATGATACAGGTGAAAAGCCTTCAAAAAAGCAAGAATACAGAGATATGCATCCATACATGACATCTAGCGGCAAAGCATCGAATTACTATGAAGGGGGCAAAATATCTCGTTCAAAACAGCTAAAGAAGAAAAAAAGTAGAGTAGGACGAGATATCTCGTCCGCGTCAGAATTTGCTTGACCATTCGGGATGTGATATCTCGCCCGCGTCAGGGAAGGGGTTAATGGTGTGAACAGGTATCTTGTAAACATCATTTGTCCGTTACAAAAATTTTCAGACTCCGAAGCCTGATATCTCAAGACTATTTAAGTAAATCAGTCATGAGCACTTTCATTTCATTGTTAACTGTTTTATGAGTGGTTAGTTATTTTATATTATTTAGAGAAAGCATTTTTCCTAGTAATAATGATCTATTGAATGGTATTTCCTTGAAATGCTATTTTAAGTGAATATTTATTTGAATGTTCAGAATTAACTACAGTAGTAATAGGTTAAAGTAAACTTTTTTGTCTGTGTAAATGAACCTCAATAATATCATTGCAAAGACATCACCTCCTGTATCACACAATTAAGATTTTCTCACAGTACTAGCTGGAGACATTTCTTGCATGATTAGTGGACTGCCTGCTGACTGGCCAGCTGTGAGCTATATTTACATTATCTTTCTGGTGTATTCAGGTCTAATAAGAACTTTACAGCAAAAGGAACTAAGTTAATAATATTTAGGCATTCCAGCGGAATTGTGTTGATTAGTTCCTAATCATTAGCTTTAAACCTAGGCTTCATGACAAACTGTGTTGTTCACTGTACATGTTATCATTGTATAACACAATTTTGTACATTTCAATGATCTTGTTTATACAATAAATATTGTCTATAAACTTACTAGAAATAAAGACTTCTTGTAATTATATTCTTCTTGCTGCAGTGTTAAGGTTAGAATTTTAATTATTTCCATGATTCGAGGCAAGTGAAAAATGTTGTGTTGATGTCAAAATTTGATGATAGTCATGGATATGTCGTGTGATAGTCAACTTTGGTCTCAATTCTGACTTTTGTGAACTCTGTATTCTCAGGCTTAACTTAGTGAAAATTCACAACTATCGTCAAACAGTCTTCATGGTGTTTTATTCTTGGTGCCAAAATGACTATATATGGAATAAAGTTAAAAACTTAGTTAAGAAAATTCAACTTTTGTTTCTAACTGGGCTGGATGATTTTTTGTAAATGGAAATCTCTATTTATGGAGTGAGTTGTGATAGAATCCCAGTGTACTCATGAAAAACTCAGAGAAGGATCAGAAAATCACCATAAAACTATTAACTTAAATGGCTAAAATTCCATTAAGTTGTTTGTTCGTACCCAATCCTGAATGTATGTCAGGTAGTGTGGACTCTTTGTTCAGCATAGATCTGCTCGAAAGTGCTGGAGTTCATGTTGCTTCATTTGAATGCACCATACCGAATTGTCCAATCTCGGTAAACTCCAGTGTTGAGCACTAAACATTTTCCATTAAGTGAGGCCTGTTATATTCTCTGTTAATGTAGTACCTTCAATCAAAGGCTTTTAAGGAAGTAGGGCTGAATCCCATGCCTTTCTGGCCTGCCAAGGTTTGGCAGTTTTTCAAATTATTACTCTTATATAGATAGATACCATGCTTATCTCCCTGGTCAGATATAAAATTCAGGCATTGAAATGGTGGTGAAAGTCAGAATGTAGGGAAAATAATGTAATTTTGTCTTGCTGCATTCTTAAAGGATCATAATTTATATCTTTGTTGACATAATATACTGTGTAGGGTGGATTGTTTTTGATCAAGTATTAATTATTGAATTATTTATTTAATGATTTAATTATGAACAGGGATGTCTATCAAGGAAGACTGTTTTCCATGCTATAATTTCATGAATATGTTTAAAAAGATGTTTTGCATACTTGGTGACCCAATTTACTATCAAGTTGGTTGGGATAGTGCTGTTATATTGCCTGTCTACACTGTTTACCCTTAAACTGATTTGGCTGTGTCTGATAAGGGCAAGTGAGCATCATCATCAGTAGTCATCAATCCAAAGATTGGTTTACAGTAGCTCTCCATTCCAATCTCCTCTCTTTTCCATTCAGTAACACCACAATCCATTGTTTCTAATCTCCTTTGCTCTGTTGCCTTTTTTGTCCTGGCCTATGTAAGAGCATGCTCCAAATATATGATTTTGTTGTGTTTCCCAACTTCAGGCATGTGTTACCAGCCATCAGAAAACTCATCATTCTGGTAGAATGCATTCATTGCTTGGGCTATTCTGCTCACAATGTCAGTCTTGCTTCTTCCATCGGTGGTAATGCTGCTTCCCAGATAACAAAATTCTTCCACTTTTGTGAGTTCATGGTGCTGCTGTGCGAGTTCACAGTGATTTTCTTCTTGATTTCTTCCAGAAACCATAAACGTTATTTTCTTAACAGTTGTATTTCTTCAGAGTTTTTTCCATGCAGTTCAGCATTCTCGTCATCTTCTTTCTTCTCAGCAAGAATTGCCATGTCATCAGCAAAGTGTATCATGCTGATTTTTTTCTCCATGCACTTGTATCCCTGTATTTAATTTGTCCTTTATTTCATTTATGGCTTTTTAAATTTATATGTTGAAGATCATTGGTGACAAAGCACATCCTTGTCATTATCCTTTCCTCTTTGCTTCCTCTGCATTTCCTCCAAATTTAATAGCTGCCAGCTGTTCCTCATACAGCCTGCATGTTGCTCTTCATTGTGGTCAGTATTTCGTTTGTCCACATTGTAAAATGCTTTCTCTAGGTCAATAAAGCAAATATATGTTGGGTTGTCCTTTTGAGTGAGCAGGTAATGAAATGATTTGCCCATATCAAATACAGGTAAATAAATTTAAAATAAAATTGACTAATTTTGATCAGAACTTCAAAAAAACTATATTTTTAAATAGTTAATTAGATTGGTTGCATTGAGGATCAGTTTGCATTATTTTCTCCATGGAGTTAATATTTATCCCATTTTATTGTTCAGGTTACCTTCAGTCTTATCTGGATGAGGCTGGTGAAAGTGATGGTAGTGACACCAAACGAGTTCCAGCTTTAGACATGGCGTTGGCTCAACTACAGAAAGACTCTGATCGTGATGTGCGGTACTTTGCTTCCCGGAACCATTTGTCATGTTATTCAGGTCGGGAAACATCAACCCAATCAGGAGAAGAAGAAGTTGATGTGGTTAATGGGCTCATATCACCATTGTAACATAAGAAGGAAGCATTATTCTAAGGCAGGTGACGTAAGTTCATTCCACATCATGCATTGTTTGCCTTGTCCAGAGGTAGAATTTGAGTAATGGGAAGCAAGAATGAGTTTGCCAATTTTATGTAAATTTTAGTTTTTATCCTTGTTGCGTGTGTTTTTTTAATTTTGGCTGGACAATATTCACTGATCAAGCAATCATTGATTGTAAATCTGGATAACCAAACTTTTTGTGGAAACATATAATGTCTTTCATCATTTTCCATATCTATTAAGAAGAATGTTCACCAATCAAGCTTCTCTGTAAATGTAGCTTGTTCTTCAAGCAAACACCCTTGTTATAATACAAGTGAAATGAATTTTTTATGTGAAGTAGAACTCTTTGAGTATTGATTTTTAGGTCTGTACTACCCAAGAGTTATATTGTTGAAGGGAGCATTGCATTCAAAGCCATGTACTAACGCATAAATGCCTTTCTACTTTGAGGCATAACGAATTTATTGTTCATTTTATAATGTGTAGAAATCCCGCCTATTGAGTTTTTAAACAGTGAGGCAGTTTTTGACCTCATTATTGCTGACAGTGCAGAGCCTACTTTACAGTGGGTGTTTAACCATCAATAATTATCTACGGTTTTTCTCTTTAAAATAAAATTGCGTTAAGTTACCTGTAGCCCTACATCTATGAGCTCCTAACTATAGAGATCTAAAAAAGTAATATGGGCCTTGTATATTTGTACTAAATGCATAATTTGTGGTTTTGCATTACTGAGATGGGTAAATTCTGGTGAGGGTTGGGGAATAGTTTGGAGTTAGTGCTATGGTGGAACCTGCCCTCGTATAGCCTTTCTGCATCTTGTATTAAAAATTAAAATTACCCTTGTACATGCTCAACATGTAAAAACATGTTTGCTCGTTCTAGATCACATCAATCTGTCTAGTTGAATCATTGAACACAATTGAGTACTTGCATAATATTTTGATTCTGATGACGTCATTACATTGAATTTACTATCTTGCCTTGTTCTAAGTTTTAGAGTAAGATGTTTCAAAATGTTATTCTTGAAACTTCTTTCATTATTTGTGAAGCATGTCATGATGATGAGTAAATCAGTTATTCCCATTCCTGTTTCCAGTTAGTTCCAAATGCGATCCCTCTAAACAGAACCAAACAATCTGATATGAAACATTAATGAAGGATGATATGTGACTTTGTAATTTTTTATGCAAATTTGGCACCAAACATAATCATCCAGTGCTTGAGCTTGATAATGCCTAATAAATGAGTGATGAGAAAGTTAGAAATTGCTTTGAAGTGGTAGGGTATGATTTGGGTAGAAGTGGCTAGGTTATAATAATTGTTGAAGAATACTTTGAAATACTTGTTAATTGCAGTATGTTTTGTCATCAGCAAATGGCCAGCATTTCAGCCTAGGTGGGATGTTGTGATTTTGCAATTGTTGGTGTTACCTTGTTAAAGACTATATATTTAGCTAAGAGAATGTTTGAGAAGCAATATGTGATCCCGGCACTTGTAAATATTATTACCATGTTCAAATGGAAGCACACATTTCAGTATATGCTGTAAATTGTCTCGCTATTTTTACTCTGGTGTTAATATTGAAAGATTTATTCTATTGGTTCATCTTTGGATGTTTGTTTTTTTATGGTTTGGTTGAGATATGAAGGCTGTGATTGGGGTATACCAAGTAAAGACATTTTTATGCATTCTACTTTTTAATGAATGTCAAATACAAAGTGGATTTTTAAGTGATTTTTCAGAAAGCTACTTGCACCTAAATTTGCTTTGTGCTAGATCATTTTGTAATATACATGCCTGTTTTTATTTTCTGTGCTAATATTCTTCGTTCCTGGTGACTAGTGCTCAAATGTAGTTCTGAAATGAAACCATAACATTTTGTTAATGAGTTATCAAAAGAAGTTCATTGGTGCATCTTAGTATACTCAAGGAACTGTTTCTCAAGAAGTCCAGTGAGATGATGTTAATAGTGCCATATTTTTTCCTTTTTTTCACAGCGAAGTGCACATCAAGCCTTTTTGTAAAAATGAAAGTGCTGGTTTTGTGCTGCCATAGGGTTTACATAAAAGTTGTAATGTGTATTTAAAACAATTTTTCGATTAAAGTTTTGAATGATTTTTGACTCCAATATTTGTTAAATTTGTAAGTATAGATACATACTTGTGTGTATGTTAAGTTTGCTCATTTCATCCCTAAACTATTGCATGATTTTTAACCATTCACTCAGACCTCTTGTGAACTCAAAGGGATAAGTTATTTAAACACTTATGTAAAATAATTATTGTCCAGATTTCTAGAAAAATTTCTAAACGATCATGATTGGGAATGCCGAGCAGTCAAACTTGAGCATGAGTGACTAGGAAATGTTCTAAATTATGGTAGGAGATTAGAACCTAGATCCCCAAGTTCTCACTGGTTGCTTCAAGCTAATTTCATTGCATTTTTTTTACTTGCCATGTGGCAATATTAGCCTAAATGTATTATGAATTGATAATATTAAATGCACATGAAGTCTTGAACAAGATACATTGGGGGCTATTACGAACGAGAGGGCCGTGTAACACCGCAGGGCGGAGTTTTCGCTCCGCCGACGTTGTAACTCAGACCCCTGCGATTATGAACTGGGGGGTCGGAGAGTCACCGCAGGTCGTTGCAACACGTCTAGGAGTCGGTGAGACCCGATGCGGCGGAAGTACGGTGTTATGAAAAATTACGCGTTCTTTGCATATAGAAATGGCATCAGCCAATTGGGAGCGTTCCTAGCAGACGAATTCTGCGAGATGTTCATTACTGACATTTTATGCGCTAAGTTCTTAATTAAAATAATCTAGTTTAATATTTAATAGGGATTATATAATGGTGGGTGGTGCATTATTTTCAACACAAAGATCACATAATGTGAGGAGTGATAACAAATCTTAGAAATCAAAAATAATTAATAAATAAACTCAGGTTATTGTTAATATCATGATGAAGCATACAAACTTAGCTATCTTCGTAGCCGTTGGGAAAGGATGGGATCTCTTACTCAAGTATATATACTCGAGTAAGAGATGTTTCATATGTGAACCAAGAAAAAAGTCATCCCTTAAGAGGTAATCATTGGGTCATGTTCATCTGTTAATATCCCTTCGGTTTCCATATAATTTTCACGAAGACTAGGAAATATATAAAGACAGGATCTTCCAGTTTCACAAAGTATTCACGAAACGGTTATCAAATGTTTTACTGCTGAGCACCATGGTAAACTGCCTGCAGAATTAAAGCATTGAGGCAGTCGTGCCAATGTGCAATGCTTTTGAAGTGGTAAATTATGGTCATTCATAATTTCATCGGCCGAGCTATTCAAATATTTCTCGCTGAAACAAGGTATATTTAGAATGAAATGCATTGTTCTGTTGGGCTAGCCAGCCCTTACCCCTGACCTCAAAGAGCTATTGGTAAGGGATATGAAACACAGCGAAAACACAGTTAATAAAGAAGAACATTTATTCAACTACTTTTGACGGTAAGAGTTGTCACATTTTCAACATTAATGCATTCAAATTAAAAATCATTTCAACCATTCAAGTCCTGATAATTAGGTATATCTTGAAGTTTCTAGGTGACTAAATTAAATATTGTCTTGAAGTCAGAATAACGATGCACAGATAATATGCACTGCCCACCAAAACCATTTAGAAGATCACAGAGGAAACAAACTAGTATACACAGCAAAGGAGCAGAAAATATTGTGTAGCGCATATCACAGCATTAGCATACCCGAGAATCCTTAGCAACACAGTTAAACTCACAAAATGTCAATTAAAAAAAATTTAGGCCAACACAAATTACAAACAAAATGAGTATTAGCATCAAATACCTCGGATTATGTAAAGCAAAACATCTGTTAGCAATAGCAACACAGGTACTCTGAAATAGGTAAAATCCTTGAATAGGAAATCCAAAACACTAATGAACACCATACAGCTTTGAGCAAACATCCAAACAGCACATTTGCTCTCTGCATATATGCATAGAATTATGACACATCACTGAGTAGTCCACTTTGCACACCATGGGATTAATAACGATCACTTAACACACGAATTCACTGGGTAGGGTATTAGTTTATCACATTAAATATTCAAATATATTGGCATAAACGTTGCTGATATCCAAGTAGTCCTTAACAGCAGTGGTAACACTGGTATAAATCCCCGGGTAGGTCCAAGCGACGAAGTGGGCTCGTCATAATGTTTCCGAGAACTAAGTTCAGGAAGAGAAATAGTAGTACTGGTATTACTATCCATCGCAAACATCTCAAAAAAGCTATATTTTACCAAATAAATTAACACAACTCGGTGACAAGTACTTGCATTGAATAGTTTCCATTGTCATGCGCAGGCTAATCGCTCGTCATTCATTACATTGTGGGTTTAAACAATAAAATTATTGACGTCTAACGATGCTACCTTCACATTACGAGTTTGCTCAGCTATCCTGATAATAAATAATATATAATGAGAACGCTACTATTACCCTGACGTCAGCTATAATGTTTTACAATCTTCAACTATAGCCAAAGAATGTAAACAAACCTCTGCCATGTTGAAAATCAAGGCAGACGGAGTTACAAAGGCAGGTCCCCTGTCCGCGGTGAAACTCCGACCCCTTGGCCGCTGTATGGCAACGTCCGAGACCCGTTCGTAATCGCAGCGGTGAGAGCGATTTTCGACGGATGAACTCCGCCTGCGGTGTTTCACCACATGCGATGAGCTGTTCGTAATAGGCCCCATTGAATGATGTTTTTAAATGCTCATTGGTCATTCAAAACAACCTTTTAATAATGAGTGTTCAGTAACATGTACTTGAATTTCCTTTAACAATGTTATAGAAAGGCACCAATGACAAAGACTGAATATTGAAATAAGTATCTACCAAAAAGCAGTTAGAAAACTTAATTCAAAGTAACACTCTGGGTATAATGACTAAAAAGTAGTTTTTCTTCTAGTGTAAGGTTCCCATAATGTATTTTTGAAAAAATGGGACATTTGCATTTTTCACTTTTAAAAAACTGGGACATTTATTATTAAAGCGGGACACATTAGAAATGAGAAAAATAGATTTAAATTCACCATGCCTGCATTATGATTCACAATCACACTTAAAACAATTAGAAGAACAGAATTTCAAAATATGCCTGATTAAAGTTCATTTGCATGATAGATAAGAATATTTATCACAATTATGAAACTGATCTAGAAGTTACTTTCCCTTAGTTATTTGGGTATGGAAGGCAACACAAGACAAATCCTTAAAATGTCTTTACAATGACAGGGTGTCCGGCGACCTGGAAAACTCAGGGAATTTTTGTATTTTTCCGAAAAACCCTGGAAAATGCACGACATCAGATTTCCATTAAAGCATAGAGAGAGGTTAAATCTGTGCCTTTGCTTGCATTATGCTCTGCTCCCTGTTCATTTCATACTCTTTTCGTAGCTGTGCGCCCGCTCGCAGCTTGTGCTTTGTCACCCCACACAGTTACTCACTGCGTGTTGGAATCATGGCCCTATGGCAACCCCAGCTAATTATAATTTGTCTTGTCCAATGAACACAATTTTGTTCTAATTGAATTCTTTCACAAAATTTTGGTTAATTGGATGACTTTCCTGATTGCTTCTAGTAATGGCGAAATGATTTGTGAATGCTGCTTGTGAAATTACCTAGTAGAGATATAAGAATTACAGTGAAACCTCGTATTTGTGTTATCGGAAATTACGTTTTCCTGCAATTTACACCGCTTTTGCAAAGTCCCATTCAATTTCCTATGTTCCCAACGTATGCAGAACCCCGAATTTAGACTATGCATTTTTCAGTTTTCCTGCAATTTGCACCACAACGCGCTCTTTCAAAAAATGAAATTCACTTCTTAAATTCATTACTCATGCGTATCATCCTTTGTGAAACACTTTTTGACTTGGTCTTGTACATATATGCGGAAAAAAATACGAAAGAGCAGCAATAGGACCTGTTTTTTCGGAAGAATTTGAATGTGGCGGGAATAGTATACAGCGCCACTAGTAACAGAAATTTGAACTACATCAACTCGTAATCTGCCAGATATGATTCAAGCTATGAAGTGAAGCGTAGTCTTTTTTATGTAGGTAATACCTTTTTATTCCAATCAGTGATAATTTAATATCGTTCTTTTATGTTTCTATGCATAAAAATGATAGTAAATATCTGGTTTTAACTTCATAAATCACTCAAAGACAGTACTTTTCCGGCGAATCTATTGACGCCCCTGACGACAAGTGCAGTGTCGGACATTGAAACGCCAGAATTCATGGAACCTTTCGCCCGTTTGGACATCCCAAAAGCTTTAATTCGCAAATAATCATTTTTATAAAAAATATATTTGTTAATATAATGAGGAAAATTTGAGCATACCGAAATAAAAATTTAAACTACGAAACATTTTCATGACGCAATACTCCTTGCTGCGGCTGAATGATTAATGCGATTGACGATCAGTTTTTTCATCGTTTTTGATGCTATCGTCATGTCGGGAGTTAAGAAGTTAAGGTTAATTTCAATGGAGTAGTTTAGTCTGCTTCATCCACATTGCTGTTTCAGGAGGCTAGTGAGGATAAACTTCCACTTTTTCTGCAACCGATAGTTTTGTGCCGTCGCTTCACACCGCTGGCATCGCTCCGCCCGCTTAGATTGGGCAAGGTCCGATCCCGCTTGACATGCCAGGTTCAACGTGGAACACAACTGTAAAAACCCGTAAATGTTTAGAGAAAAGTGCTAAGGACTGCGGCCCTATTGGTAAAAGGCGTAATTACATTAAATACTCCCAAGTACGATGAACTTGAAGAATTATTGAAGACATTGTTTCTAACTTCCCCCGAAATAAGGCCGCATAACTGCTGCTAGAGGCGCTCGGCACACTGATTTCTTCAAAGAATCAATTGGATGTTTACACCGTTTCAAAAGTCTATAAATTTTGTCTATAAAATCATTTTTGGTGAATCTAAAAGGGTACACTACATTGATCCTGAAACAGTTTCTCACTGGAAGTGCACAACTTTGCATATTTATGTTGATGGCTATGCCTATGCGCTTCAAGACATTTTTTATGTGGACGAGACAGGTCTTTTTTTTTATAATGCCACACAAGACCCTATAGACTTCAAAGGGGACCCTTGTCATGGGGCCAAGCTCAGCAAAGGTCGCCTTACTGTTTTATCAGGAGCTAATCCAGATGACAGTGAGAGACTGAAGCCTTTGTTTTTGAAAAGTCCAAAAATCCACGTTGCTTTAAAAATATTAAGAAAGACCTTGGCTGGTAACCTATGCAGCCAACACAAAGGCATGGATGACATATACAATTGTTGAAGAAAAAATTTATGCCCTTGATGCAAAGATAAATATATGTAGGTAGACACCACCTTAAATCAAGTTAAGTTAAAATATGAGAATACGTTTATTTTTTGTTAACTTCTGTTTTTTCATTTATTTATCTATTCTATTTGGTGACCCATCAAATATTAAACATCACCTGTTAATTTAAATAAAATTATTTAACATTAGGCTATGATTTTGCTTCTATTTCCTACAAATTACGATTTCCCTCGATTTACATTTTCCTGTGATTTACACTTTTTTCCTTCATCCCCGTCAAAAGTGTAAAAGAGAGGTTTTACTGTACTTAGTAGGTAGTGACTGCTGTGAGCAAATGCTTGAGGGACTGCAGAAAATTGAAAATAAAGTGCATAATATTATTAATAGGCTGAGGAAGTCCAAGCAGTTGAAAATATCAAATTTCTAAAAATAATCATGCTATATATTTATTAGATTGTTTCAATGGCTGCTAATAACAAATATAATGTAAATCACCTTGCCATCTTCATCCTTTCTTAATTTTCAATTTGTCTAAGATTTTTAATGTATTTTTTTCATCAAATATAAATAAATGAGAAGTGCTAGTTCAAGGAATAAATTATGACACTGCTCTTTTCCAGTTTATCAGTATTTCTTATTTCTACCCTTACTCCAGTAAAATAACATGAATGTATAAGTGAAAATTCTACTTTTCCCGCAATTAACACTTTTTTTCTGGGTCCCTGGAAAAGTGTAATTTAGGGGTTTTACTGTATTTCAGGGAGTTCATTGGAGATAGTATTTGAAAATGTCAGATGTTGTGTATTGCAGTAGCATCGGAAAGATGACTAGCCTCACGGGTTACAATCATGCATCCCCTTCTTCCTCCCTCCTTTAATTAGTTTCGGAATAGCGCTGGACATTTAGGCACCACGACATCAGAAGACATGCTACGGTATGATATCGGAGCGGGTGCTTCCAAATCAGAGTAGCAATGTGACGTCAGTGTTTTTTAGGCAAAAGTGCCTCAAAAGATCTACCATCTACATTTGAAGAAGGTGCATCCTAGTCCAAAGTAAATAAGGCATTCTTAAAGGATCTAAATAAATCAGCTGAAAGTCGAGGGTGATCCAGTGGATCCTGTAAATTAATCTCACAGAATAAACCTACCTAACGTTCTCTTATACTTAACGAGACAATAATCAACATTTCATCTGGAAAAATAAAAATTATCTGGAAAACATGGAAATCTCAGGGAATTTTCAAATGCCCAGCTGCTGGACACCCTGAATGATTAAAGCTTTTACTGTTTCATTTGGAGGGAAATTCTCTTCTAATACTGTCGTTAAATAAGCACGTATGTTTCGGCATGATACAAACTGTGTAACACTGAATATCAACCAATTTACAATCTAGCAATGTCGGCACTGAACTGACATCACGTCATATGCAACTGGGAACTGTATGTAACATTGCCAACAGAAGCATGGGAGAAAAAAGAGCGTTGTTATTAGAGTTACCAACTTCTTGGTATACCTTCATGAAAGTTTCATGACACCAGGAATGCTGCATATTTAAAATGCACTGCTTATAGGAATGATACTTACAAAAGAAAAAAGCGGGACATTTGGAGTAAAGTCGGGACACTGGGATATTCTATAAAAAAAACAGGACGAATGGGAACCCTATTCTAGTGACACTATACTATTGCTAGACTTGTTTGTGGAATAAGTGAATAGGTTTTTGTGCTGTCATCAATAATGTCCTGGTTTGGCTTAAAAAAATTGTTATGTAGTTACATTTTGCTGCAGTATCACTTGGTGTGTACATTTTGGTGGCCGCAGCAGCATTGCGTGTGAGGCTCCATGAAGAAACCTGTGTAGAATTAGGAATAGGGAAGGACAACAGAGGGATACAACTGGCAGGATGATATCGGTGGTCTCCTGGCATGTGTGTACAAATTTTTGTCAGGTCAGGTCCCTGGGTGAAGGGCTGCATTTTGGCTGGTGTTTTCATTCTAGCATTATCTTATCATCAGAGGAATACTCAAGCTCAATCAAGAACAAATTATGTACATTTTAGCAGGATGCCTCGCAAGAACTATATATATGATAGCTTTAATGGAGTTCACTGTGAAAGAGGGATCTTTGGTACCCAAAACGATTCAAGTCAGTTTCACACTTAAGTTCTACATCAAATTCCATTCAGGAATCACTCAAATGGACAAAACCTCACTGAAGCCTCATGATGGCAGAGATAATGTCATGAAGGCTCATGAAAGACTTTGTGGTCAGTAAATTCCTTTTTGTCTTTCATGGTTCTAATTTCTCTTGAAGCTTAGTCTTGAGGCATTTCAACCAATGGGGATAGGTTTCGTTCTTCCAAGGTATTAGATGGCCAACACCAGTGAATACTTTAATATTTTTGATTATATGTTTCAATGCTTTAAAACACACACATGATTTTACATGCCAAGTTTTTCCTGAGGATCAGTTTTTTCTTATGTTTATCAGTTATGTTATTTAAACCAATTGCATACCAGAAGTGGGTACTCTCAATGATTTTTTAAAACTTTTTCTCTGCTGTCTGTTGGTGGCTGCCCAATCCGTGTCATTTTTCACAAATAGGTAAATAAGCAAACATCGACGAGCCTTCATGTTTTTAGTATTCCAGTATTTCTAATTGTTAACATCATGATATTGGTTGATAAAAGTTTTTTACATATTATTACGACTCGTACTAATATTAGAATCCAGCACCAGAAAAAATTATCCTTTCCTCTACTGGGTCAAGGGCTGCATTTTTGCTGATACTCGACTCCAGCATAGTCTCTGGGGCAGATGTGTGACACACAATGTACCTAGTAAAGTATATATAATTTACTTTATATAGGTACTTTTTTACTGTGAACTTCACACAAATGTTAGGCTGATGAATTTCATGCTATCATTTTTCCTCTATATTCTAGTGGAATTTATGGTTTACATGAGGAATGCCTTGCTGTGTAGGATGAGAGTAACACTTCACACATGTTTTTTCGGTAGTATACCTAGAAAATTTGGACTGTGGTGAAAGAGTGAACTGATATCAGTCATTTCATGTCTTGAGTACAAGTGGTGCTTTTCATGTGATATAGCCAAATTCTTCATCCTAAAGGCTGAAACAAAATTGCATATGGTTAGCATTAATTTGCTAACTTAACTAATCCACCATAAAGGTATTTCGATGCTTCATTTTTTATTAATTGTTCAATCACATCGAACAAATGATGTGGTATGCTGTCACGTGCACGGGTGCAATGTTATACATCAAGGGGAATAAATTTTCCCTGAAAAAATTTTAAGCTGGATCGGAATTCGAACTGGGATCTCCCAATTGCCAGTCAGGTATGTTAGCCAGTTACACCACAAAGCCATCTTAGAATCAAGGCGAATTTTGGTGGGAATGTGGACTTGAGACAAGAATGCCTAGTTTGCATAAATCCCCGTTGAAATTCATCTTGAATTAAGATGGCTTGGTGGTGTAACTGGCTAACACACCTGCCCGGCAATTGGGAGATCTGGGTTCGAATCACAGTCAAGTCAAATGGTTTTTTCATGACGAATATCACCCTCATTGTATATCTTTGCACCCAGGCACGTGACTGTGTACCACATAATTTGTGCAATCGCAATAATTGGAAAATTGTGAACCAGATGGGGGAGGTGTAGAGGATTTGAGGTAGGATAATGGAGTGGAGGATGGTAAGTTTATTATTGAGGGATGCTATGTTATTACGCACTAGGAGAGATTTAAGTGTGTATTTAGTTTTGTTAATTTTTGACAGGATGTGGTCGAGGTGGTTATTGAAGGAGAGCTTGTCATCTAGGATGATTCCTAGGAAGGTGGCAGCAGAATGTTGGGGAATAAATTTAATATGAAGGGTGAGGGAGGAAAGGTAATTTTTGGTGAAGCAGACTTTGGAACATTTTTGGGGGTTAACGGAGAGATACCATAAATCCAGCCAATCTTCAATGAGATGGAGGTGGTACTGGAGGGCATCTGGTTTCAGAGTTTCAGTTTTTATCGGGCCACCCAACTTTGGGAAGCGATGGTAGTATCATCGGGGTAGAGGTAAAGTTCAGTGAGAGAAGTGGAGGGAATGTCATCAATATAAATATTGAAGAGGGTAGGGTTAAGGATGGCACCCTGCAGGACACCAGTGTGAATTGGGTTGGGAGTGCTAAGATAGGAGTTGTGAATGATAGAGGAGCGGTGTTGGAGAAAGGGTTGGATAGTTTTAATGAGGTTGATGGGAATGCGTAGTATCTCTTAATTTCTTTTATGTACATGAGGAGCATACTAGAAATTTCATCTCAGAAATTCTCATCTGAGAAATTTAATTTCTCCAGCTTCAACTCTTTCTTCCATTTCACTCTTCCATGTTTCACTTGCATGTTGGAACAGCTGTTGTTTTGTAGAATTACAAGCGTGTCTTGTCTTGTTCCTAAAAGTTCTTTGGAGTGTCCAACATACTTTTATGGACTTAAATGATTTCGTTTTCCAGTCAATATCATGGCCGTAAGAAATATTACATCTTCAGGGTGTCCGGCGGTCTTGAAAACTTAGGGAAATATTTTGTCCTGGAAAACTCAGGGAATTTTTGTATTTTCTGAAAAACCTTGGAAAATGCACGGCAACCGATTTCCATTAAGGCAGAGAGAAGTTTAACCTACGCCTTTTTTGCATTATGTTTGGCTCACAATCGGCGTAGCCTTGCACTCCCTGTTCATTTCATACTCTTTTCATATCTATGCGCCCGCTCGCAGCTTTTGCTTAATCACCTTTCCATTCGCACAGTCCCGGGGGTCGATTGCATAACAAGGCAAATTCCAAACTGAATAATTCCCATGTAAAATAGCCACTACGAATGGAATCACAATTGATGCCTAAATACGATTGTATAACTCCGTCAGTGGAAACAGAATTCTGTACGGAAATCTTGATTCCGTTCGATGAGCCGTACGAATGGAATTCTTGGTGTTGCCAAACTTACGAGAAATCTAAACGTCTGCGAATGAGCGGTGGCATTTCCCACAATTCTGCGCAAACCATTCGGCCAACAACTTAAGTGGATAATTGGGCGTTGTTATGTAATTGATAATCCTCGCCCAATAATCTCAACCCTCCTCGCTTTAATGTTTGCAGAAATGTTTTTGAAGGAGCGGAAATATATTTTTCGGTCACTGCGTATTGAAATCACTGCCCTGGGGTTCGAAGTCGACAGGGCCACTTTACAGAGTCAACCCAAGCTAATTGTAATTTATGTATTGTCCAACAAATACAATTTTGTTTAATTGAATTCTTTTGGGTGTTAGATCTGTACCTATCACAAAGCGATTAATTCACAGTTTCCAAAATGCTCATGCTAAGTACAGTGAAGCCTTAGCGGAGAAGAAGAAAGGTACATACCAAGGCCTTAAGGGAAAAAGAATAATTAAGAGGTACTGCAAAAGGTTCGAGCTGCAAAACAAAAAAACATAATTTCTTGAAAAGCTGAGAAATTTGTTGAAACTCATTGAAAAAATTACTCCAGTTTCTTTTGTTTGCAAGTTCTTTATCAAACTATCCTGAATTTAATTTACTGTGTTCAAATTGCACCCGACTAAAAATTTTTTGTCAGTTAACAGTTTTTGTTTGTTTGTTGGTTGAAACGAACTCCGTTATACTCCACATTCCTTGCATACTCTATTATTTAACTCAAATTAGGTACTGACATTTCTTGTATTTTTCAAATTGGCAAAATATGCCGATTTTATTAGAAATTCATTAAAAATATGTTAGAAACAAAGTGCAACAAGACCCTGGAAAATGCAAAACATTTTCCTGGAAAACTGAGGGAAAAAATAAATTGATATTCACCAGTAACCCTGATCTTAAGAGGGCTAAAATTTTCATCACCTATTACTATTTTTCTACTTATTGGGTTTTTTTATATTGAAATTGTCTTTTTTACATATTGTATCTTGTCAATCTAGTAATTTTCAATCTGTTGTTTTGTGGGTTACTATGAAATGTAAATGTATCCCTAAACCTGTCAGCAGTTTTTCATATATGTAATCACTTAATCATCTGCGTAAGTGTGATATTTACCACTACTGGGTATCTGTAACTAGAGGAAAAAACATGGTGAACCTATGGAAGTTAAACTTGTGAGGTCCAGTGGCGCAAGCATTGATTTGCTTTTCCAATATGTTTCTGTCAATATCCATTTTTCAGATAAAACCTAACGTCTGTGACGACTGAAAATGAGAAAACCCCTAATATAAATTAGACAAACAGGCCAGTTTAACCTTGGATTACCTCAAAATAGTGGGCAGTGAAAGAAAAATTTAAACAGATGCTTATTCTGTTTCACTGAGATGACATATTTTAGAAAATTCAATGAATGCCTATAAGTGTCTGTACGTAAAGGGACCTGAGCTACAATAATTTGTATTTAAATGACATTCAGTACTAGACAGTAGAGTTGGAAATGCCTCTCTTTCTTTATAAAATAATTAAATGGAACTTACAGTAAATTTTTACCTTGGAATGAAGTATTTGTGAAAATGCACTGAATGAGTGAATCTCAGATTTGTGTCTCTAGTCCATACCCAAACACAGCCTACTGGGGTAGTGCGTCTACATTTGACAACTTGAATTTATTTTACTCTTGCCATTGACCTACATCTCACTTAACAGAGGGAAATAATAAAGCAATTCTGGAGATAGTGCTTGGTATGGATGCAGGTTACATTTTTGTTCGTGAAAATGAAAAACTTATAACTTTGTGGTAACTCAATGATCTTTTTATTAGCAATTAGAGCTAATAAAAAGATCATTGTGGAACCACAACGTTAAAAGTTTTTCATTTTCATTATGAATAAGTTCCACCAAGTTACGCCTGAAACTATCAGTTATATTTTCGTTTGTGGTTTGGTTTTCGGTTAATAATAAAAATAATAATAATTCGGCGTACCTGGTAACGGCTTTGCCGGCTAATGGTGGACGTCTGCGTGTGGGGCTAACCACCCCACACGCAGTCAATCTGGTTCCAAAAAGGAATAAAGAAAAAGCCACCCACAACCGGCCCCTCTCGGATGGGGGCCCTAGTACAGTTGGGTGTGGCAATGAAAATTCACCACCTCAGAAGGGAGCCCGGATGCAGTGGACGGAAGCCCTAAGGGGCGACCTCCTCGCATGCCATGCTGCCAGCGAGCCCGAACGCAGGGGGTATATGGCAAGGATGCACTCTTTGTGGTGTGAGATGCATCCAGAACACGGCCACCTATCGCAGCAGAATCTGCGCGATTATGCCAAACACCTGCGGAAAAATGAAACTCTCCACCAACCGCCAGTTCAGAGGAACACACCACCGGCCAGACCACCCTCCCCGACACAGGCAGCCTCTCCACCGCCTGAGGCGAGAACGACATTCGTGTCTGTCTCTCGGCCAAATGGGGAAGAAGCTGGTCAGGCCGTCTCTGAACTACGAACGCGGTTATTAAGCACAATATGTTATGATGATGGACAACCTAGGCAGAGAGACATCCACCGGAAGATCTCTCTGCGGGGTAACCACCTGCCCCAGTTGAATGGTCTTATCGACGAAATCCTAACGGAAACGTCGGACCTTTGGACGGTAAATTGCGTGGTCTATACTGCTGCCAAAATTATGGCTCACTCCCAAAGGAACACCTCTTGGGAGGACAAAGCAGCAAAGAGGCTTGAACAGTTGGGAGGCCAAGATCATGCAGGCGAGACAACAGGCGTCGAGAATTCAGTGTGTGATGGAATACATCTTATCTGGGCAAACTTTCACTCCTAAAGTTCGGCGCATAGCGCGCAGTCTCAGGTACAACCATCACACGCTGAATAAAAGCGTGCTGCTTACCATTAAGCAGCACGCGGTCGATAGAGTACGGGCACTCACCACGGCCCGGAAAAAACTCCTGAAGAGGAGTAGGGGCGTGAGAGAAAATGCCACCTTTCTCCTTCACCCGTCCCGTCTCTTTCGACCACCTCCGCCTGTCGTTGAATCTCCGCCACCCGTCCAAGAGGTTGAAAGTTTCTGGAAGGAAATATACGAAACATCGAAGCCATTCAACAGAGACACTCCGGCCATAGGCTTCTTTAAATAGGTTTGTGACCGCCACCTACAAGATGTGGATGGACCTCTTTCAGTCACCGAAAGTGACGTGAAGAAGGCCTTCTCTGGCAAGAAGAATTTCTCGGATCCAGGAATGGATGCCGTGAATAACTTCTGGTGGAAGAAATTTACTTCCACCCACCAACACCTCGCCAGAATCTTCACGTCCTTTCTAAATGGTGGAAAACCAATTCCACCTTGGCTGACTGAGGGACGCACGGTTCTGATACCTAAGAAGGGAGACTTGTCCAATCCAAAGAACTACCGCCCTATAACCTGCCTCGACTCTGTATATAAGGCGTTCACCTCGATCTTGAGCGACCTTATCCTACACCAAGTCCAGCCGGTTTGGGAGGAGGTGTACGAGCAGAGGGGCTCAAAGCGGGGAATCGCGGGATGCAAGGACAAGCTGCTCATTGATAGGTGCATATGCCAGGATGCCATCCGGCATAAGCGAAACCTATCAATGGCCTGGTTGGACTACAAGAAGGCTTTTGACACCACTTCGCATGAGCTTTTGATCGCCATGCTGAAGTTGATGAAAGTCCACCCTGAGGTTGTGTCCTGCATCCAACGCCTGTTACCACTGTGGAAAACGCGCTTCGTTCTGACCTCAGGCAAGCGGTCAGTTTCCACAGAGTTGGTAACATACCACCGTGGCGTTTTTCAAGGCGACAGCTTGAGCCCCTTACTGTTCTGTATTTCCCTCCTACCCCTGTCCCTTAGGCTGCGACGAGGTAAAGGATACATGTGTGGTGTTCCAGGTGACAGGAAGCATAAGGTCACCCATTTGTTTTATATGGATGACCTGAAGCTGTACGCTTCTAATGCGAAAGACCTTCGCTCTGCCCTGGACACCGTACTGGAATACAGTGAGGCTATAGGGATGGAGTTCGGATTGGACAAGTGTGCATCCATCCACTTGGCGAGAGGAAGATTTTCGGAGATCAAGGAAGACGTGCAACTTGTTGACGGGAGCGTCATTCGTCACCTCGAGGACGATGACAGCTATGAATATCTCGGCGTCCCCCAGCGCCGAATGCAGGAGGTTGCAGCAGTGAAGGAAAGGGTCACCGCCAAATACATACAGACTCTCAGGAACATCTGGAGTTCTGAGCTGTCAGGCAAGAACAAGGTTCTTGCCACGAACATGTTCGCGGTTCCTACACTGCTGTATACCTTCGGATGCATGAAGTGGAACGTCAACGAGTTGCAGAACCTTGATAGGGGAACGAGGAAGATGATGACCATCTATAGAAGTCTTCATCCGAAATCTTCTGTCGCCAGATTGTATCTCCCTCGCAATGTAGGTGGTAGAGGACTATTGAGTCTGGAGTGTCTCCACAACAGAGTTGTCCTGGGTACAGCTTGCCGAGTTTTGAAAAGCAGGGACCCCCTGCTCAATCTCGTGAAGATCACGAGAGTGCGGGAGCAGGGGCGTTTCTCTTCCAGGTGGCAAAGAAGGCAGCGGACGAAACCGGTCTCGACTTCGACCCGTCATCCGACGGAAGCGACAATGACACGACCATCTTGTCATTGAAGGCAGACGTCCTCAAGCTCGAAATAAAAAAAGCCGAGCAGAAGGCCTTGCTCAAGGTGCATACCGATAAGCCCATGCATGGAGGTTTCTATCGAAACATCGAAAAACATGGGCTATCGAAGGAGCTAACGTTTACCTTCCTACGCTCCTCCGGTCTGAAGTCCGAGACTGAGGGTTTTGTCCTCGCGTGCCAGGATGGTGTCATAAACACACTCGTGTACCGCCGCATTATATTCAAGGCGGAGGTTGTGGACACGAGATGTAGGGCGTGCCGAGCCCAGCCGGAGACTTTGAGTCACCTTCTCTCCGGCTGTAGTTATTACGCCAAGTCAGCGTATTTAGCTCGGCACAACGCGGCCCTACGGGTGTTATACTTTCATCTTCGACACCATTATGGCATCGACGAAACACCTGTGCTGCCCTATGCCCCTGGAGATATTGAGTCCGTCGTGGAGAACGATAAATGCACAATCTGGTGGAATTACTCCTTTTCCACCACCAGGCAGTTGGAGGTGACCAAGCCTGATATCGTTCTCCTCGACCACCTCACACGCTCCATGTTCGTGATCGAGTTTTCGGCTCCGGCTGAAACTAACATGGATGCGAAAGAGGTGGAAAAACGGACGAAGTATCAAGACCTGCTTTTCGAACTTCGACAGATGTACCCCGGACTCTCTGTGAAACTGGTGGTCCTCATCATAGGTGTGCTCGGTGGAGTTAAGGGCTCGCTGCTAAATAACATCAAGTGCATTCCGTCCTGCGTGGCACAGGCGGAATCACTAGTTGCACGCATGCAGAAGGCCGTCATCCTGGGGTCACTCCGTCTACTGCGGACGCATGACCCGACAGCAGCGTAGCCACTCATCCGATGGGCGTCGGACGTGGCTGCGATTACTGCACAACCCCTCTCGAGTCTCCGGCCATTATGACGGCAATGAAACCCGATGCTTGCCGGGGACTCGGAGGGTCATGTTACAACTGTAACAATTAAAATTCGGTATCTTAGAGCATAAGGCAAAGTCATCTTTTTAGGTCAAAATTATTGACTATAATCCTTGGCTTCAGTAAAAGTCGAGGTGAAAAAATTGCAAAATCTCCTTGTTTCGGTTTGGTTTTTCAATATTTACGCAAGACAATTGGCCTTGTAGAATGTATTAATGTAACAATACAGAAGTACATACCAAGTGTGTTTGTCAGTGGTAGGCCCTAATAGAAAACTTAGAACATAAATGTAATGCATTTCTCGGTGGCTTATCATTAATAAAGATAAATACGGTTTTATGCAGCTGATACGCAGAAATATTGGCCCTGATAAAGTCACCTCATTTAGTGACTTAATCATAAGTGAAAGGTAGTTTTTTTGTTTGCCAAAAAAAGGAGAAATTTCTTGACTTATACTGGAGTACAGTACAGGACTAAATATTCCGTGTTAGAAAAGTGTTCATTATTAGAGGTGCTGTGCAAATTATTGTAGGATTAGATCAATTATGCATTGAAATCATAGATTTGTTTTTGTAATTTTTGGGCTGTTTTTGTTTTAATTATATATCCAGTCCACAAAGAAATTGAAAATATGTTTATGTACTTAACGCCTGCCAGTATTTTTCCTTCTGCCTGGTAATCTTGAGAAGGCAAAACTGAACTAGTGATGAGTTTATTTCAATGAGAAGCAAATGTTTACGAATAAAGACCTCCATTTTTTCATGTTCTTTACTGACTGACTATTTACTGTCTCTTGACAGAACATTTGCTGAATATAATATTAAAATAGGCTTGGTTATCCATTTTGAATAAAAAACTTAGCACTTTTCCACACTTTATTTAAAAACTGCGACCGGTTTTACCTTAATAAGGCATCTTCTGGCCAGGCCTTATTAAGGTGAAACCGGTCGCATTTTTTAAATAAAGTGTGGAAAAGTACTAAGTTTTTTATTCAAAATGGATATCTTTAACTTCTATGAAGTCGAGCCTGAAATAATCAAATTTATAGGCTTGGTTGGTTTATTTCATCAATACTTGTCATTCATACTTAACCATCGAAGACATAATTTAGCAATTAGGAAGTCCTCAAAATTAATATTATATCAACCTCTATCTTACGAATTAATTTCCACTGCCAGTTGGATATAATTTTGTACACACCGTAGCAAAGTATTGGTTTAAATACTCCATCCAGCGTGCATGTGTGCACGGCTCTAGGACCCCACATTACAGTATGCATTTATATGGATGCTAGTCCTTTGAAGGTTGAATACGGCATGGGAATCAAAATGTTTGACACCACGATTTAGATGGAGGTAAGGGTATATCTTTTAAAACATCACGCACCAACCTCCTTATGTGGTACATGCATATCTTTCTTCACCTTGGCATATGTCCTACCTCTCCTCATCAAATCCATAAAGCCTATGCTTTTTCTTACATTTCCCCACTAACCCAGCATCCTCCCCTCTGTCATGGCGTTACACAGGATGCCTGTCACACCGAAATACCTGCTCCATCCACCTACTGTGCCTAGTTTGCTTGCTTCCTCCTCTCCTTACATTGCCAAGCACTTCCCCTCTTGTCTTCCTTTCATAAGTTCTCTCCTACTTTTGAGTACTTCTTTTGCAACCAATATGTGGGGGTGATCACATTTTTCTTTCAGAAAACCTTGGGAGTAAAATTTTTTATCATTGACAACCTGGAAAGGGGGAAATACAAGGGCAGACTTAAAAGTGAGGTCTCCAATTTTTTTTGTCATAGAAAATGACATTTATTTACATTGTTGGATACATCGTTGGAAAGGTCATGGCTTCAGCTATTTTTCGATGTAGTCACCTTGGCGCTCGATGATTTTCCTCATCCGCATGATGAACTTTTGAACACCATCGTCATACCAGCTTCCGTCCGCGTTGCGAAGGCGTTGACCTCCTCTTGCACCTCATCGTCCGACGCGATCTTCATCCCTCCTAGGTGTTTCTTCAGGGTGAGGATTATTGTTGGTGGATTTCATGCCCCGGGGAACCACTATCAATAAGGAAAGATACTGCCACACACTACAAAAGCTTCGGCACGCCATCAAGAATAAACATTCAGGAATACTGACGAAGGGGGTCTCATTTCATCACAACAACGCGCGACCGCATACGGCTAATCAGACGCAGGAACTGATCTCGAAGTTTCGGTGGAAAGTGATCGGGCATCCTCCGTACAGCCTCGACGTCGCAACAAGTGATTTCCACATGTTCCTCACCCTGAAGAAACACCTAGGAGGAATGAAGATCGCGACGGACGACGAGGTGCAAGAGGAGGTCAACGTCTTCGCAATGTGGACGGAAGCTGGTATGACGACGGTGTTCAAAAGTTCATCATGCGGATGAAGAAAATCATCGAGCGCCAAGGTGACTACATCGAAAAATAGCTGAAGCCATGGCCTTTCCAACAATGTATCCAACAACGTAAATAAATGTCATTTTCTATGAAAAAAAAAATTGGAGACCTTACTTTTAAGTCTGCCCTCGTATAAGTAGTAGTCACCTTGAACTGCTAGCACTCTTGTGATTGCTAGCTATTGAACCCTTAATAGTACAGTGCAGTTAACTTATTAAATGTAGATGAACTCGTGTGTGTCAGTTATTCCACCTCAGTGAAATAACTACATACATATCTTCTAGCAAAGTGCCTTATTAAGATTGAACACATAGTTTTCTCAGATTCCTCACAGGGTTAAGTTATGAGGAACCAACACTTCAACAGCTAACTCAGCCATCATAATTTGGGGTAAGCCTTATAGTGAGGTCAAGAACTGTGCAAAAGCAATCTATATTCTTCGTGTTTCACCTTGTAGTTAATTGGTTTTCATGCTAGCCTAGAATCTGGCATTATGAAAAACCAATTTGGTGTAAAATAATATTTTTTACCAGATGTTCTTTCAAAACTGCTGTCAAGGCATTTGTGGCAAAATATGGAATTAGATGCTTGACTTATTATTTGATTGCGAACCATGGGAGTGAAAGATTGCAGTGGTTTCGATAATGATAGCACTATAATTGACCTCCCACAATGAATTGAAAGGTTCTTCCTTATTTCTTAATTACTTCATTCATATCAATTCAATCCACCCAGCCAAATTAGATTGCTTACCATGCAGTCAATCATATTCCAAGAAAGAACTGTGACCATGGACCTGAAAATGCTTTTATTTGTTCTCATTTATGTTAATGCTTGGTGTCAAAAGTGGAGACTTAAAAATTAACGTAAGAAATCCAGGTCAATCTCATGCCTCTCGCATAATTAAATAGGAGCAAATAAGTACTGGCATCACTGGACAAGTAAACTGTGGGATATACTTACTGTAACTTCAGGCCTACAAAAGGGAAGAGCATTTAATATGTTATGTCTTGCTGAACGGACAAATTGAAAGAGGATAGTATGATGAGAGTAAAGGGGTAGTTTTGCCTAGAGAGGCTGTATCATGTAAGCTGTTAGCATTTGGTGTTAATGAAGAAAGGCTTTAGTGAATCAAACTCAAAGGAAATCTGTGATTTTCATTCTGAATCAATCAAAATGTGTTGCATGGCTTGTGGAGGGATAAGGGGTTGGAGCTAGAGATGGGAAAATTACCGTAATTTTCACCGGAGGTAAATTACCGTGGTAAATTATGGTAATTTTTTAAAATTACCATCATTTTCTTGTATTATTTAGTTTTTTAGTATTTAAAAGCAAATGTGTGGTTAAATAAGAAAGCCAATAGCAATAGGAAGGGAATAATGATGTTTAAACCATATCTAATACAACATTAAACTATTAGAAATTTTTAAAATTGTAAAAAGAACTACGGTAGCAACATGCAATCTGGCTTTCTTTTGTCTAAGTACGAGAAATTTTCAAGAAGAATATTCTAATGCATTGCACTATGATGTTATAATTTAAGAAGATATTTATTTTTTTTCCATGCGATTGCAATACAACATGATGATGTAATGATGATGTAATTTTGATTTATTTTTTTTTTTGTGTCATTAGTTGTAAAAAATGGGATAAGATCATGTATTTTACGATGTAAAGTGTGTAATAATTCAAAGTAAAATATTCCAAAAATGAGTTGTACATGCCTCAATTAATTGTTAAACACGTAGGAAATGTGAACTTGGCTGAGAAGAACATGTTGGGAAAAATTATCTCAAACACAGGTGAATTATCTAGAAAATTACAGTAATTTTCAAGGGGTGCTGTAAATTATGAAAAATACCGCAGTAATTTACGGAAAATACCGAGGTAATTTTCAGAGTAGCCCATCTAGTTGGAGCTACAGTGGACCCTGGTCAATTGGTTTGATATTCCAAGCTGCTTAAATCTCAAACAAAAGTTTGGAACACTATCTACATAAATTCAGATGTCAGAATGCAGTGAAAAGTAATTCTTGCCTGTTAGGTATTATATATATTGCTGGACAGATTCTACTCCAATGAAATATCAAGTGATATCAGTAATGCTAGTGATATGTAGTAAGCCACAACCTGCAGATTCAGGAGAAGGGAATCCAATCAATCGCATCCTTCATTCCCATATTCCAATCTGCTTTCAGATTACATTATTAAGGCTAGGTGCATTTCAGTTTTTATTGTTTTAAGTATGCATTAATTAATGTTACAGACTTACTATTAGGTATTACTATACTTTATTAAATCACTTATAATGTAATCTGATGAATAATACTTGGCATTCAGGAACACATTCTACAATGTTTCATAAGGGGACATTTTACTCATAAGTCAAACAAGTTGAACCACCTTCTTGAAACAGATTGTGTAAAGGCAGTTTTACACGGTACATTTGTTTGTACAAAGTCTTCCGCGAACTCTTGCATGAGGCAAAATGTATCGTGTAAAGCGGCAAATTTTATGAACGCTTGTGTGAATGTCTCAATGCCTGAACGGGAAATAGAACCTGTTCTAATTTCGTTGAGACTAACGTACAATTTTACGAACATTCGTTTGTACAAAATCTTTCATCGTGTAAAAGGCCTTTAGACTTCAGAGGGTCCACTGTATTAGATTATCTTGGTGTGCCATCAACAGTCTCGCTAAGAAAAAAGTTATCAAGAATAGTGATAACTTTCTAGTAAAAGAGAGCAGAATTTGGTGATCGGAGGATCTATATTTAAAATATGTACTTGGGAAAAAGCTGTAAAGAAACAATTGTTACATACATGTTAGTATGTTGAACATTCCAACTAATAAAGAAATACAATAATAGAAGTACTCCGTGGATTTACATGAAATCCTTCAGATGTAGACCAAGGAGAAGCATAAAAACTGGTCCTTTCCTATTGGCCCTTTTTATTAATTCAAAGTATAATTACAAATCATTCTTCACATAGCTACTCTGGCATAATACACATAATTGCACGTGGCAGATACCATTCCTGTAGCCGAAAAAAATCTACATCAATGCATTAACAAATTAGTTTTAGCAAAGACAAATATTTAACTCATAGGGAGATTTTCCCTGTGAGGCTTATGCTTTATCGTCTTGAAGTGGCCAGTAGCCTCGATCAAGAAGCTCTTTTAAAGTGTCAGCTAACTGAGTGGTAACTCTTTCTCCTCCCATGCTGGCAAGCATTTCAATTTGCCTCATGTCATTCTCCTCCCACAAGCGTGTCATCTCATCCCTTGTTTCATCATCTACTAGCATTACAGGAAGGAAAAAGGCTGTAATGAAATAGCCATAAACTGCATGTTTAGCAAAGTCTTCCTTGAGTGCTTGAAGACTAAAAACATTTTCCAAGTTTTTTATGTATTCTGGATTTTCTTTTTGAGATAGGGCCTTTAGCATTTTGATCAGTGTATCATGATATAATTCAAACAGCCTATCAAATTTGGCAGCTCTGAACTCTGGTGTTGTACTTAAGAAAAAGAAAAATGAAAGGTCTATTGCTGGTGAAGCATATCGAACAGTTTGAAAATCAATCAGTTTGATATGAATTGTGGAATGTCCATTTTCAGAGCTTTCACTGAAAAGCATATTATTTCGACAGAAATCTCCGTGGCATAATGTAGCCAAATTATTTTTAGGTTTAACTAGGAATCTCATCAATGCATATGGTTCAGCTGTTATCTCGCGGAACTTGCGGAGACGATCTTGATACTCTGGATCTTTTTCCAAAGCATTCATCACACGGTTATTGCAAACCTTCAAAGTTTCATCCAATTGCTCATTCATAGCTGATTCCTGGAAGTAAATAATTATCTTATAAAATGTGATTTAGATAATGTTTTTGTACCACTAGAACAAACAAATAATTCTCGAGGTACACAGCAAAGAATTTATTAGTGGGAATACTGGCAGCAAGTACACAATTTAAGCTAGGGATCTGTGCAATGCATTTATATTTGCAATACATCAATGAAAGACCCTTCTTTTTTTCTCATAATATTAAATCCAGCTTCTAAGCTAGTGAGCTATTGGTGACTATAGGTATTCTTTTCATTGAATTTTCAAAAAACTAACTTATTCCCAATCCAGCTTAGCCTAACACCTGATCAGTGGTGGATTAAGGGGATGGCTGCCCCCCCTCCCCCCCTATTCCTGGTACAATAGGAAAAATTGTTGGCATCAGGTATTCCAGAACCCTGGAATGTAGTAATCCACCCCCCTCCAAAAAAAACGAACTTAATCCACCACTGCATCTAATAGTCATTTGTTATCAATCATTCATCAAACATACATCAAATTCTTGCTTTGAGCAACCACTAATAGTATTTTTTTAAGTTTGAGCCAAATATTCATTATTGCCAAACAAACATGGCATGAGAGTTCAAGCGAAAGCTTGCACTTTAAAAAAATAGGTACTATCATTTGTGACTTAAATCAAGAATTTGATTTTTTTTAATACCCAGTATGTAATTTTAAAGCAACAAGGATTTCAAAGGAATACTTGTACAGAGAAAAGCTGGAATAGTTCAATTATGTGGGCGTGTGATGATTGTTCTTCCCAGCTGAATTATCATGAAGATATATAGTTCCCCTGAATAAGAATGGAAATCAAGAAGCCTGGGTAGCAAACTTGTCCATGCATTAGCGCGGCAAGTCTTAGGTCCTTGGTTCCCTCACTGGTCCAGTTTGATTTTTCCTCATGTAAATTTCTAATTGTGGACAGAGTTTTAAAGGAGCAACTATAGATAAGAACCACTGAAGATATACCTACGTACCATTATATTATCATGAGTTATAGGTGTATATATATTGACTGGCGAAGACTAACTGCCAATTTTGAAATTAAGTGTAACACTCCTCAAATGACAACTGGAAAATAGATCAAAAGTGATTCCTATGAGTGATCTTATCTAGACTGGTATCCAAGCCCATATATGCTTTCGATTTTAAAATATTTTGAATATACTATTGTTTTATTGTTGGTTGTTCCTAAGGTTTCTCTTTTGTACTTAAAATAATATATTTTAATAGTGTTACCTATTATTATTTTCCTTGCTATGAATTCAATCTATTATCATTCGATTTTCTGCTATAAAAAGGATTTTTATAGAAGCAGAAGTCATACCGCAAAATGTGACGTTTTAATTAGTCGTATATCGGACAGTATTTTCAGCTATGAACATTGCCTTGTTTCAGTCATAAGCCCAGTGGAAATGGTTTCTTGCGTCTGTAACAACCGTGCCTTAGATCGATTTTGAATTAACCGGGCATTTTCGCGAAGTTTCCAAAGCGGCCGAAGGCAACACCACCTAACGAAAGAGTACCATTTATTGGCCGATAGATGGTGGAAGTAGCGCCGTTTCACGGACCGCTTCTTCGGTTCGACTTCACGCCAGTTCACGAACCAGCGAAGTTCGCCTTGTGACGGGGCAATCTGACTTGGGTTTTTACGATGCATAAATTGCACGCGCTTGTCTTCCTAAAGTCAATGATCCACAAGAGCCATCCGAGCTAAATTAGGGAGGCGAAAATTAGATACCGCACTAGCTACTGATCCTCGCGGAACATTTCAGTAAATAATTGTTTACTCATAAATATTCCTAGTATTGAGGTATTGATTTTGTTTGTAGTCATTACTCTGGTTTTAAATTAACTGTGAATCTCGTAACGTAGTATTTATCTATATTCTTGGTATTTACAAAGGGAGCGTCCCCACTTGTTTGTTTGAATTACAAATGATTACGACCATCAGCTACCTACGTCTGAAGCAAAATTCAATAATTTGCGTAACAGTCGCTGGCAAGCAGCTACCGCTGTTTATCTTCACTGTGAATATTCTCGAGCTAGATGTGTTATGCAACCCAACCTATGGGATCGAAATTTCGATAGTGGACGTAACTCATACGGAGGCGGCCAAGGATATCTCCCCGAACTAAAGTCATCAAACCACATAGGTACCTATTTGTTATATCCGGATCCCGCACTCGACTGAGGAGTTAAAAGCCCCGCAAATGGGCGATAGGAAAATTCGGGGACGTAGAAATGCAAGAAATAATATTTTAGAAAATACTAACCTTGAAACTTCCAGCCACTTCAGCGAAAGACTTCTTATCCATCTCGTGCCACCTGTATGCCAAAGCATGGGAACGAGCGACGGCTTCTAAGGCTTTTTCAACTTGCTTGACGTCTAAACAATGGCGATCGCCAAGTTGAAATTTCCTCGGCCGAAGGTCCTCCAATGCCACAACCGCATCATTATCATCGTAGTGAGCGTAGTAGCACTTAGGAAAAATATCACAATTCCAATCACTAATTCCTGCTTCCTTTATCAGCGAATCAAATTTTGGTATCACTGTAGAGTACCACAAGATTTCGTTGTGAAACTGATTCTCGGATCGCAAAGCCTCCCTGAGCGCCGGTTCATCCACTATAAACTTCATGAACAAAGATGATTGATATTCCTCAGACCTATCTTTATCTGTTTTTAAGCGAATAGAGACTGCGTACGTTGTTGAGGCAAAGTTGTCCTTCTTCCCTTCAATATGTTCAACGTCGCATCCTACGATTTGCGAATTCTTCCATGGAAGATAGGAGTCCACAATTTGTTTTACCAGCACTTCTTTTATCCACTCATTACGATTTTTATGATCCATCTTTCACTGCGGCGACCGCGAGACAGAAACCAGAGACGCACTGAAGCCGACTGGCGCTGCCGCCCAATTGAGACAAGGACACGGTCTTCCCGAGAGCTTGCTTTCTCTGAGGCTGCGTCACCACTACTACCAATGAAGCTTATCAAGAAACTAAGCAGCCGTGGGTGCCTTAAGAGATGGACGGTATTAACCAATTGCTGCATTGTAAAACAGCAAATATTTCGCGATACGTGATACGATATGCCCGATGGTTGTGATACTGGGATGGGCTTCGAGATTATTTGTGCTGTGTGCATTTTGCCATAGGGAGCCACAGTTACAACGATGGTTTTTAGAAAAATTCTAAACCGAACGCTGAAATCCTACTACAATAGGGCGGCTGAATGAAATATTTTTAACCGCACAACGTCGCTTTTCGGCGCTTTTCACTTCGTCTGTTTCACCAAAATTCTTCTGAATAAAATTTTGAATAGCATCGATTAATACAATAGGTACTGTTAATACACTTAAAACTATTATTTTTGGCGCTAGAACCTTACTTGGCGCCCCAGGGCGGGTAGCCTTTCGTCATGAATAGGGCAATGCCGACACGGTTTCCCAAATAATCTACCTAAACCTGACCTTGACTGCTTAAATAAAGTTTGTTTTCAACGACTCCCCTGATAACCACTGCTTTTCCTGGGTAAAATATTGCACAAGAAATGTGTAAAGACTTCATCCCAGATTTTACTCGCTGGGGCGCACAGTGGTCCCAATTCGAAAAAAGCTGCCCAAATATCATTTTCTCAGCTTTCTTCGTGGAAGGTAGGAACATTCGTATTCTACAGAATATGACCCATAGTATATGCTACTAGATTGGTCTTTAGAATTACTTAATAGCAATGTGTGAAACCCGTCAAACTTGAGTGGAACAGGGAGTTTTATTTTGCCTCGTAAAATGGGCCAATTTTGATGCCACTAAACTTAATGGCCCTCGGGAAATGGTGTAATGTTTGAAATCACAGTGAATTCAGGCGTGACTTCGTTGAAATCCATATCCAATGATGAAAAGAGTACTGAATATTTTCCACATCGTATTTTATTGAGGCACAACTAGTTTATACGCATTGGCGTCATCTACAGGTACAAAATTTTTAAGGTAGAATGCGTGGTATATATACCCAGTGAAAGGGGGGCGGGGGATAGGGGAGAGGGAGAGGAACGTGGGAAGGGAATAATGTGGGGGGTGAGAAGAGGACATCTACATAATATCCTGCAAGCCACCCATAGGGTGTGTGGCAGGGGGTGAGTTATCACCAACATGAACTACCCTGTGCCACAAAGTTAATGAAGCTACCACTATTTCTTGCATTAGAAAAAAATAGAGCGAGTATTCTTGGTACTCCCGTCGGATCTTTATTTCGTGAATGCGAAATTACATACGTTACTCTCATTATTGGGAAATTCTTTTGTTTTGTTTGTCAGAAATAAAGTTGAAATGAAAGAAATAAAATTACGGTATAGGTATTTAACATTTATTCATCGAAATTATTAGTACAAATGGGTAACCTATGAACAATTGGTCGATGGTAACTAATATTTTCTGCTTTCCAATGCTAATTTTATATTTCTTTTATTATTATCGTCTAACTCACGTTCTCAGCTCTCCGTAGACACCTCGATCACTAAAATCGAGACTCATAAAAACTCGTTCTGGAGATACAACTGAACTGAGCGCGCGCTGTACCAACGCCACCTTAAGGTTAGTCACTAGACTTCAGCTTCGCCTCGTCGGGTCTCTCACCGCTCAGTCCCAGGTGGAATGGGAAGGCTCCCAGTGTGGAAGGGGAACTCGATGAGCGAATGGAGTGGAGGGTTTGGAGGGGCAGGAGCAATCGTGATCAGCGCGCGTCGCTGGACAGTAGACGAGCCTAGAGTGACCTTGGACTTCGTCGCGAAGCTAGGGGAGTCGACGGACAAATAAGCGAACTTATTTACTCGCTGCTCAATCTCGCTGTGCGTTGGCCTCCAGGAATATGTTCATCCAGAAGAATTCATGGGGTAGGGGTAGTCTCAACAATAGTGCTGAATATTTTTCCCTTTCGTCAGGCAATGAAATGAATGTCAGAATATAGACATTACATGAGCGTTGGAATTTATATGGGTGTGGATGTGGACTATTGTATTATCATTTAGATGATGCGAAAAGACTAAATTTTACTTTGATCAATTTACACCTTAGCCTACACTCTGAAAGATCTTAACGCTAAATAAAGAAGAATGCAAGAAACTCGATAGTCCTTTTTCTGCTTCACCATCGATGTAGAAAAATAAATATAAAAAACTCAAGAGTACAGCAGTAGTATCAGGTGCATCGATTGAAAAATTTTATAACTTTCAGCCGCGCAACCAATAAAAATGTTTGCTAAATACGTTGCCGCAAAAATTTTCGGCACAAATTGAAAATTATTTTCACACAAATATTAACCCCGTGCGTCGTGTGTCTGTGCCCAAGTCGTCAATTCGTGCGGCAGAAGCGTCCACATCGAGAATCATCACTCGTCGCAAATCCTTTGCTTTCGTCAAAAACCCGACTGTCTGGAGTGTGTGCAATGAATGTGGATTGAATGCTGTGTGTCGTATTAGGCGCAAATTTATATAGGTGTTTTCGCGGCTTTATAGCAAAATGAAGAATCCCTCGCACATGATCGGCTTTATGATGTGAACGGATCGCATAACTTTGATGTCGCAATTATCTCGCATATAATATTCCATTGTGCATTTACAGCGTAATGCGATTTGCCTATGCGATACTATCGATGCGATATATACCTGGTGGAACACAATATTTCACTAATATCATAATACATAGTTGAAAATTTCGTGAATACAGCATGTCCACGGTCAAAAATTTTCAATATCGCACAGTGAAAGTAAGTGATTTTACAAGGGGAAAAGCAGTACAACCAGACTCACGATTTACCAAGATGTATCCTTGCTTTACACTGTGTCTTCTTACTTACCACCAATGTTTTCCTTATTCGTCGTGGTTTGATCTCAGAACCTCAGTTTCCTTACCAGCACCAAATGAGAGAAAACTTATCAATTGCAAAGATTTTACAGCTTGGGCCTGGACTAAGCATGCTTGTGAGGCTTCACCCCATGACTAGCAATAGAGATTTATGCTAATGCAAAATTAGTCGTAGTTACACTAACTTTGGGGTGTAGTGTAATGCTTGTTGGCGACTGCTCACCCCCTGCCACCCACCCTTGAGGCGGCTTGCAGGGTATTTTGTAGATGTAAGATTAAAACAATTAAATAGTACGAAATTATGAAGAGCGAACTGCAAGGTAAATAGTGCGGGGTAAAACGTAAGGATGGTTACATCAACAAAAATATCAGGTTAGGGTTACGTAATGGCTTAACATATAATTTATTCGTTTTTATGGGTATTTAGGCGAAGTATTTTAGGCAGAAGTACCTCCATATAAAACTTTTCTAATGGTTGTTCCATTTGGTGTTTCCAAAAGTGATCATTTCTATTAATACGCTCAATGTAAATGCCCAATGGGCTCCAAACGATAAAGTCGCAGTACGTTTTGTCACAAATGCGCAACTGTCCTTGTATTTGATAATGGTAGTTATGCTTTTGCTTTAGCGTGACATTCTCCCCACTCTTTTGAAAAAAATTTAGTTTTTTCTGTCCTTCCGCCTCCGATGGAGACAAATCCCTGCAGCTAATTGGACATTTAACTTCGATTATGCCTTTGCCATCTTCTAGAACTCCATCAGGGGTTGCAGCCAGGAAAGACAAGGTTTCATCCACAAAAAGACCTGTAGGCAATACGGTATTTCCGCTAATCTTCTCGTATTGTGCAACAGCATTTCCTTCAAACGCTTTACCATAAGAAGTAGCCTTATTCTCTCGAAAAGTTGGGAACAATATCCTTTCTGCTACTTTTACTCTGCATGTATTAGCCCTCAATTTACATATTTGACTGAATAAGGATGCCGTTAGTCTCTTACGCCTTTCAGACACCCACGTCAGGCTAAGATATTGAGTCCTAGTTTCGGCCTCCAGCCGTAGTCTGTGGTCTCTACTCAAAGACAATGACGCAAGGAACTCATTCTTATTAGCTTCATCAACTTCCTCAGTATCCTCCAGGCGGCTACATATTCCGTAGTCTTGGTCAGGTCCAGCTGGTATTTGGAATTTATGGCGCGTTTTGTATTCCAGGCGTCGTTTGGACCGCGCAGTCGACTTTTTTACGGCACTGGTCTTGTATTTTTTTGTAAATGTTCCAGGACTCTTCTGCGTCAGGCCCTTATGAATAAGAGAATGTAAATTGGGTCCTGCATTGTACGCAGTTACAGCCAACTCGCAACGCGTCTGATATGATCTCCTCATACAAAAATTCACCCTCTTTCCACCGACGTATTTAGCCACACTTGCGTTATAGGATTCCGCCATGTTATTGGTGACGTTGAACATCAAACTGACTGAGTCGCGGGCTTAGAATAGTAATTAAAGGTTGGAGTGTAGAGTAAATCACTACTTAGGTGATGAAAACAGTTCGTATATATACGGTCCAGAGGGCACAGGTGAGGGTGGCTGAGGGAGAATCAGGGTGGACAGTTACAGGTCGTGGGGTAAGGCACTGGTACCCGTTGTCGCTTTGTTTTTTTTTAACATTTATGCCGAGAAAATGATGAGGGAGGCACGAGAGAAGCTAGGTGTGGGAATACAAGAAGGACTGCTCATGAAGAAGGCTATTTTCGCGGACGCCCAGACGTTGGTTTGGTGAACATCGAGGGGATTGAAAGCTTTGTCTGATGCATTAGAAAATCTGTGCGGGAAATGGGGAATGATGGTTAATCATGGCAAAACAAAGGAATAAGATTTTATAGGACGACGAAAGCCAGGCAGGTCATGAAAGAAGAAGGGTAAAACCTGGAGGAGCAACCATAACAATTTGATTCTTGGTTGTACGTACTTAGGAGGAAAACGGCCGTATGATCAAAGGCCTTAGAAGGAGAATTGCGCTAGCGAAAGAAGCGTTCAGCAGTGAGGAGGAGCTGATGACGGGGACCTTGCCTAAGGATGTAAGAAAGACGCTGGTCAAGAGTTAAATATGTAGTGCGGCGTTGTATTGTGCAGAAACGTGAATTGTGAAGAAAGAGGACGAAAATAGGCTGCGGGCGTTTAATGTGTAGAAGTGAAGGAGTATGTAGAAAGTCCGAAAGATGGAAACGGAGTCAAAGGAGGAAGTGCTGGGAATGGTGGGCACGGAGGGGAAACTTCTGGAAGATATTATAAGGAACCAGAAGATTGCTCATTATAAACATATTTTTCAGAACTCAATAAGTCAAATTTGGAATTGTAGAAGTGGCGAAAGCAACGGTAGGCGTAGTGAGTGCTACTAAAATTATAAAACCGTGGATCACGAAGGAAATGATCAGGGAGATGGAGGAGAGAAGGAAATGGAAGAGCGTAAACTCAGAGCTAGGTCAGAGAAAATACCGAGAATTTAATAACAGGCTTAGAAGAGAGACAAAGAAAGCAAGAGAGGCGTGGTGGAGAGAACAGATCGACGCGTTAGAGAAATACCAAAAAGAGGGAAGAGCAGATGCATTATATAGGAAAGTAAAGGAACTGACGGGTGGTAACAAGGGAAGGGAAATTACAACGATAACAGACAAGACGGGAAAGATGATCGTAGAACCGAGAAAGATCCAGGAGAGGTGGAAGGAGTACGTTGAAGAGCTCTATGGTAAAGAAATAAGGCCCGATAGGTTAGATATAGAAAGGGAAGACGATATCGACAGAATGGCATTGGACCAAGTATCCTAGACTGCGAAATCGAAAGAGCTCTCCGAGACATGAAGAGGAATAAGGCGGTTGGAATAGATGACATACCTGCAGAGTTTCTAAAGAGCATGGGGAAGAACGGAAGAGGAAAACTTTTTGCGCTTATTCGTAGGATTTATGAGGATGGAGTGTGGCCGGAAGACTTCGCGAAGACTGTACTAATTCCTATACCAAAGATGAGTAAGGCAAAAACGTCCGAATACTATAGGAAAATAGGCTTAGTATCCCACGCGGCCAAAGTAGTCCTGAGGATTCTAAACAGAAGGCTACAGAAGAAGGCAAATGAATACCTGGGTGACGACCACTTCGGGTTTAGGAGAGGGACGGGAACACGAGACGCTATAGCGGTGATGAGGACGCTAGTAGAAAGAAACCTAGAATACGGGCAGGATGTTTTTGCATGATTCGTAGATTTCGAGAATGCGTTTGATCGGGTGGAATGGACGAAATTAATGGGAGTGTTGAAGCAATCAGGGGTCGATTGGAGGGACAGGCGTCTGATTCGAAATTTGTATATGAATCAGACTGCACAGGTTAGGGTAGCCAATGGAGTATCGGGGTGGGCCACGATAGGACGGGGAGTGCGGCAAGGGTGCCCACTATCGCCGTTGATTTTTAATGTGTACTCAGAATAAATGGTATGGGAGGCAAGGGGAGAGGAGGAGGTAGGAATAAAGGTAGGAGAGGAGCTGATAAAATCAGTGAGATTTGCAGATGATCAAGCATTGGTTAGTCAGTCGGACAAGGGGTAACAGTCAATGGTGAATGCATTAGAGGTGCAGTGCGAAAAGTATGGGATGAAGATCAATCACAAGAAAACGAAAGTAATGATATTTTATAGAAGTAAGAAGGCGGGGCTGAATATAAGGATGGGAGGGCAGAAGATAGAGCAGGTCGAGCAGTTTACGTATCTGGGTAGTATTTTGGAGGCGAATGGATTTAGTGGTAAGGACATCAGATGCAGAATTGCGCTCGCTAAAGAAGCATTTTCGAAGAGAAGGGAATTGATGAAGGGGGGTCTGAGAAGAGACGTAAAGAAGAGGCTGGTGAAAACTTTGATATGGAGCGTGGCGCTATATGGGTCGGAAACTTGGTCATTGCGAAGGGAGGATGTGCGTAGACTTGAGGCGTTTGAGATGTGGGTTTGGAGAAGGATGGAGAAGGTTAGCTGGATGGCGAGAAAGACGAACGAGAAGGTATTGGATATGGTCGGAGAGGAGAGGAAGCTTGTGGCAGAGGTTCGGAGAAGGCAGAAGAGATAGATGGAGGAGGTTTTGAGAGGAGAGGGCATGTTGAAGAGAGTGATAGAGGGGAGAACACTTGGGAAGCGTGGAAGAGGAAGGAGGAGGATAGGAATTCTGGACGAAATGAGAAGATATGAAGAATTGAAGAGGGATCTAATAACGGGCCATCCTTAGGAGGGAAAGCGAGGAAATTTTCTATTAGATTGGGATACAGAATGGGGACTGTCCAAGAACCTACCAATCAGCTGGTAGAATACTTGAATGAATGAAGTCAAATTTAACATGAATTACATACTCTGATTGTGAGATGTTTTCCAAATGCCTTTGACTTCTGGAGTGAACTACCCCGGAATCTTTTTCTAGTGCCGGTGGATTAGCAATTGAGTACTCAATCTCATCTTCTTGCCAGTGGCTGCACCCTGGCCGAGGCGAACGCGCCCTGTGTAAAATAGTTAGGAAGCAGATTAAATACCAAATAAAATGATTAAAACCTTTTTACAAAATAAAGAGCGTAATAAAAAGTCTCACAACCTAGGTACTTATTTTTGTGACCAAAACCTACTTTGGCAATGACGTTCCGAACATGTTAGAAGCTGCGGGCTCACCCTCCTCCCTCTGACTGGAGCAGTGCTAATCAGTCTCTCCATCAGCCCTAAAATATTGGATATGTACGTAAAATATTTATTTGTATCTTTTCCATAACGAAAGCTAGTAGAAAGATGAATTCTTTGAACCTCGTAATATGCCAAAAATACTAATGAAAGTAGATTCTTACCTCTCGGTCTCAGCTTTTTCTGGCGTTTGTTGTTCAAAATGAAGATTGAATTCTCTTGCGCAGGAATCCAATTCCATAATCTCTCTACGATAAATATGATGTTGTTAGCATTCCAAATCGCTGTTATAGTAATGTCAATTACGATAAATTGTATAATCTAGTAATTTAATTGAGAATTGGTCAAACTATCTATTATTTATAAATCATAACAATGACTTTTCATAAAACAACATTCCTCTGCAAGAGAATATGTATTTGAGGCCAGTACTACATATATCTGTTTTAAATATTAATACCCTTCTTTATCAACTTCCAGGGAGCTGACGATGGACACTGGGGAAACATTACAAATTTCTTTGGATGTTATCTCCTCAGTATTACCTAACAAATAGAACAATTTGGGATTCACTATCTATTCAGAATTTATCACAAAGGATAGCTTATACTTTAATGCATTTCAAGGAGAAACAGTGAAATGCATGCCAACCCAATAATAGTTGGTATGGAAATACGTACTCAGTCTTAATTTTTTCCTCTCTTTCAAGAAATACGTCCTCTTCTTTCGTTTATATCCTTTGCGGAACCGGTATTTTCGATACACTTCTGAACCCTCCATAACACGATATTTTACGTAAAATACGCCACTCCCGAATAAGGAACAGCAGTACTCCTATCATACACGCAGCAGACAAATATTTCTGCTCCACTTCTGAAACAGGATCAGCAAAGCCAAGATTTACACTCGCAGCAGTCGCAATTCCGCTCCGTCTTGATGCTCCTGACTCGCGTAAGTGAGGAAGCGCATAAGGATGCGTATGGCTGCCGCCCTGTGAGTCGACTGATGGTGAGGGGGTGTCGGGCACTGCAGGGAATCCACGCCAGTCATAGTATCTCCCGCCCATGCCACGAAAATCGCTCCGCGGAATTAATGCCATTCTATCCGAAAGACGGTTTTTCGTCGCGCGACTCCATGATAAATAAATTGTTGAAAACAATAGAAGCTTCCAATCTAGCCGCCATCATGTTGTTCCTTTTTCTCTTATTGGTTGTTTGACGACGTCAGACGACAAGGCGCGAGTTCAGCTGTGCGTTCACGGCATAAACCACGTTCTCCCCGCACCTACTCGTCCGTTCCCCCGTCACCTACAGAGGCGAGTCTGGAGGGTCGGCGGGTGGGGAGTACCCCTTCCACGCTGTGGCGTAGAGGAGAGTAGCTAGACGTGGGGGTATAAGGCGGCGGTGGTGGGGGCAGCCCGCCGCAGGCCTTAGTGACGCTAGTGAAAAGACGCGAAACATGCGTTAGTATTTTCCACACCTTTATCTATATTTTCGTAAATAAGGTGCTGTAAATACTTCTCATGGAAAGATGAAGGATAAACCTTTACCCCCAGTACGTGATATCTTTGGTTTTCGGCATCAAAAACTGAACTAAACCATGTTGAAAAACGACAAAAAGCGTCAGTGGACGCACTACTCTTCCTCAACATGGACTCAACAACGTCATTTAAAATGAACAATATCGCGTACTGGGGGTACAGATCCATCCTTTTATAAGAAAATAGAGAAAACTAGAAGTGTCTCAGAGCTATAGTTTAGCTACGAAAAGGTTTTTAGAAATGGCCTGCAGGAACACTTTCAGCCGATCTAGTGAACAACCTTAAGCTGTACACACACAAGCCCAAATACCCCCACGCACAGCGCTGTGACGTCACCTCGCAACCTCCCCTCCGCTCGCGATAAACCATTTCCCGTAGTCGACGAAACGGGCTATCCAGTCATAGTTTTAGATATTCTGTAATCTTTATAGTTTTTTTACATGAAGCCCTCGAATGTATACAAATATTGGTCGCGGAAAAACCTTACATGATACCGAGAACGGACCATAAGATGTTCATTCGCATTCACATCAAAAACATGCAAACACTTGGCAGGAGGTGACATTTAACCAACATGTTTTGCACTATAGGAATTCCAACAATGCTAGAGAAACTATTTGTATTCAGGGAGTGTTGGGAGGGAAGAAAGCATGGTGGGTAAGTTGGTGTATGCCGTGTATGCACAGTGAGGCTGGTACGTTGAGGGTGGTTGGGGGAGGGAAGGGTCACAGCGCAGCGGGGGTTGGGTAAGTTTACTGGTGAAGTATAAAACGTTTAGAAGCAAAAAACGTTCCATCAGAACATAAAATCTACAATATGGGGCAAGAACTAAAATGACGGATGTTCGACGCTTGTGTAAACTCCCATTCTATGGTGCCACATATCAACAAGTAGCCAATGTGTCCCCTATGGATCAATTAAGGACTGCGTTCTACTTTAGGAAAAATCTGGGATCCCTTATGAAATGAGTAACACGAAGGATAAAGTAGGTGAACTCCAGCATAGTGGTGTGCACCTATTCAAGTGAGGTGACTGCAGTACTACCTACATTGGGAAAACAGGGAGATCTTTGCTCACAGGAGCAGAAGAACACGAACGCTGTTTCCTTAACTGCAACATCAATCAGTCCCACTTCGCCAAACACCTGTGGGAGGAAAATCACAATAGTGATTTCTTCCCTGTATCACTGTATTCGGTGAAAAAAGGGAGGAAGACGGACAAGTAGGAATAAATGGAAATAAGAAAGAATTTGAATAATGGACATTTGGTTAACGATATTTTGTTTGAAAAGCTCTCTCCTCTCCTCTAAGCCTCCCTATATGTCACCAGTAAACTTACCCCTCCCCCCGCCACCTCAACCTACCAGCCTCACTGTGCATACGCCGCATACACCACCTTTTCTATTACCTTCTTCTCTTTGGGTGAACTCTAATCTTTAACATTAATAATTCCGTTAATTTGGTTTTTGCAAAGTATATTTAGTCTCATAAACTTTTTTAAATTGGCTATTCATATTGGAACTATGAAATAAAATTATCCATAGCTGCCTTATTCTGACATTTTGGCATAGACTGATGCTTTTAGTTTAGCATATACACTATTAAGGAGAAGCAAATTCTTGCCAATGTTTTCCCATCTGATCTTCAAATCGTGTAAAGTCGAACGGTGCAGTCTGCTGGCCCAGCTCTGACCGAATAAGGCTGAAACTGGTATGTCTATACTGCACTTGCATCCTTCCACGGGACCCAGCCACGTGCCTCTCAATGTGAAATGGTTGGATTCCACATCGACCACTGTGTGTAATTCTTTTCTTGCTTTGCATTTCTTAAATAGGTATATATGGAACGACGATTAGGATCAAAAGCTCTGGATTACAATAGGACGCAACCGGGAGGCCACCCTAAATCGCATAAATACTCGCCGATTTTCACCTGTCGGCATTCGGATTAGATCTGCAATGGACATGAAACGTCTTCGCCATCAAGATAGGCGGACGCAGCGAACCCGGAATCCATACAAATTCCTGAGTGAATAATATGTTATGTTTACGCATTACATGCTTGTATTAGCCATGATGTTTTGGTCAGTTTCAGATTTAAAGGAAAATGTGGAATTTTGTTGTTTTTTACTTTATTGTTTCTAATCAGAATCAAAATGTGCAAATCTTGAACTCTGAACATGGGGAGATAGAGGGGTACCTCTCCGAAATGACTCTATTGGGATCATAGAAACCTTATTCTATCGGGTCTACTTACTTGAAATGATTACTTGAAAATTTCAGATTCCGTGAGTTTCAGAGTGTCTCTTTCAGCCCCGCACTACATCTCTAGATCTGATCGAAACGACAAAAGGAGATACTACCGTCCCGAACAGTTTCGTACGTAGTACAACAATTTCTTCTTTCCAAGCATCATTGATGATTGCAACAAAAAGAGAGCGAGACACTAATATCTCGTTCGCATTACTAGCCTCCTACCATGGTAACCCATTACAAGAGTAAGAGTTAGTAATGCGTTGGATGTAGTTCCAACTCAATGCCATCACCCGGTTGGAAACCCGAGAGCTGTATGTACATCCTAAGCATCCTCCGAGAGAGCCTCCAATTCTTCAGTTAGTAATGCGAACACCTGCTTGGCGCCGACCATGGTAACTTTTTATACCCTGGTTAACCTCCCACACCTACCATATCATCAATAATATATCTCCAACTGTTGATTTCTGCCATCCGAATGCACGTTAGTATATAATAATTTGTCAGGTCAATCAATCATCATCTAGTGACCGGTAGAACCTACCAACGTTTTATACAATGGTATGGAGCTAGTAAAGCGAACGAGGTATGAGCCCCGGATTTATAACCTCGGATTAAATGTTGTCTCGGTACGTTAATACGTTCTCTCATCGATATTGCTCACGTCAACTAACTGAAAGTCTGACGTAATATTCAAAACCCGAACTCTTAGTTAACGTCAAGTTTGCGAAAAGGTAGAGTCATCTTCCGGTTAACGTAAACCAGGCATAAAACGAGGCCTAAGGAAATCCAACGAAGTAAATTTCAGTTTTCGTCCTTCTACACTTTCAGTGCGTCTTCCCCTATTCGTTCCCTTCTTCGTGGCATTGCCGGCCCCAAGAGAGGGGGGGGGCAATTGCCCCCCAAAACCCGGCGTATTTCTTTGTCGTAAACCTTAAATTAATAGCCTAAATTACATTGTTGTTTTTTTGTTATTGAAGTTTTGGTGATTTTGCTTTAAAATCCAGTTAAATTTTATATAAACTAAAATGATTTAAAAAATCAAAAGCTAAATGCGAATATAAATCAAAATAATTTTGGAATTTGTTGAAACTTAGTGGTAATCTAAAAGGGAAATATGCATTTAGTTAGCAACTTGCTCTTCTTAAAAGGCAAACGTTTGCTTCCAAACCACTTATAACGCGCCATTTTGTACATACATAGTTTGTTACGAATTTCCGTGAATGGAATACCCCCCTTTTCCTGGGGGGTATTCCATACCCCAATAGCCGCAAGTCTGGAGCCGCCCCTGCTTCATGGCTGGTGTCCTCTGTCCTCAGCCCTTGCCACATGTCCCTGCGCATAGTATGTGAATATCCATGAAAAGACACCTGTCCCCCATACCGCAGTTTTTCACCCGAAGTAATTTAGCTCTAATGTGTAGTGGAGTTTTTCAATAGAGCCTAATCATATATCAGTTACTAGCGGGAGGTACCCGTTGAAATTCAACGGGTGTGAAAAACATTGAACGCATTTTCTAAGAAAACCACGAAGTCTGAAGAATACTGACAGCGTAGTCATTAGAGGAGTTCGTAACCTATATTGTATGTTGTGTTCGTTTTAGTAGATACGTAGACCGTTTTCCAGGTGCACGGGGAGATGGGTGACTGTTGGTCCTCTTTCATGCATGGGGAAACCGAAACTGGGACCTGCAGAATCATTACTACTTAAATAGCACCCAGGTTGATAGATGATAGCACCTCGTCCGTCCAGTTCTCTTGAGCCGTCTTCTGAGTGGATGACAGCATGATGGCTACCCTTGTGTACATAAATGTATTTGCATTCAATGACTCAGAGTTGCGCAATTCAACATCGATATGTGCGTTGAATATCTTAATCAGGATCGGAGAGTAGGTTACAATCCAGCGATAAACAGCGTCAAACGGAGCATTTGCAGCAGCCTTGTTTATTTGACCTATGAATCCTCCATTCCCCGGACTGCGCCTTCGGCATAAAGGGTAGCCATAATTATTGGTTTTGGTTGCTAAATAAAAAAATCTATGGTGATTTTTAGTGCACTTGCCGATTTTCATGCACGGATATCGTTAATTGCGCAGAATTTCCGTTCTTCTTTCGGGTAAGAAGCATGTAGTGACGTCAAAATTTCCGCCATCTTAATACAGATTGAAGTTTCAGAACAGAAGGGTCTTTATTTGAACCAGATTTATAGCTGGTTACCCGTCCGTAGGTTGGTTAGGATGAAATTTGTGCGGATCTTAGCGTAACCCGAGAAACACCACGGGGAGATGATCATGAGATCGCTGGTGGGCATGTCTTTGAGCATCCAAGTCTAATCTTTGTCGTTTTTCTTGCTAGGGCTCATTTTCTCGCAAAGAACACATTCCTCTTGCTCGAGAAGATTTATATGAAAGTTTACTGTTTTTTGAAGTGTAAACTTCTTTTGGCCCTTTGGGCACTTTTGGCATGGGGGAAAAAGAGCAAACTCGCGTCACGTTCCGTCAAATTCTTCTTTCCGGGGCCCCGCTTAGCATGCCAAATGTAAACTCATGAGAACTCTCGCGCTTTAACAGAGTAAGATGGCATAGTGATTAGAGTCGTCGTCCCACGTACCGTAGGTTTCAGGATTTTGTAGTGGTTCTTTTTTTTTGAGATTTTTTTTGGAACCAATTCTTGACAATTTCTTTCAGATTTTGTTCTGATCTTGTCAAAAAGTTTTTTTTTCGACAAATTTGTGGGGGAAAAATGGTTTTTCATAAAAAATGGGTATTTATGAGAAATTCTTTCAGAAATTTAACCTACGCACCTGATCTTCTATATCGAGAAATGTTATTAATTTGGAATTCTTTTGTATGGACGGAAACATGCACTAACGTCATGAAGGCAACGCAACTTGTGTTGAATCCGCAATGTTAGAAAATGCAGAAAGTGGAAGAGAGCGGCAAGAAGATCAAAAGGGTAATGAAACAATAGACGAAATGGGTGAGATTTTACAATTGAATAATTTAGCGAAAGGACAGGGAGATGAAAAAAAGAGGAAGAAAGCCGAAGATGACGGAAATTATCGCGCTAAAATGAAAGAATTGGGGAGAATTGACGCTGATCAAAACAGTGAATTGCTAAGTATGAATTATTATTATCCTCGTCGAAAATAACAATGGAGATCCACAAAGTATCGGCCGCATCCATCAACTACGCCCTGCCAAGGCTATAGGTACCTACTTTTCCCAGGGGCTCCCTATGCTGTTGAAACAGCCGTCCCATGCGCGACTTGATTTTTAATGTGTAGCTTCACATGTATCTAAACGGTAATCAATCCCCCGGTGTGAAACGCTCTTACAATTAGTAGGATATGCCAGTAAACAAATTTTGCTGCATCATCGTTCTCTTCGCAGAATAATTGGATCTTGAGTGTAGAAATATCTTTCCTGATTGTCTGTTAAGTAGATTGGAAGAACTTCGACACACATCGCTTCAGGATATTCTTGATTACAGATTCTTATCAGTCTTCTACCCAACTTATCAACTTACTTCTTGGAGAGGTGCATTCTAGTTTTCATTCTGAATTGGAGAATGTTCCTTTACCATAACAAGTAATTCGAAACGGTTCATTTTCTATTCTGAGTTCATATGAGTGCGAGCTCCAGGCTACCAGCGAATTCCTATTGGCTACGAGAAACGTTCAGAAAATCGCCAATATCTGGACAACAATTAAAATTACGTTCCGGGCCAGGGTGAGCCGGTACGGGAATTTAATATTGGTAAAACAAACTTTGTAGATTCCGCACAAAATTTTATAATACTGACATGACGCGCGTTTCCTCACTGTAGCAGGGTGACTCTATTACTATCATGTGCACATAACTATGCCACTGCGAGGAAACATGAAGATGCCACAGTGTTGCGAAACGCGTGGCGTGCCAGTATCATAAAAGTTTGTGGAAACCACTACTTTCTAGTCAGTTTTTTCTTTCGATTTTGAGAGCTATGTTCTAAACGGCTTTCGATAGTGGGCTGGGAGAAGTTTGTAACATTTAATGATTCTAAGAAATACAAATCAGCAAACTCGCTCCAACAGAAATAATCGTTCCTTAAGAGGGAACTCATTCAATTTTCCAAAAAAACACTAATTTAAGATTTCCGTTACATAAATTAAGAGCAACAACGAATCAAAATCCGTGAAAATCAACTGTTTAGCCGATACATTAGCGTCAACGATTCGGCATACCTGCTCTCTCGAAGATTTCATTTGGAAATCATGATTAGCAGCCCTGCGTTTCTTTGCATTTTTCAATCCTTTTATCCTAATTTGGGAAATAGTTGGGTGGCCAGAACTATTGCATGGAACTTGTCTTTAGAAAAAGCTGATAAGCTATAAATATAGCCCTAAAATGGAACTTGCTACGTAAACACTGCCCAAAAGAGCTGTTCAATAAAAAAATCTCACATTAAAATGCTAATGCACATACGATTAGAATTTCAAACAAAGTAACTTGAATAAAACCATGTAAAATGCGATAAATTAACGCTTAACTTTTGAAAATAAATATCAGTTGGAAACAAGGCTCAACGATGCAGCGCAAGAAGAAGATCAGTTTTCAAAGACACTGAATCATTCAGGAGAAGCTGGTTTTGGGTAGTTATGCATTGTATTTTGCTTACGGTGTAGTCAAGCTCATCGTTTATACATCACTCACAACAATAATCTTTTAAATTGGACTTTTTCCCTCTTTTTCTTGTGCACGTACATGCCGATGTTTTATGAGCGAGAAGGGCTCATATCTGATTTTTACAACGCTTTCAGCAGGAGTTTCAGAAAAAAACGTACTCTGAATTACTTCATTTTGAATGCATATCTGACATATTAAGTATCATGTTGAATGATGAAACATAAGTTTAATTAATATCATAATTTTGAGTTATTTATTCTAGTTTCGATCGACTTTATTTGCCGCTTGAAAATTTCAATCTGCAGCGCAGGTTCTATCACCTCATCGAGTAAATGCATCCTGCAGCACTTCTTCTGGGTCAAACGGCGACAAGAGGGAAATCATTATCAGCACAATTCGCCACAAGTATTGTCTTTGTCGTCTAACATAGGGTGTTAGTTTTAATGGGGCTGTTGGGATAAGCTCAAGCGATACTCAAGCTTATACTTACATTTTAAATATTCGTAATTACTTAATGCGTACCGTGGAGTCCCATCTACTAATCATATATCTGTCTCTTAATCTGTGAGTGCTTAACCTCATGAACAGTGCCGTAGCTAGGGGAGGGGGGTCCGCCCCGGGCGGTACTTTTTTCGAGGCGGAATGTTTGGGGAAAGGAGTATTTTTTCCAAATAAAGAACGTATTAAATTAATTATTATAACCTTAGACCTCTAAATTGTAGTGTACTGGCTTGTTCACGCGGTGCCTGCATCTACTCGTGCGGGCTGATGCGCGAACTATTTGCGAGGACACATGCTAGAGCGGGCCAAGTTCATGGGTATAAGTTCGCATATTCGCGTAAGTTGACGCGTTTACACGATGAAAATAGATTGCACATTTTTTTACGTGCCTAACTGTACATGCGCCACGCACCTAATTGTACAAGCGTCGCGCAAACGGACCTTAAGTCATATGATCATTGCGTTGAGATTTTACGCAACTGTAATTGAGGTGAATGGGAAAAAAGAGACGAAATTTGACTACTTCAGTAAAACTGTTCTGCCTTGTCTACGTCAGAGCCTGCATTCTCTGATAGGTACTTGATTATTGGATCACGTAGCTAATCAGTATGCAAAGTAAACAATGTCCCAGAGACAAGTATTATCTCTTTCCCTTCGAGCGTACCTCGTATATTGACCCATTGGGGATACATCATTTTTCCATTATAATCCATTAAACGCCCGACGAAGCCTTGTTAACGGATTTTCCTGAAAATGGTCAAAGAATATTACAATGCACCACTGCATTCATTAAATACAGAGATTCCACCTTTAAAAGACAATTTTATTATGTTTCTTTTAATCCTTTTCTTTTAATATGATACATTCCTGCTCGAAAGTAGGCCATACGTATACATTTTTTCCATTGCTAAAAATGAATTGTGCAATAGTTTTAAAATTTTAACTTTGCACGCTGCCCGTCCGCGATTCGATAGATTCGTGAACATTTGCGAGAGCACATGCGCATTCGCGTGATTTGTCGTGTACACGAAGTGCAAAATTAAGGAACATCCGTTAACACACCTAATTGCTCAAGTACAGCGTACCTATTGTAAACAGAGCCATATATGCGGACGGGTGTAGAGGGTGAGAACTTGCTAAGTATTGCCACATTACCTTTCATGTGTAATCAGCGGTCGATCATTGAGATATTATGGCACGGTGAGGTAACCCGTGAATGCAACGCTATATTTTCTTTCCAATTTGATCAGGCGATCGTCAGTGAAATATTCGCTAGAATTGGTTGTGTGCAGTTGGAAAATAATGTATGGAGGCCAGATGAGATTAAATTTTTCTTGAGTAAAATCAGCCGTTTCTACTTCCCGTCCATTGAAAGTAATTAGAAAATTTAAGAAGATCATAGTTCACTCTCTTCTTTAATCTCCGTGTGCCTTCAGAAATTAATCACTTTAATCATAGCTTGGAAGCAGCTAACTTTAACACAACTTTTGGCGCTGTACGATTGAAATAAATTGCGAGAGAAGATAGTAAAAATATTAAATTGTTGAGTACACTTACGTATACTGTGCATTATCTCCTCTCTTCGCTAGGCTTTACTTTGCCTTAACGCGTTTTATGTTATTTTTGAACTATGAAGGATATCACTGATGCACTTAACGACAACAGTCTTCTTACTTACGGGGAATTCGAATAACAGGTTCACACATAGAATTTGTAGTCAATTGAGCACTGGTTAAGACAACAAGACTATCACATTTGTGATAGGTACCTTCCTTTATATGAAATAAATTTAGTTTTTTAGAGCTATGAACAAGTAGAAAATTTATTATTTTTGGTTACATTGAATATTGTAGTTCTTTAGACTGCGCACCAGCAGTAGCGAAACCAAGAGATCAACCAAACTGTGTCCTAAGCGCGAAAGTTAAAACTGCTCAATAACTTAGCCTTTGTTCCACGTTTTTCATATTCCACAGTATATGCCCAATACATTTATTCTTCTTTTATTTATCTCGATAGCCAAGAAAATATCTCGATTTATTCGTGCTTATTTCTCGTTAAAAATATTTTCCTTCTGAAATTTCGCTTTTCTCTCGCTAAAAAAATGCCGCTCCAAAGTACTCGTCCCTTTCTGTAACTCATTCTCTGAAGGACGACTTTTCCGTCTCTATTAGGTCAACGTCTAGCTTTAGAAACCCGATGATCCGTGTGAAAACTGATGACCTCATGCAAACTCACCTCCAGTCGAAAAAGCCCAATGACTGTTTGACGACCTGAGAGAATGGTTTCCCCCCTCTGAAGCTGAAGCCCCCTCAATTTCAATGACTCGAGTGAAGGTGAATTAATTAAAAAGCTCAATAAGCTACTGCTTTCGTCATACTTCGGTTATTATTTGTAGTTGGGTTTACGATATTTCAATTGCAAGGCAATATCGCCTCATCTAACAGAAGACCTTGACACTACACAACCATAGCATCCACGCCCTTGATTCCCGGGATTCGAACTCGCGACCTTGTGTAATCAGATTGACCCCTCACCAACTTGCCTACCTTGGTTGGCACTGTTGTCGTTGTTTTGGTGCTTGCAACACAAAATGCACTGCGTGCACTCACTTCCATTAAAATATACGTAAACATTTGGTAAATTTTAGGTATTTAGCAGGGTTATAATTATCCTCAGTTTTAACACAAATTCAGTGTAATTTATTCCGTTTCAATTGTTAAATTTCTATTTCTTTAAATATACAAACAGGGTGCAAAGCTATGATTGATGCAAACTTTGAAGGCCATAACGTAAACTTGAAGGAACGTTGATGACGTCTAAGATGAAAAAATTGTTGGGGAGGACCATAAAAAAATATACAGCTTGGAAAATTGGATATCAGAACTGGAGAAAAAATTCTTTAGAAGGAGATTCCCACTTCCGCCCCCCGGCCCATTATAAAATTCCTTCTTATAGTCGCGCCGCAAGACATGTTTTCCCTCTCTTCCTGCTCAATTCTTCCACTCCCGCCACTACTGAAGGAATGAAATCGACTCGTCCCGGCTACCCTGAGAGACAGTATAAAGAAATTGTTCATTAAAAAAAGTTCTTTGCTCCGCGACATGTCTTAGAAAGCTGGTGTGTTGTATTCCTCTGTGCGTTCTGTGATTTCTAGCTTTTGAACTCCGCTTTTTAAAAATTAAGTGTTTTGCGTGAAGTACGGTGCTGGAATCGGTTGGGTATGTGAAAAGTGCTTGTACCACATCCAAGCGAAATGTCAAAAAGATCGTCTGAGTAACAAGTGATATCCCATGAGTGGACTCCAAAGAATCTCCCATTTGCGAGGCGAGGGAGCAAGGCGACTGTATTCTAGACTGTGCATGAGGCCTTTTCCTGCGGCTGACGGTGTCATAGAAGTGGCATCCGCGAACCGCCTGGGCTATTGCAGCGATTGCGCAATCTCCCGTTTAACCTTCATTAACAACTCTCTGTCCCCAGCATCGTCCCTTCCCCATCTCCGGCACAAGAGCCAGCAGTTCCATTTAGCTTCCATATACGAGTACCTGCGCCACGGTCTGAAGAAATTCTATTTTGGGCTGTGCCTGCATCTTTCTGCATGATACGTTTATCATTTTGGCGGAAGGCGCCCGAAATTATTTCGGGTGGCCGTGCATTTTAAGCGCGAAGTTTATTATCGTTTTATTGAAAAAGCGGGAAATATTAAGAGCTTAAACATGGAGCTCATCTGAATAAAAACCCCGGCAGAGCTGTTACTCCTTCGGTTAATACGCTAGTTTCGAATGTATAATTTTGAATTTACTAAAAAATTTTCACACCGGAAGAGGTGAGCAAAGTCAACATAATCCGAATCACTCACCTCACCGTGCCATAATATCTCAATGATCGACCGCTGATTACACATGAAAGGTAATGTGGCAATACTTAGCAAGTTCTCACCCTCTACACCCGTCCGCATATATGGCTCTGTTTACAATAGGTACGCTGTACTTGAGCAATTAGGTGTGTTAACGGATGTTCCTTAATTTTGCACTTCGTGCACACGACAAATCACTATTTTGCCGTCACTATTTATTGCCCACCTCGATCCAGAATATTGGTTCAAATTCGTCAAAGGAGCGAACCGGACCTCTCTGTGTTCCATGTTAGGCTTTTACCTCGCGGACGGTGGCGCTGAACGAACGCTTTTGACTGCTATTTGTGAGTTGTGACATCATATGTCCGGCAGTCCTGAACAACGTGTTCCTTTCAAGCCCTCAAAAATCGACAGGGGTAAGGATGCCTCGGTAGCTTAAGTGGCTAAAGTACTCGGCGCGATATCGAGGGATCCGGGTTCGAGTCCCGGTCATCTGTGCGAAGAAAAGCGCTTACCGCGCTATTGCGAAAGACAGGCCCAATTACTGGTATGGTATTAGTTAGTCGTCGTCATCAGCTAATTATCGTCAATCCGAAGATCAGCATTTCTACACTCATTCTCCTTCCTTGGTCTTAGGTCCTACTTTCGTTTCTCCTTCCATTAGTGTTTTCCAGAGGCTGTTTCCCAGAATGTGGCCGACAAGTTTATATTTTCTGGTTCGCAGAGTATTAATTTAGCTCCTTTTCCCCCAACCTTACCATCATTTCAGTATCAGTTATATCAGTCAGTCAGTATATATGGTGATATGTCAGTTACCAGAGTATCATTTTACGTTTTCACCTGAAATTCCCAAAGCCATGGGCATTGTTTCCTTGATTACCAACAAAAAACTCCCATAACGTACGCACTATCTTAAAGCCGGCCTAGACCCTAACGATGAATCAGATAGATCAGGACTGATTAAGTAACTAGAAGAAGAATGCAGCGACTAGAGCAAAATTTATTCTTGCCAAACTTTCAGGAAATCTTCTATGCGTAACATTTTGAAAATTTCGCTCTCTTCGAATACAGAAGACGTGAAAAATCGTGCACTTTCAAGCAAATGGCACAAGCATATCATGACCTATCTCCTCCTAATTTAAATATTCTCATTGTCCATCCAATTAATACCTAGATACCTGTAACAGCGTACGTGTGCAAGCTATTATTCAAGAATTGAGTAGTTTTCTCTCTACAGGATCAGTAATGGCTACTTCCACACCTTCCTATTTCGTATTAAAGTCTCCTTCCCTTAAGCTGGTGTCCCACGGTAAATTTTTTCGTAAATTTATTCATGAATTCCATATTCATGAATAGGGATTCGTGAACTGTTGGACCCCATGTCACACGAGCAGGAAATATTCATGAATTGTGAGCTGACCGGCGGACGGCCGAGAAGAGAACTTTATGTGCTGTTATTAATAGTGTATTCTCTGTACAAAAAGAACAAACAGAGAAGATATTTTTGCGGGACCTACGTGCCATGATACGGAATAGAACGCACCTATTTCTATAATTACCTGGAAATTACTTTAGCCATACGTATAAACTGAAGGAATTGCGAGAACAAGCATGCTTGCTCACGATGGAATACGTCAGAATCCCTATGTAGCAGTTCGCCAGCCCAGAGTCGCCGAAACTAGGCCTGGGCGATATTGGTAACTCTTATACGATATATTGCCAATATACGATAATTTTAGAATCGTATATTGGCGATAACGATAACTCAAATCGTGACGATAAATATCGTCTTATCGCGCCTCAAGCGGAAACTCATATAGTGACGATAAATATGGTCTTATCGTGCCTCAATAAAATATCGTGATATATCACGCGATAAAAAATCGCGTCCCGATAAAATATCACGATATATATCACGATAAAACATCGTGATATTGCGCTAGATAAAATAATCACGCCCAATAAAATATCACGATAAAATATCGTGATATTGCGCTCGATAAAATAATTGCGCCCGATAAAATATCACGATAAATAACACGGTAAAATATCTCGATATCACGCGATAAAATATCACGAATTTGCGCTCGATAATACATCACGCAATCGCGCCCGATGAATTATCGTGATGTCGCGCCGGAAAGTCGTGTCAAAAAGCTGATCAGTGACCGAGCTTCATGAAGAATATACAGAGTTTTCTTATTTACAGAAATTTACCGAATAGTGGCGTGCGCATGCGCAGTGTAACTCTTGAGAGTATTCATGAATTATTCATGAATAAATTTACGAAAAAATTTACCGAGGGACACTGGCTTTAAGAACATTACTTCGCAGCCTCAATTCAAATAGCTGTCGTCTATTTGGTTTCCTGTGGCACTAAAAAATATAGTCACACAATTTAGGATGCTTCAAATGCGCAGAAAGCTGCCGCAAGAATGTATGGGAGCTGGTAGAGAAACAGCCTTGCTAGAAATTGGACATGGACTATGGATAGAAGCAAGGTTAGTAAACCTTGGGATAAAAGTACGTAGACGAGGAATAAGGAATAATAAAGAAAGGGGGATTTGCTTCGGGACATATGTTTTTTCTCTTTCCATTATAGCTTCGCCGTGAATGATGCTAGGATTAACGGATTCTCGAATCTATTTGACTGTCATTACTTTGGCCTGGCCTACAGACAGCGGCGTCGGAAGTGAGGGGAAGGAGGGGCCGATATCCCAGCCCTCCTCCCCCCCCCCCCCAGAATTTGCCCCGTGCCCTTTCAGGCGAAGCGTGCCCTTTTGGAAGTCCTCTTTTGAGTTCTTGAGAGAGTCCTTGCTATCAGTGCAGAAAAATAAGTCCCCGAAAGATGCTCGCACTGTATGCAATATTGTGTTGAGCTCTTTGAGATATTTGGCGCGTAGTGGCGGTAGTGGCCAAGCTTTTCGAGACGCCACCAATGATAGCGGCAATCTGATAGAACTTTTAGAGGAGAGGGCACTCGAATATCCTGCATTGGAAGAATTACTAAAAAAGAAGGGATAATTGGCTCAGTGGTGACATCCAAAACGAGATCCTGGAAATTATGTCGCCCGAGGTCCTTCGAATTCTGGTCCGGGACATAAAGGAAAGATTATTCTTTTCGCTGATGGCCGATGGTACCACCGACGCCTCAGGTGATGAACACCTATCCATTTGCTTCCGATATGTCAACAAGACGACTTTAGAAGTGCACGAAGTCTTCGTTGGCCTCTATTGCATATCAAGTGGGACTGCGTCATCTGTGAAGATGACAATTTTTTATGTTCTTCTGCGGCTAGGCCTGAGGAAGAATTTTCTTCGTGCACACTGCTTCGACGGCGCAGCTACCATGTCCGGAAGACTTAATGGTGTGCAAAAATTGATTACGGATGTGCAACCAAAATCAATATTTGTACACTGCTCGAATCATAAGAATCAGCCAAACAATGTGACATATTTTCTGATAGCATAGTATGTCTCGTAAAAGAAGTTTCAAAAGCTATTATGGAGTCTGCTAAAAGAAAGCAGATGTACAACGACATCGATATTGAACCTTGCTTAACTGATTCTGGGTCAGATAAAATTCAAGCCCCTACGAGACTACGACTACGCATGGTGCGTCCGACTCGTTGGTGCATACGCACTAGGGTGCGGCTTATTTTTCGAAAATCGGAAAAGCTAAAAGTTCCACCCGTCAAAACATTCATTTTGGTGAAAAAACACATACGTGAAATTTTTGTTGAGTTGCGATATTGTTAACACGTGCCGCATGGGGTCTGAAATACCCCACTCAAAAAATGGAAATGTCGCATCATAATAACTGGTTTTAGAGTAAATCTATGATTTTACGATCCTTTAGGGCTAAAATTTCATTATTTTTTACCTAGCTTTAGCCGTTTAGGAGATGCAGAAGGGCGAAGCGAGCTCGAAATGCTTATTAGGGGGCGCCGCGATGCGCCGCGCCGAGCGTCGGCGCGGACGAGTTCACCTGTCCGTAGACCCCCCCTCTTAGCGGCCCACGACGACACCGCAACTGCTACGGTGTCTCGTGGTAATTACATAGTTCTGGAGCACTCATTCACTGGTTATGGCGAAGAACATCGTATTTTAGTAATTATTTCAATTTATTATTAACTCGGTCATAAAAATTCCAAATCAGTCATCTTCATTTAAAAGAAATCTGTATAGCTAGCAAAATCAAACAGTAATCTGAAGGACAGTGCACTAATGAAAAGGAAAAATACAAGGAGTTTCAGATACCAATACTTATCTATACGTTTTTATTAAAGTTGTCTTCCTTACATCTGGCACCCTTCTTCTATGTTCTTGAACAACAAGTAACAATTCCAAGTCTTTGGTCAAAGTTCTGCAAAAATCTTTCAACAATTTAATTCCTCTCTCGGCATGGTCATTAACTACTTGCAATGACTTGACTACTCTCTCACCATGGAGGTAACTTGAATTCCTCGCCCAACTGCTGACTGGTAGATCAAAAATATAGCAGCTAATTCCAAAATTTGAAAAATAAATTAGCCGTTGTTTTCGTGGCTAAATTGGAAATACTCATTTGTGGTACATCATCTAAATGAATGTGTCCTCCTGGACCATTCTTCTTGTGTTCCACGAGATTTGATACCTTCCACTAGCCTCGCTCTTTCTTCATCGCTAAGACTGGAATCGAATACTGAGAGACCCACCAGCTCCTCACGCAGGTACCATAGGTGTCCCGTAATTTTTTTCTAAGCAACTTTGGCGACAGTAATATTAGTGCTCTCATATTCAATGAGCTTCTTTAAAAAAAGTAAGTCATTTCTAGGTGCTGATGTGGCTAACGGGTAAAAACCAGGCATGGATATCAACTTTTACAATAAATATGCAAACATTAAATAGCCCCTTGGAATCAGCATCGGTAATCAGCACTTGCTCACGAAAAACCCAAATTTTAAGTGCGTAAATTGCTTTGCACATCCACCTCGCACAATGCCTTTGCCAGGTTCACCCCCGATAAATATAATTGAGAGCTCTAAAAGTTCCAAGTAATCATCTCTAGGGTGGCCGATCTGATAAAGGCAAATTGGGATATTAGCTTTGTAATATTTTAATGACTAATTCCTATGAACAAAAAATAGTAGCCGCGTGCATTAATTTGCTCCTGTGTGAAGTTAATTATTGAGAGTTTCGTCTCCATTTTAAAACTTTCTCCGGGATCTGGGTAACTATCAATGGCCTCATAAGTAATTGTATCAATAGATGCCCACTGACGTTGGAATTTTTTTTAATAGCAAAGTTTATAGCCCAGCTGAACGTCCCCTTATTTGGTGATAAACTCCCTCCAAAAAAATTTCAAAGATATGGTGTCGGCAAGGCAACCATAGCAATTACTTTTTTTAAATAAGTGCTCAACCTGTACTGCGGCGCCATTCTTAATCCCTTGAAAAGAATACAACATTGGTATTACTTATCAGTTGCATCATTATAACTGAAAACATCAGGAAAAGGAAAATAAACCAACCCTTGTTAGCGCTGGTTGCATCAAATGCAATTGCTTTAACATTATTGGAAATGTTCCATTGTATCACTATATTAAAAGCTGCTATTGCAATGGCTATTCCGCTTCCATTCTGAAGCTCTGGGGCTGCAAGTATTTTATTGGTTCTGACACCTGTAACAACTGTTTCCAATCTCTCTTTGGTGTCATTACTACCGAGAAATGCCATTTACCATTTTACCTTCCCAATGCAAAGTCAGTATTGGATCCGGGGAAAATGACTCTCACTTTCTCCGCTGAACTAGCCCTGTGCTTATCCCGTTGTCTCCGAATAGTACTTTCATTTATGTTTGTTTGGGATATATCTCCTCCAAATGCGTCGCAAAAATACTCCTGCAAAGGTGTCGTCGAGGGCCGCTTACAGGGGGGGTCTACGGACAAGTGAACTTAAATTAAAGGTGAAGGGTTAATTGTTGAAAGATTTTTGCAGAACTTTGACCAAAGACTTGGAATTGTTACTTGTTGTTCAAGAACATAGAAGAAGGGTGCCAGATGTAAGGAAGACAACTTTAATAAAAACGTATAGATAAGTATTGGTATCTGAAACTCCTTGTATTTTTCCTTTTCATTAGTGCACTGTCCTTCAGATTACTGTTTGATTTTGCTAGCTATACAGATTTCTTTTAAATGAAGATGACTGATTTGGAATTTTTATGACCGAGTTAATAATAAATTGAAATAATTACTAAAATACGATGTTCTTCGCCATAACCAGTGAATGAGTGCTCCAGAACTATGTAATTACCACGAGACACCGTAGCAGTTGCGGTGTCGTCGTGGGCCGCTAAGAGGGGGGGTCTACGGACAGGTGAACTCGTCCGCGCCGGCGCTCGGCGCGGCGCATCGCGGCGCCCCCTAATAAGCATTTCGAGCTCGCTTCGCCCTTCTGCATCTCCTAAACGGCTAAAGCTAGGTAAAAAATAATGAAATTTTAGCCCTAAAGGATCGTAAAATCATAGATTTACTCTAAAACCAGTTATTATGATGCGACATTTCCATTTTTTGAGTGGGGTATTTCAGACCCCATGCGGCACGTGTTAACAATATCGCAACTCAACAAAAATTTCACGTATGTGTTTTTTCACCAAAATGAATGTTTTGACGGGTGGAACTTTTAGCTTTTCCGATTTTCGAAAAATAAGCCGCACCCTAATACGCACTGCTGCGTTACGAATATTCCTGGAGAAATATTTACGAGTGAGGCAAGCCTTAGAGATTATACTCCATGACTGCTCCATCAACATGTGTGATGAGCGTAAGGCCTCTCATCGGGGTTATCTGGGGAAAATGGTCAAATTTTCAACGGTCATGGCTTCGCAAATTTCGCTTCTGGTTTTTGAATTCGCCGAGCAACTTGCGAAAGCTTTGCAGAAAGAAAATAACACCGCGACTGGAGCAAAACAGTCCGCTCAGAGTCTGTATGACGCATTCAGTGCAATGAGCGAGCGAGTTGGACTTCGATCGTTGGAGGGCAGAAACCGAAACATTAAACAATGAACACGATCTTGGGCTTACGATTCCCGACCCCCCAAGGATCCGGGCCCCTCCGAGGAAGTTAGGACAGCTTGGCGGAAGACCCGTACCCGTTCGGCTAACCGCGAAGAACCAGCTTCGGAAAGACTACATATCTCTGTTGGATTGGGTAAAGTCCGAGCTAACGCATCGATTTTATCAGTCCGGTATGAATCAGCTGATCAAGCTTGAGCAAAGTTTGCTTCCGGGTGGTCCCAGAGGTGTCACGCAACTCAAGGAGGCGCTTGGGGTTCATGAGAGTAGCTTCTAGGGATGGGGGGTACTAAAAAAAGTACCGGTATTTTTTTATGAGTATTAAAAAGTAATAATACTTCTCGTCCGGTAGTACCGACTAAAAAATAACGGTATACCGATATTTATGTGATTCATAAAATATATTAATTAATTACAAATTAACATACCTTTCACCCTAATTTTCCGGTATTTCGGCAAATTAGAATATCAGTCGAAAAAGATACGCAGAAATTTTCACCCATCGTCATTTTTAATGAACATTCATCGTGAATGAAAGATCTAAGGTTTTCCCGGCGTATCGAGATGTTGGGGGTTGTTCGGGTTTCCGACCGGGTCAAACTCTCCATTTTTGCCGACGTTTCGATGAACGACTCGTTCATCGAAAACTTCTAAGAAATGAGTAGTCTTCATTAATAAAAATTGAATTTCACTTGTTTTTAGCTTGATTTTTCCCTTATGACACATTCTAACTACTCCATATGCTCTTTTAGCGAAATTCTAGTCTCTACCCCCTCCTATCCGCAAAATAAATGCGGGCCCTTTTCAAGGTTATCCCCCCCAGCGAAAATAGTTCCGACGCCCCTGCCTAAAGATGATTTTGGGGGCCGGGATTACTTTCATTGATTAGGTATAGTAAATTCTGGTTGATATACCTACACCGTTAATTAACTCCAAACCGAGGGCCCGGGTTAGAATTAGAGAGGTGGCACAGATGATAAATAAAATTCCTAGCTCTACATGGTGGCAATATGAAGAGCACTTCTAGGATAGTGCACCGTCAAATGGCACGTTAAACTGGGACAAAATCCTCTGCGCCATTTGTAACTAAAGATGCTTAACGCCAGCGCCATGTTTCTCTCCATGTGTGAGCCTAAGGAGCCTGTTTTGCACCTTTGATGTAAAAGGACGAAAAGTGGGTCCCTCCTCCCAGAAAACCGTGGAAAAGAACAATTTCGGTTTGTTCTCGTATCGGTTGGTTGTTTTGGGAGGCAAACGACAAATGAGTTAATTGTCGCTAGGAAGGACTTGTGGGAAGGGAAGGATTTAACGGAGACTGGAAGAAGGGTCGAGAGAAACCCGGCGTTGGCATTAGCAAACTCTTAACGGAAGGTGCCAAACTCCCACAATTTAACGTCCCATCCGACTGACGGAACACTGCATTTGAGGTAGCACTCACTCCATGGGACTTTAGTCGGGATAGGTTTAACATTAAATATCACTGTCATAACCGGGATTCAAACCGGGTCATCGAGGTGAGAAGCCATTTCCTTGTAGTCTCCCCTTCAATCTCTCCCCCTTACATAATATAATGTGCTCTGCGTGCCTGATCCCAACCCTAATATTAAAGTAAGTTTTCCCAGATTCGGGTGAATTCTCTGCGCATTTCGTTCATCTTAACTTAGCTTTCCCTGAGTTGGATCAAACATGCTGGTGGTTAATTCTATGCCGGATCCAACTTAACCCACTACAGCCCACGTGGACGAATTCGTCCACTTCTTCGCAATAGCTGGTACATACGCATCATATTTACCCAGCACCACTCCTGAATGAACCATATTTCCCATTTTTGGGATCATAAAAAATGGCAAAAGGTTATAAGTTTCGAATCGTGAGGTTTTGGCACCTTTTTGGCACATTTGGCACCGCCAATTATTATTAATGGCATTGATCATACGAATCGTTGGAATGACCTCGGGAGATTATGTGGAAAATAAATGTTATCTCCCACTCATTAGGCTAAACCTTGAGTGCGCCGCAAGAACTAGGGACCCAGAACAGATAGAACATGCGCGAAATAATTAAAATTCATTACAGAAGTAAAAATAGATGTGCCAAAAACCTTTCCGAGATTATCGTGGCTTATTTGATGACTGTGATTCTTTATTTATCGCGAGCATATTTTCACTCAAAATGAAAATATAGCCAACGTCATTATAAAAAATTAAGACTGCAAGCTGCTGCAAGGCCAATGAGTTCGGAAAGGAAGGAAACGACTTTCCACAAACCATCTGAGCCCTGTATATGCTCAGATCATTCAGCTAACGGTTGTAAACCTCCGGAACCCGTCAAACGAACTTTCCATTTTATGGTTTTCGCAAGAAATTCTCGAAAATTCGCTACTTTGCGATGGGTGGATTTTTGTTAGTCTTGAGAAACGAGCTGTTGATGAAGGGTGCGTGTGCCTGTGATCTCCAGCGTGCAGAAGGGACGGCGTTATGGAAGAGTCCACGAAGCCTTATAGAAAAGCGCGGTATCGTAAAGTATGCTACAAAAAGAAGAGGAGAGCTTACAACGTTCAGAATTTGAATCACTGGAAAAAAAACAGATAAAGGTATTTATTTCGCAATATTATATTTACGAGATAATTAAATGGCTTTAAATTACAACTTTTTCCGGGGAAAATCCCCTGTACCCACCGCCATAACGTCTCTGTAACTTCTCAATGCCGTGCAGTTTCTCTTTTCCCTTCGCCTCCTTTGAGCAGTATATAATATAGATGTTAATGCTTTAATTTTTTGCACATCGTCCTACCCTATTCGGTATTAACGTTCTATAACTTCCTTTTCAATTTCATTTTTTCCCTTTTCCTTTCAGGCGATGGAGACAGCAGTATTACTCAGAAGTTAGCGGTTGATCTTCCATATGGAATTGACTTTCCCGTTCAGAAGATAGAATGCGTCAACCACTTGCTGAGGAATTATTGCAATAGAATACGTGACATCGACAAAAGAACTAAAAATATCCACGGTCGGATTACGATTACATTACGCAAGAAAATAGGAGACAATTTAATGCGTTTAAGAACTGCTGTAATTTCGGCTATAGGCTACAGAAAAAATACAGAATCACCAGAGTCAATTAGAGACCTTGAGAAGGACTTGAAGAATGGCCCAAGCCATGTTTTTGGTGACCATGCCAGTTGTGCAGACTACTTCTGTAAGGGGCCAAAGGAAGGGGAAGCGAATCTGGTGCCACAGCTGAAGAAAAGCGGCATTTGGGAAGACATTTTGACTGCAAATTCTCTCCTCGTTTGTCACTCCCCCAGCTTGATGTTGAATGTCACAAACAATCATGCCAAGCTATATAATGCATCGTGGCAAAGTATATTGGAGGAAAGAGATAACTGAATAAGATAGTGTAGTGGTTAGAGTCGTTGTCCAACCTACCGAAGGTCCCAAGATCTACTACTAGTGGGGGTGGTTTCTTTTTAGAATTTTTTTTGGAAACAATTCTTGAAAATTTCTTACAGATTTTGTTCTGATCTTATCAAAAAGTTTTTTCCCGACAAATTTGTCGGGGAAAATGGTTTTTCATAAAAAATGGGTGTTTATGAAAATTTCTTTCGGAAATTTGACCTACGCACCTGATTTGCTATATCGAGAGATGTTATTAATTTGGAATTCTTTTGTATGGACGGATACATGGACTAACGTCATGAAGGCAACGCAACTTGTGTTGAATCCGCAATGTTAGAAAATGCAGAAAGTGGACGAGAGCGGCAAGAAGATTAAAAGGGTAATGAAACAATAGACAAAATGGGTGAGATTTTACAATTGAATAATTTAGCGAAAGTACAGGGAGATGAAAAAAATAGGAAGAAAGCCGAAGATGACGGAAATTATCGCGCTAAAATGAAAGAATTGGGGAGAATTGACGCTGATCCCGAATTGGAAAAAACTAACATGGATCGGAAGAGAAAAAATTTGGACTACAACCTTGTCGTGGTTGAAGGGCTTGCGTGCTCCGATGACCCCTAGAGCTGCACTGGCGGGAGCATTGCTCCTGGTAGGGTCACCCATGCCAGATTGGTCGAAGGTTAGGAGACAGACGAATGGTAGTCCGCGCAGCGTCTGTACCTCAGTGAGGCGGCTGCAAAAGGCGTCTGACCCCAGTGGGGCGGCCTCTGAAGTGATGGTGTCACGTAAAAAACACTATTGAGTAAGGCCACGGAATACTATCTCAATTAAAACAAAAGCCTTGAAATTATGGACAGTTCTCAATTGATAATGAATCCTGGCAACTACGGGACTCGGCCAAGAGGGCCGGGTGTCGTGCCCGGCAGCGGTGGGAGCAAGGCCCCTGCGGTCGTCATCACACGAAATCCTTGCTCAGACGTAGCAGCAGCAGAGGAAAAGAAGATAAAGAAGAGGAACGAAACTATCAGAATAGGCACGTGGAATGTTAGGACTATGCTGAGGGCGGGGAAGCTAGAGAATATAAAGCAAGAAATGGAGAGGGTGGGTGTAGACATCATGGGTCTGGGTGAAGTAAGATGGAAGGATGACGGAGATTACTGGAGCGGCGACTATAGAGTAATCTATAGTGGAGGGAATGAAAGTCAGCGCGGGGTTGCATTCGTAATGAATAGGAAACTAGGTAGAAAAGTAGTGTATGCAGAACAGGTGAGTGATAGGATAATAGTCGTGGAGCTAAAAGCAGAACCAACGAATTTAGTTATAATCCAGGTCTATATGCCTACCTCTATTCATAAAGAGGAGGAGGTAGATGGGGTGTACGATCAGCTAGAGGAAATAATTGGTAGGATACCAGGAAGTAAGCACCTGGTAGTAATGGGGGATTGGAACGCGGTGGTGGGTGAAGGAAGAGATGGGAGGGAGGTGGGCGATTACGGGCTAGGAAGGAGAAACGACCGGGGCGAGAAAGCTGTGGAGTTTTGCCGCAGAAATAACCTAGTAATTACGAATACATGGTTCAGACATCATCCTCGACGTAGGTACACTTGGAAGAAGCCGGGAGACACAGATAGGTTCCAGATAGATTACATAATGGTACGTCACAGATACAGGAATAGTGTTAAAAACTCGCATACTTATCCAGGAGCTGATGCAGACACAGACCACAACTTATTAGTCATGAAATGTCGGGTAAAACTGAAAAAGATAAGGATGGGAAGGAGGGTACGAAAGTGGAATACGGAGGCATTAACTGGGGCAATGAAGAAGAAGTATCGAGAGAAGGTGGATGAGATAATGGGTGAGGATCATGGAGTTAGATCAGTGGAAAATGAATGGGGAAGTTTGAAAAATGGAATTGTAGAAGCTGCGAAAGCAACGGTAGGCGTAGTGAGCGCAACTAAAATTAGAAAACCGTGGATCACGAAGGAGATGATCAGGGAGATGGAGGAGAGAAGGAAATGGAAGAGCGTAAACTCAGAGCTAGGTAAGAGAAAATACCGAGAATTTAATAACAGGCTTCGAAGAGAAACAAAGAAAGCAAGAGAGGCGTGGTGGAGAGAACAGATCGACGCGTTAGAGAAATACCAAAAAGAGGGAAGAGCAGATGCATTATATCGGAGAGTAAAGGAACTGACGGGTGGTAATAAGGGAAGGGGAATTACAACGATAACAGACAAGACGGGAAAGGTGATCGTTGAACCGAGAGAGATCCAGGAGAGGTGGAAGGAGTATGTGGAAGAGCTGTATGGTAAAGAAATAAGGCCCAATAGGTTAGATATAGAAAGGGAAGACGATATCGACAGAGATGGCATCGGACCAAGTATCCTAGATAGCGAAATCGAAAGAGCTATACGAGACATGAAAAGGAATAAGGCGGTGGGAATAGATGACATACCTGCAGAGTTATTAAAGAGCATGGGGAAGATCGGAAGGGGAAAACTTTTTGCGCTTATTCGTAGGATTTATGAGGATGGAGTGTGGCCGGAAGACTTCGCGAAGACTGTACTAATTCCTATACCGAAGAAGAGTAAGGCAAAAACTTGCGAAGACTATAGGACAATAAGCTTAATATCCCACGCGGCCAAAGTAGTTCTGAGGATTCTAAACAGAAGGCTAGAGAAGAAGGCAAATGAATACCTGGGTGACGACCAGTTCGGGTTTAGGAGAGGGACGGGAACGCGAGACGCTATAGCGGTGATGAGGACGCTAGTAGAAAGAAACCTAGAGTATGGGCAGGATGTTTTTGCATGCTTCGTAGATTTTGAGAAGGCGTTTGATCGGGTGGAATGGACGAAATTAATGGGAGTGTTGAAGAAATTAGGGGTCGATTGGAGGGACGGGCGTCTGATTCGAAATTTGTATATGAATCAGACTGCGCAGGTTAGGGTAGCCAATGGAGAATCGGGATGGGCCACGATAGGACGGGGAGTGCGGCAAGGGTGCCCACTATCGCCGTTGCTTTTTAACGTGTATTCAGAAGAAATGGTAAGAGAGGCATGGGGGGAGGAGGCGGTAGGAATAAAGGTAGGAGGGGAGCTGATAAAATCAGTGAGATTTGCAGATGATCAAGCATTGGTTAGTCAGTCGGCCAAGGGGCTACAGTCAATGGTGAATGCATTAGAGGTGCAGTGCGAAAAGTATGGAATGAAGATCAATCACATGAAAACGAAAGTAATGAGATTTTCTAGAAGTAAGAAGGCGGGGCTGAATATAAGAGTGGGAGGGCAGAAGATAGAGCAGGTCGAGCAGTTTACGTATCTGGGTAGTATTTTGGAGGCGAATGGGTTTAGTGGTAAGGACATCAGATGCAGAATTGCGCTAGCTAAAGAAGCATTTTCGAAGAGAAGGGAATTGATGAGGGGGGGTCTGAGAAGAGACTTAAAGAAGAGGCTGGTGAAAACTTTAATATGGAGCGTGGCGTTATATGGGTCGGAAACTTGGTCTTTGCGAAGGGAGGATGTGCGTAGACTAGAGGCGTTTGAGATGTGGGTTTGGAGAAGGATGGAGAAGGTTAGCTGGATGGCGAGAAAAACGAACGAGGAGGTATTGGATATGGTCGGAGAGGAGAGGAAGCTTGTGGCAGAGGTTCGGAGAAGGCAGAAGAGATGGATGGAGGAGGTTTTGAGAGGAGAGGGCATGCTGAAGAGAGTGATAGAGGGGAGAACACTGGGGAAACGTGGGAGAGGAAGGAAGAGGATAGGAATTCTGGACGAAATAAGAGGAGGTAGAAGATATGAAGAATTGAAGAGGGATCTAATAACTTAGGAGGGAAAGCGAGACAATTTCTATTAGTTTGGGATACAAAATGAGGACTGTCCAAGAACCTACCAATCAGCTGGTAGAATACTTGAATGAATGCCAAAAATTACCTCGCAAGAAAGAAAGAATGTATTCATCAGAGAGCACAGGAAGCGGAAAACAAGAGGAAAAAAGCCGAATATGCCAGAAATTATCGTGCTAAGAAAAAAGCTGATGTGGAGAATAAAGATTGTGTAAGAAATGAAGATGCTGCTCGTAGAAAGAGCCTACATAAAATTCGTTCTAAAAATTACAGGGAGAGACAAGGGACCGATGATTTACTACAAACTATGGAAATGACTGATTGCCAAATAGCGGGGCCCTCCAAAAAACTATCATTAATTCTCAAGAGAGATCGTATAATTCATTGTTCGCAAATAGCAGGTCCCTCTACGAGAGAGGTGCCATTTATACCGCGGAAAGACATTACCTACCCTAATTCTGAAAGTGGTGGACCATCTCCAGATATTCATATTCCGGCTATGCTGATTGATGGAGGAGAGGATCGGGGCGAGTCAAATTCAAATGTTGATAATGTTGTGCACGATTTCGTTCAACGGCGGAATGAAAAAGACATGTCAAACGAAAATAATATTAACGAACCTCTAATAAAAGCACAACCGCAACAGAAAATAATGTACAGCTCATTCTCAATACATTTGTCGGGACATAAAGAGTTTATAAAGCAATTTATTAATAATGAATTAGGACATGCTTGCGATGCTTGTGATAGACTTTGGTTTCAAAATGATTTAAAATCATTTACCAATATTGGCAGTACAAAAAGCATTTTATTAATCAGGAAAATTGTTCCGGTTCAGAAATCGGAATTTCAGACATGTGCAACCTGTATCAAAAGCATTCACAAAAATCATCTCCCACAACTATCAGTATATAATGGTTTCAAATATCCCCCATTTCCAGACAGTTTGAAAAATTTCCCATTAGATTTGGTGACTGAAAGATTAATATCACCCCGAATTCCTTTCATACAAATAAGGCGACTGCGACATATCCACGGTCAGTTTGGGATTTATGGTCAAGTAATTAATGTTCCAGTTGAGGTTAATACAATGGTGAGTAAATTACCGCAAAATTTCGATGATGATCACTGCATGTACGTTAACATAAAGAGAGAAAAAATACATAAGTCTAGCTTTATGCACGGCGTAGTGTACAAAAGAGTGATTAAAGCGTGGCTGAATTATTTAATACAAACACCTTTGTATAAAATGCACAATATTACAATTGATGAAATATTTTTTTATGTATTATATATATCAGAATATCGCCATAGAAGTTTACACTTCTCCCGTGTGGTCTTAAGCACACCCGACTTTTTTATATATATTTTTTTCATTCGTCTCTATTTTGTCCTGTCACTCCATCCGTTTCTATTCTAATCATAAGCTCGTCTCGTTCAAGCTACATCGCTGTCTTTGGTGACAAAACATTTTTTCCTCGCGCATTTTTTGCGTAAAGGCCTTTTTACACGAGGCAATTTATTGCAAAATTATATGTACAGAAATTGTGAGAACGTGAGCACGGAATTAGAGCAGGGGCCATTTTCCCATCTGTCATTTACGCATGCATTATTGCAATTAACCGCTTTACACGACGCAATTTTCAATTCACATCCATAAATACATCAGATTGTGCCTCTTTCGTCTTTCGAGTACGTCTTTCTGGTATAGGGGTACACGAAAACAATTGAATAATACCGAAAGTAAAGACGGCTGCTTTTCGAGTTCCTCCCGCGGTGGCATCTCGGAGGTGGCGACGTTTCATTTATTATGCTAAAAGCATCCTCAGGCCGAGCTTCTGCTGAGTTTCATCTTGAGGACGCGTGTAGCATAATAATCGAAACGTCGCCATCTCCAAGATTCCACCGCGAGAGAAACCCGAACAGCAGTTCTCCACATCGGACGCAATTATGCAAAAAATGGCGAAATTAAGTTTGAAATAGCAGTGAGAATATAATAAATGAGGAGCGTGTTTCTAGTACAAGGAATAAAATATTTGGAAATATCTGTCAAAAAGCACGCCAGTCAAGAGAGGTTGGGAACTGCTGTCATAAGTTGTCGGTATTTTTTCATTTTTCTGCTCCTTTAAAAACTGTCTTTATCATATTTCTTTTAAAAATTACCTTCAATTTTCTTCTTATCTTCTCCCTCCCCTTTTTAACATGAAGTGAATATTTTGTTGAACCTGGGCTTAATTAATAGTAATAATTAAATTACATAATAATTTCGTCGGCCGTGCGATGAGATTCGTCTTTGATTATTAACAAGAGACTTGAATAAAAGTCTAATCCTCTGCCTCATTCTCATGCCTTGCCCAAGGGTTCCTCCTCGTATTCACACTCTTTCTCCTCGTCACTTAACCAAACAATGACTACTATAGGCTCATCATTCCATGGCTGACCTTGCCGATGGAATGAGTTTCCCTTGGTCGTTTTCGAACCCGGAAGTTGGTTTCATCGATCCCTGGGATCAGCATTATACAGAGCGATTACAACACTTATGGTAAGAAAATATGAGATAGGGCAGCCCCATTACCCCATTCTAAAGCTCCTTTAATCTCCTCATACCTTCAATCCCGCTTTATGTCGTCCGAAATTTCTTTTCCTTTGTGAACTCGAAGGCTTCCGCGGAGTCGTTGAGACGGCAGTGAAGGCTTTTCCTGCTTTCTTCCGCGTATTTCCATTGTCGTAGACGACAGTTTCGATAGCATTGCAGCTATCTTCTTCAGGTCAGAAGTGAAGATGCAGGAATTAATTTCAGGATTCAAGGTACCAACACGTGTTTATTTCCACATTTACAATACAGAAAAAGGAAGAACAAACTTAACAAAACAACGAACTAGGAGATAAAACGGTCCTTATATAAGACGAACACGAACACTGTATCTTCACTTCTGACCTGAAGAAGATAGCTGCAATGCTATCGAAACTGTCGTCTACGACGGTGAAAATACGCGAAAGAGAGCCCGAAAAGCCTTCACTGCCGTTTTCCCTTACATTCTTCCTAAAGCCCTCTTTTTAAACGGAGGGCTTTACTTCTTCCGCGCTCGCCCCAAATTCTGCCCTCCATCGCCCTTTTCAACATGTCCTAACCTCTCACAATAGTATGTCCTCCATTTAGCTATTCTTCCTTCTCCCACGGCGGATTAAGGCCGTTGTTTTGGGGGGCGGATTGACACTTTCCGGATGCTATAATTCGTTTTAATTATTTCTTGGTGGTTAATTCAACATTTCAGCTTGCTTAAAAAATCATCATCGGACTCATTGACTTCCCTTAAATTATATACATTTACTTAAAATTACCAATATAAATATATTTAACAATTGACAAAATTTTACCTCTTTTCTGTTCCCTGGTCAGACTCGACTGCAAAGTAACTTTAAGATTCGCGTTGCATTTTGTTGATTAAATGATCACTCAGCAGTGGTCCAAGGGCGTAAACAGGGGGGGGGGGGACCCACCCAACGATGGAGAAAAAGCTCAATTTTAATATCTTAAGTTCAAATGTTGATAAATGAAAATCAAGCGCGCGTAATCGGTTTTGACGTGTGATAGGTTAATTCCTTATTAAAGGTATACGTTTTCCAAGGAACAACTGTAGCGATAATCACTGGTAATGAGTTGCCGAGGGTAGGGGAGGGGCACAAATACTAATGGCCCCCCTAAGAGCTTTCCCTGGTTACACCTTTGTGGTCGTATAATAAAGACAAATGTCAATCATTAGGAGCCTGCTTATCCGCAAAAGTAATAGTTGAAATAACAAAAAAAAACATATTTATGGGGCAGAAACTTGGTGGCGGAATAAGGAGAATGAAAGTAGATTGGAGGCGTCCGAGAGGGCATGGAGAAATTGAAGTGCGATGGGCAGAAAGGAGTTGGAAATGTTAAGTGCAATTGGCATTGGTGGTTCAGAGAGGATGTTGTTGGTGAAAATCAGGAAAAGAGGGAGGAGTTGGGTGTGCAAAATTTTAGGAACGAGGGAATGATGAAGGCCCTTGATGGAGGGGAAAGTTGGGTCGGTTGGTATAAGCGGTATAAGGATCAGAGAAAGAGAGTGAAGAGAGGTGAGGCGAGCGCAGAACTGGACAAAGCTTACATCGTAAGAAAATCGGTGGCTGTATGTTTCTAAGTTTAATAGAGCTAATCTAGTCTTGTCTTCATATAAACCTGCCATATTCGGTGATTCATCTCAGATAACACTATTAAAAATCATCTATGCCAAAATTTGGGTTAACTTACAATTTTGAATAACTGTGTCCGAATCCACAGTGTACGCATTTGCTGGTTTTGATACCTCTATTTGATATATTTGAAAATATTTTTTTCTTTACTTTCTATCTATATCTGCGTATACACATGTATTTCGAAAACTTATCCAACTTATGTACCAAAACAATTAATCATGCAATTAATATTTGCGCCGAAAATCTCCATGTCTCTGATTGGCTATCGAGAGATTAATCGATCGAGCGAGTCGATCAGATGACAACCTTGCTGCGCAATTGTATGGCACATGAGGAAATTGAGGAAAGTAGATTTGAATAACAGTGTTAATTTCAATTTTAAAGCAAATTAGCTTCATAGGTTATGGAAAAATCCGATCGACTTGAAAATGTCAATCCAAAACTATTTAGAAAGTGCGACGAAAGGGTGTTATCATCAGAGGAACAAGACGAGAGCGTTCCCGACGAATTTGACAGCAGAGAGATTTTTGGTAAGTAAATCGAGGATTATGTGTATGATTATGGCCTAAAATTTTCGTGATTACAATTATTCTCCCGTAACACCATGTCTGTCACCGTTAACTAAATGCTAAATCTGGACTTTTTCATCAGATTTGATCAAGGGCATCAATGATCCTGAGCACCCTCTTACTCTTGAAGAATTAAATGTACTAGAGCTCAACAACATTCAGGCAAGTGGTTTATTAAATGGACGACCTTCCCACGTCCAGCTTTTAACAAAGTTCAAGCTCTTAATACTTCCTATGTGAAAGCGTTAAAAAAGCTTGTAAGACGATAAACCTGAGTCGCTCTAATTGTCGTCCTGAGTTTGGTACAAATATGTTTAAAATAGAGTGCTCGTCAGTCTATCACACAACCCCCTTTCAGCCCATCCACATAATGAAAAGTTTAATTCATTAAGCACATGTGTAGTTGACTGATTCTGTTTTAAGTAATCGAGTAAGAGGTACCTACGCAAGTTGTATTAAATAATAATAATAACATTTATTTGCCTAGTAGATCGAGTTACAACGTTTGCACACAATAAAAGGCACGTTAGGAATTCATGAAAGTAGTATACTATGCATAGATGGACGGCACTACAAAAAATTTACCATTGCACAGCACTATAAATATTTATTCATCATCAGTGATCTAGAAAAAGATGGTTAGCTTGTAAGAGATCTGCCATAAACTCATGGACATCATAGTGGAGCTTTTCTTTCAAAGAAGCTTTCAGTTGTCTTTTAACACTAGAAGGACGGGATGGGTCATTTTGACCCATAACACGTTTTCAAAATCAAATTTTACTACTTATTTGTGATTAGATTATTTTTAAATGGTGTGACTTTGTGCATTTTTACTTATATAAAAGAAAATGTCGTAATTATTGTTGCTTATTTTTTAAATTGACGTTATTCCTTGAAGGACGGCTATGGGTCATTTTGAACCATTACTTCTTTCTGTATTGGAGTCAAGTTTTCTCACCATTTTCTTCTCCTATTGATCACTGATATTTATTTACATCAACAAAATATATCAGCGCACATTTGGATAAGTACTTAAAGCCTTTATAATTCATTTGAATGCCATTCATTGATAGGGGGGCTCATTGATTTGTCATTAAGTAAACATATATACATTTATTAAAAATAACAGCTAACCTTGTCACACACTGATCAATATTTCAAATATGTAGTTTCATGTCGAAGTGTCTATCTATTACTATGCTATGATCAATTATTATTTAATTCACTTACAGGTGTTCAAATATAGTAAGTTAAAGATGAAATAATTTTTTTCCCTGTAATTTACATCCTTCGATTCTCATGTGACTAAACTTCACTGTGTCTGAATGAATAGTCAATGAACTATGAATTTCTAGTGTACTCAAAAAGCAGAACCTTAGAAGTCACATTTCTGAGAAATTTTCCCAAACTTTGACCCCAATATCTTTGAAATTATGGGGCTTAGGAATGAAAAATTTTGCATGGATTAATAATTTGGTTGCAACAGGTAGTGATAAAAGTACCATGGAAATCTAAGCCAGTGGAAGTCATGGACTAGGAGAATTGACATGGAATTCAATTTCTTCCATTTTTTGTCTGTGGCTAGAAATTTGTTTTTAATTTAAAAAGTAATATTTGCAATGGAAAAACTACTATTTTTCTTTCTTATTATCACAGATTACATGTTTGGGCTCAATTTGAAAAAAAATTAATTCAGAAATTCCTCTGCCTTTGAGTGATAATTCCTGTTAAAGGAAGTAATTTTTTTGTGGTTAAAAACTCGTTAATTAATAATTAACGCACTTATAGTGGCGCACAGGGCAAGGAAAATCTAATGAAACTTATGTTAGTGGAATATAGGCATTTTGACTGACATGTGATGAAGATTTGACTGTGATACACTCATTAGTCCATGAGCTATGACTTGTTTCCTTATTCACTGTACTTTAAAAGTGGAACCTCCGAATTTACCTTATGAGCAATTTTCCAAAACTTTGACTCCCTATATCTTGGAAACTATGCCACCTAGAGAGGAAAAACTGTGTATGGCTCATTAACTTGATGATATCAGAAAGGGAAAAAATTTTCATCAAAATCTGAGTCGGTGGGTGACATGGTTGGGTAAACTGACGTGGAATGACCCTTTACGATTGGAAATAGCATAGTCAAGGTTACTTGCAGACACAATGACTTTGGTATCGTTGGTATAAAATATTGGTGTAGTCCCTTGTTCTTTCCTTAGCCTGTTATGGAGATCATTAATATAAATAATGAAAAGAATAGGGCCAAGGATTGATACTTGGGGTACGCCACAAGAAACATTCTTCATTTCAGATCTGCATTTGAAACGATGTTGGGAAACTACAACAGATTGATGCCTATCCTGAAGATAAGATTTTACCCACTGGTTAGCTATTTCTCTGACACCAAGGTGATTAAGTTTAAACAAGATCAGATCATGATTGACATTGTCGAAAGCTTTACTGAAATCGAACATCAAACCAATTGTTGCTAACCCTTTATCAAGGGAAGAAAGAATGATGTCTATTACATAATTTGTGGCTGAGGTAGTAGATCTGCGAAGCCGATAGCCATGTTAACTGTTGGATAAAAGCTTTATTGACTCTAGACATGTAATTAAACATTTGTAAAAGATCTTTTCAAACTGTCTAGAGAATTGATTTTGAATGCTGATTGGGCGATAAGAATTAATATCTAGAGGATTTCCTTTTTCTTGTAAAGAGGAATAACTTTAGAGATTTTTAAGGGACTTTGAAAAATTCCTAGATGTAAAGAATCATTAATTAAGTGGAGAAGAGTAACTTAGAATGCATCAAAACATTTATTTAGAATCAAATTGGGAATTTCGTCAAAGACAGAGCTGATTTTAGAGCCAAGGTTGTGAAGAGAAAGTTTTAATTCAGATTAAGTACAAGGCATTAAAAAGAATGAATTTATTGCAGGAGGAAAACCAGACTAATCGTAATTATCAGACAGCTTAGGGTGTAAGGTATGTTCTGTGAAATAATCATTAATGAAACAGGATAGAGAATGTGGACTGGAGAAGGGAGCATCTGACGGATCAACAATTTGAGAAACTGAAAGGGGAGGGGTGCTGCCCTTGGAAGAGTAAATAATCTTCCAGACTTAGATTTGTTACTGGCATTCATAATCCTTCTGTCGTTAAAAGAATGCTTTGCTGCAATTATAGTTTTGCGATAATAAGATTTTCGAGATTTATACTCATTTTGAAGAGTGTCATCTCTCGATGACCGGACAAGAAAGGCGTATTGTTTGAGGTAGGTAGAGAGACTAGGTATTTCATTAGTGATCCACTCCTTCTGTTATTGTTTTCTGCTGGTCTTCTTGTAAACTGTGGGAAAGGCTATATTGTAGGAATGTACAAACTTGTCATAGAAATGAGTAAATCTAGTTTCAAAATCAGCACTGGAAAAAACAAAGGACCAGTTTTCAGCTTCAAGCAGATTAAAAAAGTATGAAGCATTAGTTTTACAGTAGGATCTTGCTGGACATAGTATTGTTGAAAGTATAAAATTACAAGGTATTGTGGCCATTACAGCAAAGTGGTCGGAAATATCTGATTTTACAACTAGTGAGGTTATATCACATGGTTCGAAATTTGAGTTAATATTATCTAATAGAGACTTGGAATGACTGGTGACTCTAGTAGGTTAAGGAACATGAAATGCTAAATTAAAAGAGTTCAGGAGGTTAGCTAGGTCACGTTGTTTGCTGCAACTCAGCAATAGGTCACAATTAAAATCACCAGGCGTTGACTGTGGTATGTGTTAACAAATTGTGTCTTTTGGGAAATCTTTGAACAGCTCGAAGGTCTCTGCTGCTGGGGGTCAGAGACCTGTCTCAGAGAGGTGTGGTGTGAATATGACATTGCCAAGATTATCCCTTAACCCATTCAGCCAGAAAATCAATGTGGCCCTCAATTAGAACTCAGGGGTGACAAAACACCCTTGGTTGCGACAGTGTTGTCTGGCCTACACCTTGGTGGGAAAAGATTAGGGAGGGTGGCCAATGCATTCTTTTTGTTCCTATCTTGGCCTTAAATCACAAAAGGATGCTAATAAGAAAACTATTTTCTCACAGAAACCACCTAGGCTAACAGGAATTGGTCTTTAAGTATGGCTTAAGTAAGGTTCAACTAGATGGTTCGATATTATAATTGTTTGTAAGATAAAATAAAAAATTTTCATAGGACAAAAATGGTAACAAATGGTTTTACAATTAATATCTCCTTGGTAAAGTATTCACCAGTGTAGGTAATCTACAGTTAAAATATTAGACAATGGGGAGCATTTTTCTCTGTTTGCATCTGTCAAAGTTTGATGACACAGCAAGTAGACTCAAAGTTCAGACACCAGAGATTGATTGAGAAAGCAACAATTTCCTAGAGGATAGGCCACACCAACTGCATTCTAGTTGGCTCTGTGATAGTGAAGTTATTTGTAATTTTCTCTTTGCCCATCCACACTAATTTTAGGCCTGCCACTTAGCCCCCAGATATGTATTTGAAAATGCTTATAGGGGTGGCAAGGATTTTCTCTCTCAAATTGAGATAAAGTGCTCTGTTGGGTCTTGTTTTGGGTACAGCGCTGTCCCTAGGGTAGTGCGACTAGTGCTGCTGCACTGGGCCCCGTGTCTATGAGGGCCCCCACACGGGGTTGCCTTTTTCAGACGGTGCTGTGAAACCCACCCATTTCCCAAAATTGCCTACTACTTAGAACATATGTTAATTTCTTGAAACCATTAGCCATTTTATAAGTGTATTTCCTTCTTGCCATGAAAAATGCTTAAAAGATGCTACAATACCAATGCAAAGTTAGGCGGGCCCCGACATTCGTTCGCACAGGGCACCTCAATCCCTTGGGACAGCCCTGCTTGGGTAATAGCTAATGTGGCAGCCCTGTACATAGACAGGTGTATTAATGGATGTAGTATAAATAAATAGGAAGAATGATGATGCATTGTAGGACATTGAGTTAATGATGTAGTTTTCCTTTCTAAGATCCTGAATTATATACTGGGCCTTGGATTACTCCTTCAAGGTAACAAGATAGACTAGATGGAGAATGCATCAAAGATTAAAGTAATTGTGTTTTTTTGGTGCATGAAAGAGATGGATATTAGGAATCTCATGATAGCTGAAGAGATTAAAGGGCATGGAAATAGAGAAAAATGAGTTGGGTAAGAAATGGACTGTGTCCTTGGTAAGACACCAATGTGAAAGAGAATGTTTCAGTAGGTAGATCATGTTGAGAACATGGAATATTTTCCACTTACACTCTCATTTCCTTACGTGTAACCTTTCCTACTTTCTGACCAGATCCACATTTGAGTAGACAAGGTTGATGCCAAATTCTTGGTCGGCACAAGTAAGATCATTAATACTTGTGATACTTTTTTAATCAGCTGTGACATGTGGATGCTCGTTGCAATTATCTGCATTTACTTACCTTGTTGGTAGAAAACAGAAGGTGGGTACGCTTCTCTCTCCCCCCTTCATTTCTGCAAATGATGTATTTCCAAGCTATGACCTTGAGCACAGTTATCAAAATATTACCAAGAACAAAACACTATCTTTAGTAACCTAGTGGTATTCCATAATTAAAAGGATTTGATGAAGAAATACTTTTACAACACGCACAACCCGGGTTTCAACACTTTAATGTCGTCATCAAATGATTTATCCTCAAGACTAACTTTCCCTTCATCTTTTAATTCATGATCACCTCAGTGATTTTAATGCTGATATTTTACAAGCATCAAAGGTGGATGGAAGACATTTTGAGAGGTGGACATGTTGAAGAGAGTGATAGAATGACGAAAACAGGGAAAGTGCGGAAAGAGGACTTTTTGAGGTGAGGCATAAGGTATGAGGAATTAAGAGATATGCTCCTGATGGTGGGTAAAATATCAGTAGGAAAGTGTCAAGATGATTTCGAAAGAGAGAAGTTATCCCTTTCAGTGCAGAAGATTCATGTGTTAGCCATGGGTGTATACTTTCCAGGGGCAGATGGCTAACTGCTGGAGTCAAGCTCACAATGGTAAATGACACCCTGTGACAGGCTCCTGGCATCCTCTTGAGCTTCTCAATTGGCCTCTCTATCATCAGTTGGGACTGGGCTATTGGAAGGTGTGCATTGTTTTTACAGGTGGATGCTTTCTAATTTTGTTTGCATTTTTGTTATTTGCTGACAGAGTGGCTGATGGAGAATGTGGGTGGGCAATTATAGAACAGGGGGTAAGGTAAGGGTGCCCGATGTTGCCATTGCTTTTTAACAGTAATGCTGAGGAAATCATAAGAGAGGAATGGGAAGAGCTAAATGTGGGAGTCGAAGTAGGAGGCCAGCTGATAAAAGTCAGATCCGTGGATGACAAGGCATCGATTAGTCGATCATTAAAGGGATTGCAAGCTTTATTAGATGCAATGGAATTTCACTGCAGGAAATACAGAATGAAGATAAATTATGTATAAGGAAACGAAAGTAATGAGATTCTCTCAGACAAGGAAAGCAAGGCTGGTCATGAAAGTAGGAGGGCACAAACTGGATCGAGTGGAGCAATTTAATTACTTCGGTAGTACTTTAGAAGAAATTGGGCATAGTAGCAAAGACATTAGGAGGAGAAAAGGGTTAGCAAAGGAACCATTTAATAATACAAGGGAGCTGATGATTGGGACCTTAAGTAAACATGTAAAGAAGAGGCTGGAGAGCTTGATATTGATTGGCGTTGCATGGGGCAGAAACATATACTCTGAGAAAAGAGGACGAGAAAAGGCTGTAGACGTTTGAGATGTGGGTGTGGAGGAGAATGTGCGATGGATGGAAAGGGAGACAAATGAGGAAGTGCTTGACATGGTTGGTGAGGAGTGGAAATTTCTGGATGAGATTAGGAAGAGGCAAGGTGGGTGGCTGGACGGGGTAATGACAGGAGAAGGGTTGCTTAAAGCTGTGATAAGAGGGAAGGATGTTGGGAAAGCGGGGAAGGGCAAGAAAGAATGGATTTTAGGGACGGGATGAAGAAGGGCAGGACATATGCTGAGATTAAGAAAGAAATAATAGAGGTGAGGCACATGTAAAAATCTGAAGGATTTTTGTCTCACTTCCATTAAAACCTACCTTTAACCAATAGATTACTTTAATGAATGAAATCTGCTAACAGAAACACCCTTATGAATATATCTGTACTTGAAAGGGTTAAGGAAGGGCCTGTTCAAAAATCTACTTATCAGATGATAGAAAATCCTATGGTGATAACATTATAATGTAAGCTCCCCACCGGTATGAGCTAACTAGTCCATGTGGCTTGCCTGTTAAGTTAAATTCTGAAGTGCATAATTAAATTTAGAAGTACATTAGAGGTTCATAATGATTTGTTTCATTTGCCTGAGGCAATAGAATTCAATTTCTTTCTCCTAAGATATCATAAGTTTTGGTGCATGGCAATCACAGGTATTCTCTCATGTAAATAATACGTTCATGTTTAGTCCTGCCAGTGGCGGATTAAGTGGAGTGCAGGGGGGACTTCCCACTCCTCCACCCCTAATTCATGGTAAATATGAAAAATGGCAATCGAAAGGTACTTAATACCTCCAGAACTATGAAAAGGATCAATCCCCCCTCCTTAAACAACCACCTATAATTTCCCTGAACACAGAGAGTCCTCTCTAATGTATCCTTCATTAAAACATCTACTTTCCGGTATCACAATCTTTTACCTCCTGTCGTACCATTATATATTCATTGAAACATCTACCTTCCAGTATTACTACCTTTGCCTCCTGTCCTATCATTATATATTCCTATTCCTCTCCTCCCTCTCTCGCATCCAACATACTCTCCTATGGAACAAATACATAGGTAGTCTCAGGCTTAATTTTTGGAATTCTCCATTGTAAAAACATAATAACATTGTTAATAGTATTTATTAGCAATAAGCGTTTATCTACAGAGTATGGTTTCATAAATACTACTAACAAGTGTTATTGGATTCCTTCCCCATCATATCTAACCCTTCTTCAATTGCTTTCCTCTTCACCTAGCAGACTTTTCATTCCTCTCCACACGTCAAAAGCCAACTACATTATGTATTAAGTTTTTTCACTGCAGCTTAAATGTTTGAGCTATATTACCTAAGTGCATGATGTAGCATAAGGATTCCCTTGCTGTCCAGGGAAAAAATTAAAATACCAAGTTGATCAGTTGTGTTTTCTCAAGATTCTTAGTGTGTGCACCCTAATTTTCAACTTCATGTTTTGTTTTGCAGGTAGACAATGTTAACAATGAAGTTAATGTGTGCTTCACTCCTACCATACCACACTGCAGTATGGCAACTTTAATTGGTCTTTCCATTCAAGTCCAGTTGCTTCGAGCCCTTCCATCAAGGTTTAAAGTGTCTGTACAGGTGACCCCTGGTTCCCATGCTTCAGAGAATGCCGTGAACAAGCAATTGGCTGATAAGGAGAGAGTTGCTGCTGCTCTGGAAAACTCTTACCTCTTGGAAGTGATCAACCAGTGTTTAACCATGAATCATGGTGGTTAGAAGTGCGTCTGCCTCCAAATTAACTAGTCAAGATGCTTTTGTTGATATTTCATTAAAAAATTAATGTACATAACAAGGAATTATACATGAATATTACATTTGGGGAACAGTAAATAACTTATTTTTGTAATGAATTCTCATTTGATGGATACACCCTTAATTCCAATCTAAGATTTAATTTTTGTACTACTGGATTTAGCAACTTTCACTGAAGGCATACTTTCCTTTGTAGGATCACGCTTGTAAGTCTTTTGTATGGGACCTCTTCCTGCTTTAAGAAATTGCATTTCATCATATCTTTGCCTCTCCTCCAGTGTATTGGTTATCTTCATGTTCTCCCAAGCTGAAAATGAATGATATCAAATTTAAGTCATAGCAAGTAATGGTGGAAATTCACTTTCATTAATGAGCATTTTCTTTCCCAAACATTTCTTACAGTCTTTAAATCCCTTTGCAAAGCCTTTTGGCTTGATAGGCAAAGTTTCTGCTTGGTGATTAACTAATTTTTCAATTTTAAAGTACTCCCGCACAGCTGGAATCCTGAGGAAAGCTACTTGCCCCAGTGAAATGAAGTTCGAGGATACCCAATAACAAAGGATTGCCTGCAGAGAGTTAAAACTTGTTAGTGTTTTTTTTTTAATTTCAACAAAAACTTTCATGCATAAAAGTTGCTCTAAAATTCTACTTACTCCAGGGAAGTTCACTGTGAATGGTAGGATGATGACGGGCATTGCACGTAAGACGTATTTCATCAATTGCATATTACTTGAATTCAACCTAGTTGCATCAGTACCCACCTGGAGAAAATTAAAAAAATTTCAGTTGGATATTCACAAGGTCACTAAAAGTCATTATAAATTATATTTTTACCTCAATGGTCACCCAAAGTGTAACACTTGTCAAAATTGGAAGGAGAAAATACTGATCAGGAACTGTGAGGTCAGTAAACCAAAACAGACCACCTTCTTTCAAACTCTCAACTGGGCACGCAGCCATTTTCCTCAATGCAAGAAAGAATGATATGAAAAGGGGAGCCTGGAATTACAGAAAGGTGAATTAGCGATAAATTCTGGCATTCTTGGTTTCTATAGCATTGGTCTGTAGAAATTATCACACTTTTGGGTCTTAACACAATAGCTATACTGTTGTCATCACAAGCCAACACAGGTGGTGAAGACCCAAAAGAAAGAGATAATTCTAGTATTCCATGGAAATAATTAACTTTGGAGTTGACTCACCTGAGCTAAAGGAACTATCATATTCTTTATTGGATTCAGATTCTTCTCTTTCATGAAAGCAACCATTTCTTGGCCTAACCTTGCAGCTGTAAAGAAAATGAAAACTAATAACTTATGTATTTCTCACAAGCTTACAATCATCCATAGCTTAGCAGAGAAGTCAATTTTTCCAAGAATAATCTCCACATATTTACATAAAAACATTATGTAAACTACATCAGAATTTCTACCTATCCATTTATCACTATAATTATTTCAGCATTTTACTTCACACATTTAAGCCTGCTGCATAAATAATGAGAAACATGTGCTAACACATGTTGCTAACACAAACATAACACCCTGTAGTAAATGCTAATTTTAGCCAGCACATGATTTATTAGCTCATTGAGCCACTATGCACAATGAGTTGAAGAGTTCCCTCCACTTTCCTTTTTGACGTTTTCACCAGCTAGTCCCGAGACTCATTTTCGTTCGAAGATTCCCAGCACTATAAGAAACTGAACTAGAATGCTAGCTAGCAAGCATAATCACTATCATACTCTCTGTGCAACTTGATTTCGTAATTGATGGGGTACTAGTTTCCTACATGCTCCTGGTAGCCATCAACCAACCATGCTAGCTTTTAGTCACAGTGCAATTTCGACCCTATAAAATCAGCACCACCTTTTACTCTAGTGGCTGTAAGTAATTTTCTAGCCATAAAATCAACATTAAATAAAAAAATGTACTGAGTTGTTTTGTCACCTGCTACCCAAGAGTGGTTAATTTAAAATTATAGCAGATGTGCATTATGAAATGAATGAAAATACCACTTCCTTGCCAGTACAAGTTTAGTGATCATGTGAAACATTCTCGTATGGCTCCAATCATGGACATCTACATACCACCCTGCGAGGCACTGCAGAGGTGTATGGCAGGTGTTAGGACACCAGCCAAGAAAGAAGGAATGGGGAAATGGAGGGGAAGAGGACAGAGATGAACTATAAGTGAACAATGTGAATTATGTTAGTGTCACCCTGTTTTTGTTATTATCATTAGCGGTGTGAGGAAAAAGTATTTTTTGTACCTCTCAGTTCAGACATGTATTTCTCTTTCGTCATTTCTATCAGTTCTAGAGATATAGCGTGGGGGAAAAATAATATCCTCCAATTCTTACTGAAACTCGCTTAATAAGAGTTTTTCAAGTAATCTAACCCTAGTGTGTAGCTTCAGAGCCCGTAACAGTTCTCAACCCAATTCTTCCACCATGCCGTATTCTGTCCCCAACATCAACTTCTGGCTAGCAGACTAGATCTTGTGCAACATCAAGAATCATGTGAAGTGGACTCAAGTTTACAGGACAACACATATTTTGAGAAGTTTTGGAGTTGCTTAGGAATGGGGACCAGTATCTGCCAACGTTAGAGTTTTACATGGACACTCAGTGTCAAGGTCTTTATTTTTGCCCTCCACAAAAATGGGGGCCTTGATGCATTGTGTCAGTGTGATACCCAATAATGACATAGTTTCCAGAATGATTGCAGAGTATAAGGAGGGCACGATTCACATACAAATATACCACGGCCCATGTACCATGGAAAGGCCCAGGGTGCTTTGATAAACATTTAAAAAAAGACAAAAATTTTCTTTCCTAAAAATTTTATTTTCAGTTTAATTCAGCAAGAAAATATTTCAATACAAATATTCAACTGACAATATACAATGCATGTTTAAAAATTTCATTTTCTCAAGACCATAAGTATCGAAACTGTGTTCCGTGAAATCCTGGGGTTCCAAGCAACCTTCTCAAGGGTTCCATAAAATTTTGTTTATGTTACTTTGTGTTAGTCACTATTAACAAGAACATTGATATGGAAATATTGTTTCACATAAACTAAAATATTTGTGGACATATAATTTTTTTATGAGATAGGGCTCCATAAAAAAATTTGAACGCTCAAAAGGTTCCGCGAACGAAAAAGTTTGAAGACCGCTGCTCTAGATCATAATGGATACTTATAGGTAACTCAAATTGGGAATATATGGACACCAAATCTGAACAATCAAACCCAACAAACTTTCAAATACTTTCATAGTTCTCACAGAGAAATGCTGTCATGCAGGGCCAAATTTTGGCCTAGACATTTTGGTTTCCTATGTCAGAATATGGCCAGGATGCATTAGTCTACTTTGTGGACATCAAGAGTATCTAATATGGTAAAATCAATGGATTTCATGCAATTACAGTTAAAATTAGATGTAGACTGGACAGATAAATGGCTCATAGAAATCTATACCCAAACAAAATGGTATAAGTAAGGGTAGCAGATGGCAAATCAGAGAGGGCAACATTAGGGAGGGGAGTGAGGTAGGGGTGTCCATTATCACCTTTGCTTTTCAACAAGTACTCAGAAGACAGTAAGAGAAACAGAGTAGCAATAGGAACAAAGGTTGGAGAGGGAACTCATAAAATGATATTTCCAGAGGATCAACAGAATTTTAAAAGGATTTTTAATACATACTTACAATAACATGATAGTAATACAAAGGAAACAAAGCACTGTGCCCATGATCAATACCCTCTTCACCGGGAGTGGCAGTAATTAAGATAGAATGTACAAATTGAAATGCAAAAGAAATTTTTCTGAAACTGGGAAAATTGGAAATTGAGAGAAATCCACAGAGAGGGAATTATGGGTAAGTAATTATTATTAAATAGTAATAATCTGTCACTAAGGAGGGGACTATCCAAAATTCATCAACAAATTCATTGTATTATTGCTACATTTTGTAGTAGACTTGGACCATTCCACTTTCAATAAAAAAAATATTGATCCTTACCTGAAGATGGGCAAGAGGAAAAACTGTTTATATGTACTTGCTTTGGTGAAGTTCCAACAATATCCATTACACAATACATGGGAACTTTTGCCACTTCCAATTCAACTTCAGGTAAATACTTTAGCTGATTTCAGTCTTAAGCTTGGCTAACTTCAAACCTCTTAATCCCATCCAAAATATCAATTACTCCTTCCCTACACTAACCCAACATTCTTTCTACCATATGGCCTTTAGCATCTCTACCTCCAATTACCTGTCTCATCCATTAACTAGCTAATTTCCACAGCACCTTCCTTTTCTCGACTAACATGAACCACTTCTGCTTTTGACGTCCAAGTATTTTCTTAAATCTACTCGAGTCCCACACCTCAAACTTTTATTATCTGCCATTCTCCTACATTCCCTGATTCTGGCAATATACCTATTCCCTTCATGATTGACTAATATCCAGGTATAAGCATAAAATATGAAATTACTCTTTACCATATCAATGAATAATATAGACAGATCAGTACCTATCAAGAACGATCTGGTGTTTTCCTAAGAGATGAGCAGAGTGAAATCTTTTCAGGTTTCCAACATGGTCTGAGTTTCCATTTTTTTACATTTTGAATGGCATAATGGCCCTTAAAACATTGGAAGAAATCCAACCCCATACTCTGTTGTAATCCCAATAAGAGTTCACTCAATGAACAGTACCTCCAACTAGAAAACATACTGCTGTGTAGTCCTTTCCATGCATGGGACAATAAGCTATGCATATACCATGGAAATAAAAACTAACAGCTATAAGCAACCCAACATTCAGAGGATGATGTCGAATGTATATGTATTTAGGCAGTGAACTATAGCAGCAGACCAATAAAGGTGGAATGGATGAAAGGGTATTCATCAAGTAATGTCCAAATTCCAGGATGGCATTGACACCGATCAAAGTGTTCTCTAAAATATAACATATATTTTTCGTGGGCAGGCAAAATGGCATCTACAGAATTAGACCCTTTAAACCACCATTCGTTAAAGAATATGGGCACCACTGATATTTTAAAAACATTTACTAGCCACCGAAAACGTAATCATACCTTCTAGTTGATTTCCAGTCTGCCGAGCTTCCGTCATTTTCACCTGCAAAATTTGTAACTGGGGAAGGTGGTTATTCATTTTTGCAGCATTTCTCTGAGAAATTATCACAAGTGGAAAAATTAAAGTCCTTACAACCGCGGTACCTATAATTTAAGACAAAAATATGAACTTCATATGAATTAACAACACACCACTCAAAATAAGAAGTCACCGCTCACCTAATGCAATTGCTCCCCACCAAGGAATACCACAATCTACGTGTAAATATTCCATGCACTGGTGAACAATGCCTACTGGTGTCCAGCCACCTAAGCCTAAACTAGCAAACGTAGGTTCCCCGACTACACCCTGGACAGAATTTAGAATATCAGCAACTGGAGCCATCGGAGGCTCTGGAATAAAGTCTGGTATAGAGTCGACATTATTGCTGGATTCCACTAACACTTGAGATGACGATTTACTAACTTCGTTAGTCCCAGAATTAAGTAACTCCGATGAGGAGTCCACAGAGTTTGTCGAATCAGTGCTTGACGAATACCTCGATACCTTGTCACCGGCACCTCCATTTCCTTGGGCATGACTGAGACACCGGTAACCCGTTGCAGCCCAAGGATCTAACTTCTGCCATCTAAATTTCGGCAATGAATTTCGAGGGTCGGACTTAATTCCAACATGTTTCAATTTGAGACAAAAATGGTAGGTTCTCTTGAAACAGGCACTATTTAAGTTACCCTGAGAATGGAAAAAGGAACCCTTTGTTTCAGATTTGAATATAGAAATAGGAATAATCAACGCACAATGAAATAAAGTAACACAATAAAAGGAATGTTTCGTTAATTATTTCTGCATTTACCTTAACGTGAGAAAACAACGGTAGGGCAGTATTATTCCTCAAACCAACTACACACTTGAACTGAGATACCAGCATGGCCATTGTTGACAATCGACGATTGAAAATAATCGTGACGGCAGCACGGGATGGCACCTTCAGCGGGGAGGATCGAAAAAATCATGAACATATATACTGGACCGGAATCGGACCAATGGCAAATGATCCCAAAACATTCCACATGAAAGGCACTTTCGCTCGCAGCGCCACCACTCTGGAGACAGTGGAACTACTCATGTAAACACGGGTGAATGGCTGATGCATGGTGGATACGTCCGTGGTTGTACCATGGAAGAAGATTGTACGTGATTGATGCACGTCATATCCATTTTCGGAAGAACGCATGATTTTGCATACAAATGTATGTATTCTTGTGAGTATTTTGAGCATAATAGCGAAGTTACATTCAACTAACCCACATCGCATTCATATAAGGTCACGATTTATGACAATGCTATTAACATTCGGAACTTTACTCGCGCGGATTGCAGCTTTGATGTACCAAGAAAGCAATCATGAGTGCTTCATCTACCCTTCAACAAATAGTCACGTAGTTGCAACACCGATTGATGTTCCCAGAGGAAGCAGGAAAGAAAGCGAAGTGAAAGAAATAATCACTCGAATTGCCAAATGTAATAAAAAATTGATGTATTCCAACAAATTCTCGCATACTGGTAATCCAAAGCAACAATTAATAAATAAATTCATGAAAACAAGCAAATCACAAGACATATAACCACCTTCCATGATAATCCATTGCATTGGTTTCAAAAGAATCAATTCGCCACATCCAATTACAACTAATTTAAGGACTGAACCTTCGATTTGGCATTTTCCATTTCAACACATTCAGACAAGCATCTTCTTCCATGATACAAGGAGGTAACCTCCTTGAGTGGCACGATAAAGCTCTGTATTAGGACATGGCACATACATGCTTTTAGGCACGATCGGTACTAGCGACATCTCCTAATACAAATTTCAACGCTAAAATGCGGAAGTTTCGGAATCAAAACATTACATGCAGCGCCATCTACCGATTCCGATCCAGTATATATGTTCGTGGAAAGAAGTATGAAAAACCCATGAACATAGAAAACCTATAATCTTCATTACTTAATTTTCAATAAATTATTACTTCCGAAATTATTCTTTTTATGGAAGTGTCTTATAATACGAGGACGTTATTATTTTTCACTCGTTTTTTATAGCTCCCTTAAGTAAACAATCTCTTTCATTTGTAAAAGTTTATAGGATTGCGGAAAGGTTCTGGGATTTAAGAAGCTTTTTATGAATTTAGTGGTGTGGAAAAAGTATTTAAGATATTTTTGAGGAGCTACTCTCAATTCATGAATACTTGTTGACGTTCCAGACACTCGACGATTTTGGTAAACCACATGCACATCAGTGGTGGTCAGGTAGTTTCCGGTGAAGTCACCAACTGTTTTGTCACTTCGAGCATAACTTGTGATAACTTGGGTGCGAGGTGTGCGGCGGTCGTGGTGTTGAGGTGGTAGCAACAGCTCCGGTTGATCTTAAGGGATAAATACTCACTGGAAGGAAATACTTTTATGCCATAAGATGAGTGCAAAGCATCTCGGAAAAGGTAATATTTTCATTGTAACATATTATTGTGTTTAGCTGGTGTCATATTTTGAGTTACTTCATGTGTACTCATTCCTTAAAGTCTTTATTAACAACTGTCTCATTTCAATCAATATTTTGTTTCTGAAAATAGTGTTACCGTTGGTATCTCTCAATGGAGAAATTAAATCCTCATTAAGATGTGACATAAACAGGAAGAAAGCGTCACTTGATCATTAATGCAAATGGGCGCACATTTTAGAATTGTGTAAAATTTGGTCGCAAGTAATTCCCTCGCTCGTGAATAATGTCTGGTATATTGAGGTTAGTAATCGCAATATTGCGTAGTAGTTTAATTTTTCCGTAGATTCGCCAGAACCGGACATAATCGAAGGGAATAGCATAGTTTATCGCCAATCCGTGTATATTCGCGTGTCAAGGCTAAGTGATGCTAACGAGAATTTTTTCCTTCTTAAGATTTTTAGTGATGAATGATTGTTTCGAGTGGACTGTGATGGATGAGTTGGGTCACGCATTCCAGTTATGTGTTGTCTTGCTTAGTGTTATGCAATTTTGAGAAAGTTATCTATGTACTTACAATATTTGCTTGTGGGGTAGGGGTCGGGATCCGGCCTTGGCAAAGGGCATGGGTTGGGATTTATAAGATGAAGCTCATTATTTTTCCGAGTTTGAAGTCGCCAGTGCTTAAGGACCTCGACGATGGCGTGGCTGAAGCTTGTGTTTTCTGCTCACCTTGTCGAGAATTCCTACTAAAATATTCCTAACTTAACTATTCACTCACCTGCATTTTTGTCACAGGATACGAGTCTTACAAAAGATTAAGTGAATAAATGCCCCATGAGAGAGGTGATCTGAAAATATATGTTACCTCATGTAGATGATTAGAACATCCTGTTCTTGGAATTGTTACTTATTGTAGTGGGGTGTGACTATCCTCAGGTAGGCCAGTTGATTCTAATTTTTTTTCACCCAAGTACCTGGGACTTGCTGGTTTATTTTGCTATGTTCCATAAAAACACTACCCTCTGAGTAAAAGTTGAACTAATGCGCATGTTTGAATGCCATGTTTTGTTGATGCTCCCAACGCAGAGGTATATATGAAGATTGAAATTGGAATCATCGACATTTTTCATTTCTGCTTGCTGCTAAAACTATCAGTTTGAAATTTTTTTGAGTTTAGAGATTATAATTTGGAGGAGTACCTAAAGTAAAAAAAATGTAGGGGTACCTAAAAAAATAAATATTAATTTATTTTTTAATCTTCTCACAACCTTTTGTGGAAGCACGGATTAAAATAATTCTCGGAATGCTCCAGTCTATCTCGATAAAGTAGGAGTTGCTATTTGCTTGACCCCTTTCAATCTGAAAAAAATCCTATGTATGTCGTAGTAGTAGTATTTGGTTTTAGGGTGCTTCGACGGCAAGGGTCATTCGCACCACAACGTGTCTTGGGGTCACAAGATGTCATTCAGAAATGACATTAATTTGGTCATAATGAGATATCTCATAATGCTTGATTTTGCACAGTTTCATTTGGGAATGGTGAAATATTTCCCATGAAGGTTGATGTTTATTCCATAGTACTTCAGTGATGATAATAGTCGAGACTTTACCACTGGCATGGGTATCATCCCTGTTTTTTCATGCCATGATATCATGAGCTACCTATTTAAAGTTGATCTAGCTTGCCTTAAACGTCTACATCTAGGTAGGTATGTTTTCTCCCACAAGCTGCCATAAAAGCTGGGAGAGTTAGGGCCCCAGCCACAAAGGGGTGTTATTTGAGAAAGGAATCAGGAGAGGGTGATGCCTAGAGAGGTGTGTTTAAGTTGAATTAGTGTCTTAACCTGCTCTTTTAATAATCTTGAATAGTGCCTAGTGAGAAAAATTCTTAAGCATCTCTGTACAACTGTGAATTTCTATTATTTTTGTCTCTTTTGTTAGTCATTTTGATGTAGTTTGAGGGTAAAATAGTATCTGTTAATTTATTATAATCTTATTGTAATGCAAGTAGGGAGTGAAGTTATCTACAAACTTACCCTGCAGGTTTCCGTTACGTCTGTTGTCATCTTCCTGGTATCACATTGAATTTAAGTGACAACGGTTTCATCCCCTGTCCTGGAGTTTTCATCAGGTTGAGTTGATGGGCATTGCATTCTGGCCGGTATATGTAGGAGCTGCATGGCGATGTTTTTCCCACCCTTGATTCCTATTGGTCGGTGGTTTTAGCACTCTTTTCCATGTTGAGGGCAGGTTTTATCCATCTTCCCTGATGACGTTTTTAGGGTTCTTTGTGATTTCGATAGCTTCCCTTATCAGTCTAGGCTTCTAGGTAATAGCGCTTCTCTTTCGCCAACACTTCAACTTCATCAAAGCAAATTCCGTGGCCTGGTTCTGACCAAGCATGTTCCGCGATGGCTGATTGGCGGAATTGCTTCTTTTCTGTTGCCCTCTGATGCTCTTTCTCTCTGCATGCTATGGCCCTTCCTGTCTGCCCGATATACGATTTTTCACAAGTACATTGAATCTTGAAGACTCATTCCTGCCTGGTATCAGGGATCCGGTCCTTAGGTACAGATATGATGTGACTTATCCGGTTTGCTGTGGAAAATCTGGTGATTATGGCTGAGTCTATTTAGCAAAAGCTCTATTTATGCAGGTGTTAAATTTTTGAATAGCCTGCCTAGAAATCTGAGGGAAATATCAAATTTTCCCCGTTTTAAACTAAGGCTACGACAATATTTAGTAGAAGGTGCTTTCTACTCCACAGAGGAGTTTGTCAGTATTAATGTGAAGACAACTTGTGTTCTATGTTAATGAATATATTTATCTCTTTGTGACTGGTTCTATACATGTAAAACATGTCCTGGAACGAATAAATAAATAACTGTATCTACGAATGTTTAAATAGAGAAAGGGGCTGTTGGATACTGGGTGATGACCTCTAGGATAAGGGAATTAGGTGAGATTCCAATCTGAGGGCCCAAGGGTTAAGAGTAATCTGAGGTTTCCATTGCATGTTCCTCATCAGTAAGATGTTTCATGGAGAGTCTTGTGAATAATTGTGGAAACAGCTGCTAAGTATGTTGACCCTTATCCTCAAACACCCCACCTCTTTAGCCAATGGCTGACCAAGTTATCTTATGTATGCATTCTGATTTCATGCATTTTACCTCATTTGCCACACTTGTTCCTGTATAAGAGTTTTCCAGGTTCCGAGATACGTTTTTGGCTAGGTATCATCCTGACAACATATATGTGATAATTGGTTTCATGGTTTTATTACTGCATATGTATACTTTTGTATTGAATGAATCACTTTTTAAATTATGTTTAATAATGTCATTGTAGGATCCACATGCCCTCCGCTTCACAGGGGAAAACTGAGACTTTATAGTATGCAGTTTTGTCCATATGCACAACGTTGTCGCCTTGTTCTGGATACCAAAAAAATTCCGTGAGTTCTCCATGTTGATAACACATTTAATTATATAATAACACATAATTTATCTCAGCTGTAAGTCCTCAATGCCTTCTATGCGGGCAGTGGTTCATTAGTGATTCTTCTCTGATAAAGTTGAAGAGCTAGACTTGTGATGGAATCACTAATAGAATCAATTTACGGTGGATGTCAGTGACTATGACTAATGCATGCATTATACTTTCTGAATGGATCAGTGGTGTGGTATTTCCATGAGACTTATTCTTGATGTACAGTCACTTCATGAAGTATCGCGACACACTACGCTAGCGGTTGGTATGAGTAGGCTGTCAAAGCTCAAAATACGTTGGCTATCCTGGGCCGTCTATGGCGACTATGAGAATTTTCAGGTACACTACAATATCTAAGTATAGATATGACTAAGTACGTACACTTACCTTGGTGTAATGCCTCATGGATATTGAAAAGTGTACCCGCAAATTCTGATAGTCACCAGAGACAGCCCAGGATAGCCAACTTATTTCGAGCTTCGACAGCGGACCTAAACGAACCGCTAGCATAGTGTGTTGCGTTACTTTATGAAGTGACTGCACATAACTTTCATCCTTCACCAGGGTTGGGTCTGTAGATTATAGCGTGCATAAAGTTTGTAATCTAAGAGTGCATATACATATGTATTCTACCATAGTTATGCAAAATATTTCCAATCATTACATTTTCTACATGTAGAAAATTAAATTAGCGTATCTGGCATGTAGATTTTCAATAATAGGGAAAGTAATGGATATACCATCATTTACCCGAACTCTCAATCATTTTCTTTGGTTCAGAGACAGACAAATGATGGGGAAAGGGACAAGGATCCTTAGATTGCTGCTATCCCTGAACTTGTACTTGGAAATGACCATGTGATTCAGGCTTAACTATATTTAAAATGTTTTTATTATGGGATTGTGAAGTATTTTATAGATTAAACTTGTATTTGTTACTTTTATAATTTTTTATTACTTAAATTAATTAACAATAAGCCTACCATTGCCAGGCCTATTAGAAAAGAAATTACTCCTACCTGTGACTTAACTGGATAAATGCCATACTTATCTCTAGTACTATACTATATGATATGAGGGGACCTAAATGCCCTGTTGAATAATAGATGTTTATGTATTAAAATTTCTATAGTTCAGTGACTTTATAATAGTAGCATTATTTTTATCAGGACATGCCATTTTTTTTCGTTGAACAAGTGGTCTTATTTATATGAAATTTTGTGTATGGTTTCTCATGTTTATACAATTAAAATATTAACCTAAAACGTATTTTTCACTTGAAAATTACACCAAGTGTTGAAACCCGGGTCGTGTTAATAAAATATTTAGTGGAGTTAACAAAGTTATCATAATTATTCCGTAATGGATCAATGCCACAAGGTCAAGCCTACAACTGTTTCCTTTGTTTATACAATTACTTATCAATCTAAATAATGATATACCTCATTTGTATAATGTTTTTTATACTCTACATATTCTTACTGTATTTTCTACGTGTAAGTATAAAATGATATTCACAAGTGTGACACAGCCCTTCGCGTCACTCCCATCAGGGAGTGCATGACGAATCAAAGGACATTTTATTTAAGGGCTCTGCTTAATTTTTCTGCATGCCTAAATTTTAATGAATTATTTAGTTGAAGTGAACTTCTGAAGTATCTTTGGTGAATGACCTGCTTTTATTGTTGTTAGGTTGCCCTAATTTACAAAAAGTAAATTGGCTGTCATTTATTTGCTCATTCTTTTAATTACTTGAATAGATATGATGTGGTGAATATCAACCTAACAGAAAAACCAGACTGGCTCTTGGAGCGGAGTCCCCTGGGTAAAGTGCCTGCTTTAGAAGTGGATGGACAGACAATTTATGAGAGCATGATTATCACTGATTTCCTAGATGAGAAGTATCCACAAAGGCCACTATTGCCTAAGGATCCTATGCAAAAAGCTAAAGATAAAATACTCATGGAGCAGTTCAATATGGTAATGCAACATTTTCATTGCTGCCCACTTTTATCAGGATGGTTGCTGGCTTATCTGAACATTAAATTTACAAAAATTTAAATCATCTTGTGTGTTTTGTTGTTGTTTTATGATCTTAAGTTATTCAGCTTTCAAGCTGATTGTTTAATACATGATATATATTTATGAATTTACATCCCTATTCTTCACCTCCAGGTAATTTCAGCCATGTTCAAGCTGTTTTATAGTTATAATCACAGGATGGATCAGGATTTCCATGGAGAAATTGTTGCTGCTTTGGAGGTATTTGATAAAGAGTTGGGTGTTCGAGGAAAACCTTTCTTTGGAGGTAATTAATTTTTCTTTGATATACATATTGACTTAATCGAATTAATTTTTACTTTGAATGGCACCAAAATGTTATAATATATTTTTAGGTGACAAACCTGGGATGCTGGACTATATGATATGGCCATGGTGTGAACGTGCAGATTTATTAACTATATTAGGTGGAGAACAGTTTAAATTACCTAAGGAAAGACTAATTAGATTGGTAAGTACATACATGACGGGTCATTTTAGCAGTTGCGAACATTAGACTTTTGGGTTATCTTTTAGGACAAAGATAAAGTTTGTGGTTTGTCATTGCTCTCTAAATACTATCTGTGGTAAACATCAGTGAGTGAATGGGGTCCTTGAAAGCCAATAAGTCTATATTTTTGAGTGGTTGTGAAGGTGGAGGTAAGTTTTGAAGCCTGTTGGACAAATTTAAACTTGCCTCGGCTCTGAGATGTCTGTTATGATAAGAAAGATTACCATTCCCTAGAGGGCTTTATAATTTTTATAATTATAAATAGAACAATTTGAGAAATATTTGGCAATCCCACTTCCTATTGTAAAATACTCCACTATAATGTTCCATCAGTTAGTATTAAGAGTAGATTTATTGGGACTAAATGTGCCAATTCATTCTAAGAATTCTCTCCTCCCCTTCCCGAAAAGTTAGTTAAATCTAAATCCCCTTTCAAGCGTAAAATTCTAACTTGGATTTCAAATAAGGTGCTAAAATCATTGGTCAAAAAATCTGAGCACTGTTTATAGGTACTGCGGTCTATTTACTTACATAAAAGATAACGATGACCAGAAATTTCCAACTACAGCCATGTTGGACATGAATGGAAACTTACTTTTTAGAACTACTAATCTGCAGATTGTCATCCCTTAGCCTGTCTCAGGTGTAACTCAAAATTCAACTTGCATCATCACAGTTTGTACAATCCTGTAAGTGATTGTGGGGTGTATTGGATGATATAAGCTATGTTTCTTATTATTTCAGCTACCAAAATGGCACATTAAGCTTGGGGGAATTGTGAATCTTGTGTAATGGAAGTCATGATTGCAGCAAATTTCAAAGGCAAACCATTCTCATCTGCAGTTAGGGATTTTTATACAGGTTCTTCTGAGGAAACTCGAGAGCAGTCTACTTTTTATTTTGGAAACTCCATCAGATGTATCTCAGAATAAATTAATGGAGGAAAATTTTGTTCTAGCAACACATATTTGCTTATTTTTTTCTGATCCTTGGTGAATGGCCTCCGATTTCCTCCGAGACATGGTGGGAATCATGTAATTATTACTGTATGGAGAACTGCATGCTTCTTCATCTCAATTCTAGCTAGTCATGATTGCAGGAATCATGACAATGCATATTCTATTGTCGGATTTAAGCTTCTTTTGATATGTACAATGATAAGAGTGATAAAGGACCCATTTTCACCTACATCTTGATTTCTGACCACTAATCATCAATCTCTCCTTATCATCTAATATCTATTATCAACCATTTTTATTCACTCTTCGATGAGTAAGCTAAGTTATATTGGTCTGAGTTTTTTAAAAGATGGTTTCAATTTTTTCAGTTGAAATCTAAAAATGCTCATTTTTTACTTTTTTTTATGTAGATGGAGTGGAAAAATGCCATGAAAGAGGATGAAGGTGTGCGTGTTAGTTATCTTGAGCCTGAAATCCATGCCAAGTTTCTCAAGAGCAGAATGGCTGGAACACCCGACTATGATCTCCTTGTATCAGGTCATTAGGGAAGTATGCTGACTGTTCCAGGTGAAGCATTTCTTTCTTAAATAGATACCTGTGCAAGTGCTTAGAGCAGAAGGTTTGATAAACATAATTTTCTTCATCAATGGTGCTACAGTTTTTGTCACACCTGAGAGTTCTTTGAAGTAAATAAGTTTGTTACGTATTTTTTTCTGAACACATCTCCGTCAGCTGGTACTGTGCGTGAAATGTATGCATAAACAGTTTTTATATTCTTGCCCACCTAAGAGTGTTCTTTATTTTATGAAACATTAAAAATGAGTATGTAATGCCATATTTTAAGGTATTCATTCCAATATTTATTGAATTTACTATGCTGTTACTATTTCCTTCCCTTCAAGTTATATGCCCCAGTTTAATTGTTGTGAATGTTTGATAGAAATTAATGCATATTGGAATATATATTATTAATGTAGTCCCCCTGAATATAAATCATTTTATGCAATTTCGGTTCCGGCTGTGGTTATTTTTTGTATTCTTTTTTTGCTTAATCAAATGTATGGCTGAAAGCTTAAATTTAAAAACACGTATATTTGGAAACTTTAAAGTATTTTAAGTTTTTTGTTGCAGTATCAGTCTGATCATAAACGTAGAAGTTTTATGATATAAAGGCCTATTTACACAAGAGTTGCACTTAATCAAGGACATGTAAGCTCAGGTTTTCCTTCAAGGTTGAATTGTGTAAGCACAACTACTTGTGCATGTGTACTAATACATCCAGGATAATTCTGACCAATTATTCACATGTGTTCTCCAATTAACTAATATCAGTTCATGCCTAGCGTAAGCAAGCCTTAGATAGTTGTTTGCATATTCAGCTTTATAAATATAAGGTTTGTGTTGCTGTTATCCCTCAAGGGGCCAGTATATCTTGCTTTTTTCCAATGTTATAAATTTTTTGAATGTGCCTTCAAAAAAAGCCATTGTTTAAGAATATCCTAATATCATTATTTGACTTATTTTTAAAGAATTAATAGAAATATTTATAGACGGAGCAGAATTAAGTACATACATAGCTGATGTTTGAATAAAACAAAGCTTCATTAAGGTGGAGGATTAGGGGTTAACTTAGTCCATTAGCTTTGGTCTGCTCTCTGATTCTTTGAATGATGCAGAGGATTCTCTAAACAAATTTTATTTAATCCAGTCATTTATTCAACTTATTCAGAAAGCTGTTTTTTTCTCCTGTTCCATCCCATGTGTTTTCTGATTTAAATTATCAAGTATTATTGATGATATTTACTAATACATAAATATTAAAATTTTTACTGTAACTTTGTTTTCTGATGTTGAGTGTTTTATGTGCTGTGAAATATGGTTAAGAGTGCATTTAAAGGATATATTAAAAGATAATTTACTTTTCAAGATTTATCACTTCTATCCCAAGTGATTGTACAATGTAGATTATTCTGTACTGTTGAATATTCGGTTTGTTATTGTTTTAATTTTTAAACCTTTTAATGCCTGTAGTACAGTAATCATGCTGTTGATGTATTATTTTACTTAGTTTGAAATCATTGTAATTGCATTTTTCTAGTCTGATAAATCACAAAATGTAAGACTTTTTAATGAGCTTGGGATCCCTGCCAATTGCATCACATAGAAATCCCACGTATGTATTTGGTACAGAACCTGGTTATGAATATTTACTGGAGACATTTTTGAGATTAGGGTTCTTGATTATGTCTGTAGTTATTTCAGAAGATAAGTTACATAAGTTTGCTTTAACTAATATTGTTGCTTTATGAATAATGTTTTATACTTGATTTTAATGTCTAATTAATACTGAAAATGATATTGATCAGAGTTTCTTGGTGCAATAAATTTTTAAATCCTCTGAATGCTTAATTTAGCTTATTGCTCTGGTATTACTGTAAGAGTTTACAATAGAAATTATATTGTTGATATTCCCTTCACCTAGGGTTTCAACTATGTCAGTTTGTTGACGGACTCATGCTCTTCATCTTTAGTTGAGATTGGCGGGTTTATTATTTGGGGAGGAACCAACAACTGTGGTAGTTTTAAACATTAAGGATAAGGAGGATTATTATGGAGGAAGGAAGAAAAGAAAGGCTGCATCAGAATTAGCCTACTCCTATTGAAAGGTGTCATGTGGTCCACGGTTTAGATCCCATCCGGCATTGAAGTGTTCCCTACATGACTCCCAGGCAGGGATCGAGATTCCACCTAGAAATCTCCACTCTCCCTCAGGACAGTAATCCACTATTTAAGCAACCACACCCAATCCCCCATAAATTCAGAGTAGTCTGTAGAATCCAAATGCTCATATATTGATAGGCATGAGAAATGTGCAGAAGAGGGAAAACCTGGAACTGGTAGGATGTTTAGATAAGGAAGCTGCTCATTGAGCCGAAGGGGATTCTGGGAATGCTGAAGGAATAGGTCGAAGAGGTGTGTGGGAAAGGAAATAGGCTTATTACGTATGAAATGGAGTGAGAATGGCTGAGATGGCGTGGGAACCAGGGGTACGATTACGGTTCTCAATAACTTGTGCACTTGCGTTATCGTTATTTTTCTGTTGTGCCCATGAGAGCGAAAACTTGGTCACTCTTCAATTTTTTCAAGTGCTTTAAATCACAAGGTTTCGTTGATGAAGTGTGTTCTTAGGATAGTAACCATAAGCATTGTCCTTCTACAGTGGTTTGCATTTGGCAACACAAAAGAAGGAACCGTGACCCCACCTCAAGATATACTTGATAGGGACATTGAAAGAGTGTGAAATAGCTTGAAAAGGAACAAGGATGTTACAAATGACAGAACACTTTGTAATTTCAAGAGTTTTGGGGAAACCTTTTTGGCTCAGGGTCATTTGTGGAAGGATTGAAGGTGGAAGATTTTGTTTAGTTGGTTTTAGTTTCTATTCTGAAATAGCATGCAGCAAAGAGAGCAAATAAAAAAATATTTAAGAAAACTTAATGGCTGAAACCATGTTAGAGGAGAAGTTGTGAGCAAGAAGGGTCAGGGATACTAATGGCCCCATCATTTCCAAGCAAATATGAAAGACATGGCAGAGAAAAATTTGGACAAATTTCCAAAAAAGAATTCAGATTTATTTGAAAAAACTTGAGTACATACTTGGCTTATCAAGAAGATAATAGGAATAGATAGCATCCAGTCCACTTCAATAAGAGGGATCACTCAAAATTAAAAATCGAATTTGAACCGTTTGATGGAATAAAGTATGCATAAAACACACACCCGCCAAATTTTGGTGTGTTTGATCGATTTTTACGGGAGATATACAGCCTTAAAAGTCGCCGCGGAGCTGTTACCACGCCCACCCCGCGAAACGTATTTCTATTGGCTGGCTCCAACCGTGACGTGGGAAGTGCATGAAGTCGCCCGGAGAGGCAGTGAAGGAACGGACTTCAAAAAGCTGCTCAACGTTGAGTCGTCTACTGAATCTTACATCTTTCATAATTTAAATCACAATAGCATTAGCATGTTAGAAAGCGTAAAAGTTGCATTGAACAATTATTTTATTATAACGTAATAGCATAAACAAAGTCGCTGTGTTTCTCACCCATTGTTCATGTGTGGGTGAGAAACAAGGCGACTTTGTTTATGCTATTTTGTTATTATAAAATAATTGTTCAATGTAACATTTACGCTTTTTAACATGCAAGTGCCATTTTGCTTTAAATTATGAAAGATGTATGTAAGCTATACGAGGTATATGATGGTCTCAATTGACGATAAAATATTTCTGGTGACGGAAGGAAAACAAGGACAATCTCTCACCTCATATTTTGAAAGAACTTTCATTAGCGTATTTAGGTGCACAATAATGATCTCTGCATTTTTATTAATAATTGATATCGAGCTTAATATTTATGAAATGTCAACTTTTGGTACAATAAGAACTTAACAGACAAATTTCGCTCACAGAATTTACAGGCAAGAAGGGGACACCGTCGAAGAATTTATGATAATTTTCGACTTCTGTACTAGTTTTCTCGCAACATATGAGACTTGACTGTATATCTTTAAATAACAATTGTTTTTGTGTACAAATAAGATCTTCAGAAGGAATGTAGAGAATATTTTATGACAAAACATGACTAGCCATCGACAAGCACGAAAGCCTGCTAAAAGCCATGTACGCAATAGATCATATTTGTTCTCCAAACGTCAAGGAGTTGTTTGTAGCCTGGTGGTTATCGTCTTCGCCTGGTGATGCGGAGGTCTCCATTTCAAATCTATATGATGGATATTTTTATTAGCAATTTTTTTAAAGTTCTAAATTACTTCTTTAACTCAATATATAAAATATTTTCATAAGTAGTGCCGGTGAGTCGAACCACAAAATATTTCGATTTCTAGTTGCGGGCATTATTTTGTCGGCAAACCACGTCACGGCGACTATAGGCGTATTATGATTCCAGAGTCTTCGTTTTCCGTTTTAAGCATCTATACAACATACATGCGTTTTATATTTAACAGAAATTTATACTGAAATCGACCAAAGCCTTAAGAAATTATGCTATGAGTATGCTTGTAATTAGAATACGTTGATCCGTCAATTCTAGCAGCTCGAAAATTAATGTTTTACATCTAGGTCTTTAATGCAATGGGGAAAATTCCAGTGCCTTTCGCTATGCCTTCCCATTATGTGGCAGAAGTTGGTACCTGAAACAAATTCATGATCAATAAAACAAGTTGCTATCTCTACAATAGGATATTTCTCTGAGGAACCGCAAGAATCCAGGAACAAGGACTGTAATAGATTCAGAGAGCTCCACACGCGAAAAATTAAAAGGGAGATAACCAATGAAGATCTACTAAATATCCTCCTTCAGTCATCAGATCCTCTAATATTCTCTTTTCGAGAACTCCCGGAGAAATCGAAAGATCCCATTCCCACAGATGTTCTTGCACTGCTACTTCCTCCCCTAATTGCACCTGTAATTTAATACATTTCAAGTGACGAGGAGCATCATGACTAAGTTACATATCAGTTTACATGCTATAAGAATTTTAACTTTGTCCATAAATAGCGTGAGTGTAAAATATCATATATGGCAAAAACATTCATTGAAAGCTGGTACAATTTTCCAGAACAACTATCAGAATGACTTGTCGCCGCCTCGTAAACGGAGTGACAGATAAACAGACCGTTTCGCGCACTTCAAGATAAAAATTCTAATTGCTGTAAAAATGGCACCTAGAAGCACCTCAAAATTGTCTTCTATTATAGAGGAAGCCTTTAACTAGCAATACCATGCCAGAACACCCGATATTAAACTATTTTTTTCTAACACCTAACTGAAACGGGTAAGTTGAGTGGTGTTGCATCGTTTAAGAAATCGCTGTCACTAAATATACGACAAAGTAATTATTTAGTTATGAATTAATATTTTTAGGGTGCTAAATCGGTAAATTATGTAACAATCGCAAGTAATAATTTCATGGCTAGTAGTAATCCGATTCACTATTCTGGCATGAATGTACGATGCTATCGTGGTAACCTGGTCCTATCTAGCATCTGGCAGTATTAATTAGATTTGGGTCATCCGACAGTGAAAATTCGTGAAATAGGTATTGATTTACCTTCATTATAAGGACAATTATGATGACATTTCAGAGAATTGAAAAAAAAATCAGTTTTTGACCAGAACAACTGGGCTCTCAGATCACTGTGCAACTTCTTCTTCGTTCCGGGTTGATAGGAACCAAAAAGAAATATTTCTCGGGTGTTTTCTGTGACATAGATTTACCACTCGGCACACAACAGTACACATACGATTTTCTATCACTCATATTTAACACAAACGGCCGCGCTAACCACTTTAGACTCTTATAACTGTTTGTGACCGACACCAGCAATGCATTCCATGGGATAGTAGGAGCGATATCATATACTTCCCATGTCATCAACATGGCGTTGGCCGAGAAATACGTTTTCGGCGCGGATTTCAAATTGAAATTTCAAACGGCTTTAGGAGCGTAATTATTTGGTTTTCGATGGTAAAACTCTGTAAGTGACCTTTTTACGTCTCAAATATTATAACCCAAACGTAATCTGAAGTAGTGTGATCCCTCCTATTGTGACCAAGGTCAATTGCTCACTAATGCAAGTAGACTAGTCTTTTTCCAGAGTAATCTGGGTCTCTCTTACCCTCCCCCCCCCCTCAATCTCCTCATAATTGACTCAAATTGCCTAGTAAGTAACACCTCTCACTGGAGACCCTAAAACATGTCAGTTTTTTTCCGTAAAGGCTTATGATACATTCACATATTATTTTGTTAATCGATTTTTCATTTGTATTTGTAATCTTGTTATTTATGTGAACTATCTAAATTATTCTACTTTTTTATTTTCATAGATAGGAATTTTTCGGTGGAGTTCCTCCAAAGGAGTCCCTAAGGCACTTAGACCATTTGGTCCATTGTGCCAGCCACCCTTAGTGCAAACATCCATAAGATTCCTATGGCGTTTTATTTTCATACTCCACATAGTTTCTTTTTCCGGTTAGCATATGACGATCAAGTGTTTCATATGTCATGTATTTTAGCAATTATTTTGAAATTGTTGACATGAAATGCCATGCAACAGTCTCTATGCTTTCTGTAAAGTGAAGATTGCTAGACTCATGGCAATTTTTTTGTCCCTCAAAGAATATTGTAGCAATTTCTGTACCAAAGCTCAAGAAAGTTTTCGTTCATCTCTATAGTTGTCAGCTGATTTCTTGTCTTAAATACAGTTGTAAGTTCAGGCGATGAAAATTTCCTATACCTTGCAATGTAAAATACATGTGTGTGGTGTCATCTAAATGGCTGTCCTGCTGTTTCTGCACTTTTTCAAGTGGACTTAAAATTGACATTTAATTTTCTTGTGAACTCCGATTTCTGAATCCAAATTATTTTTGTTTTATGAAAACATTTATGGTGGGCTACGAATCACAATAATCGAATTATATTTTCTCAGGTGAAGGAAACTACCCTATTGTGAATCGATGCTAAATTTTTGTCAATGTTGATATATTTTAAGTCCTTTCATACCTGGAGCAAAGGTATGTATAATGATTGGAATGGAAATTATGACATGGGGTCTCCCATGTAACAACTGAAGTTGAACATAGTTGCTTACATCTTGCCGCCAAAAGTGTCCATGCATGAGCATTTAGCTACCATATCCCCCTAGGCCCCAATTATTTACTTTTACAGCCCATTGTCATATTCTGCCTTTCCCAAAAATCTGCTGGAAAATTGTATGGGTATGTTGTCTATTCCTGCTGCTTGGTTCCTTTTATGTCAATTCTTGTGCTTCTATTTCAGTATCAAGTATTCATAATCCCATGCTCTCTCTATTGACATAATATTCTCCAATTGGTAAAGCCACTCTGGGGGCTATTCCTTTACCATTTAGCTCTGCAACATATTCAACATCATTTTGTGAATACTGATTGGTTTTGCTTGAAGTTCTTCTCTTTGTCTCTTAAGGCCGCTTTACATGATGAAAGATTTTGTACAAATGAATGTACGTGAGAATGTACATTTGTCTCAACGAAATTAGAACAGGTTCTATTTCCTGTGCAGGCATTGAGACATTCGCACAAGCGTTCATACAATTTGCCGCTTTACACGATACATTTTGCCTCATGCAAGAGTTCACGGAAGAGTTTGTACAAACAAATGTACCATGTAAAACGGCCTTTATTGTTGAGACTCCCTATCCATGAAACCTTCTGTCATTTCTTTCATTTTTTTATATAATATATTTGCTTTTCCCTCTTTTTGAAATGTCTACATTAAGTCGTTTAGTTCTCTCTGTCTTCCTTTCCTCACCTTCCTCGTTTCTCTTTTCAGTTCACTGTTAATTCCCATGTGCATCCTTTTGCTTACCTTTCTGTCAAATTTCTTCTATTACCTTAATCATGTCTCTTATGATCCATGGATTTCTAATTCATGTTGCATTTACTATCCCCACTTTCTTTGGCTACCTTCTCTATCCCTTTCTTTTAGGCTACTCACTCACTTCCCAATGATCCCTTTCCTTTCTGCTTGCCCATAATTTTCTCTGAAAGTTCCTGATATTCCTTTCTCTTTTCATCATTTTATGCTTCTGTGTACCATTTTCTGCCCTTTATCATCCTTGTGACTTTCACAAAATCTTTCATTACTCCCACCACCACTTAGTGCCAAGGAAAGTTTACCTTTGTGATGTTACCCTTAGATTTGACCAGCATGCAATAGTTTGCATTCACTTTTTCATGCCATTGAAATTGTGCACTTTTTAATTATTTAAATAATATGTAATGACATTTTTAAATCAAACAGCTTCAAATGCATGCTATAGGGGTTATAAACATTTGATCAAGATTTTAAAAGAATAGGAATCTACCCTATAATGCTCTGAATCTGCATCTGTAACATCAATATGCCACATAGTAATTATTTTTTTTTTACTTTTTAGGAGCATATAATAAAATTTCTCATACTTTTCAAAAATGATTCATTTAAAGTAAATTCAAGGTATGCATCTTGATGTTTCTCTGCTTCTCAAACATAGACTGAATTTTGATATGTCAAAGTGCCTCAGGAAGTAAAGAAAAGCTTCGAACTACAGAAATTTTGAGTCTGGGAAAATATCTTGTAGATGGTAACTGCTCGATAATTCAATTGTGTGTAGATTGGCTTTCAGTAAGGTATTAATTGGGAAAATCATGATAGGTAATGATTTAGAAACATTAAATTGCTAGGAAACTTATGGGGGAGAATAAATAGGAGGAAGAGGTAATGAGGGGATGATGGCTGTGATAGAGGGGAAGATGGGGAAGTGAGGAAGGGAATAAGCTTGATGGATGGGGTGAAGAGAGGTAGGACTTTTGCTAAGATGAAGAAAGAAATTGTGTTTGGAGATAGGGGCCTGCTCTTGTGAATATGTAGAGGATTATTACTCCATCTACTCATTTCCTGAAGATACCATTTACCAAAGTGGAAATAAGATAGGGTTTGAATTCTGAGATACTGAATAGAATTGTTGAAAATATAGAGAATGAAATGAGAGATTATGTCCGATAATGGCTAGAAAAATCCAAGCGGTGAGCTCAGGTGAATATTGGACATCATTCTGTCATTATTTTTGCTACTTTCTTGACCTCTAGCAATATTTACTGTGTTAATGATTCATGGGGTACTAAGAGGACAGTTTTATAAGTTTAATTGAATATCTGAAAAATATTTTTAATACTTTGGGATTTGGACTGTATTCGAGAATGTGACAGTGCATGAATATGACTTATGTTGATGACTGGCCAAAATACAAAGTACAATTCTGCGAGGTACAAGATGGTAGTTTTGAGGGTGCTAATTTACCCTTTTATTTGATCTATCTTAATGTTAGTGTCTATTACTTAGACTATACAACGTGCACTTTGAGTTTCTTTGTTTTGATCTTACATTTTTTACGTGATTATCACTATTCACCAAATTTTGTGTAAGTAAATGTACTCTTGTCATAAATATTTGAAAACAAAAAAATGCATAAAATACTAGAACAGAGACCCTCTCACAAAGTAGACCTACATTCACCTGGATGTTCAGTATATGTGGCTCTAGATTTAAGTAATGTTTGCTTTTTTTAATCTCATATTTTTATTTGCACAGTGTAGATGAGTATGAAAGCAGGACTTCCTCTCCTACATTTTTTTCAAATAATTAAGTTAGTTTTTCATCTCTCGCCTGGTTTGAGCATATTTGGTTAAAGATAAGAGAGCATCAAATGTTTCCTCTCCCGATGGGATGATTTCAGAGGCAGGCAAGATAAATCCATTGTCTCCAGTGTCCCGAAGTTCGAAGACAAAAGGCATGGCAGTGTTAAAGACTCCTTTTACCCAGTCAAGGTTACTGCCACTAGCTGGATCTGAAATTTTTACAGGGAAGTGAACCAAGAGATCAGTAAGGTACCAAAAACATTGTTCAAAATTAATTTTTATATAACATCAAATAAATAAAGGCATTGGTAGGCAACATTGAAGGTTTTTCATCAGCTTTGTCAGGCTTCAAAACCATGTTAAAATAATGTGTGCTAGCTTGTGCTTATGTTTCTTATCATTTTCTTATGAATGCTAATAAAGCCTTATGAGAATGATAATGGAAGAAGAACAGAATGGGAAGAATTTTTACAATATTCCCATCATAATAGAATGGGAAAAAATTTTATAATATTCCAATTATAATAGAATGGGAACAATTTTGGCATAATATTCCCATTATAGTAGAATAGGAAGAATCACTTTGTTCGCTCCTTGCAGTCTCCCTTGTCCCATGACTAATATCTAGTGGGTAATGGAACTACATACCTGATTAACATCAGATTTGTAATATTTAAATGTACATATTGAGAATTTTTTAATGCTGATTAACATCATCCTTTGCTCTTGAGAGAAAGAATGGAGAGTAATGTAAAAAGTGTCATGCAATATTTTAATGGTGAAGTTGCAAATAATATTTTTCCTTGTGACAACTGCCAGTTTGTGGTTCACTTTGATTAATGGTTAAGGTCAAGTTCTAATTTTTCCTCCATGAACTACATTTTTATTTAAAGATACAAGTCTTGTACAGCTTCCACTGCTATCTTATCCTCACTGGTACACGAGATATGAATTGAAACTCTTAATATGAGCAATGATATTGGGTGCTTTCCAATCACCTTGTGCAGATTAGCACTCATTATAGCAGATGGGAACTCATGAGTTCACATTCAAGTCATTGATTGCAACTCTGAAGTGTTTAAGAAATGGCAGAATGATATTCAACTTAGAAGAAGAAGAAAGAAGTGGTCATACTCATCTCTTAAAAGATTAAATTCCAAATTAATATTGATTTTTTTCAAGTTATCATCACAGCGTATATTGATATATTCCTGTTTCTATCATTATGTGATTCCCTACAATCACAGGTTTTGTCTGCTAACATACTCATAACAGTGAAGGTGTGTTTCAATCTGCTTAGCACAGACGATGTCACCTAAGTAATTTGAATTTGCTCTTCACTAAACAGATTAAAACAGTTAACCACAGATGCATGATTGAAAAACTCCTATTCTGTGCAAATTTTGCTCCCTCATACTACATTCATATTTCTTGCCTTGCCATGGTTTTCCAACGTATACCATAGCAAAATCATAGATAGGGAAATCATTTTCTAGACCATCAACTTCAGTGACAAGCTAGCCACATCAACCAAAACACTTGGTTCAGGAAATCATTTGGAATGATGCTGAGTGATGCCATCTTAACCGTTTCCCGCCGGTGAATTTTTCACGGAAATATATTTAGTATCCTGAGCTTCATGGGAGTAATTCTCATCTCTGTACGGAGGCATTTTGAAGGGAATATCTTCTCTGGGGTAACGACCCCACCCTTCCGTCCCTTCCCTCGGCAACTGGTCTTGAGCCTCAGACTGATTAAGGTGGTTCCACCGTAAAATGACTTAAATGTCATTTTATTCATATTCTGTCTACTTGTAGAAAAAGTTGTTCTCTATCTGATATGAAAAAACAAAATAATGCCTTTCCACGCTATTTTATTCTATAATTGAACTTGAAATTACATGGTGTTCAATGGGGGAATGAGAGAAACACGGGGAAAAATAGTATTTTTCCATAAAATACAAATGCCATTTTCGTGGAAAACTATTTATGTGAAGGAAATAATCCATAGAAATTGAAATAAAATAAAATACAGGCATCTTACCACCTTATTTTTTTAGTTATTGGAGAATTATTGCCGTAATTGAAGTCAAAATGCGGTAAATCGTAGGAAATGGCGCTGCAGTCGGCTCCTATGGCTGGAAAAAATGCTAATTTAAAATAAAATCATGGAATAATCTGCATATTTTGTTCCTTACTTTTGGGTTTCTATAGGTAACACATTCCATCAGTGAAAACAGGATTTTTTTGACAAAATATCAAAAACGTGGAATTTAGTATTTGTTTTGACTCGGACAGTCGCGGCGGAACCTCCTTAACCCATTACCGGCCAATGTCCCATTTTTGGGACGCAGGTTAAAATTGCAACAAAAGTTTTATTTTGTATCCTATTCCCATTGCCTCTGCACAGGATAATCATCATTACTCATACTATCTACAATGTTGAGAACGTTACATTTAGTTGATAATCTTCTAAACCAGATGGCTCTGAAAATCAATTTTTTTTCTAATTTAGCACGCTTCTATCTCTATTGCTTCATACACTCAGTTATTGGTTTGTGGTTCAAGTTCATTCAACATATGTAGTCGACAAGAGTCCTGCTATCGTGTTAATTCTTAAGATATTGAATACAGCAACAAATATAAGTATAACTCTAGTCAAAATCCTGCGTCCCATTTTTGGGACATTGGCCCCGTGACGAACTTTTGTGAAAAATAGTCCGTATTTTTCTTTTCTATACAATAATTTGAATATTTCCTCTGCTAAGTTATTTATGCTACATACTCTTCGTTTTATCTTTTATTTTAGAAATTATTTAAATTATTTACAACAAAAATAATTTTGCAATACAGACACTATAGCAGGAGATCATTATGTCCCAAGGCAGAGCCTTGACCTTGCAAGAAGTTACAACTATTCTATTGCAAACAAGCGACGATGAAAACGATGTTGACGATGTGGAAATCGCTATAATCTCTCTTTCTACTGACGAACTGACGGATGAAGAAGAAATTGATGAAGGTGAACTTCCAGATACCACAAATCTACAAGATGTAGCAGTCAAGTCAAAAAACCCGTGATATTGGTAATAGTCTTGCTGAAGCGTCAACTTTAACATTTCCTATTCCTAAGCAAAGCAAGCCAGACACACACATCTTATGTCCCAGAATGGAAAAAGTGTTCACCTAAATATGGTACTGATATGGCTGAACCTTCCAGTAGTACTTTTGACAAACTGCAAGCCTTACTTGGCTTGAGCGTGGTTCAGATTATTGAAGAATTTTTTGACGATGATTTATTGAATCTTATTGCTACACCGAGTATAATATATGCAACTCAAAAAAAATGTTCCACATTTCAAAGTTGATATGAACGAATTGAAAATATTTTTGGGGATATTGCTGATCAGTGGTTATCACAAGCTTTCACAGCAGAATATATATTGGGAACAGTTGCCTGATGTTGGAGTTTCTTTAGTCTATCATTCAATCCTTGGTGAGAAAACCACCTTTGTAATTTCCACTAAACTTGATGGCACGACGCGCGTTTCACCACACTGTGGCCTATGCCACAGTGTGGTGAAACGCGTGACGTAATAAAGTTTTGTGAAAATAACAAAGGTGGTTTTCTCATCATGGATATCCCTAATTTCCACGAGGTCAGGCCTGATATCATCAGTTCTATCATTCAATGCCTAAAAATAGGTTCAAAGAGATCAAAAGGCTTCTACACGTAAACAACAACGCATCATAAGATAAAAATGATAAAATGTGTGAACTGAGACCCTACCTTGATGCCCTTAGAAATTATTTTATTTATTTGGAATTTTTGATTCCCATCATCTCTATTGATGAGATGATGATACGATACCATGGTATGCATTCTGCCAAAATGTTTATGCGAGGTAAGCCAATAAAATTCGGCTATAAGTTTTGGTGCCTGTGTAGCTCTAATGGCTTACAATTTTTCACCCTACCTTGGGAAAGAGTACAAATAATAAAGGTCCCATAGGAATCAGGGTCATAAATGAACTCAAGAGTGTCATTCCTAATAGCGAATCCACAAATTATGAGTTATTCGTCGACAACTTCTTTACAAGGCATGAAACGCAACTGATTTGAAGAATAAGAAATTAAAAGCATCAGGGACAGTTAGAGAGAGCCGCATCAAGAAATGTCCTTTGATGACATCAGAGGTCATGGTAAAAACTACCAAAATTACAAAAACTACTATTTATTAGAAATTTGATACCAAAAACCAAATTCTGGTAGCTAAGTGGGATGACTGCACCCCAGTATGCGTTGCTACCAATTATAGTCAGATTTATCCCATAGTTTGTGCAAAACGTTACTCTCAGAAAGACAAAAAAGAAATCACCGTTGCTATGCCTAAACCTATTTATGAGTATAATAATTTTATGGGATGAGTAGATTTACTGGATAAACAGATCTCACTGTAAAGGACAAGAATACGCGGGAAGAAATGGTGGTTCCATATTTTCACTCATATGGTTGACATTGCCGTGATAAACAGCTGGAGACTTTATTCGATAAGTAATCCAGAAGAGAATATGTCTTTACTTGATGCAAGAAGGATAATAGTCTTGGCATATTTGACTAATAACACTTCTGCTGTACGTAAACTTTCCGGGCCCCAAAGAAACCGTACTTCTGGAGGAAGAGTGAGCGCAGAAATAAGATTTGATGATGGAAAACATATAATATTTCCTATGAAAACACAACGACGCTGCGCTTTATGTGGAAAGAAAACCACGAGAATTTGTAAACGCTGTAATGTTGCATTGCATGAGCGATGTTTTTCCGATTTCCATGAAAAGTAAACTATTTCAGTGATCTCTTGTGGATATGCGATGAGCATTCGCTAACGGGAAATTCACTTTTTGAAGTGTTATTCTTTTTCAAACCATTACAGATTTTTATGCTTGAACGTAAATTCAAAGATCATGCGATAAACATTTTTACATGGTATTATATATATATATATAGTTTATCTCATGGTTTTATCCCTTTCTAGTTGTACCAAATGTCATCTGATAAATATTTTTACATGTAATTCTTGATAATGTGCATGGTTTTATCCCTTTCGGCATGTATCAAATGTGCACATTTTGTGTTTATAGTACATCTCATGGTTTTATCCCTTTCTAGTTGTACGAAAATGCACATTCTATGTATGTTTATTGTTCTGTAGACGCTAAATAATATTATTCATTATAAAATGCTTCATTCCTGCAAAATAGAATAACTTTTTCATGTAATGTAACATAGTGTAATGTGTCATTATGTAAAATATAGGTCATGTTCAAATAGTTATTGTCAAAATATTGAATAAATAAGCACGTATGAATGACCTCAGTCACTGTTCTTCTTTCATAAGTGTTATTAACATTAACTTTAAGCTAAAAAGTATCCAGAAATAGTTATTTTACCAATTACTACTGATGGTCGTATTTTGGAGGGAAAGCTACTGTATTGGGCCAACGTCCCAAAAATGGGACGTCATTTTTTTTGCAGTAAATATTTAAATTTTTTCGTAAAACTTAGTTTTTGTAATCCTTATGTGATTTTATCTTCAAATCAACCTTTAAAAACAAAATTATATCAATGAAATAATTATGGTCCTTAATGGGTTAACAGACCCTCTCACAGCATGGGGTTGGGGTCATTTTTTTGTATGTGCAGTGGTTTTTTAAACAATTATTGCAAACATGAAAGAATTGATGTCTGAAATGAATTCTTCATGTTTACTTGATTGTTTTAAAATTTTAAATGAATTTTTAGCTGTTATAATAACGATTTTATCATATTAATCGGAAAGTAATGATTAAAAGAAAGCAGAAGACAACTCCATTAATATAAGAGCTAGAATTTCTCTAAAACATTGAAAACACATTGCAAAACGAAAGGAGTTCATTTCAATGGTTAATATTTTGGGATTGCCGATGAATATTTATTTAGAAAATCCACTGCACATAAAATTGTGACGGCGGACACATGCTGAGAGAATGGCCGCTAAAGGGCTTTAGGGTCAAGCAAAGTTCCCAAGGGAAGGGTCTTGCCACCCACAGAGTAGGGGCTCGAAGGAACACCCTTCCCAAATGCTTCAGCGGTGGCCACTTTCCCACCCTCCATGGCGTCTATGGCAGACGTTTGGTCTTTTTGCATAAAGAAAACCCTGACTGCTATAGCAGACGTTCGGCAAGAAAGGGTTAAAATACCACCTTCACTACATGCCAGAGACGTGTCTGGATTAGCAAAGATTTTCAGAATTTGGATATGTGTACCTTAATCAATAGTTATATATTTATTGGGTTTATAGACGAGACCTTTGATATTTGAAGCTGGATTGGATTATTGAGGAGTCTTCAAATAGTGTTGGTATGGAGGCTACCGTGGTTATTTGATGAGTTGTTTTTATTCTGGTTTTTCCCACGTTGATTCATTTTTATGGGCAACAGTTTCGAAACTGATGTCCATAAAAATGAATCGAAACTGATGTCCATAAAAATGAATCAACGTGGGAAAAACCTGAATAAAAAAAACTCAAGTCTTCAAATAGTGTTTGAGTTCCAATTAGTATGAATATGTAAATGCGTAAATCTAATTCTCAGTATACTTTTGATGGTCCTGAATCTAAGGAAAAATTGGATTTTATGAAGAGGAGAAGACAGACAATACATAATAACTCTTTAAATAATTGTCTGGACTCTTTTGTGTGTACTTACATAACAAATCAACTATGTTTCCAACTTGGTACACGGTTCCATAGCGGCCTGCCATAGCTTGACCTGCTTGTTGGCCAGCAGCAAGCTATAAAAGAAGTTTTTACAGGTTAAATAAGGCACAGTTATTCAAACCAATAAGATTTATCAAGTGTGCTAGTGATTTATGTAGTGACACTGACATACTCTTGTGCATGTGTGCTCATCAGTCAGCTTCAATCTCATTGTATCACCAACTGATTGAAAATATTATTTTTCTGCATTCATTGAAAATTGCTGAGTTAATGGGTCAAAAGGTTTACTCTCAGAGCGAACCAAATTGTATTGGGCATAAGAATGTACTACGTATTTATACTCCGCTAAATTGGTGCCCATTTCCCTCCTTGACTCTTAGAAAGTAGATCAACTCTTCTTTTTTTAAACTGCACATATTTCCCCATAAGATTCCAAACAGTAGAATTTAAGAAAAGGATGGCAGAATCAGGGACTCATATTTTTCACTATATATGCATGATGAGGATTGCTGAAAGTCCCCCCTTTCCTGTTACAATTTCTTCAACCGAACACTGTGTTAACACAGTGCAGATTTTTCATCTCATGTGAACGAACACCATTTAGAAACAGCATAACTTTTTCAATGCAAGCAATGCCATGTTAACATAGCTCTGAGGCCAAGCGAGAAAAAAGTTTCCAGGTGTCATTAGAAACCCCGCACTGCTGAACATGTGACCCTATCCTATACTTGACTCCTTATAAGAGACTATTTGTTGCTTACTTAGAAAATATCGACGAAAAAATTAAATTTTCTGGTCATACATAATAACTCTTGTTGACATTAGGTCCCATTGATAAGTTTTACTAACTCTTTATCTTATTGTATTATATTTGTTTCTTTGAAATTATTGAACTTGTGACTCTCCAAATGAAGCTATGCAACACCTAAGTGTGGATTGAACTCCAACTTGAAAATTTCTAGAGCTGAAGTATGCACACCAGAAAAATCTACTAGCTTTGTGGGAACCCATTCTGTCAATCAGAACCATTCAACCTATAAGACACTAGCATATAATGGACAAAAAGCACCTACATCACCAATTCTGACCTGTAGACACCAGCAGAAAGGCTGAAGAATATGTTGCCATCAATGGGCATTCAGGTGGAGGAATGCCCAAAAGGCATTACTCATAGTCTATGAGCAATGTACATATTTATATGAAACATGGCTTATAGTGGAATGTGATTCAGAGCAAAACTATTGAAGATTGCAAATAAAATTTTGTAGCTACCAACATGTTAGGTTACCAGCCATTGAATGCTTTTCTGAGTTATTTAAAATAAGGAGCAATGAAATTTAAGTCTCCTGATACAAGGAGAAAGTGATAGTTATTAGTCTCCTGTGGTCATTGAAATACTACTTCCCCGTGGCGTTGAATAAAATGGCATGAATCAACCATAGGAAGTATTTACTTACCATGTTGTCATAATCAGGGAGATGCTGATCGGTGTATCCCATTGGGAAGAGAATTACTTGGCTGTAACTGTGTAAACTTAAGTAGAGGTCAATGTTGTTTCCTAGTGGAGTGATGAAGTCTGAAAGGCTCTTGGTTTCCACTTCTGAGAAAGGTCCTGTTCCATGGTAAGTCTCAGAGCAAGGATTGCTACTTGCTCCAATTGCTATTAATTCCAGTCAGGAAAAGGAAATTTTCATGAATGAATAAAATATCTTGAACTCACTACTACTTATAAGACCGAAATGGTGGGCAAAAACGTTGTGGGTCGAGCTCTGAACAAGTACATAATGCTTTGGAGGGTTTAAAGTCATTGATAAAAAAATTTTTAATTCCTTAATTTACCATGTGTATGGTAAGTTAGTTAGAAAGCAAGGTTAACCGACCAAAATATTTGAAACAAGGAGGGAAAGAATGTAGCCCATTTTTCTCCTGAAAATTGGAGAAAACACTTTTCACACAATTGATGATAGAGATAGCTTTGTTTAGAGCTTATTTTCATTCAAATACTGTGTACTCATTTATAATTAAAAACTGCAGAAAAGTCTTAAGTATTTTATTTCAACTTTAAATTATTATTTCCAAAAGTGCTCTACTAAGAGAAGCCAACAGTGAAGCTTATTACAGTAGAAACTCGAAATTATGAAATTTTGATTTTAAGAAGCAACATCTTCGGTTCTGACCAAAAGGGTATCCAAGTGTATGTAACAGTACACGATATTACGAAATTTTGAATTTACGAATCTCAGGTCTTTGTCCCGATGTGAAATAGTTACTCGGTTATTCGAACAGTTATGGATCACAGCAACGTTTTTAGGTGCTCCTTGTCAGAGTTAAACATCTAATTAACCATCATCACCGAATACATTATGCACTGAATGTGAATTACCTGAAAGATAACTCATTTTGCAATACTACAACAGTAAAGGTGTGATTTTGCTGGGGCATCCTGTGGCGGCGTCCGTGTCCAGCAGTCGGAAGTCACTGCCGTACGCTTCCAATGTATATCAAATGGGCTCGGTTTCGCTGAGACGTCTCGGCCGTCGCGTTCAACTGCGGACGTCTGACGGCTGCATCTCGACTGCTCCTAGAGCAGTCGAGACGCCTTGATGGGCAGTCCCAATTTTTGGTGATTTTTCTGCTCTCCGCGTTTTATATAAAGCGTCCTTTCCAGCTCTTTTCTTTAAAACTACTTGCAACATTAGGTCGTCCTCTTCTTCGTCTTCCAACAAAACTAAATCGTCACCACCCATTTCAACTCAAAATCAACTCACTCTCAAGAAACACAAACCGAAACTTAATTCGTAATGAAGCTAAATACACATTCTCCCACATCACCCAGCCCCGGAAACAGGACGTAGACGCCTGAATGAAACCACCTGGCCACGTCGTCCAGACGCAGCGGTTGGACGTGGCTTCTGAACGTCCCAGTGAAACCAGACCTTAAGGACGACTTTGAATCAAAGGCATTGTAGCTCAAAATATGAAACCAATCGGACAAAAAAAGCTTTCGGCTTTGTTACCATGAGTTCACAGAGTTGCCAACGAATTAAAAAACATAAATTAGTCATGTGTGGATGTACTCGCCGACGAAAGACTAATTGCTACAGCAAGCATTATTCTCTCATGATCCCTCGCATTTTTTGCTACCGGTTTTCCCAAACATAAATCCATGATGAGTATTCCTGGTACAGAAATCATTTGCTGCGCGCGAGTGCTAAAAACTATGACGTATCGGAGATGGTGCTATGTTGGTCCAGCGATAGATTCAGTTGTGAATATAACCCAAGGAAGCTTTTTTTCTCTCTATTTCAGACTGATTACATTCAACCTTACTCCACGGCATAATTATTCCGGTTGGCAATAGCTATCATAGAAATAATCAAGTTTATTTACCACCCTAATTGAGCGTTTTGATGTAACATCGAGCAAGCCCTTCCCTTCTTCCATCACCAACAGCCAGGAAAAACAGAGAAAATATGAATTTGCTTGGTTCATATGACCAATTACTTTGACGCACATTATTTCTTAAGTATGACAAGTGCTGGGCGCTTGCATAATCAAAGAGAAAAAACGCACAAGCACCCATATATATTTGTATCGGAAAATGGTGTACCTTTCTCCCATTTCGCTCCCACCCAGTGATTGAAAAAATATCCTAAAAGAGAGCTCAGCTGCGTTCCTGCAGATTGATAAAGAATCAGATAAGGACTTGTAGCTTAATCCTTATTAGAGATAAAACAAGAAGAGGATAAGTGGAGCTTTCCTATAAGATACCGAAAGTCACGCTGTTGGAGAGGGAGCAAAAAACCTCGTCAGCATCGTATCCCAATTGGAAGCACTTTCATCTCTTCCTTGGGTTAATGGACTATACCCCCCGGAGGACATCGGGGGTGGGATTTAGTTTTTACCTATCAGTGTGGAAGCAGGACACCGGAATGGCCGAGATCTTAGGGTTGAGGCATTACTCAACACAAGTTAGCAGTTCCTTGGCTGTAATTCCCAGCAATTTAAATCGATAGATCACGATCTCCAAGCTTGTGACGAAAATTGATTTCTCCTATTAAGAATGAAGTTTTGCTCACTCTGGATAGGTACATTGCATCAATCCCAAATTGTTAATGATGTCGACTCCCAGTTAGTTTGCATTTATCCAAATTAGAAGCCATGGTTGGAGCGACGATGGAGCGAAATGGAATGCAAAAACAACTGATTTTTTTGTTAAATGAGTGATTCTCTCGACAGAAGAGAAGTAGTATTTTTTATAAACATTCATTCGTTCGTCGTATTTCTTCTTGAATTATCAATCACTGATTCCCTTTTCTGAGACTGCCCAAATGGGTAAGAAATTAAGAAAATTCAAAATGGAAATGCCCGCATGTTCTTTTTCTCCCACCCGACAATTTCCACCAGGAAAATTCACCCAGCTTTCCATCTCCATTGCTTCAAAATCTCTGCTTACACTCCTCCATCACCCTCTTTCTCACTTCAGGCGAACCTATCAAATGTTTCCCTTCTCTCACATCCTGGTCATATTTACCCCCCAAGTGACCCTCCATGTCCCCACTCCCCGCTCTAAGGGTGTGCACGAGCTATCACCTTCACACCGAAGTCCCCATTCCAGCCCTCCAGGAGATCAGGCCCCTTCGAATGCCCCCTCCGTCCCACCCCCTCAACACTAGGTCAAGATGCAATGTCCCACACTGACTCTGCCGGCCCCCCATGACAACTCTTGGGCCCTTTAAGTAAAAGCCTCCCACTCTCCAAAGGCATGTCCTCCCTCTCCGCTGACGCAGCCGGTTGAGGCAAGGGAGGAGGGAGATAAGATGTGACAGTTCGGCATAACACCGATGATTCATTCGATATTTATTCCTCTCGCGAATCCCTTGGCCCTGACTTCCAGGTAGGTCAACCTCACTAGTGACGCACGATACTCTGAGACCATGGGTCGCGTAGCTCTTTTTGTGAGAGGGAGAATGGAGTAACCCCTGCAGTGACGGGTAAAGGAGGAGAAGACAGCTGATTCTGGCCTGGTGCGTAGCCTGACCTGGAGCTGCAATGCTCTGACGAAAATCTTGCTTGATCGAAAGCAGAGGAAAAACAATAACCAAAAATATCCCAAATTTTAGTTCAATATCGACTCTTTAAATGAACCCTGAGATTCAATGAATGAAAAGCAGGCGACCTAATCTGAATGGAGCCACAAATGAAGATTTCGCATACTAGAGTGGAAAACAAAAATTATTGATTTGTAGTGATAGCATCATTAGTAGCCAATGAAGTGTAAAAGGAGGTACCTATTTAGCAGGACTCTTCTATAAGCTCTTCTATCTGCTTCATCATATTGGAAATAACCACGCACAAATAAGATGAATCCAAGGGAGAATAAAGACTGTTATTTCACGAGATTTTCGGGCATATCAGTATTTGTACGAAATACATAACTTGTATCCATCGCATAGCATCTGCTAGAGCATCTTATTTTCACTGTCTTCAATATCCGATGCAAATGATCACGCAAGTCGCACACTTCCTTAGTGTATGCATAAATTAATATTATTGAAGATTATAAATCGCTCACGCTAAAGTTACAAGCTCTCCAGTTGGGAAATAATGTAGAAAAATGCACTAAGAAGCTTCATAGGCTTAGTCCAAACTGCACGTATATTGTGCAAAGATGCTTCTTTGTCTAATCATTCATTGGAAAAAGAATGGCGAGTTAGTTGTCGCGATGTAAATTTCCGTGGGGCTTGGATGGAGGTTGATTCTTCCAATTTTCGGGATTTCAGCCACGAAAAGCTGGAACTACGTTGTGGAAATCCCGAAAATCAGAAGAATATCCCCGACAAATTAGATGTGTTCAACTGTGTGCACCCCGTGGGCATGAATACACATTTACATATACTTTCATGAATTATAACTTCGTAAATCATGCAAGTCCGTCACGAGAGTACATCTTAATTTAAGGAAACAAAAAAAGAGCTTCATCGTGATGTTTTTGAAAGATACTCGTTCATACGAAATTTGATATAACGAAGTGCCGATTTTTCTGGTCCCGTCAACTTCGTAATTTCGAGTTTCTACTGTAATAGTTAAGTATTATTATGAAGCCACTAGCATTGGGAAATAAAGATAGTTCATTGTACCTTGACTGTCAGGTTCAAGCTGTTCAAATGAAAAATTATCATCTTGACAAAAATCTTGGGATCCCGAGAATCCAAAACTAGGGTCAAACTAAACACAAGACATGCAAATAAATGACAAACTTTTTTCTGTGAGAAATAAGGGGTCAAACTGGACTCGAATATACAGTGTATGCTAAATTTCTTTAGACAATACATATCTTTTAAGTATCACTCAGCTCCATTTATATGTAACTATGTATTGAATTTAAATGTAGAACTTACTACTCCACTGGTACCCATAATTCCTGTTGGGATCCGTTCCTTTGCAGAATATATTTCCTGGCCCGCGAGTTTTCCTCCACATACGGTCCTAAGAAAATGATCAGAAGAAAGAAAATGGTCAGCATCTTAATTCATTTTTTTTTAAGGATTGTACTCATAAAGTGACCTACAAAGAAGTGAATAGTTTATACTGGTAGATATTTTTTGGAATATTTTTGTAGGAATACAACTTTTTTTCATTTCTCGTTTTTTTGTTTTTGCTCATGACATTTAGTTGTAGCAATTGAGGTTACTGATTTGATAATTTGCTTTATTTATGGTGGGGGCTAGCATCTCTTCTCATCCAATCGTAGGCCACATAGATGGTACATGCCTGCAAAAATGAAAAATTATGTCAAGATTGGTCTTGGCATTCAACCATGTACTACATAGATTGTTACGTGTAACATTGTTATGTCTAGTGTTTGTGAATTAACCATGATGATAATTTAGTTCTTCTTAGTTTTGTTGTTGGCTTATACAAGAATGAACCATAAATTGCTAACCTTTGTGCTGCACCTTGTAATTTTTTCTCAATAGAAGAGGTGTGTGTGTGAAAAGTTTGGTCGTTAAACCTGGCCATTAAAGGTGGCTTTCATCTCACTAATATGAGAAGAGAAAACTTTTTGGCCTTGGTTTTCTCTTAATAGTAAGTTGAGTGGTTTGGTCAAAATGAGTGCGGAATTAAAATTAGACTTTACCATTATGTTCCTCTGGCATGTTCACCAATTAATCTGATGGAGCATTTAAGTACCTATAAGATGTAGTACATATTAAATAGATCTTCTCCATCCCTGAGTTCTTGGAGAGTGGTAGGTGTGCATATTTTTTATGTGTATTGGTTTTTGATGTTATTCTTTGAAATGTATGTTTAATTTAATGTGTCCTTGAATATGTATGTTTCACAACATCTCTGGGCAAATAATCAATTATATATTATTATTTGACTCTCCAACTATGATAAATTCCACAGGGGAGTCAACATTTACTCTCGGAGCTACTCGGCTACTCTCGGAGTCCGAGCCTCGTGGTCGAAAGTGACCCAACCCTTCACGGCAGGGAGTTTATGGCAGAAACTGACCAGTCACACTCTAGTTTATAACTTCTAAAAGTTAAACGTAAATTGCAAAATTATGTTCATCTTCGTGTTGAACTACTCACGCTAATGAAAAAGGTTTTTTTATCGCAGTTATATGATAGATTTTAACCATTTTCCGCACTTTGGTAAACCATGTCAGTTTAATGAACATTATATTACTAAAGCACGTATAATGGTTAATCTCTATCGTATAACTGCAATAAAAAAAAAACAATTTCATAAGCGTGACTAGTGCAACACAAAGATGAACATAATTCTTCGATTTATATGTTACTTATGGAAGTTATAAACTATAGTGTGACTGGTCAGTTGATGCCATAAACCACATGCGGTGAAGGGTTTGGTCGCCTTTGACGCAGAGATTCGGATTTCGATTTTGGGTGCCTCCCGAAGGAATCCCCTCTTGTTCTTTCAAGCTAAGGGCTTTCTTGCTATTGTGCTCGATGATCTATTCAGTAACTAGAATTTTAAGAATCATCTACCTGGTGTGTTAAGCACGTGGTCCCTCCTTCACCCAAAATTGTGGCAAAAATGGGAAGCTTGCAAACGAATCAGAGTTATAGTTCAGCCAGTGAACACTTCACTGAGAGCTTTGCGTTATTAATTTCCATTATACATTATATTATTTCAATGTGTTTATTGGTACATTCAGCTATTTTCTCCTTTCAACATTTCTGAGTTAGGGGTCGTGCATAAAGTACGTTACCGTTTTTGGTGATTCTTTACCCCCTCCCCCACCCCCCTTCGTTGACAACTGTAGTATTTTTCCCAAACCCCCTCCCCCCCCCTCGACATGTAGCGTTGTCTCTACAAATGAAAGTTTAAATTAAAAAATATTTTCTCAAGTATTGAGTGAATTTATTTTAAGGGATAGGTTGATAGAAAAGTTTTGTCACTAGGTCGCTATTTAAGGTGGTTTGAGTGAGATAGTTCCATAGTCATAATATTTCAGTCTGTAAGAAGAATGAAATAAATTATGTAGTATTAATGGTGCTAAGACATAGTTATATATGACCACATTTTCAGTAATTATATAAATAAAGCTACATAAGTCTATAAATGAACTTATTTTTCTCACACCGTATGGTTGAAAACCCTTCAAAACATCAGGTTTTTTTGCGATACTGTTAAGATTACTTTGGTGAGTTATAGATTACTTTTTATAAATAGTTGTGAAAACATGCAAATTATACACCGTTAGTTTTTGGACGAAACCTAGGTGATAGAAGTTCCTATTTTTTTTATATTCTCATCCCTCTGTAGTGCACAGCTGTTATCTATCCCATGTAAAGCAGCTTACATTTTCAGGCAAATTGCTTGAAGAATAGTTAGGCAAGGGGTTAGTGTTTTGATATTATTTGAAAGATAAGAGTTTTTTCTTTAAAATGAGGCCAAATTCTAGGAGAAGTGATTTTTTGCTCAAATTACCTTAACCCGCGAGAAGGTTTAAATGTTAGCAATTTGATGTTATGCAGACTTGCAATGTTGTAGAAGTAATAGTTCAGTTACATTGAGTTATAGTAGAAGCTTGGGGTGCATGAAACACCCCGCGCACACTTCCTCATGTTAAACTCAGTAGTATTGTCGACGAGATGTAGACGAGTAAGAAACGTAAAGAGGGGCATTGTAACAGCTACATTACTTTGAGAGAACCACCCCCTCCCCCTCGTTACCCACCGTAGGTTTGAAGGCGACCCTCTCCCCCTCTAAGTTGGTACCATAGTTTATGCATGTCCCCTTAGTTACGTCTTGATTTAAACGTGAAAAAACGTGAGGGAAATGGAAAAAATCTTGTTTATTCTCAGTAATATTGCATTAATATTCTTACTATGTGGCAATATTGGTTTCAATTAATTAATGCCACATAACTGTTATCATGATGTAATGGTATTTCCTCATTCTATAACGGAATTACCATTTAAAATCAGTTCTCGAAGTTACATTATTCCTCAGAAGCAGCCACATATATAGTACTTTCTGGACGCTTTATCTTCAATTTCGGGTGTGAGGAAATGCGTGTAGAGCTGTAGGATAGTTGGACATGCAAAATAGATACAATATAGTACATGCAAAATAGATACAATATAGTTAGGTAGGTATAACATAGGATAGTGAAATATATTTAAGCATGCCATCGTGTAGTATTGACATTCATAGTCTTTAAAATACAAATTTCCTTTTTTTATTTTGGGAGGGAGAGGGCAAGTGAGTTTCAGGGCAGTGGGCAAGGGAGTTTCAGTGCTGTGGGCAGGGAGTTTCAGTGCTGTGGGCAAGTGAGTTTCAGTGCTGTGGGCAAGGGAGTTTCAGGGGAGAGAGCAAGGGAGTGCCAGGTCATTAGGCAGCAAGGGTGTGCCAGCCCATTATTTTTTTACAAGGGTCTGTGGTCTCTGTGCCAGTGCAGTTGCAAGGCATTTTATTGCACAGCATATCTCCTGCCACCCCACTTCCAAACTCCCATGGTTTTGTTTCAATTTCAAGGCAGTTTCAGCGGAGAAGCAAGGCAGTGTTATTTAAGGGTGTTTCAGTCCTGTTTCAGTTGAGTTTCAAGGGAGAAATTTTTACCTGAGTAAGTTTATATGGATCTATTTTAACAGTAATAAAAAAAGCTTTCTAAGTGCTAATGCCCATCGAATATTATTTCTAAGACTGAATATATCATGCCTCATTCTGGCCATATTTTGTCTGCTATAAAATGTATCCCAGCTGGAGGAGATTTTAAGTATTCTATTTACTTATGACATGAAATTTAAATTAATTTCTAGATCCAAGGACAGTATATTCACATTTTTTAAATGTATACCATGTTTTATAGATTTTTATAGGTAGCTGCATTCACAATCACAATTCTCAACATTTCTATTCTTAAAATTCATATTTAAAAACTTACGTCAGTGTGAGAATATTCATAGCCATCCGGGTTAATGACGGGGAAGAAGTACCAGTCGAAGGTATCAACCAATGCCCTCACGTCTGGATCTGTACTGGTCACTATTTGATTCAGCATGTATGTGTTTACAGCGGGAGATATCCACTCACGAGCATGCATTCCTAGTTATCATTTTGCCATGTAAATAAGAGATTTCCACACCAAAATGAAACATTTCTTGTATAGCAATAGATAATTATTATTATTATAACCTTCCCTCTAGCAAGGCCGACAGGTATATCAGGGGATATTATCACTCACCTCCATCAACAAAAATTATCCGCTTCCCAGATCCACCCGCTGAGTACTTAACTCCTTTTATTTGTCTCTGTTCGTATGAAGAACCACCAATCACCGTTGTAACTTTATCTGGATACTGTGCTGCCAGGCTGTCTAGCCAGTCATATATCTGTTATTTGGGATAAAATTCATAGAATTAATCTTGAATAATTGCCACATGTCCTGATGAGCAAGAGCTGTACAATTAATTTTGAGTAAGTCATGGGTAGAGACCAGAAAAAGGTGAGGTTAATTTATAGCCAAAAGTGGTGTTATTTTTTGCAAAATCGGAGTTATTTTACCCTGAAATTGGTGTTATTTTCACGACAAAACATTTTGTGTGAATTAAGTGCCCTCCTCCCTGGAGGCCCACCTGTTAGCATTAAATGTTGAATACCACTGATTAGGGAAAATTTAAACAATTAATACCATTCTGTATTCACATTTTATATATTTGTACATTTCATATACTGGTATGTATTGTTTTGGTAGCTGATTCAGTTGTCTCAGAGGCAGTGGTACACACAAATGTGGGTCTTGATGCAAAAAGCATCATAAAAATAATGTTGGCGGGGAAAGCCCAGTATTTCAGAAACTATGGGGGTGATATGGGTTTAAAAAAATTACGGCTTGTGCACCACTGCCCTGAAGAAAGGTAAATTTTCAATATGTCAAGGGTATCAAACTGAACCCAAATTCGATTTAGTTCAGTGTTTGATTTGAAATGAAAAGGCTTCATTTGAGTACAGCCATTTCTTTTTGCATCTAATAGCATTCAGTTAAAAACATAAATAAGGATTTGAGAAGACAACAAGTATGTTCAGTAAATATCAGCCTATTTTATTCATTCTCTGCAGGGGCAGGAAGTCAATGAGGGTGGCACAGTGGGTCACATTAACTTCAGTGATACATTGTGTTGCTATAGTATTCTGTACCTGCAGTTAACTTACATCATCAAGGCGGTAGTAGTCATCCCATCCAAATGCTGCTCTGGATCGAAATTTATTCAATGGCCGCTCTCCATCAATGAGTCTAGAAGAAATATTGACCGGAGTTTAAGCATCGCAATTACTAGCTTCGAGAATGGGGTTCCATGCATTTAGATTTATTTCATTTGAAGATGAAGAGTGGATTATTTATAAATATTATTGTGAAACAAAAAGGATCTATTTATTGTCCATCAAATCAGTATTTCTCCTCCATCAGGTATTTGCTTGACATGGTGAAGAGACTAGAACATTCCGATAACTCCTACAGCTGAAGTGGAGAGCAATGATAGTTGCTCCTGGTAGAGTCACCCTTGCCTTATAACTCAAAGTGTTGAAGCCAGATGAAAGGTATTTCACTCAGCATATATTCCATGGTGAGGTGGCTGCAAAGAAGCATCTGACCTGAGTGGGGTGGCTTCGCTATGGGAGATGTAGTGTCATATGCATTGCTAAGGAGGACAATGGGAAACCATCTCAATAACCTATTCCATACAAATATGAACTGGTCCAATGTGAAATGAATCCTGGCTACTATAGGACTTGGCCAACTAGGGAAGGTGTCATGCCAGGCCAAGGGGAGAGCAAGGCCCCTATGGTCATCATTGGATTTCTTGTCTAACAGCAGAATAGGAGGCACCAAAGAGCATGGAAATAATCAAAATAGAGACTTGGGAAAAAAACCTACATATAATGAGAGCCGGGATGGTAGAAAATATTCAACAAGAATTGGATTAAGGAAGTATAAATGTGATATGTGAAAGTAAATCAGTGTGAGGTAAGATTGGGAGAAAGTTATGACTACTGATTATTAATGATTGAATAGTGCTGACAGAGATCAAGAAAAATGTAACTACGTAATCAAGTTATGATCCAAGCATGTATGACAGGTGTATCAACCACGACCATTCCCAACGCCATCCCCAAACAGCAAAAAACATCACATTACAAATGAATAACGGGGAAATATCTGATCCAAAATTCATAGCTAACAGCCGAAATAATTTTTTTCTGACGTACAAGATCTCATGGCTCCAATCCCCCTGGATTGCCAAAGAAACAAATCAACAGAAAACCAACACATACCCATAAATCAAAAAAATAATACAATCTTTCTAATGCCCACTGATGAAAAGGAGGTACACTCATACATTTCACAACTTGGAAGAACCAAATCTTGTGGACCAGATGAAAAACCAGGATATCTTTTAACCAAATGTTCACATATATTATCTCCTCTTCTAACTCATATGATCAACTCATCTATGACACAAGGCATCTTCCCTTCAAGACTTAAAATAGCCAAAATAATTCCTGTTCCCAAGAAAAATTCAACCAAAGGACCAGAAAACTACCGACCCATTGCTATAACATCTTCTTTCTCTAAAATAGATGAAAAAATAATGTATTCACGTTTAATCAATTATCTCAACAAGTATAACCTTATCTCCAACTGAAAACATGGCTTCTTGAAAAGAAAATCAACCTCCGCAGCAATTTTCGATTTACTTCAGACCATCTGTAACTACATTGACAAAAAAGAATCCATCGTCGGTATCTTCTACGACCTGTCAAAGGCCTTCGACACAATCAACCACCAGATACTGCTTAAAAAGTTAAATCAAGTTGGAATTAATGGTGTTGCATCGGATTGGATTATGTCATTTGTCACAAACAGAAAGCAATATGTCCAATTAAAATATCATGACAAGTATGAAGCCACAAGTGTGTATAAATCTAAACCCAGAACCCCCACAAGAAGCGTGCCTCAAGGCTCAGTATTAGACCCCCTCCTTTTTATTATTTATGTCAATAATATATCAACGTATCTGAACAAAGGACAGTTAGTACATAGTCTATGACGATGTCAATTACCAAGTCATAACTGCCGAGTCAATCGAACAATTAGAAAGAAGTGCAAACCATGCAATAAAAGAAATGATAAGTTGGACAGCCGAAAATGAACTCCGGCTTAATGAAGATAAGACATTCATCATCCTTTTCCATCCATTCCAAAAGAAAGTCCATTGCCCTTCTCTTCTTATAAATAACAACCATATCAACATCAGCCGTGAGACCAAGTTCTTGGGAATCACTCTTTTTTTGAAACTTTAAACTGGGCAAATCATATCGATTATCTATCTGACAAACTTTACTTCCACTTGTACACATTACGAAACCTCCGCCAGGAAGTATCCACCAATAAATACATTACTGTCAGTATACTATGTCCATATCTACTCCATAATCAGGTATGGTATCATCTTTTGGGGCATATCTTGCCACAGCACAGGGGGGATAATGTTCTTGCACCCCTAAGTCTGTATATTTTTCCACTCTTGCCAAATACGTATAAATAAATGTGTATAATACGCTGTCAATTGTCATATTTTGTGCAAATCCATCTGCCTATTGCATCACCCAAATTTGTAAAGTTTAGTAAACTGGTTAATTTATTAGTTGGCACCCCCTAAAAATTTTCTGCCCCCCTAGACCCAAAACCTGGCTATGCCACTGAACAAATGTGTTGTTGGGTAAGGTAGGAGAGGAAAGTAGTCCGATGAGAGAAATTCAAAGGAGAAAGCTCTAGTGGATGGATTACATATTGAGTTGTAACAACATGCTGAAAAGGATGATTAAGGGGAGAATGTTGGGTAAGCATGTGAGAGGGAGGCAAATAATGGAGTTTCTCATAATATAAAGGGAGACGGGAGTTACTCAGAGATGAAAATCGATTTAAATAAAGAAAGCTTAGGTAGTCTTGTGAAAGAACTATTAGAGATTGACCATTATGGTCTTGGAAATTGTAGTCGAGATGGTCAAAGAAGGCTAAGAAAAATAAAAATTATTCTGCTGCGTGCTTATTTTGGGCCCTCATTTTTCAGTATCCTATCTAATATACCACTGCCTAATAGATATGACACTAAAAATATTGTGATCTCTGGCAAACTAGACTTCCTCCTTTAAGAAATAATCTTGATTTGAAAGCCATAGACTTAGCTACAATATCCCAATGATCCAATTTTGATTCGCAAGTGAATTTCTTTAAAATGTGGAAAATAGTTTTATCTCTGATTTTTACCTAGTCTCGAACTCTTGAATCAAAAGAATGCTTCTCTCTTCTAGTCAGGGCACTTTAAAAAGTACATAATGTAACTTACAATTAGTGCAAATAACATGGAATCAGGCTATCAATCTCCCCGCGAGATGCTGAAGGTAACATTCTGCTGGCTTGAATAAAAATTTCATGATGATATGTTAACTGTATGTATATGTATATTTACTATTGATGGAGGCTATTGCCCTACATAGTAAATCAATCGTCATTGGATACAATGCCTGCTGATTTGTAGGTTTTTGGATGGTAGGTACCTAACTTAGCTTCCCATTTTGGGGTCATCTTTTACTTACAGACAAATAATCTTACTTGTCTGGTGGCAAGTATCTATTAAGTTCTTCATACCTTCCACCAATATTGATGCTATTCAAAATGAGTATTCTCTTACTTACCCCTTCACATATGCCCAGCATTCCTCCCTCTATCTCCCTCTACTACATGCTCTCACTTGTAACTACATCCTCCATCCACTTTTTCTGCCTTCTCTAAATCTCTGGAGCTAATTTCCTTTCCCACCACGTCCATCACTTCCTCATTCATGGTCCTTAATATCCACTTGCCCTCTCCATTTTTTGCCACACCCACATATCAAAACCCTCCAGCCTGCACACAGTCATCTCAATCACAAGTACTCTCTGCTCATCCACAAGGACTAAGTGTCCGACCCACTCTGTCTCATGCTTTATATCACTGTCTTCACAAATATTTTATTCATGTCTCTGCTTAGAGCCCTCTCAGCTTTTTCATTATCTTAAAAAATGCTTGGCCGAGATAATTCTTTATCTGATTTCCCTACTGCATAACCAATTCTCTTCCCAATTACTCTCTAGATAGGTGAACTGTACCACCTATTCAGCCGTTCACTTCTACCTTAATTCCCCCCTGCATTTACTGCCATGCTTCACTAACCATTTATTTCAAGTAAAAGTTGTAAACCAAAGACAACAGTAGACACCCCTGTCTCACCCCCTGTACACCTTGCCTATTTCAATTCACCTTCAGCTACAGTAATGTGTGATGTCTGGTTCATGGAGAGATTTCTAACATGATCTGTGTCTCTCCAATCCATGCCTAATTTATTCAGTCCTTCTATACCTAATTTAATTAGTTCTATAATATGCTTTCTCAAAGTATAGGAAATAAAACATCATGGTTTTGTTCTACCTTTCTTTCTATTAGTGAACTCATAACTACTATGGCCTCATGCGTTCCCGTCCAAAACCTAAAAAGCTTTTTGTTTGATTACCTAAATGGTACCTGGGTAGAGACAACTTTTCTATCCTATGTCTAGAGTTGGGTATCATTGGTGTTAGGCATCTGATGTCTAATGTGGTGACTTCTTGTTTCAAAGTAGAAATCCATAATGCTGACATATTGAGTCAAATTTTCAACCAATTATTTTTTAATTGAATAATTCCCTTTGAAATTCAGCTTCAGAACTTTTGGCTCATATGATTTTTCAATAAAAAAATTGGTTGCAATTAAATGATGTAGCTCAGAATTAAATGCAGTTATTTACTGATTCACAAAATTCACTTGTCTTAATTCTTTTATAAGTTTCATTTTATCATTGAAGCATTTTCAGTGCTACATACCCACACCATAAATATATCAGTTAAAGTAGCAGTACTATACCTTTGCACATTCTCCACCATGACTCGGTGCTCCATATTAAAATTTTTTAATATATTTTCAGCCATTGGCAGTTTGTGAGGAGGGACCATGATGTCAGTTGGTTTTCCCTTTCGTGTTGCAGTGGTCCAGAAAGAAAGCTGAAAGAAGCAGCTTGTATAAATTTTTACGCTGAGGAGCAATAATTTATTATATATTTCACTCATAAGAGAATTCAAAGAAAAAATTATGCTGTGGTTTACATACTCCATTATCCGTTTCCTCTAGTTGCTGGAGAAGCTTCACATGCTCCTCATTTGCTGGAGTAACTCTGTAGACTTTGTAATTATCAAACCGAGCCTTCACAGCTTCACTTCCATGGGCCACAAAGACCAATAGAGCCACAAATACTAAGTGTCTGAATGCCATGGTTCTGAGATAAAAAACAATAACAGTGCATTGAATTGCACAGTTTGATTGAAGAATGTAATATGCAGGTGATATTAATCCTCTGTTTAACTCTAAATATTAATAAACCTGTGTTATAGGTTACATATTTTGACAAAAATAATGAATGTGTAATAATGAAATGGAATTTAATGCCATTATAAGTCTATTGACTATAATCAAATATTGAATATTTCATTTTTCAATTATTTTTATTTACTGACGAATCTCTTATTTGGAAATCAATGAATTCTAAGCTCTCAAATGCATGCTTATAAACTACTGCTTATTGTCATTGGGGAAATGAAAGAAAATATATTTAATACTTTAGCTGTAATGGTCACTAGTTCCTGTGTGCTATGAGGTTTCAGAAATATATCTTCATGTTAATAAAATATAAGTATTCATGCAGCCAATTAAATAATATCCTTATATGAAATGAAACATAAATTCTTACTTAACATTATGTTAACATAATGTGGGTTAAACATTAAACAAACGACAAACAAGCTAACAGGTACTAGAGTAATTGCATAAAATGGGAAGATAACTGAGAGTATTAATATGCATTACAGAGCTCTGATCTATGTTAATATTTATATATTAATTTTAATATATATTCCTAGTTTTAGAAATGGTGAAGAATATCATCTTGTATTTACCTGGAGGTGATGTCCTTCACAGTGTTATTCCTGCCAGAATGTGAGATACATCTCATTCATCGTCTTTTATTGAATGTCTTAAATGATTATCAGGTTATCTCTTTGTCACCGATTGTGATCAGAGGATCAACTGTCACCAATGCCAGAGTGGTGGATACATTTGTTACTCAAGATTTTGACATCAATATCAAATGTTATCTGATAAGTTGCACAAGAATCACATTTGCCCATGTAGGTTTTTCCTGAGGATAATTATTTCTTCTGTGTTGATGGTTGAGATATTGAGTGTATTATGGTAATCCATTGGAGGTGCTAACATTTTCCAGTTTTCTATTCTCATATTATAGATTTTACATGATCAAAATACAGACTAAGCCATTTCATACTCATGTGAGCTTGTGTTGACAGACAGCATTTTATCATGGCTAGGTTTTTTAACCTATTTTTACGAAATAGTCAGTGTGATAATGATGTAGTAACAATAAAAGTAGGTCATGATAAAACTAAAGGGGAAAGTTTTCGTTCTCATGCTGAAATTCTTCCTACTCGTCCTGCCTGAATCTCTTTAAAGATTTTATTGCAGATTCAAAGTCTGCTAGGGTTTAAGCCATAAATTAAATATCTATTTTTTGTAATTCAATGCAAAAAAATTATTATTTGTTTTTCTTAAAGCAGTTGTTCCATTCCTCAAACTGGTCACCTCAGTCGCTTTTAGTATTTCTGATGTCTCAGTTTTATGTTCAATAACATGTTTACGGAGGAGAAAATAAATGAAATGGAGTGCTCTCAGGGTAATGAATGGGATTAGTAATCATGTCCCCTGCAGAAGTATTGTCTAGCCCAGCGGTTCCCAAACTGGGGTTCGCCGGCTGTTCGGAAAGGGGTCGCGAGATGAGGATTGTAATTACTTTAAAAACAATATCATTTGAATGTACACATTGTTTGTTATTTTTAGGGGGTCGCGGCTAAAACGTATGGGCTAAAATGGGTCGCGGAAAGAAAAAGTTTGGGAACCGCTGGTCTAGCCTATCTTTTTTGTAAACAAATGAAGGGCATATCATGTGTTCAGATGAGAACATTAGGACGTATGGGTTAATTTAACGAACTAAAGTAATTTGTAAAAAGACCAACTATAGCCCATAAACGTACGAAAATTTACGCTATGCACTTATCGCTATTTTTTGCAAAATTGACCTTAGTATAAAAATGTGGAGCCATGCTATTTTTTCAAACTGTACAGAAAAGGCTAAGCGAGTTATTTTTAGTTATAAAAGACATTAAATTATCTGTTGACTGAGAATTTATCGCTTTTCACTGTGCTGGCATTATCTTATCTCAATCTCTCAAGAAAGTTTACACATGTCGTGCAGTCACACCAATTTTATTGAATATTTTTTCCATTCCTTAGTTGATAGGCAACACCCAGATTTGAGCGTCGTGAGGGTAGTATATCAACTAGGATGCACTCGCTTAAAATTTTTTGTATGGTAAAATTTTAAACGTTCGTTAGAGACTCGGAGGCTACACGCTGGGCTAACTTACAATTAGATTACTGAATATATTCAGATCGAGCGAGTTTCAGTACGAAACGGAGTTTTTCACACCCCCGCTTTATCCGTGGAACTGACAGGAGCGACAAAATATAAGAAAATGCCGAACTTATAGGTAAAAAAATTCCTTCTTTCCACACACCATTAGTGGTTATAACAAAACCAGTGTGACACTAACATGAGACACATCATTCACATACAATTTTCCGCAATCTTCGCCCCCCTTCTTTTCCCTATTCTTTCCCCTTTCATAGTTGGTGTCACAACACCCCCTGCCACATGCCTCTGCGGCGGCTCGCAGGGTTGTATGTAGAGAAATAAATAGCTTTGTCCGCTAGGCGTTGTATTTCTGACCAGATATTCTATGAACCGTGTAAGCTGTTACCAACATTTAAGGACCTAGATTATCATACCTCCTCGCAGTTACACATCGAATGAAAAATTGCAACTACTTCTGTACCACGCAAAAAAACCCATTCAATATTTTTTGGATGGAAGAGAGCAACTGTACATATTAAAGGTCTTGTTGAAAGTGATCCTAAAGAGTCTCCTTTAAAGTTGAATGCAACTACAACCAGTGGCGGATACAGAAAAAACTCAAGGGGGGGGGGCGCAAGTTATCGCGACGATTGTAGCTTTCAAACTGACTGCCTGGCAGCGACTCTGCTTCCCTTATATATGTAGCTCGGTTGTTTCGAGAATATTCGTTGCTAGAATGTTCGCTTCCAGACTTTTAAGGAGTGTGATCAAATACAATCAGTAGAATATTCGCGACTTTTCTCGAACAAATGCAAATAACGTATCGAGATCACTAGAATGGCCGCGACTTTTCTCGTAGGTTAGCTATCTATGTGCCAGACAGAAACGTATAAAATACGATGACGCGGACACGCGCGCGTGCTACATAAGAAAGTACAACTACTCGATAACTCGACTCAGAGTCGACTGACGAAAGAAACGAACAAATAGCGTGCGGGCTAACTGGCGCGGGCGGCAACTCGGACGGCCCCGCAAGGGGGGTGGGGGGGCGCGCGCCCCCCATATGTATCCGCCACTGACTACAACGCCATTCGTTTAATAATATATTTTTATTTCGGCTGAAAGAAAATCAGATTTCTCTTATTTTTTTTGAACTTTTGGTTTTGTGCAAGTTAAAATGCATACTTGGATAGCATCAGAAACTTATACAAAAAAAAGTTGCCCTCGGTTGAAAGGATAATCCCTGCTAAACTCTCTTACATGACTGGTTGAACACGCACTGACGCGAATGACGCAATTGTTCCTAGATAACTTTATCTTTACGTTTGAAAGATTACCAAGAGGTTATATAAAACTCACGATTTCCAGGTTGAGAGCATTATTTGTGAGGTTTTTATGCTTCAGTAAATCGACGATATGTTTTACAAACAGATATTGTACATGGGCCTGTTCCCGTGGAGCGGTTTGTGGTTAATTTATTTAGCGTTGGTTTAACTTACGACTAAATGCACCCGTTTTAATAATTGAACCGATTTTTTCATTTAACCTCATTTACAGGTTACCCACGTGTGAATAGTCGGTAGACATACCGAATTTTTACGATCCATTGTGTGCACAATTTGAGGCGGCCAAAAAGATGGCTGATGTTCGCTCAGCAATCAAACCCTTTGTCTCAGTAAGAAGAACAACTTTCCTGGTGGTATTTCTCATTTAGTTGATTACACTTCTACTCCGTATGTTCAAGGGATGCCTCATAATTCATTGAGGATGTATGCATTTTAGAAGAAAGGTAGGAGTCAGCAATTTGATCTGATATCTCATTTTTTGTTGCAAGCATCTATATCTGATGCGAACAAATTCGGAGTCGAAGTGAAAGAATTCCGCAGCTCTGCCAAGACATTTACCTTCTCGCTGAGGTACGAGGATGACACATTTGCTATATGACCGCAGTGCACGACTCAATGAAAGACTTTAAACGATGACTTGGACAAAACCCATGAGTACCCGAATGCCTATATAATACCTACCTCAGCGTAAAATTCTCCACGGAGATCGTAGAGAATGTCGCAAATTCCTTTTTTGGACATCTTGGCGAAAAAGAGAGAAAACGGAATCTTAGGGTACTCAGCCTACTTGAAGAAGATGTTTACAAATCGATATCTACATGCCTCTTTACAGATGTTTAGGTCAAATAAAACGCTGATATATCATGCGGTCACCATTGCCAACCTAGAATTCCTCCGAATAGAGAAGGAACGCCTGTTCAAGGCCATAGAAAACAGTTAATTCCTTTTAAAGAAACGACGACGAGAAGAATATCTGCGGAGAGAACCGGCAAAATATGCAGTCCTACCATATGTTTCGGGAACCTCTGACAAGTGATTCACACTTTTGTAAGATAAATATGAGAATTCTCTCAGAACAACAGGAGGGGTCAAATTTAACCGGGCGTGAGGAAACAGGTGACCCTCTGCCTAAACCTAAGGATGAGATTCCTCGTAAATGACAGCCACTAACATCCTTGGCAGATTCGAGAGGGTGCCAATTAAATAGCAAAATATCCAAAGAACTACAACCAGAAGGATGGGTATACTCTCAAATCCACACGTGGAAAAGAATTTTCTAGGACGTGACGGACCATTTAACCAATAAGATTGTGCGTCCGAATTCCCGAAACTATATTTTTTCCATAATATTATTATTGTTACTTTCCCGACCAACTTTTCCCGGGATTCGGGCATGGAAAATGACCCCTGGATCGGGAGGGGAGGAACACCCACCCGTAAATAATGAAACCAGCCGCTGGCGCAGAAACCACCACAAAAGAAGTTTGAAAATCATGTAAAAAAAATGTGCCTTGGGTGATTAAAAAATTTAAGGGAACGTGAGTGAAATTAATGCCATTTATCGAGCTGCCTTCGCCTGGCCTCAATTTGAAAATATGGTCGCACGCAATTAAAACCTATTTTACATCCGCAGCTGACCCATGCATCCCCAGCATGGTCAGGTATTATTATAAAACTCACCCTTGAGAATATACGCAAGTTTCTCGAGAAATTCTCTATAACCGCCTCCGTGTTACGTGGCGCATAACTATGGTGGAAACAGTGTCCGGATAAAGAAAAATCAGTACCATATCAATCACCATGCAAATACTAGTTATTTTCACATCTGAAATTCACACGCGGTGAAGTTTCTCATGGTAACATTAAATGGGAATCCCAAATGATATCTCTCCGGGAATTTTTCACCTTCTGACACTCGCAACTGAATACAAAAATAACCTCTTATCTTTCCGTTCTCCGAATCGTTCACCTTGAGAGTATTTTATCGTATTATGCTTTTATCTCACCGTTTGGGTATAAAAACAAGGAATCAACCCCATTCATCCCCTTGCTAAAAATTTTCCCACGCGCTACTTTTCTAATATAATCGCAAAAGATATGGCTTTTATCAGTTCTCTGCCGTAGAGGAATTCCATGCGAGGTTAATGCGTCCTTCCCCGCCACTGAGGTAGGCGAAAGGCTGCAACTGGCCCAACGTCCGTGTTTCCCTATTCGTCGCTAATTTTCGATGTTCCTGCGCTTCTATTGTCTTTCCCTACAGAGGAAGAATCAAAGCATGATAAACAAGTGGTCACTTTCACATACTTAAAGTAAAGGATGACCCACATTTAGTTGACAGTATGAACTCTTACGGAGTTTCACGTATGTTTCTTGTGCAAATCTCCATTAGGCCGGAGGTGTGATGTTGCCAATTACAGCAGGAAAATTTACATTATGTGGTTCTGTACACTGCTCTTTTAGGAGTCTTGCAATATGCAAATATAATTCATTAAAGCAGCTTACTTAAATTTAGCGTGGTGTTGGAGATAGTCTTCCCTACGCGGCATAGTTGTGAGCACACGGAGTGTAAATTTGACAACAGGGCCCATACTGTTAAATAAATGTGGAACGCCAATTAACCCTTTCGCTGCGACACGCGGGGATACCCGCAAAATGTCATGGTCATTCACAAGGAGTCTATATATTATCTATATCTATCTTATGTAGTATCCCTGGTCATTCACTGCCCGTTTAAAAAATTGTGCAACCATAGTTTGAAGCGTAAAATCTCGTAAAGATATTTATGTCACTTTCACGTCAAATTAAAGCTTATTATTCTCGGCGTTGATTAATAGCAAACACTTGTAATATTTTTATTTATTTTTGGCATAATTGTGTTAAGAACGGAAAAACGGACCATTTTTCGAGTTCGTAAACGAATGCAGCGTGTTGGTGCTATAGTATTGCGACGAGCGGAGATATTCCACGGCCGTTCCATTAGTCGATTATTTTATTCGTACTATCGTATTCGATTATTTATCATGCTATTGCTAATGAATATATGTTATTTGAGTTTTTATTTGTTGAAATTAAATAGGGTTCCAAAGATAATAGTCGTATAGTATTTGTGACAAATGAGTTCTTTTCCTGGATAATAGACAAATCTTTGGTACCTATGTAAAACCTTTTGACGCCGCAAAATGTTTAAATAATTACCGGAACTAACCACATTTGTTATGGTTCCCGAGTATCTAAAGTCCATCGGAAAACCGCTCCATAGTAACTGAAAAAAGGCCGTGTTTTATTGACCGCATACAATAGTTATGTCACATCTCAGATGGTTAGAGTTGTGAAAGAGTCGAGAGATAATGTTTCTTGCGTTGAAAAGAATTATCAGTGTGAAGAGCTGTGACAAAATTGGAAAGACTGAATCATTCCTTATTTTGACCAGGAAAATGATTGCAGATGACTGATAACTTTTTTAGGTGAATGACAGTCCAATTTTTTCTTCTGGATAAGTGGGTAACGAATTTGCTCACAACTAAATTGATTTTTATCAATAGATCTCAGACAAAATTGACAAGAAAGCCTTCGAAAAACCACACCCCCTGATTTAGCCTATCTCTCCGGTAGCAACAGTAACCAAAGGCTGTTTGCTGAGACTGCTTTGCTTAATACATTAAAAGGTGCTATTTCTGTGATAAATACCTTATGTTTCATCCCTCATTCTAATCTGTATTATGACAGTTGGTATAATTACCATGCAACATGGGCTACGGCTGCACGGCAATCATCCAGTTGGAAAGGTCGTATCAGATTGTTTTTATCATCATATTTTATCCGACTCTTTCTTTGTCTGTTGATGTGTGTGGGTGTCCATGCGCCTCATCTTGATCCTTCTGTTTGTGTTTTTTTACCATGAAAGCTATCCACACCATAGAGTTATTAAGGTACTATATACTCTAAGATCCACACCCACTCCATTGGAACTGCCAGATCACATCAGTTTCTCTGCACCTGGATTGGGATTATGCACTTCTTTGATGGATTGTAAAGTTCTCCATGCTTGGTGTCTCCATGGAAGTAAACGTTTGACGTAGAGCGTAGGCTGTCGCAGAGTGACGGATGCTGATGAGACTTTCGAGTTTTGCTGCGGTCCGAGTATTTTTAGCTCGACGTTGCACTCGCGTTGCAGCGAGCGTCTTCAGGAGCAAAGTCATTGTTGCTGTAATCCGTCGTCTTATATGTTGGATATCTATCATACAACCTCCGCAACTCTCCCATACATAAGACGTTGATATAAAGCAACAATCACTTTGCTCTTGAAGATGCTCGCTGCAACGCGAGTGAAACGTTGAGCTAAAACTGCTCAGACGCAGCTCGCAAGTAAACGTTTGGACTATCTTAGGGATGGTCTGGTATGCGTAGTGGCTAGAGTACTGACTTCCCGTACTGAGGGCTCGGGTTTGAATACTGCCAGCGAGAGAGATTTTTCAGTGGAATTCTGATCCCGACATGGTTACTACGTGTAGAGCACTTCAAGTGTGTCTCTCTCTGCATGTCGGGTGGGATGTTAAAACTGTGGACCCATTAGCACCTTCAAATAAGAGAAGGATGATGGCAATGGAGAGTTCCTCTCCACCACGCTTCTATTCCTAAAATAGTTCTTCCCTTAACTTCCTAACAACCTATCGTTAACGGAAAAAATTACCTCAGTTATTGGTTGCCTCCCCAAATAACAACTCAACAGTCATTGGGGTTATTTTATTATTATTATTCAGTATACTTCTAGGCACAGTAATTTTCAATAAATGTCTGCTCCTTTCTTACCACTATTTCCAGGGTGGTGCCACTTCCTCACTCGATCTCTCACTCTGCTCAACATATTTCCTATCTCAAGTCATTGTATCCTAATTCCGTTCATTCTCCTCCCTTCCATTCTACATTCCAAAATAACATCCAGCATCCCACCCCTTCTTACAGCAGCTCCTCGTTAGTCCGGACTACATAGGGTGAGGGGTCGTCTGGAGTCGGAAGGGTTCAGATTTCTTGAAAGGAATTCTCATATGGGATTATTTTAGGAAACCTGCGGGCACTTTTTCCATGCTTGGTTTCTCTGCTTCTTGACGAGTTACTTTACACGAGGTAAGAGGCCCTTCTGAATATAGCGGCTGGAATATGACACTAGGACGTCAATAAAATACACTACGCTAAATTCTCCATTGGAAAATATAAGCTAAAAATGTTCAAATATCTTGTAAAAAAACAATGGTGAAGTGCTCGCTACTATAGTAAATATCATAAATACTTACTGATTCTACTTCCCGTAAATGATAACATCAAAATTAAATTAATCGGGAAAACCTTGAAAATTCCTTTTAGATTATGTGCGAGTCGGACTATTACTATGTCTCTTCTTTTAATTTATTGTGGTTTGGTCAATTAAAATTCTTTTATTTCACTGCCCACGCTTCGGCAAATTTATTGCCATCCTCAGGGCTAATTGAAAACCATAAAACAAAATTAACAACGTAAATAGGTAGAAACAGAAAAATAACAATTGTTATAACAACATTGGTGATAACTACACTGTACATTTTTACATAAGGCCGGTAGCAACTGGTGTAGTCTGACTGTCACTGGGAAACTTTCTGTCTTACCAACACAGGTTCTTACCTTACTGTACACTCCATCATACATATTCTTTACCATTCTGACATATTTCTCTGGTACTCCCTTCACTCTCATACTTCTCCATAACTCTTCTCTCAGCACTGAATCGTATGCTTTCTCCAAGTCAATTGCTTCTCACTATTTCAATCAGTTGCCTTAAGATAAACAGAGCGTCTGTTGTTCCCTTGCCTGGTATAAACCCATACTGGTTACTTAAGATCGTCGTTGTCTCTCTGATTCTCTTGTCTGTGATCCGTTCCCAAACCTGTGTGTGGTATTAACTTTACCCCTCTACAATTCCTGCAATCCTGAATTTCCCTTCCCTTTATATATAGGCACCATCATGCTCCCTCTCCAAGCCTCGGGCATCCTTTCCTCATCATATACCTTCCCAATTAGATCCCATAGAATGTCTTTTCCTTCTTCTCCCAAAGCTCTCGATGCATCAACAGGGAGCCCATCTGATCCTACTGCCTTTCCGTTCTTCATCCCCCTCAAGGCATCAGGTACTTCATCTGTACTAATTCCTGTCGTTAAATATTTGTTTGGTGTTCCATGCCCTCTATCCTTCCTTGGATGTTCCTCATTCAATTGCATCTTAAAGTAGTGATGCCACCTTCAAATGATGTCTACCTTTCCCCTAAGGACTTTTCCCCCATATCCTTAACCTGCTGTATATGTGTGAGGTCTTTTGAGGCCTTGTCTCTTGATTTTGCTAAGCTGAATAGCCTTTTCTGTACTCCTGGTGTCTCAAACACTTCATACAGCTCATCCGCTGCTTTCTCTTTAGCGATTGCAGCAGCACTAATGACACCGAATAACGTCGGAAAATAGTTATTTAATTGCATTGAAAATATTTCAATGCTGACGAGCAGCATTCTAATAGGATGTTGTTAATCAGAATCAACAAATTTTCTGTGCACTTTAATCCGGATGATAATGGGACGGATATCGAGCTAGAGTATTGGCTTCCCATCCGGAAGATCCGCGCTCAAATCCCGGAGGTGCTGGATAATTTTCAGTGGAAAAGCTGTACTTGGATGCTGAAAAGACACTTTTTGGCGTAGTTATCCGACCGTCGTATGGGACGTTAAACCGTGGTTCCTTGGCGGCTTTCGTTAAGAGCAGGCTTGAGCCGACGCCGGGTTTCTCTCCACCCTCCTTCCCATCCCCAATTATCTTTCCCCTTCCTACCAAACCGTACATGTCCTTAATCGCGCAAATGACCTCAATTGTCGGTCGCCTCCCTAATTAACCAGTTTACCATGGAGAACGAAGAGTAAAATAAAACTATGTGATGCGATATTTATTTATCGAAGTTGCAAACGATATTTTTTCTCAGTAACAACTGCCAGTTTATTAGGTTGGCTTACATTGATGAGAAGTTTAGGTTTTCCTTCACTAGCAACATATTTACATAATAATACAAGTTTCATCAATCTGCTGCAGCGATATTATCCTTTTTGGAGCACACGATTGGAATAAGGGCTCGCGGAGATATTATATGAGTATTTCGCTCCCGAATTCGCGTCCCTCGCCAATGTTTGCCTACTTTTACCATCAAAAATGTAATGTGTAGATTCAGTTTTTAGGAAGTAAGTTACAAGTCAATCACATCAGCTAAAAACATTGATTCTGCAAACGACTTTGGATGACGAGGTTGTAATACCATGTCACGACCCCTTTAAAAATCACCTGCCCAATAAGCAGGAGGGCTGACTGGATTATACGGGGGTCCGAATTATCGAGGGTCTCCTGTATTATTTGAGTCATCCACCGAAAACGTATCCTCTTAATTTCATTGAGCAATTTTTTTTCTCCTCTGCCATGCCAAGAAATTCCTTTTCAAACCTGCTTTCCATCTCTCCTACTCGCTTTATACTCCTTCGCACCCATATCATATAAAACTCTTCAGTCTCTTCTTGTCCTCTCTCTCTCTCTCAGGTCCAAGATTCACTTCGATGCAGCACCAAGTTAAATATCACGCTCCTCAATATTCTTTCTTCATTGTCTTACTCAGGGTTCCTGTTATGAGCTCCCTCATATTACTGGACGCCTCTTTTGTGAATGCAATTCTCCTTCTAATATCCTATGAAAGTTGTCCATTTTTACAGTTCACTATTGTTTGCCCTTTCGCTAGTTTTTGACCATTATCTTCAAACAAGGAGCTACCAATACAGTTGGGGTGCAAGAGAACGAAGGGAAAATGATCAAGGGACCAATTGTCCTTTTAAGGTGCTCCCTTGCCAGTATTTAAGTTTAAAGTTATCTGATATCATTATTTATTTAACTTTCGTTTACTGTACATGGTGTTTGTTGACCATAAAAGGCAAGGTAGGGGCGAAAGGACACAAGGTAATAAGTAAATACTGGACTAATTCGTTAGCTCTTTTTTCCATTGCGTGGTAGCATGCGTATCTATATTCCTTAGAACTCTTCTCCTTGTCGCATAAAGAACAATGTACCAAGTTCTCTCCTAAAATATAACCTTCTAGTGTTTTACCAAAATATTTTAAATACTCATAAAAACCGGCCAAGGATTTTAAACGCGACCGTCATCACCTCTCAAGAGGAGGTATGACTGACACTGGATCGGATGTAAAAAGGTCTGGCCTTCCCCTGAGTGGCCCTCTTTTATGTAAAAGACAAAAGTGAAAATAAATAAAACTGCAAAACCGCGGAGAAAATTATATTATTTGTATATTAATTTCCAGTAAATGGTAAAAGAAATTTTAATTCTGTTGAGAATTCCGCTAGCCCCCAATCCGCGGGGGCCTCGCCTCATTAATGCATGGCCGGGGATCTACAGCTCTCAATTTCGACTGTCATTACTTCGTAAGCTATTCTCAGTGGCAGATTAACGGGAGGTCCGGGAGGGAGGGGCCGCCCCCCGCAATTCCTGGTACCACAGGAAAAATGGTGTTCACAAGGTGTTCCATACCCCCTAGAAGCCCTTGCCACTGGGAATCAAGTCGCTGGTTTGGCTCAGCACCAAGCAAGGGAACTCAACCAATGCTTTCAAATGGCGCAAACTGAGTGCCGATCGCGGCAGCCGAATGGGCTATGACGCGGGGATTCTGCCAAAGTGAGGTCCACCGACTTTTCGAAAAAAATTGACGGGCCAATGTCTGAGCCAAGCGCCTCGCATCCGCCAACCACAGCCTTGAAGGCGCAGAGCTTGTGCGCGGAGGGTGGAACGGAGAATCGTCACAGCCTCGGGTGCGCCTGGATCGTTTCACCGCCCTCCGCTGACCGAGGGTGGCTCTGGCTTCCAGCGAGTGAATACATCCCAGGTTTTGTAAACGGAGTCCAGTCACCCTTTTGTGGTGTTTGGGTTCCAAAACAATGCGGTCCACCCAATGCGGATCAATGCGGTCCATCCTATCCTTTCTACATTTCCTTTCCCCCAGACAGGATAACCGGATTGAATCTTTACTAGGTCAGAGGCGTCTCTAGCCCTTGTGGCGCCCGTGTGCAACCAGTACCCTGGCGCCCTCTAGTCTAGTAGGAGCGGGGTCAAAATGGAATACTAACAGTTATATTTTCAAACGGAAATTCGGATGCAAATGGTGCAATTTTAAATGATGTCGGGAAGCAAAAAGTTTTTTTAGGAAGGAAGGGGTTATAAGAATAAAAAAATCACAACTTTTTAGTTCTTTCAAAAATATTTAATTTAAAAACTATTATAGTTACATAACAGGACGCTCGTACACACAAAAAAATAAATAAATATATATATATATATATATATATATATATATATATATATATATATATATATATATATTATCCACACAAATGTATTTACAAAAAAGTTACTTTTCGAGCTTTTGCATTAGCGAAATCTTTAACAATGTCACTAACTTCAATTTTGATTTCATGTTCAATACTTATTAACGATAAATTTGTCAATCTACTTTGCGACAATGTTGATCTAAGGTAGTTTTTAATTATTTTTAGTTTAGAAAATGACCTTTCGCTGTGTGCGACCGTGACTGGAAGTGTCAGGTATATCCTCAGTGCTGTGGACAGATTTGGGAACAATGAAATTAATTTATTCGTAAACAAGTAATTTAAAATATCCAACGGCGTAGTGGAATCATCAATAAACATCGTTAATAATGCGATTTCATTATAGAGCTCGAACTGTTCCACATCTGAAGAGCCAGCATGGCTAAGTTTATGTTCTAAATTAGAGCAATTTGTTTTTTTTGTATCAGAGTCCAAATCTTTCCAGTGTTTCAATTTTTGAAGAAATGAAAAAATTACATTATTTTCATTCAAAAGTTCGAACCGTTCGTCGAACTTAGTAATTGTGGTGTCTAACAAATAGTAAAAATTTACTTTAAAATGTGTTTTCGCGTCTGTTATCGGTTCATCCTCCGCCTCATAATTAAAAACCTTTTACGAGCGCGAGGGCGTGCAGGTGTGGGAAATTCTACTATTGCCTCGACTTCTTCCGCTACAGTTTTCGCCCTGTTAAGGAGCTCCTCAAAAGCGGACTCATTACGGAATTCAGACAAACTTATTTGCATTATCAATCATTTTCACCGCTTCTGACAATACAACGTCTGACTTTTGAAGGGCCTTGCTAACTATATTCATCTTGCTTAAAATTTCAAACCAAATAAGCAGAGAGCAGATGAATTTAAACGACTTAATTTTTGCCAGTAATGAATTTGCCATATTTCTTGACTCTGCATCTTTGCTCCTATCGGAATATATAGTAAACAAGGCATCATACACTTTTCCCAGTTCAAAACGTAGAGCTTTTACTGCTTCAACCCTGCTCTCCCATCGAGTATTTGAGAGTGGTTTTAGACTTAAAGTTGGCACTTCTTTAGCAAGTATTTGCCAACGTGCTGTTGACGCAGAAAAAAAACATAAATTTCCTGCATAATTGAAAAGATAATGACAATTTCTAATGAACTTTTAGCAGCGTCATTCACTACCAAATTTAGGCTGTGTGCCGCACAAGGTACATAAAATGCGCGCGGGTTTAAATCTAAAATTCGTTTTTGTAGACCTATATTTTTCCCTTTCATGTTTGCACCATTATCATAACCTTGACCACGCATATCTTGTATGTCAATTTCGTTTGAGATTAAACAATCTAACAAAAATTGAGTTAAGCCCAGGCCAGTAGTGTCTGTAATAGGAAAGAAACCCAGAAAGTGTACTTTTACTTCAGCCTTGTTGTTGCTTGCATTTAAAAGAACGTACCGTACGACAACCGATATTTGTTCTTCGTGTGCAATATCTGGAGTGCAATCTAAAATAATGGAAAAATATTTAGATTGTGTCAATTCCAAAACTATAGCTTTTTTTATTCTTTCTCCCAATAATTGTATTATTTCATTCTGAATATTATGGCCAAGATAATGAGTTAGGCGTGACTCCGATTTTTGAATAAGGGCAATGTGTTCCGCAAGCACATTATCAAAGTTAGAGGTATATTCAACCAGCTTTAAAAAATTACCATTATCAGAATCGTAAATTTTTTTAGATCTTCCCCGAAAAGCCAGACATTGCCTCGCTAAAAAATGAATTATGTTGATTCCTTTGATTGATGATGATGTCCTTCCCCAGGACTCAAGCTATTCTATCTCCATACCAAAATTCATCCAAATCGGTTCAGCGGTTGAGCCGTGAAAGCGTAACACACAGACAGACAGACAGAAAGACAGACAGAGTTACTTTCGCATTTATAATATAAGTATGGATATGACACATCAATCAACGTCGCGGTACCTACATAAGGCAATCAAACGGAATAAATAAATAAAATAAAATAGTAGTTCGTTGTTCAAAGGTTAGGTACAAGCGTACAAGTAAGACCTAAATAAATACCTAAGTATACTAGTAGGTACATATTAAAGCACTTTAACTTACCTTGTTTGTTCCGCACTGCAGTAGGATAAACAAATGAAAAATCCTAGGTCGTATAGGTACGAGTATTTAAGGCTGATTTCACGTTGAAACAAAAGTTTTTGTGTAAATTTAAATAGAGTAGGAAAAGGAGTAGCCTTGCTTTGCTACCGCGCGCCCGGCGTCGGCCATAACACGAGCGCAGGGTCTTTGAGAGCGCCGGCGCCGCGAGCGACGCATCTTTGGAGGTGTCGCATTAGAGGGCGCTCGGCGCCCCCTTAGACCCGGCGCCCGTGTGCGCCGCACACCCTGCACCATAGGTAAAGACGCCTCTGTACTAGGTACCGGCCGGCCAGGGTAACCTTAACGTTTTGTAGAGCTTTCTTCACTCCCCTTAGACCCCAGGAAAGTAACAGTCCTCCCCTCCCTCCCAAAAACTTCGACCTTCATCCACCACTAGCTATTCCATAGGTACTGTTATTTATCAAGTGCCATAGGTTTTTCAGCATTTATCAATTATAACATGACAACTCATATCATGAGCCCAAGTTTGCATTACTCAGGGTACTCAATATGAATGAATTATTCCATTCATTTTTTCTTGCCTTGAAAATAGTACACATATGTGATAAAATCATGGTCCTTATATACAAAATGACAAAGTCAGCAGGCTCACACAACGGTGTTACCCGGTTTATAGGGACCTTGGATAAAACGATGAGAATATTTCATTTATTGATTCCTTCGACGCGGAATGACTAAAACCATATTAAAAATTATCTGAGGAAAAGAATAGGTGGACTAATAAAAACTGCACGAGATGTGACCACTGTCAAAGTGCCCACAACGTAATGGTACAGTTTTGAAATGTTTAAATATCCGCCATAATTATTTTCGTATCTCCATTGTTAGTTGTTTGTCATCATATGTGAAGCATGGCGTCACCGGCTCCAAAATTTCCCGAGCAATCGGAAAAAGCTAAGAAATATGATAGACAGCTCAGGTTTGTGGTCATTCAATATAGTACTACAAAAGAAAACATTCTAAATTTTATTGTGATCAACATAATAACATGTAATTGTGCATCTTTACCGAGAAATCTCCTGTTAATTCTCATCAAGGAATCGTGTGCTTAATTTCATTGATCGTTACATTTAATGGTAGTCAATATCATAGTCATACTTGGGGAAATTCCACGTAAATAATTACCGATAAGTCAATAGAGATAGTTGGTGTTGATTATAGCTTGCTTATCTGGTGTGGTTATAGATTGTGGGGCGACCATGGTCAGGCGGCATTGGAAGCTGGACATGTATGTTTAATTAATGCTACTGGCATTGGCCCTGAAGTCCTTAAGTCCTTGGTGCTTCCAGGAGTCGGATCCTTCACGATTATCGATGGAGCCAAAGTTACTGATGAAGATCTTAGCACTAAGTAGGGATTACGTGCATTATTTTTGTAAACGTATTTTAATGTTGGCTGTTTTTCCTGGTGGTTTCATTTAGTACAATCCTCATCATTTAAATGAACCACTGTTTAGTTTAGTTTTTTGTAGAACCAGAAAATATCGGGAAATCGCGAGCTGAAGCTACCACACAGCTGTTATTAGAAATGAATGAAGATGTCAAGGGAGATTACGTCGACGAAGATGTGGAACAGCTCCTCGAAAATTCTCCAGATTTTTTCAATAATTTTTCCGTCGTCATTGCAAATTCGCTACCGGAGAGTTATGATGCTTTGAGAAATTTCACGGCGGCAAAAATCCACATTTGAAAGATGTTGGGTCTTCATTTTGTGTGATTATTCTATTCCTATTCCTTTTGACAGAAAGTTGCTTACTTTGGCGAAAAAGTTGTGGGAAACTGGTGTTCCTTTGCTGTATTGCCGCAGTTATGGTATGGCTTGCTCTATCCGCATTCAAGTCCCCGAACATACTGTGGCAGAGACTCATCCTGATAATGCTGTGCCAGATTTGAGAATAGATCGGCCATTCCCAGGACTAGTTTCACATTTGGAATCCATCGACTTTGAATCTCTTGACCATAAGGACAAGGCTCATGTGCCATATGTGATAATTTTGCTTCACTATCTCAGGGAGTGGAGGGAAACACACTCAAATAGTCTACCGTCTACTTACGAAGAAAAAAGCTTTTCAGGTTGATGATTGAGGAAGGTAAAATTATATTTGGTGTTTTTATTGACAAATAATTCAGACATTTTTCTGAGTCCAGAGATGGTTCTGATGTCACATTTTAGGGTATCCAATTGTTTCTTGATAGTCATTACATTTAGCAAATCTCTTAAATTATTCCATTTGAAATGAGGTTGTAATCCCTGTGACATAAGTATCTCCCTTATCAAGAATGCTCTTATTAGGAATTTGTTTTCGTAACGATTTCAAAAGAAGTTCCTACTTCCTGAATTTTTTTGCATCTCATACGGAACCATTATTCTGAGCCTTAAGCCTAAGTGAGTTTTTTGAATTCAAGTATTCATTGTTAATTGCTTCAATCTGATTGCCCTAAGTGTTTTAAACTTGTTGGCATAAGAGGCTACAATAATATATTTTCTCTTTAATTATTGATCTGTATTTATCATTACTCTGTAGGTTTTGGAGAAAATGATGATGGACTTAAACTAAATGAAGCTAACCACGATGAAGCTATTAAGACAGTTAACTATGCTCTCTGTCCAACTACCATTCCCCCATGGCTACCATGGGGGAAATTCCCCCATGGCTACCATGGCTGTTCAAGAAATTCTTGATGATGATGCATGTATCAACTTAACATCAAAGGTAATTGTTTTTATTTGATTTTTTCAAATTCTGATTTGCAGCTTGAAATACCATTTGTTTTTATGTTGTTTGGATGGTCAGTCTCAAATTTAACCAGGAAATCTTCTTGACTTTTATGCTACTATAATCCTGAAATTCTTCTTCTACTAAGGTGCGGGTTTCACCCTTAAGTTCTGACACTACTACGGAAATCATAGTAGACTGCAAATATGTATCAGAAGCCAAAAAAATCAATCTTATTTATCAATTATAAATAAATTTATTCATTCTTAGAGTGATATTAATTCTCTAAACGCATAAAATATATTGATTTATTATAGATAATTAACGAACATTAATATTATAGATATTAAATAACTAATATTTCAGTTGTAATACTTTGAACTTGCCATCATCGTCTACGTGAATCCATGCGAAGCTGAATGTTTGTTTACAGTTGATTAGAAAATTTTTTTACCTATTTATACAGACCTTATTATTAAACTTTTCCATTATAAATGATCATCTGTGCAAAAATGTGATATTGCATTGTGATCAGAAACTGGCAAAAATACTGCAAAAATACATAGTAAAAGATGAGAAATTATACGATGCACTGATATTTATTTGTAACATTACACTAATATTGCAACAAAATATTGTGTTGTTGGTTCTAGTAATGGTAACGAATAGTATAATTTCCAAGAAATTACCAAAAAATAAAAGTTATAGCATGACTAACAGTGCAGATCTTCGCGTTGCTACTGCAATATTACTAAAAAATGAAGACAATAAACTTTTCTGTGATTCAAAAGATAAAAGTAGGAATGGTCTTAGATCCACAACTCTAAAATGTAAGATACATAGAATAGAATTAGGCGTGGGCAGAGAAAATGGGATAAAAACTCTTGAGAACAGAGTAGGTATTACTTAGCAAAGTAATATTTAATTTGAAATGGAAAGTGATACAGGTCGTACTCCTATCATTGAATCATCATTGACCAAATAAGAGTTTAAGATAGTCTTTTTTGATCTCGAAACCTCAAGCCATAGTAAAAATGCTTATATATGTTGCAAATTGCTGCTCAAGTTTATGAAAATGTTTTGGCGTTTTACATAACACCTCGCAAAACAGATCAGCAAGCTAGTCTAGTAAATGGCTTAGAACAGGGTTTCCTAAACTATGTTCCGTGCAACACTTGTGTTCTGAGGAAAGCTAATGGGTGTTCCAGGGAAAATATGGAGTGGTTTTATAAGCTGCTACCTAAACGCAATGGTTTAGTATTTGAAAAGTAAACAAGGTGTTCCGTTAAAATTTCAGGATTTACGAAGTGTTCCATTGTAGGAAAAGTTTGGGAAACCCTGGCTTAGAAAATAGAGATGGACAATTCAAGGGACAGAATTTTTACATGCTCCATGCTAGATGCCTTAGAAACATTTTGTACGTTTTTTGTCAAATATTCAAAGAGTTCCTTATTAGTTGCTCGTATTGCAATGTTTGATACATCTAACTTGATGAGAGAAATTAATAAGTATACCCTGACTGATAAATTCAATGCAATTGTTTATGGTTTTGCTGATTGCTTGAAATTTTTCAGAAAACAAATTCCATAATGTAAAGGTCAAGGAATGTTTACTTTATCAAAATTGGCTGAAGGTCTTTTAAAAAATGATCCATAAAATACCAATTTTCATGAAGCATCTTATGATGTTCTTGTTCTAAGCTAATTAGTCAATTGCTTTCCAAGCATTGACAATTTGTTCAATTCTTCAACATCATATGACTCAGCAGCCAATAAACCATTTTTTAATATTGAAACTAATAATCAAATTATATCTATTAGTGTAATGAAAAATGATCTTACAGAATATATGATTATGAAATTAGCTGCGACTGGATATTCTTATGAATATATGAAACAATTATATCTTCAGACCAATCTTTAAAGGAAATCTTCTATTTAATGCCGTACAACTGTGAAATTAACAGTAACGAAACAATACATTGCATTTTAATGGTATATATATTATTATTTTATTTACCCATCTTTCAGCACGAAAAGTTATGGGTTCAAGGTGTTTACTTGTTTACGATATGATAGTGGCGCCAGAATCCAGGAATGCTCACGCAAAAATTGTTTATGACCTTGAGATAGCAACTTTGTCAGCTGTTCTGAGTGACGAGATGAAGCTCGATTTGAGGTCGCCTGTAAGCACGCGTGTCTTGACAGTTGCGCACGTTGCTGAGTGGAATAAAGTACGAACAATTTTTGTCCGTACTGGATTCCACGGACAATGCCAACAACTGAGGAAATTGGGAAGATAGGTGACATGGTAGTATTTTATAAAACATCGCAACTGATGGCATCAGATGGCTAAAACTCGCTTAAATGTTTGGCAACAAATTTTTCGGGTATAAACATGTTCACTCACTACCTTCCCCAAGTCTAGGTAGATATGTCTGTTTTGGTTGCGTTGTCTGTACTATTCCAATCTAGAGCTTTAAGCGAAATTAGATACAGGGTTTGGGCTAGCCAAAGTTTTAAATAATTTGAATAGAAGGACCAAGGAATATGAAAGTGATAGTGAACACAGTGTAATTCAGGACAGAGAAATTATGATTTTTAATAAATGATAGTTACAATTGATGTTATCGTGGATGCTACCTGCGCTGTTTTTAAGTACCCGTTCACGCCAGAGCCTTGCATTGAAAAATGCTTCCCTTGTCATTAGTACCATAGGCATATCCTTGTATTCCTCCGTACGGAACTCACTCTAGGCAAGGAATCGCACAGATATACTCCTTGTCTATCGTGTATCACAAATCAGGGAAGCCGGTCCCTTTCCTCAATCACTGGGCAGAGGTGTGGTAACGACCCTCTTCTCAGTACCATCCCCATTCACGGCCAACTATTCGTTTACTCAGTGCATTTACTAAAAATATTTGCCGCCTACTATGAAAATACAGGCCCAACGGTTCATACCTAATGTTTGGTTCTGCATTTATGACTTTTAAACGGAACTCTATCGTTATTATTAACAATCTTCTGGTAAAATGAACTCTCAACAATTATGTTTATAATAGAGTTCCGTTTAAAATGTGGAAGTGCACAGGAAAAAATTTAATAAATGTAACTCTGAGCAGATATTTTCCCTGCATGCTACAAATACTTTGATACTTATTGCTATCGTTATATATCCACCGACTATGTAAACAAATGCTTGACCACGGACACTCAGTGAAGGCATCTACCATGCTTAGACGAAAGATTGGAGATTTTCCCTGCCTGCAGGCCACTGAAGGTTTCGGCGAAGGGTGGGGTGGGGTAAAGATAAATATATAATTTTTATGGTCGATCCCTCAGTCGGGTCTAAACAATTGACGTATCTAAACAGGTTTTCCCCAAAAGACCCCCTCACCCAAGAAGAGGTCTTCATCTCTTCTTCCTGGGCAAGACAAAATTCATCTGGGCGTGACTCATTCAGCGAGAAAGAGAAGGGAGTAACCCGAGAAGATCACTCCGCCTTATCTGTAATTGTCTACCCCTGCCCAGCTTCGCTTCGACCCAGGTGGCCTCCACCAGTGGGGGAGGAGCTGGGCCACCTTTTGGGGGCTTCCGCAGCCAGCACTTTTTTTGCTTGCTTGAATCTCACTTAGCCGTGTTGAAATGCCTTTCGTTCTCTTGCGTGAAAAGATCTATGCCGGTTATTAATGACATTCTTATGCCTCAATTGAAAAATCTATGTGTGAGCACGGTGAAGTTCTCTGCGAAAGGGCAGAATATGAAATTTTACCATTCATAATGTCGCTTGGATTTATTAGTTATGCCTTTGTAGAATTCTCACAGACGAAATTTAATATGAGAATAATGAATCTTCCTCATCAAAACGGATGAACTGACAGCTTTCTAACAAGTGCGAAAAAGTGTTACAATGTTACGACATTTCTATGCATTGGTGCGACGAGTAGCGATTTTGTAGACATATTTCAGTGGGCGCAAGCAACACTTTTCAGCGACGAAAACATAGGTGCTGGATCATCAAATGCGACATTGTCATTCCGACAAGCCTGGGCAGGGAGTTTTGCCAAATCATAACAAAGTGCTGATAACATTTTGTCGATTCAGAGTCATGTGATTGCCCTGCCGATGGCACGTGGTAATATTTAGATGCTGCTGCCTGAGGTGAAGGAGGACACATTTCGCCCACAGTTTCTCCATATACAGTGGTGTGCGACAGTCAAGGCTACTGCATCTAGGGGTCATTCTTACTTAGAGGCGGAAGAGCATAAAAAGGAGAAATCTTCTCCATTATATATTTGCATTCAATTCTCCTGATTAGTATAAAATAAAAAAGGTTCATGGATCTAGCACCACCAAAAAAACGGAGAAGGGTGATTTCCCTTTCAGAAAAACTTAAGAATATCGCAGAATTTGACAAAAAAGAGAAGAACTTATCGGAAGTGGCAGACCTCTTCGATATAATACCAGTGTCAACTCTGTCCAGCATTCTGAGAGGAAGGAAGGATCTGGAAGCAGCGGTGCATTCAGGGAAACATTTACATAGGAAAACCCCCAAGGGAGCCAAGTTTGAAGAACTTGAGAAAGCATTGTGCGAGTTCTTTTTTACATGTCAGGAAGCAAATGTCCCTTTAAATGGGCCCATCCTGCAGCAGAAAGTAGAAGAAATTGCGTTGAGGATGAACATTGAGAATTTCAAAGCATCCATTGGCTGGCTTTCAAATTTTAAAAGAAGATACAACATTGTATCATTGAAAGTGTGTGGTGAGGAAGAGGAGGTTGATACGGATGTGTTGAACAACTGGTACACAATGAATGAAAAAATTATCAATGAATATAGCCCATGTGATATTTTCAACTTTGATGAAATGGCTCTTTTTTTACCAAGCATTGCCTGAGCATACATTGGCCATCAAAAGAATGAAGTGTCATGGTGGAAAAAAAGCAAAGTTCGGGTGACAGTGGGACTTTTTGTCAACAAATCAGGCACAGAAAAAATGAAGCCTGTATTCATAGGAAAATGCGAAAACCCTACGTGTTTCAGAAATATAAGTAAATATAAAGTTCCAGTCTTTTATGAATTAAACATTAAAAGTTGGATGAACCGACAAATTTTTGAAAGGACCATACAAAGATTTAATCGGAAAATGAGTTGTGAAAACAGGAAAGTGCTGCTGATTACTGACAATGCATGCTGCCACAGGTTAGATGAGGACTTTTCCAATCTAAAGCTTTTATTCTTGCCTCCAAACACCTCTATCAATTCTCATCCATTGGACAAAGGCATCATCCAGTATGTCGAGACTTTTTACAGAAAGGAACTTCTAAGTCATCATCTTTGGTGGATTGGTGAGTTTTTGCAACATTTAAATGCAGTGAGATGTTCAAAATCTATACAATTGGAGTTCTGGGAAGGATTTATCTTGCCTAATATGATTGTTTTAATAATTATTCACGAATACTCACCTGTTAAAACAATTTTTTCATAGAAATAGGGAAAACTGTAGAGTTACCCAAGTGGACCTTCTTACATGCTATAAAGGCCTTGGATACTGCTTGGAAATCTGTCACTACTGAAACTATAGTTAATTGCTGGCGTGCTGCTGGCTTTCCTCCATCCGATACTGGTTCAGTGAATGTGCAGGTATGTACTATTTTATCAATAATAACAATTGAGAATCACTGACTGTAATAAGTGTTAACTAAAGATAGTGAAAAATATTTTCACAGGAAGTCGCTGAAACCACTGCATCTCAAAGTCTGGGCTTAGCCAGGTGATTTTGCTGACTATTATAATCGTTTGGGAGCACCACAGACTTCAAGTATAGAAGAGTACATAGCGCTTGATGATGACACCCTGACAAGTTCTGGACAAACAAATGAAGGAGATACTCAGGAGCCAGTTCCAGGTTGTAGCCATGAAGTTCTGAGTGACGATGAAGAAGATGAAAGTGATGAGGTCATGCCAGAACCAAAAAAAGAAGACATCCTCCAGGCATTAATACCTTGCATCATTTCGGATTACTTCACGAATTTGATGATGACTTTAAAGATAATTTAATAAAAATTGATAAAGTAATCCACTAAAAAATGGAACAGTTAAAAGTGCAAAAAAACATCAAAAAATATTTAAAAAAGACAATTCTGTAAATGAAATATTACTTTCATATGGGATTTTCATTTTTCCCAGGCAGTTTGTTTGCTATGCAATGCTATGTAACTTTTATTGAGCAGTGTACTTATCTATTTCATTATTTTAGATAACCTTTTTAAACCACCTTATTTTCAAAATTTAAGTTCAATTCATACTATCCCACAGGCATGATTTTCTAATTATGTGCACACTTGATAAAAGCCACATGTTTAAATGCTATATCTATACTTTGCCTGAGCAGCCAAAAAGCTATGATATATGTTCTGAAATTCTATTGTACGTTTTGATTTAAAATATAATTATCTCTACACCACAATTAAAATAGTTTTATTTTCTACAGTGTAATATGTATGTAATAATGATCTCTTTGTAGTGAAAATAGTTTTAACATCATTGTGTTCTAATACATTGTGAAATCTTAGCATATTTTTCAAAATCCACCAATATCTTGATTTTACATAATTTGATTTTACATAACACCCCATTTTTGGGTCCCAAGGAGTTACGCAAAATCATGACTCTACTGTATTCCCTTCACCTAGGTTTTCAACTACTATGTCAGTTTGTTGACGGACTCATGCTCTTCATCTTTAGTTGAGATTGGTGGGTTTATTATTTGGGGAGGAACCAACAACTGTGGTAGTTTTAAACATTAAGGATAAGGAGGATTATTATGGAGGAAGGAAGAAAAGAAAGGCTGCATCAGAATTAGCCTATTCCTATTGAAAGGTGTCATGTGGTCCACAGTTTAGGTCCCATCCGGCATTGAAGTGTTCCCTACATGACACCCAGGCAGGGATCGAGATTCCACCTAGAAATCTCCACTCTCCCTCAGGATGGTAATCCACTATTTAAGCAACCACACCCAATCCCCCATAAATTCAGAGTAGTCTGTAGAATCCAAATGCTCATGAATTGATAGGCATGAGAAATGTGCAGAAGAGGGGAAACCTGGAACTGGTAGGATGTTTAGATAAGGAAGCTGCTCATTGAGCTAAAGGGGATTCAGGGAATGCTGAAGGAAAAGTTTGAAGAGCTGTGTGGGAAAGGAAATAGGCTTATTACGTATGAAATGGAATGAGAATGGCTGAGATGGCATGGGAACCAAAGGTACGATTACGGTTCTCAATAACTTGTGCACTTGCGCTATCGTTATTTTTCCGTTGTGCCCATGAGAGCGAAAACTTGGTCACTCTTCAATTTTCTCTAGTGCTTTAAATCACAAGGTTTCGTTGATGAAGTGTGTTCTTAGGATAGTAACCATAAGCATTGCCCTTCTACAGCGGTTTGCGTTTGGCAACACAAAAGAAGGAACCATGACCCCACCTCAAGATATACTTGATAGGGACATTGAAAGAGTGTGAAATAGCTTGAAAAGGAACAAGGATGTTACAAATGACAGAACACTTTGTAATTTCGAGAGTTTTGGGGAAACCTTTTTGGCTCATGGTCATTTGTGGAAGGATTGAAGGTGGAAGATTTTATTTAGTTGGTTTTAGTTTCTATTCTGAAATACCATGCAGCAAATAAAAAAAAATTAAGGAAACTTAATGGCTGAAACCATGTTAGAGGAGAACTTGTGAGCAAGATGGGTCAGGGATACTAATGGCCCCATCATTGCCAAGCAAATATGAAAGACATGGCAGAGAAAAATTTGGACAAATTTCCAAAAAAGAATTCAGATTCATTTGAAAAAACTTGAGTACATTCTTGGCTTATCAAGAAGATAATAGGAATAGATAGCATCCAGTCCACTTTAATTGTGACCAAGGTCAATTGCTCACTAATGCAAGTAGACTAGTCTTTTCCAGAATAATCCGGGTCTCTCTTACCCTCCCCCCCCCCTCAATCTCCTCCTCCTATTTGACTCAAATTGCCTAGTTAATAACACCTCTCACTGGAGACCCTAAAACATGTCAGTTTTTTTTCCGTAAAGGCTCATGATACATTCACATATTATTTTGTTGATCGATTTTTCATTTATATATGTAATATTGTTATTTATGTGAACTATCTAAATTATTCTACTTTTTTATTTTCATAGATAGGAATTTTTCGGTGGAGTTCCTCGAAAGGAGTCCCTAAGGCACTTAGACCATTTGGTCCATTGTGCCAGCAACCCTAAGTGCAATCATCCATAAGATTCCTATGGCGTTTTATTTTCATAATCCACATAGCTTCTTTTTCCAGTTAGCATATGACGATCAAGTGTTTCATATGTCATGTATTTTAGCAATTATTTTGAAATTGTTGACATGAATTGCCATGCAACAGTCTCTATGCTTTCTGTAAAGTGAAGATTGCTAGACTCATGGCAATTTTTTTGTCCCTCAAAGAATATTGTAGCGATTTCTGTACCAAAGCTCAAGAAAGTTTTCGTTCATCTCTATAGTTGTCAGCTGATTTCTTGTCTTAAATACAGTTGTAAGTTCAGGCGATGAAAATTTCCTATACCTTGCAATGTAAAATACATATGTGTGGTGTCATCAAAATGGCTGTCCTGCTGTTTCTGCACTTTTTCAAGTGGACTTAAAATTGACATTTAATTTTCTTGTGTACTCCGATTTCTGAATCCAATTTATTTTTCTTTTATGAAAACATTTATGGTGGGCTACGAATCACAATAATCGAATTATATTTTCTCAGGTGAAGGAAACTACCCTATTGTGAATCGATGCTAAATGTTTGTCAATGTTGATATATTTTAAGGCCTTTCATACCTGGAGCAAAGGTATGTATAATGATTGGAATGGAAATTATGAGATGGGGTCTCCCATGTAACAACTGAAGTTGAACATAGTTGCTTACATCTTGCCGCCAAAAGTGTCCATGCATGAGCATTTAGCTACCATATCCCCCTAGGCCCCAATTATTTACTTGAACAGCCCATTGTCATATTCTGCCTTTCCCAAAAATCTGCCGGAAAATTGTATGGGTATGTTGTCTATTCCTGCTGCTTGGTTCCTTTTATGTCAATTCTTGTTCTTCTGATTTCAGTATCAAGTATTCATAATCCCATGCTTTTTTAATACTTTTTTTAAAAATATTTTTAATACTTTGGGATTTGGACTGCATTCTAGAATGTGACAGTGCATGAATATGACTTATGTTGATGACTGGCCGAAATACAAAGTACAATTCTGCGAGGTACAAGATGGTAGTTTTGAGGGTGCTAATTTACCCTTTTATTTGATCTATCTTAATGTTATTGTCCATTACTGACACTATACAACGTGCACTTTGAGTTTCTTTGTTTTGATCTTACATTTTTTACGTGATTATCACTTCACCAAATTTTGTGTAAGTAAATGTACTCTTGTCATAAATATTTGAAAACAAAAAAAATCATATAATACTAGAACAGAGACCCTCTCACAAAGTAGACCTACATTCACCTGGATGTTCAGTATATGTGGCTCTAGATTGAAATAATGTTTTCTTTTTTTAATCTCATTTTTATTTGCACAGTGTAGATGAGTATGAAAGCAGGACTTCCTCTCCTACATTTTTTTCAAATATTTAAGTTAGTTTATCATCTCTCGCCTAACTTTGTAGCAGAATAGGTTAAAGATATGAGACCAAAAAATGCTTCCTCTCCCGATGGGATGATTTCAGAGGCAGGCAAGATAAATCCATAGTCTCCAGTGTCCCGAAGTTCGAAGGCAAAAGGCAAGGCAGTGTTAAAGACTCCTTTTACCCAGTCAAGGTTACTGCCACTAGCTGGATCTGAAATTTTTACAGGGAAGTGAACCAAGAGATCAGTAAGGTACCAAAAACATTGTTCAAAATGAATTTTTATATAACATCAAGTCAATTAAAGGCATTGGTAGGCAAAATTAAAAGTTTATCTTAAGCTTTGTGAGGATTCAAAACCATTTTAAAATAATGTGTGCTAGCTTGTGCTTATGTTTCTTATCATTTTCTTATGAATGCTAATAAAGCATTATGAGAATGATAATGGAAGAAGAACAGAATGGGAAGAATTTTTACAATATTCCCATCATAATAGAATGGGAAAAATTTTTATAATATTCCAATTATAATAGAATGGGAACAATTTTGGCATAATATTTCCATTATAGTAGAATAGGAAGAATCACTTTGTTCGCTCCTTGCAGTCTCCCTTGTCCCATGACTAAGATCTAGTGGGTAATGGAACTACAAACCTGATTAACATCAGATTTGTAATATTTAAATGCACATATTGAGAATTTTTTAATGCTGATTAACATCATCCTTTGCTAATGAGAGAAAGAATGGAGAGTAATGTAAAAAGTGTCATGCTATATTTTAATGGTGAAGATGAAAACAATATTTTTCCTTGAAGAAAAGAAGAAGAAGAAGAAAGAAGTGGTCATACTAATCTCTTAAAAAATTTAATTCCAAATTAATATTGATTTTTTTCAAGTTATCATCACAGTTAGCGTAGATGTTGATATATTCCTGTTTCTATCACTATGTGATTCCCTACAATCACAGGTTTTGTCTGCTAACATACTCATAACAGTGAAGGTGTGTTTCAATCTGCTTAGCACATGCAATTTCACCAAAGTAATTTGAATTTGCTCTTCACTAAACAGATTAAAACAGTTAACCACAGATGCATGATTGAAAAACTCCCCTTCTGTGCAAATTTTGCTCCCTCATACTACATTCATATTTCTTGCCTTGCCATGGTTTTCCAACGTATACCATAGCAAAATCATAGATAGGGAAATCATTTTCTAGACCATCAACTTCAGTGACAAGCTAGCCACATCAACCAAAACAATTGGTTCAGGAAATCATTTGGAATGATGCAGAGTGATGCCATCTTAACCGTTTTCCGCCGGTGAACTTTTCACGGAAATATATTTAGTATCCTGAGCTTCATGGGAGTGAGTCTCATCTCTGTACGGAGGCATTTTGAAGGTAATATCTTGTCTGGGGTAACAACCCCACCCTTCCATCGCTTCCCTCGGCAACTGGTCTCGAGCCTCAGACTGATTAACAGACCCTCTCACAGCATGGGGTTGGGGTCATTTTTTTGTATGTGCAGTGGTTTTTTAAACAATTATTGCAAACATGAAAGAATTGATGTCTGAAATGAATTCTTCATGTTTAGTTGAATATTTTAAAATTTTAAATGAATTTTTAGCTGTTATAATAACGATTTTATCATATTAATCGGAAAGTAATGATTAAAAGAAAGCAGAAGACAACGCCATTAATATAAGAGCTAGATTTTCTTTAAAATATTGAAAACACATAGCAAAACTCAAGGAGTTCATTTCAATGGTTAATATTTTGGGATTGCCAATTAATATTTATTTAGAAAATCCACTGCACATAAAATTGTGACGGCGGAGACATGCTGTGAGAATGGCCACTAAAGGGCTTGAGGGTCAAGCAAGTTCCCCAGGGAAGGGTCTTGTCACCCACTGAGTAGGGACTCGAAGGAACACCCTTCCCAAATGCTTCAGCGGTGGCCACTTTCCCACCCTCCACGGCGTCTATGGCAGACATTCGGTCTTTTTGCGAGAAGAAAACCCTGACTGCTATAGCAGACGCAAGAAAGGGTTAAAATACCACCTTCACTACATGCCAGAGACGTGTCTGGATTAGCAAAGATTTTCAGAATTTGGATATGTGTACCTTAATCAATAGTTATATATTTATTGGGTTTATAGACGAGACCTTTGATATTTGAAGCTGGATTGGATTATTGAGGAGTCTTCAAATAGTGTTGGTATGGAGGCTACCGTGGTTATTTGATGGGTTGTTTTTATTCTGGTTTTTCCCACGTTGATTCATTTTTATGGGCAACAGTTTCGAAACTGATGTCCATAAAAATGAATCAACGTGGGAAAACACTGAATAAAAAAAACTCAAGTCTTCAAATAGTGTTTGAGTTCCAATTAGTATGAGTATGTAAACGTGTAAATCTAATTCTCAGTATACTTTTGATGGTCCTGAATCCAAGGAAAAATTGGATTTTATGAAGAGGAGAGGACAGTACATAATAACTCTTTAAATTATAGTCAGGACTCTTTTGTGTGTACTTACATAACAAATCAACTATGTTTCCAACTTGGTACTCGTTTTCATAGGTGCCTGTCATACCTTGATTTGCTAGTTGGCCAGCAGCAAGCTATAAAAGAAGTTTGTACAGGTTAAATAGGGCACAGTTATTCAAACCAATAAGATTTATCAAGTGTGCTAGTGATTTATGTAGTAACACTGACATACTCTTGTGCATGTGTGCTCATCAGTCAGCTTCAATCTCACTGTATCACCAACTGATTGAAAATATTATTTTTCTGCATTCATTGAAAATTGCAGAGTTAATGGGTCAAAAGGTTTACTCTCAGAGCGAACCAAATTGTATTGGGCATAAGAATGTACTACGTATTTATACTCCACTAAATTGGTGTCGAGACTATTTGTTAATAATAGGAGACTATTTGTTGCTTACTTAGAAAATATCGACTCCTTCCTTATGCTTCACTGATCATTTAAAATTGAAGCCTTCACCATTCCATTTTATTTTTGTGTCTCCTCTCTGCATTTCATGATTTGATGTTTTACAATTCATGTATTTAAATGAACCCCTTAAAGCCCTCCCATAAAGGGTGGCATGAACTTCAAAAATTAGTCTTTCAAACAAGTTTTACCCTTGATCCATATTGCAATAATGAGAAAAAATTAAATTTTCTGGTCATACATAATAACTCTTGTTGACATTAGGTCCCATTGATAAGTAGTACTAACTCTTTATCTTATCGTATTATATTTGTTTCTTTGAAATTATTGAACTTGTGACTCACCAAATGAAGCTATGCAACACCTAAGTGTGGATTGAACTCCAACTTGAAAATTTCTAGAGCTGAAGTATGCACACTAGAGAAATCTACTAGCTTTGTGGGAACCCATTCTGTCAATCAGAACCATTCAACCTATAAGACACTAGCATATATAATGGACAAAAAGCACCTACATCACCAATTCTGACCTGAAGACACCAGCAGAAAGGCTGAAGAATATGTTGCCATCAATGGGCATTCAGGTGGAGGAATGCCTGAAAGGCATTACTCATAGTCTACGAGCAATGTACATATTTATATGAAACATGGCTTATAGTGGAATGTGATTCAGAGCGGAACTATTGAAGATTGCAAATAAAATTTTGTAGCTACCAACATGTTAGGTTACCAGCCATTGAATGCTTTTCTGAGTTATTTAAAATAAGGAGCAATGAAATTTAAGTCTCCTGATCCATGGAGAAAGCGATAGTTCTTAGTCTCCTGTGGTCATTGAAATACTACTTCCCCGTGGCGTTGAATAAAATGGCATGAATCCACCATAGGAAGTATATACTTACCATGTTGTCATAATCAGGAAGATGCTGAACGGTGTATCCCATTGGGAAGAGAATTAATTGGCCGTAACTGTGTAAACTTAAGTAGAGGACAATATCGTTTCCTAGGGGACGGATGAAGTCTGCAAGGCTCCTGGTTTCCACTTCTGAGAAAGGTCCTTCTCCATGGTAAGTCTCAGAGCAAGGATTGCTACTTGCTCCAATTGCTATTAATTCCAGTCAGGAAAAGGAAATTTTCATGAATGAATAAAATATCTTGAACTCACTACTACTTTTAAGACGAAAATGTTGGGCAAAAACTTTGTGGGACGAGCTCTGAGCAAGTACATAATGCTTTGGAAGGTTTGAAGTCATTGATCAAAAAATTTGTAATTCCTTAATTCTACCATGTGTTTGGTAAGCTAGTTAGAAAGCAAGGTTAACCAACCAAAATATTTGAAACAAGGAGGGAAAGAATGTAGCCCATTTTTCTCCTGAAAATAGAGAAATTCACACAATTGAGAAATGTATGATTGAGATAGCCTTGTTTAGCGCTTATTTTCATTCAAATACTGTGTACTCATCTATAATTAAAAACTGCAGGAAAGTCCTAAGTATTTTATTTCAACTTTAAATTATTATTTCCAAAAGTACTCTACTAAGAGAAGCCAAAAACAGTGAAGCTTATTACAGTAGAAACTCGAAATTATGAAATTTTGATTTTAAGAAGCAACATCTTCGGTTCCGACCAAAAGAGTATCTAAGTGTATGTAACGGTAGGTAGTAGAACTACGTACGATATTAGGAAATAACGAAATTTTGAATTTACGAATCTCAGGTCTTGGTCCCGATGTGAAATAGTTACTCGGTTATACGAACAGTTATGGATCACAGCAACGTTTTTAGGTGCTCCTTGTCAGAGTTAAACATCTAATTAACCATCATCACCGAATACATTATGCACTGAATGTGAATTACCTGAAAGATAACTCATTTTGCAATACTACAACAGTAAAGGTGTGGTTTTGCTGGGGCATCCTGTGGCGGCGTCCGTGTCCAGGGGCCTAATTCTGTAACTCGTAGCTCCGGAGCTAAGAGCTTCGGCTCGCTCCTAGAATTAGCTCCTACTAGTATTCTGTAATTCACTGGAGCTAACTCTAGCTCCGAATCGGGGTGGAGAAAAGTCAGCATACGAAGTGGTAAATTTAAATTCCTGCGAGCGAATGATCTGCCAATCACTATCGTCGTTTCATTTTTCGTGACGTTTTTCCGGCTTGTGCTTCCGGAAAATAGCAGACAGCAGTTGAGAATACCAAAAGTAAATAATACTGAAGCATTATTGATTGTACGACTTTAACATATAAAAAAGTACCTTTTTAGCAATATACAGACTATTTTACAAGCTATAGAATTCTCAATTACGACTATCCAGGAATACCCTGCCGAGTTTAACGTGTTTACATATGGAAGGCTGTGAAAACGTCAGCTTAATGCATGCGCAATTATATGATTTTATGAGTTTGTTCGCATCGAGAAGAAGAACAAAGCAAAAATTAAACACCTTGATAACGAACATTATTACCTGAATCAGTTGATGTTTTACCTAAGAGAACAAATTATTATAGTAATCTAGCATAATCTAGCACTTGTCATCCTCAACAGCTGTTTCTGTGAACGGCGAGTTGAAAATAATATGATTTCCTCAATGTTTTTCAAAATTTTCATATTCTTGATGGTTAATTTAAGTAAATCTAAGGTAAAATGCTTTATTCGTAGCAGGCGTTAATCTATAGGTTAGTTCATTGTTTTACCATTCCGTCGTGTATACGAACGTCGGTGATGTAAGTACATACATGATGATAAATGCAATAGATCGGCCATTAACTGATGATATATTTGTTATTCTGTTATATTTTCTGCGAAAAACTACTATTAAATCTACAAAATGCACTCAACACTTCGAAAATTACCATTATTTAGGAATTCCCACTGAAGTGTGCAGCTATAATTTATACCCACATGTTATGCTCATATAGGAAGATTGGCGACGTTTACTTGAAGTTCTCCATAGAACTTTTATTTTCAAAGTTCTACGGAACTACCGATGAATACTTATGCAACTTAAATTATTAATAAGGTACCTTAAGAACGTTCTACGTTCCCAGATAGCACAGAATTCACTGTATCCACTTTGCACATAGATACCATCTCATGGCGAGCGGGATACCGTATCGCATGGCCGCTAGTCGTCACTAGATACCATCCATTGACGGGATGCGTACTCATTGGATGCGAACGCGTGCAATGTCCGCTACGATTAGGTGCCCAATGAGATACGAGATTCCTACGCCAGCGGCGCAAGAATACGGCACCGGTGATATCGAATATATCGATAGTATTACTCGATCGATAATGATCGACCTTGGTTAATTTCGATATCTTATATTTACTATTCTTAATTAATAATGAAACTAATACATAGCACAATGTGATAGTAACATTGTGAAATGTATTAGTTCCAAGAGCTTGCTGAAGACGAACCCAGCATGTGCAATTACATTTTATTACAGCACAAACGTAGAAACGGTAGAAACTAAGAAAAACATACCTATGCTTATGGGCAGCAAAGAATTTCAGATAGTTGGACTCCTCAAAACACATAACAGCGATTATCCAAATTCCCTGAAGAACCTATTGCTGCGTGAAACGTGATGAACGTAAAAGATAACTTCAGCCTGTCGAGAGGCTCCAGGTTGAATATGAAATGACATATTTAAGCATTCACCTGACATGCAAACAGTAAACAAACTTTTGACATGATCTAGATAGTGAAATATAATCCATTCTTATAACTATTACCAACCCTTTCAAGGTACATTCTCCAAAAAATCAAAATCTGCCTGCAACGAGTAATTTTCAGAGTATACACTTTGTATTGGAGATAATGATGATAAATACCTTAAGTATCAGCTGTGAAGCCACAAAAATGCCAGGGAAAAACAAGAAATATCAGGGTTACATAGGGAGAACAGTTATAATAAGTATACAAACGTATTTATTTTCATTTCAAGTTGAAATTAAATAACAGTCTTAGATACATAGGTATATCAAAAATGCGTCAATGGTTAAGCATGAATACATTTAAATTGAAAGTAACATTGATTGGATAACGGTTATTTATATCACTAATGAAACAACTGGCTAAATTGCATTCCATTACGATGATAGACTGCCACACATTCAGTAAAATGCCCAAGTATTATCTCGTATCGGTGCAACATATCACGTAGCAAAAGTTTATGAAATATGTGCATGCAGTCATTGCAAGCCAGCATATCCCCCTGCAATTGAACAATAAATAGCTCATTAAACACTTATTATTTATTATCAAAGGATTTCTAATTGAAATCATTTACAGTTGTTAGAGGGAAAGGAATTCCACTAAAATCATTCTCGCTAGGTATCGTATAACATTGTGTATTTTGAAGTATCTATCCAAGCTTGACTATCAACCATATATATTTAGCAGAGTCTCTATTAATCAGCTAGCCTGTTGTAACTACTTCATATTCTATATTATTAGGAGATCCACTTAATTTACAGGTCTTATAATTTATTCTGACAAATCCACATCGTATGTAACAAAAATAAACGTCTTATAGCTTTGCACATTTTTCTGAAATACCTACACGAAAGTACACTTCCTACATTCACCATATCTTCCTTCCACATAAAGAACGTTTTGTAAGCATATAAAAAATGCTAACAAACACTGCATTGGAAATTTCACAGGCAATGTATCTTTAATGAGTAAGAGTTCTAAGAAAAGTCGGTAAGGAATAGTGTCAGCAAATATCTAGTCTAGCAATGTTACACAGAATTCTAAGAATATTACGTTAAATTAACTCCATCCAACGAAAAACATTGATTTATTAAAAGGATATAGAAATGCTTTAACGCGAGAACTACACATCGATGGCGATCGCCATTGGGAGAATAACTTCAAGAGACGAGGACAGAAATAAAATAATATTATGGATAATTGACGGAATTAATTGGAATTACAATAACATTGGCCAAACTAAGAACGATTTGAAATAATTCACTGGTTCATTCTATTAAATTTTAACAATATCACATTTTTATCATGGGACAAAGATATGAAATGATTACTTTTACTTCAGTTTTAAAATGTTATCCACATCCACGAATTGAGAAGCAACAGATTACTGTCTCCAGCATTAAAATGCTTGTATCAAGGCTCCACAATAGATCTGCGTTAAATATTCAACATAATTGAAACCACTCACCTTTCTTTTACAATGAGGTTCCTTTCTTTACTGAGATTCTTCTTTTAAGAACTCCGACAATCTTGAAAACCAACCGACAAGTGGCTATAGCTCCATGTTTTCACAAAGCACTATCACAGTCTTCTAGCCAAATTATGACTTCGAAATTATGAAATCCGTATCTCTCGGCAAAAACACTTAGTTGGTAATTAATCTGGATATCTAACTAAGTGGAAATCCTCCAGGAAAACGTTGCGTAGGTATGCTTAATCGACGACGAGTTTCGACATAAACAACTACACATAAATTGTACATGATAACTAACGCCACCGGAGATGAAAACTAACGCCACCGGAGAAAAAATAAACCCATTTTTTGCTCAAATTACCCGAAATACATTTGTAGGGTAGAATTAACCAACAGTTTTAAATGAGAGGTAAGTAAATATATAGGGAAAGAACTCTCACATCAACCACGATGTCAACAAAGCAAACCAATCTATTGTGACCGCTCAATTAAGTGAGCTTCCGCGCCTGCTAAAACAAAAAATAGTCCCGCGTACGAGCCATGGCAAAACAAGATACTAGTATTCAATGCCGTTCAATACGAGTTGGATACGTTGTATACAATGTCTTAATTTAGTGTGTAGTACAAAAATAGATGCACTTGCACATTGATTGTTGTTATACTAGTGATGCGCATGCTTCTACTTCCAATATACGCCAATTCGTCAGTTAAACAATGCAAAATTAACCTCACAATCATAACACAAACATCAAATGTGAGATTTCTTGTATATTGATGGTCAACCATCGTCGCTAGATACAAAAATCGCCAGCACGGGCCCGTGCTATCTGGGTTAGGCATAGCTATAGTACTTGAAGAATCTGTATAGCATGATACGCTCACTTTTCACTTACGGAAACGAACTAATTAGCAATTGATTTACATCATCATTTAATTATATTGGTTTATGCATATGAACAATCATATTCTGCGAGTGCATGCGTATGATCACTTTAACATGGACATGCATTTATACATATAGCTTTTTTCATCGATTGAACTTCCATAATCGTACCTTACCTAAACATTTTATCGTGCATTTTCCTTCTCTTCACGCAGCAATGTCAATATTAAGAGTAACACCTCGAACTGCTGTTGAAATAATGGTATTAATACGTAAGCGCATTGATCGTACTCGGCCACACATTAAGAACTTGTTTAACAATAATAAAAAAGTTGATAATTAGTTGATAAGAATGGAATTTACGATCATATCCTTGCGGGTTAACAACATCAAAATAAGAACATACGTGAAAGCATTAAAAGATATGATATATGACAAAGGATCCTACAAACCAGAAAAGGATTAAATCTAGATTTTTTAAGGATTTGGAAATACATTGAATCTGTATTTCTAAATCCTTCTTTAATACATGGTAAATCTATATTTTTAAATATAGATTTCCAAATCCTTCTTTAATACATTGTAAATCTAGATTTCCAAATCCCAATGAAAATATTTTAAATCTAGTTTTTCTGATCCCCTCTTTCTTTATTTATCGCATTTAAATATATGATGGTGGTATTCATTAAAAATCTCCATTGAAAATCCCAATACCTAGAGACAACAACTCCATTAAAAATTCCTGTAGGGAATGTCAAGACTTAAAATTCCGTATAGGGACGTGAAATTCCGCATAGGAATTTTGTACCCAATGGGGGAACTACATATTTCTATGGGTCTTCAATGGAGACTCCAATAGAGAATGTGAACCTATTGAAATGTTCGTATGGGGATATGACTTCCCAGCCACTGCATGACGTCCAATGGACGTCTATTTTACATCCAGAAATCTCTTATGGACATCCTTTGGATGTCTATTGGATGTCATTCAAATGACATACTATGAAAGTCCCTATAGGGACATCCACACGGAGGCCACAGTATGATATCCAATGGACATGATGTAAAATAAATCGTAAATAATATAAATTCCTATGAGAAATAAAAGAAACGTCAGTTACTGGTTGATACCAAATAAATCGAGGTAATATTAGCTGTGGGTCTGCAACGTGCGCCCTGAGGGTTGCGCCCCTGGGGAGTTGTGTTTGAATCGCTCGTAATTATTCCGAGCACGTAACTAAGGAATCACGTGGCACAATAACAAATGGTTCGACATTTTGGCGTGTTTAAACCACTCGGATGGATATCTTAAGCGAGTGATATGTTGTTTATCGTGTCTATAATCAGGTTATTATATTCCATCAACAGAATTTCGGTGAAAAAATACGATTGGGAAGACTGCATGAGATTTACGAAATACGAACCAGAAAAGGATTAAATCTAGATTTTTTAAGGATTTGGAAATACATGGCCCCTAGCTACGGCGCTGAAGCTAACGTGCGGGAATTGGAAAATCTTGTTTATTCGCAGTAATATTGCATTTATATTCATACTATGTGGCAACATAGGATAACAGTTATCTGGCATTAATTAATGGCAAATAATTTGTATCAAGATTTTATGGCATTTACTTCAAACTATCACGGAATTATCATTTAATGATTATAGTTCTCGAAGTCACATTTATCCACGTAAGTGACTACATATATACGCCTTTCTCTACGCAGAATTTTTAAGAACTGGTGCAAACATTGGTGCGACGAGTTGTAGGTTAGGTCCACATGCGATACACATTACGGTAGGTACTACAAATATCATACATACTGCAACATGCCATGGCGCAATAGCACATTCAAATTGTTAAAATGAAAAAAATCTTTTTTTTTATTTTGAAAAGATTTCAAAATCTAGATTAAATCCGTGAACAATCCAAGATTAAATCTCGAAAAAATCTATATAAAATCTAGATTTAATACGTCATGTAGCGGACATAGCAACAAGTTCAATCTGGATTAAATCTAGATTTTTAACAGATATAATGGATGCAAAAATCCATATTTAATCTATATTAAATCTTTTTCTGGTTTGTAGGGGAAGTGCTCCTATCGACTTAGCTCAATGCCTACAGTTTTATTAATTTAAAAACGATTCTCAACAGTATGAATGACAAAGAAATTCAATGGAATAACGTAGTAACCATGCAAAACACGTATTTATCGACGAATGTTCACGAATTGATCTCCGAAAGACAAGTAAGGCAGCAATATTGACATCGAAATAATTTTCCATGATGTAAACAGGGATGGGATTTATTGGTTAAAATAGGTTAAAAAATAAATCCTTTGGGTATCTTGATTCTTCCGCCGCGGTAGATAAGAGTATCACCTCAAGAAAAACTACCAAGAAAGAGAAAATAATATCATCGGATTCACAACAACATGCACACATCAAGAAAAATCAACAAAACACTGCGGGAATGCGCATGGATTTCACTGAAGAATACTCCTAGCGCGGTCTCGAGGCTGGCGCTAGCCGGAGCTCCGATCTGAGGCATGCTGGGACTCCGAAAAGAGCTTCGGGACCGTTGCAGAATACCATGAGGAGCTAAATAAGCTCCGGAGCCTTCTCTAGCTTCTTCCGGCGCCTTGAGATGCAATACAGAATACGAATTGGAGCTAGGAGCTTATTTTAGCTCTTTTAGGCAGTTAGCTCCGGAGCTACGAGTTACAGAATTAGGCCCCTGCAGTCGGAAGTCACTGCCGTACGCTTCCAATGTATATCAAATGGGCTCGGTTTCGCTGTGACGTCTCGGCCGTCGCGTTCGACTGCTAACGTCCGACGGCTGCGTCTCGACTGCTTCTAGAGCAGTCGAGACGCCTAGACAGGCAGTCCCAATTTTTGGTGATTTTTCTGCTCTCCGCGTTTTATATAAAGCGTCCTTTCCAGCTCTTTTCTTTAAAACTACTTGCAACATTAGGTCGTCCTCTTCTTCGTCTTCCAACAAAACTAAATCGTCACCACCCATTTCAACTCAAAATCAACTCACTCTCAAGAAACACAAACCGATACTTAATTCGTAATTAAGCTAAATATACATTCTCCCACATCACGCAGCCACGGAAACGGGACGTAGACGCCTGAATGAAACCACCCGGCCACGTCGTCCAGACGCGGCGGTTGGACGTGGCCGCTGAACGTCCCAGTGAAACCAGACCTTAAGGACGACTTTGAATCAAAGGCATTGCAGCACAAAATATGAAACCAATCGGACAAATAAAGCTTTCCGCTTTGTTACCATGAGTTCACAGAGTTGCCAACGAGTTAAAAAACATAAATTAGTCATGTGCGGATGTACTCGCCGACGAAAGACTAATTGCTACAGCAAGCATTATTCTCTCATAATCCCTCGCATTTTTTGTTACCGGTTTTCCCAAGCATAAATCCATGATGAGTATTCCTGGTACAGAAATCATTTGCTGCGCGCGAGTGCTAAAAACTATGACGTATCGGAGATGGTGCTATGTTGGTCCAGCGATAGATTCAGTTGTGAATATAACCCAAGGAAGCTTTTTTTCTCTCTATTTCAGACTGATTACACTCAACCTTGCTCCACGGCATAATTATTCCGGTTGGCAATAGCTATCATAGAAATAATCAAGTTTATTTACCGCCCTAATTGAGCCTTTTGATGTAACATCGAGCAAGTCCTTCCCTTCTTCCGTCGCCAACAGCCAGGAAAAACAGAGAAAATATGAATTCGCTTGGTTCATATGACCAATTAATTCGTCGTACATTAATTCTTAAGTATGACAATTGCGCTGGGCGCTTGCATAATCAAAGAGAAAAAACGCTCAAGCACCCATATATATTTGTATCGGAAAATGGTGTACCTTTCTCCCCTTTCGCTCCCACCCAGTGATTGAAAAAATATCCTTAAAGAGAGCTCAGCTGCGTCCCTGCAGATTGATAAAGAATCAGATAAGGATTTGTAGCTTAGTCCTTATTAGAGATAAAACAAGAAGAGGATAAGTGGAGCTTTCCTATGAGATACCGAAAGTCACGCCATCGCCTACTCGTGAGTTTTTCATCTTACCTTACTTTTAAACGGCTGGTGTCCTAACACCCCCTGACACTTGTCCATGCGGCGGCGCGCAGGGTAGTATGGACCTAGGCGTTTCCTAGAGTGATATCGATAATTAGAAAAATACACGGGTTGTTGAGGATTGCATCGCAGAATATTTTCCCTAACAATGAAATTTATGCAACAAATTACGTTTCCCGACAATTATTGTACATACCAGTGTTATGCTATGTTACCATTCTTGTAAGAATTGCTATATATAATTACGTACGTAATTATATACAGCTTCTTACAAGACATACACGTGTACCACGATTATTCATGACACTAAATTAATTTTTAGTACCTAATTTCACAAGTCGCTGACATTCGCAAATATATTTGCTTCTCTACTTGTATCACTTGTGATGTTGTTCATTCCCTCATCATTTTATTAACGCTTTTATCCTATTGAAATATTCACCGGTACTACTTGATAAATAAATGCGTTTTATAAACTATTATACGCTAATCAGATGTTGTTAGCTATTTAAGTGCATCGAGACTTTTCTATCTCGTCGATATAAACATTAAAATGTTCGAAGCAGTGTCTCTAAACTCTTCTGATATTATTTATTAACGTTGTAGATTTGATTTTTCCGCCATTTGTTCGATGGCCGTCTGCTGCTACCGAGGTAGGGTGGCATAGCTCCGCGCTGCGCGCACGCCAGGACTCGCGAGCCAATGAAATCCCGTCTTGAGAATTGATGACGTCATGTCGCCAGCTCGCTGGCGTGCTCGCCGGAATGCCGTTCTTGTTGGAATTCTGGCGTGCACGCTGCTATAGACCGGGCAGTTTGAAACTACAGGCAACCATGGAAAGTAGTTTTATTTACAAAATGTTCTGTATTACCTCGACTATGATATAAGAATGCGATTGATTTGTTGGTTTGTATTATTGTAAGCTTCCGAATATCGATATTGTGAGACTTTCCCTAAATTAACTATAATGTGTGCCATGCGTCTTTTTGTTTTCTTTGGGCGAAGTAGGTACCTTGTTAAATTTTAACGCCATGCCGGAGATAATGTGAGCGTTATTCTATGACTACTTTCAAGAATTTCCTATATTAACCCTGTAGCTTGTCATATTTTCCGTTTGCATTGAGAGTAGTAATATACTTTAAAGGCCCTGCTGTTGCACGTGTGCGATACTCAATGGCTTATAATAATAATATTTATTGTCACGGGGGTTAACCCATTTACAAAAATTAAATTGAAAGAAATTAGAAGAAAAATTACAATTTCAAAATTGCATTAAAATACAATTTCATTGGAATTTAAATACATTAGAAGATTATTATTTTTAATTTTAATATTAAGATCGTTATTGTTATTATAGCAAACTGATAATTTTTGTTTCTATATACCTGTCAGAGTGCACATGAATTAGTTAGATATCATGTTGATAGTATATTGACAGCAGATATGTTAGCATATGTTGCTTAAATGTATCAAAACAGTCATAAAAAATATCAGTGTCAATTTATTTTGATGCTCTGTTGAATAACCTCAAAGACCTCGTGACAAGATTGTTGTAAAAAATATTGTTTCTACAGAATTTTACAAAAAAAGTATTGCAATTTCTTCTTGAAGTAACTAAACAATTAAAACTAATATCATTAAGACAAGTACAACATCCCAGGCAGCATCATCAATCGGCCCGATGTTGGTCCAATATCGGCTTTGCGTCGGCAAAGTCGGCCAACCATAGCTGATGTCGGCCCAATGTCGGCTTTGAGTCGGCTTAGGTTGGCCGACTTTGCCGACGCAAAGCCGATATTGGGCCAACACCAGCTTTAAGTTGTACTGCCGACACCACTTGCTGACGTCGGTACGATGCTGGCCCGATGTTTCATTTTGGAGTTCCATGAATTCTTGAAAATCATATCATGGCCATATGTGCGGGGGTGGGTTACCATTGTTTTGGGGGCCATGGGTCACTTTTCAGGGAGTCTGCGGGGTATGGATTTATTAGAGATAGTGGAACCCCGGAGTTCGGCAGTATATCCTAAACATCTATAGATGTTTTGCTCTTTCGGAAACTCCCCAGACCAGATGTAGGATCTTTCTGCAATCATCCAGGGAAAATACTTCACCACCAGAAAAAATACCCTTCATCATGTTCAGACTATAGCCATTTTAGATATACCCACTAGCACCGAGCTATAAAAATGATACATGATGAGTGAACAATAAATGGAAAAGAGCAGCTGAAATCCAATAACTGATATTACAATTCATGATTTAATGTGTTTGTAGTCAGATAGTTCTTCAAGCACACATTGTAAAATTTGTTCACACCAACTTTGGATTAATATTTCAATATATTGACTTTAGTACGTAATGTTAGTTGAAAGATGGTTAGCTGAATAAATTGCATTGTCCCTTCCTAGGAGAAAATTTCTGATCTGGTTTGATCCAAATTGATCTGGCCAGATCTGGTCATATTAGCTATAAAGCTGGAATGCATCAGATGTGGCCAGATCTGGTCTTGATCATGGCTGAAATACATCAGATCTGGCCAGAATTGGTCTTGATCAGGGCTAGAATTCATCAGATCCGGATGTTTTCACATCTTAAGTGGGCCAGATCTAGACTAGTTCAGATTTTAGGAACGCCAGATCTGGACTTGTTCAGATCTTAAATGGGCAACCCTTAGAAAAAATACTATGGAACTACCTCATATTTTCATAACATAGTTGTATAGTCGTATTCGTCGTCCTTTCATTGGAGGACGTTATAATCTCTCTTAACTGAAGATTTTTTTTCTGATTTTTGTTAATGTTTTGGGTATTAATGATAATAATGCGAAAAGAATTACGATGTAATTAATATTTTTTTTTATATTGTATCAGGAATTACCGAGAGTGGCCGCCGCCTCCTCCATCCTAAACCCCTCCCCCCGTAATCCGCCGTTGCGGTGCTAGTGACGACCAAGAACACTGTACATATATAAAGAGTTCGTCATGACGACTGAACTCGCGAAAATATGCTAGAATCTTTCGAATAATTATGGCTATAGCAGCAACTTACTACATTGTAATCAGGCATGACACTTTAAAGCACGTAACCCGGCGATATATATATATATATATATGACGACTCAAAAGTTTTAAGGGATTTAAAACCCGATGAAGGAGTTGCGGTTTTGAAAAATGCGGGTTTCAACTCCCGCTGCTCTGTGCGCCTGCGCTGCTACGACCAAATGAAGAACGATATTTCGGTTGCGTACAAGGCTAAATAACGCAACGTGCTCAAGGGAACAAAATATTCCCTATATTTTGTTGTTGTATATTCCCTGCTGCAACGCTTTAAACTCCATCGTCGCTTCTGCCGTTTCTGCGACTCGAGGTTGGACGCTTTGGATTGCTTTGCCCTTCGCAATACTAGTTGGATGGAAGATGCTAATGATTGGACACGGCCAAGCATCACTGAAGTAAGGTAAGCTTTTGTTGATGATTTCATTATTATGTATCATTATTAAGCTTCGTGGTTTATGAAATCGTGCCCCTCTTTCAGAAGGTTCACTTCTTATTTGCTAATACGGTTGCATATTCAGTCCAATTATTTTAATTAAATTTACCTGTGTATTTTCACGTAGAAGTGTTCCACCAGTGCTATGTTATTTTCTCGTGCATTTTATATGATATAGTATTGAGAGGGGTTATTCATATTGATATGTGAGGCGAAAGCATGTAACATTTGTGTAACGGTTAGTCAACCTCACATTTTAGTAGTATTTATTCTTAGCAACAAGTTTTTGCCCAACTTAAGGTGACTTGTTAAAACTTTTATTTCTAGCTGGGATCTGATGAAGGCATCCTGCTTCAACTCATGCAGATAGAGATATGGAGGTGAGATCGAAGCAGACAGTCTCATAATTAAGAGGAGGAAGAGTGCTGCAGAGGCAAGAGTGCGAGAATGAAGGAAGAGGAAACGGGAATAGAAGAGGAAACGTCATTTGAGAAAGGTAATATATGATAATTAAACCTTCCATAGCCGAGATTTTCTCAGTTACATCTTATACAAATGGAGGAGTAGTAAATCTTCAGTTCTTTCTTCTAACTGTGGATATCATTTGTTTAACGTAAAGACATGAATGTGCGTGCCTGTCTTTGCTCATTTACCATTTGACCAATATAAAATACTCTGAACTTTAATTGCCCATATTTCTGATTAGGGGGGTTTGAAAAAAATTCTCTGGTGGTGTCGTAGGTAAATTAGGAGCTCTGCATTCATTTCTGATGTTATTGCTGCTTATTTTGAATTGGAAAATTTGTGTCAAAATGCCAATACAGCATACACCTTAATTAATAGACCAGACCATGAGAATACAATTATCAGCCATGAATACTGTCTGTTTGGTGCAAAATATAATAACATCAGGGAATATATATCAAGAATAACCTGGCTCTGATTTTGTTTTGATCATATTCTTAAATATGTTTCTCTTTGATATGATGACTCATGTAAGCTGTTTCTTTCAGCAACTGAGAAGGATGAACAGCAATGAGAATGGGAATACTGGAGAAGTGTAACAGTGCTTCAAATTGCGTGAAAGGGCTTAATATGCCACCTAGGATTTTGTAACCACTTGTAATTTCAATAAATTGTATTTTTACCAGGTTTGTATTTTATTTCAGAAACACACTCCTTTATACCTATTGTAAGTACATGATAACTGGCTTCAATGGCAGTCACATCCATGGCTGTGCCATCATTACTGTGACTATATTATCCATTTTTTAGTTTAGTTAGTTCCATAGTCCAATAATCGTTATTACTCTAGTTCTATTGTGCTAAAATCACCATAGATATCCCCATCAATATTTTTATGAGCATTTACCCACCCAAAACACATTCTTGGCCTTAGTATTTCTTACTTCTGTCTTCTCCATCCATCATTAGTATCCATTTCAAATAGTACCCAATGTTTTACCGGTGGCACAAAACCATTCTAACACTGGACATTATTTCTACATTAGACCAACATCATCCTGACATCGTTCCGATACCCGGCCAGCATTAGAAGTCATTGTCGTTTTCCACTGGCAAATGTTATCATTCCAAGACTAGGTCAATGTCGGAAGCTGACCTGATGCCAACACAGCCAACATTAACCGATGTTGTCCCGACATCATCCCGACACTGGGCCGACACCAGCTGACATCGTTCTGATACTGGGCCAACATTGGACGCCAATGTCGTTTTACCACCGGCAAACGTTATCATTCCAACGCTGGGCCAATGTCGGTAGCCGACGTCGGACCAACATTAGCCGATGTTGGCCCGACGTTGGACTGACACCATCGCGACCCTGAACCAACTTCATTCCGACGCCGGACCGACACGTTCCGACACCGGGCCAATATTGTAAGCCAATGTCGTTTTACCACCGGCAAACGTTATCATTCCAACACTGGGCCAATGTCGGTAGCCGACGTTGGACCAACATTAGCCGATGTTGGCCCGACATTGGTCTGACACCATCCCGACCCTGAACCGACATCATCCCGACGCCGGACCGACACCAGCCGACATCGTTCCGACACCGGGCCAATATTGTAAGCCAATGTCGTTTTACCACCGGCAAACGTTATCATTCCAACACTGGGCCAATGTCGGTAGCCGACGTTGGACCAACATTAGCCGATGTTGGCCCGACGTTGGTCTGACACCATCCCGACCCTGAACCGACATCATCCCGACGCCGGACCGACACCAGCCGACATCGGTCCGACACTGGGCCAACATTGGAAGCCAATGTCGTTTTACCACCGGCAAACGTTATCATTCCAATGCTGGGCCAATGTCGGCAGCCTACGTCGGGCCAATACATAACCGACATTAGCCGATGTTGGCCCGACATTGGACCAGCGTCAAAATGCTGCCTGGGATATCACATTGTGACACAGTTTATATAAAAATATCAGATCATTTAGTTGCCTTCTGACCAATAGCAGTTGAATATCCAATATTTGCATAGTTTCTCTGTATGGGGTATACTGAGTATTGAAACCTGCATAGAAGTTTACAGTTCTTAAAAATCTGTTTTGCACTCTTTCTAGTTTATTTATTTGCACTCTATAATGAGGATGCCAGTTAACGCTATTATATTCAAGAGTCGCTTTATATGTCGCCTTTTCAAAATAAGCACCCAGGTCTTTCACTGTTGAAACTCTTGGCATGGCTTCATTATTAATTGCATATCTAAAGTGACGACAGAGTTTCCTCCGAGTAAAGGAAATAACACTACATTTATTAACATTTAGAGTCATAAGGTTTGATTTGCATCATTCCGAAATCCTGGAAATGCAATTGTTCAATATTAAGCAATCCTCATTGTTGTTGATGGTGTAATATATCTTGATGTCATCTGCATAGATCAAATGGGGAATGGGATGTATGATACCACTTATATCATTTATAAAACTTAGGAAAAGTATGGGACCAAGATGTGACCCTTGAGGGGCACCAGAGATTACACCAAACTCTTAGGAGGTAACATCTCTCACTTTAACCTTTTGTTTCCAAAACAACAGGTAGCTCCGTACACAATGTTATATTGCACCATGTATGCCAATGAGGCTCAATTTTTGAAGCAACAAATCCAAATTTACCTTATCAAAGGCTTTGGCAAAGTCTGTATAAATTACATCAACTTGCTTGTTTTCATTCAAAGAGTTATTTATAAAATGATTAAATATGGCTAAATTAGTAGTTCTAGACATTCCTTTCCTGAAACCGTGTTGTTCAGTAACCAGTATGTGCTTCAACATGGGAGATAAAGAATTACGAACTAACTTCTCCATGATTTAGCAAGAAAAGATTGGATAGTAATAGGTCTATAGTTAGTTACATCACAATTATCCCCTTACTTAAACATGGGTATCACATAACTGAGTTTTAAAATATCTGGAAAAACCCCGTCGGAGAAAGATTTATTATTATAAACAGGGGGTATGCTAAAACTGGAGCACAGTTTTCAAAGATTATAGCAGGAACATTTTCAGGACCACATCCTACATCTGTACTAAGGCTTTTTAATACTTTTTCAATATCCTTTACTGTCACTGATAAGGAGCCAAAATTAATATGAGTGGACAATGAATTATCAGGAAGCATTTTAGGACTATAAATAGAATAAACGGATGATAAATGTGATGCAAATAAATTTGCTATACTGTAGGAATCCTTACCCTCTACATCATGCAATAACATGTTTTTTGGTAGGGCATGCTCATTGCGTAGAGAATTTACATATTTCCAAGAACTACTTTCAACTAAAACTATCACATCAAATCATCTCGTGTATTTCTCAGACTAGCCACCATATCGTTTCATCTGAGCGAAATGATTACTTATTTTTCCACTGGCCCTCTTCAAAAATCTTTAAAAAATTAATAAAAAAATACTTGACAAATTAACCCTCTATACGCGAATAAGATCTACAAAGTCTCTAATTTAACTATACCTATCGGTACAACTAAGTTAAGCTAATAAGAACACAATGAAAATTAACCCACAATATCAATCGAACATGAAATATTACACACAAAAATACTATTCAGTTCTACCAAGAAGTCACTACTTTAACAATTCTAATCGATACAACTAACTAAGTTAAGCTAATAAGAAAGAACACAATGATAATTAACCCTCTATCCCTAAAATATCAATCGAACACGAAATATTACTCACAAATATACTATCCCTAAAATATCAATCGAACACGAAATATTACTCACAAATATACGACTTAGATCTACAAAGCAGTCGCTACTTTACCAATACTAATTGGTACAACTAAGTTAAGCTAATCCGAAGGAGAAGAAGAAAAGAAGTTGGATCCAATGATTAAATTGATAGCGTTGGTGAACTCATGAACAGATTTCAGTAATATTTGGCGCCGACGCATTTGGCCTTTCATTTGTTCGCGCAGCGCGGAGCTGTAAAGGACCCAAGGTACCGTCGGCGCGTTCGCTACCCGTGGCGTGAGCGCAGCGCGGAGCTATAAAGCCGGCCGTAGATGGAGGGCCTCAATGGCTGCTACCAAGGTCGCTCTACCCCTCAATGGCTGCTACTGCCGCTGCTCTTGGGCCGCAGTAGCGGCAGTAGAGTTCACAGTGAGAAACGTCATCAATTGGCTGACGTCATGGATCACTGTGCGGTACTGTCAGTAGATTTCGGAACGGTTTGGCAGCACTGCCAGTGAATTTCGGAACGCGCCCTATATCAAACTGTGTTGTGTCAATTGACCTACCTTTTAAGACAATAATCGTGGCATAAATACTGTAAACAATTACCAATAATACGACAATTTTAACTCCCTAGCTGTATCTCTTGCGATACAGGAGCTTGTTGTATTCAATCATAGTGTAATTTTTCAAGTGTATGTCCATTACCTGTCATTTACGGTATCGCCTTCATCCATATCACCTCTGTGTCATTCCATTAATCATTCATGATCATCAGTATAATTATTATGTTTTTGCTTTGTCATTTCGCTTGTCTTGTTTAATTTTTCGAACGCCGTGTGCGCCTTTTGTGTTTTTGCGCACGCACCGTAAATTTTGCCATATTCTGTGTCAGCCATTAAGTGCATTAAAATTGTGTCAAAATAATCAGTGTTGTGGTTCGTCCCAGTTCCTGGGAAGGTTTATCCCCATCATTCCCTTGTCTAGATATTTGAATATCGAACGCCTCGGGGGATCCTTAATCTTTGTTTTTGGATTTCGCGGAGTATGCCCCATGTTGGGTTAAAACGCGGATCTCCATGTGTGCGGATGTTCTCCCTAGTATTGCGGGTTGGGAGGGTTGGTCTGTTACAATAACATCATTAGTAGCCGATGAAGTGTAAAAGGAGGTACCTATTTAGCAGGATTCTTCTATAAGCTCTTCTATCAGCTCCATCATATCGGAAATAACCACGCACAAATAAGAGGAATCCAAGGGAGAATAACGACTGTTATTTTGCGAGATTTTCGGGCATATCAGTATTTGTACGAAATACATAACTTGCATCCATCGCATAGCATCTGCGAGAGCATCTTATTTTCACTGTCTTCAATATCCGATGCAAATGATCACGCAAGTTGCACATTTACTTAGTGTATGCATAAATTAATATTATTGACGATTATAAATCGCTCACGCTAAAGTTACAAGCTCTCCAGTTGGGAAATAATGTAGAAAAATGCACTAAGAAGCTTCATAGGCTTAGTCCAAACTGCACGTATATTGTGCAAAGATGCTTCTTTGTCTAATCATTCATTGGAAAAAGAACGGCGAGTTAGTTGTCGCGACGTAAATTTCCGTGGGGCTTGGATGGAGGTTTATTCTACCAATTTTCAGGATTTCAGCCACGAAAAGCTGGAACTACGTTGTGGAAATCCCGAAAATCAGAAGAATATCCCCGACAAATTAGATGTGTTCAACTGTGTGCACCCCGTGGGCATGAATACACATTTAAATATACTTTCATGAATTATAACTTCGTAAATCCTGCAAGTCCGTCACGAGAGTACATCTTAATTTAAGGAAACAAAAAAAGAGCTTCATCGTGATGTTTTTGAAAGATACTCGTTCATACGAAATTTGATATAACGAAGTGCCGATTTTTCTGGTCCCGTCAACTTCGTAATTTCGAGTTTCTACTGTAATAGTTAAGTATTATTATGAAGCCACTAGCATTGGGAAATAAAGATAGTTCATTGTACTTTGACTGTCAGGTTCAAGCTGTTCAAATGAAAAATTATCATCTTGACAAAAATCTAGGGATCCCGAGAATCCAAAACTAGGGTAAAAACAAACACAAGACATGCAAATAAATGATAAACTTTTTTCTGTGAGAAATAAGGGGTCAAACTGGACTCGAATATACAGTGTATGCTAAATTTCTTTAGACAATACATATATCTGTTAAGTATCACTCAGCTCCATTTATATGTAACTATGTATTGAATTTAAATGTAGAACTTACTACTCCACTGGTACCCATAGTTCCTGTTGGGATCTGTTCCTTCGCAGAATATATTTCCTGGCCCGCGAGTTTTCCTCCACATACGGTCCTAAGAAAATGATCAGAAGAAAGAAAATGGTCAGCATCTTAATTCATTTTTTTTGAAGGATTCTACTCATAAAGTGACCTACAAAGAAGTGGATAGTTTATACTGGTAGATATTTTTTTGGAATATTTTTGTAGGAATAAAACTTTTTTTCATTTCTCGTTTATTTGTTTTTGCTCAATACATTTAGTTGTAGCAATTGAGGTTACTGATTTGATAATTTGCTTTATTTATGGTGGGGGCTAGCGTATCTTCTCATCCAACCATAGGCCACATAGATGGTACATGCCTGCAAAAATGTAAAATTATGTCGAGATTGGTCTTGTCATTCAACCATGTACATACATTGTTACGTGTAACATTGTCATGTCTAGTGTTTGTGAATTAACCATGATGATAATTTAGTTCTTCTTAGTTTTGTTGTTGGCTTATACAAGGATGAACCATAAATTGCTAACCTTTGTGCTGCACCTTTTAATTGTTTCTCAATAGAAGAGGTGTGTGTGTGTGAAAAGTTTGGTCGTTAAACCTGGCCATTAAAGGTGGCTTTCATCTCACTAATATGAGAAGAGAAAATTTTATGGCCTTGGTTTTCTCTTTTAGTAAGTTGAGTGGTTTGGTCAAAATGAGTGCGGAATTAAAATTAGACTTTACCATTATGTTCCTCTGGCATGTTCACCAAGTAATCTGATGGAGCATTTAAGTACCTATAAGATGTAGTACATATTAAATAGATCTTCTCCATCCATGAGTTCTTGGAGAGTGGTAGGTGTGCATATTTTTTATGTGTGTTGGTTTTTGATGCCATTCTTTGAAATGTATGTTTTAACTTAATGTGTCCTTGAAAATGTATGTTTCACAACATCTCTGGGCAAATAATCAATTATTATCATTATTTGACTCTCCAACTATGATAAATTCCACAGGGGAGTCAACATTTGCCGACGGGAGACATAAGTTAAAGACTTTTCCCCCAGGATTACCCTGGATAAACTCCACCACTGCTGGGGTTCAAACTTGTACCCTTGAATTGGGAAGCTGGTGCTATAGCCACTGCATTAACCCAATCCCCATAAATAAATTTGTGCAAGGATAGGACAAAGAGATAGAAATTATCAATACTGAACTACATAGTTTCCTGCATCTACTTCCTATTATTTGGTTTTAAGTCACTCATTAGGGAATGGCAAGTGGAGCATAAATGTATGCATAAGCTACTGAAACAATTTAAAAAGTCAAACCTTATGAATGATTTTTGCCGTTTGTTAATCATATCTGTTCATCCAATAATTACTGGAGATAATTAATTATCTCCATTAAATGTAATATGCACATGATAACTCTCTGTTTGTTGATCATGTAATTGCTCAAGTAGAAATTTCTCCCTTGAAACTCAACTGATTCTGGACTGAAACTCCACTGAATGGGTGAAAACTGGCTTGAAACTACCTTGTAACTAGACTGCTCTTCCTTGGCCTCAACAAGAAAAACTGCAGTCAACTGAAACTTCACTGCAATACTCCCTTGCTACTCCATTGAAATACAACTTTTTCTCTCTTGCTGCATGAGTGCTCCACTGCCTCTGAACTGAACAGTTGGCCCAGGTCAGGCCATCATTTAAACTCCACTGCTTCTCCCTTGTCACGTAATTTTATTGCCTTGCCACTCAGCTGCTGTAGTATTAAGGTATCCCCACTCCCTACCTAACTGAACTGCTTCTCTCTTGCTGCATGAGTGCTCCACTGCCACTGAATTGGACAGTTGGCCCAGGCCAGGCTACTCTCGGAGTCCGAGCCTCGTGGTCGAAAGCGACCCAACCCTTCACCGCGGGGAGTTTATGGCAGAAACTGACCAGTCACACTCTAGTTTAAAACTTCTAAAAGTTAAACGTAAATTGCAAAGTTATGTTCATCTTCGTGTTGAACTACTCACGCTGATGAAAAAGGTTTTTTTATCGCAGTTATATGATAGATATTAACCATTTTCTGCGCTTTAGTAAACAATGTCAGTTTAATGTACATTATATTACTAAAGCACGTAAAATGGTTAATCTCTATCGTATAACTGCAATAAAAAAAATCATTTTCATAAGCGTGACTAGTGCAACACAAAGATGAACATAATTCTTCGATTTATATGTAACTTATAGAAGTTATAAACTACAAGGTGACTGGTCAGTTGGTGCCATAAACCACCTGCGGTGAAGGGTTTGGTCGCCTTTGACGCAGAGGTTCGGATTTCGATTTTGGGTGCCTCCCGAAGGAATCCCCTTGTTCTTTCAGGCTAAGGGCTTTCTTGCTATTTTGCTCAATGATCTATTCAGTAACTAGAATTTTAAGAATCATCTACCTGGTGTGTTAAGCACGTGGTCCCTCCTTCACCCAAAATTGTGGCAAAAATGGGAAGCTTGCAAACGAATCAGAGTTATAGTTCAGCCAGTAAACACTTCACTGAGAGCTTTGCGTTATTAATTTCCATTATACATTATATTATTTCAGTGTGTTTATTGGTACATTCAGCAATTTTCTCCTTTCAACATTTCTGCCAGTTAGGGGTTGTGCATAAACTACGTTACCGTTTTTGGTGATTTTTTACTCCCTCCCCCACCCCCCTTCATTGACAACTGTAGTATTTTTCCCAAACCCCCTCCCCCCCCCCTCGACATGTAGCGTTGTCTCTACAAATGAAAGTTTAAATTCAAAAATATTTTCTCAAGTATTGAGTGAATTTATTTTAAGGGATAGGTTGATAGAAAAGTTTTGTCACTAGGTCGCTATTTAAGGTGGTTTGAGTGAGATAGTTCCATAGTCATAATATTTCAGTCTGTAAGAAGAATGAAATAAATTATGTAGTATTAATGGTGCTAAGACATAGTTACATATATATGACCACATTTTCAGTAATTATATAAATAAAGCTACATAAGTCTATAAATGAACTTATTTTTCTCACACCGTATGGTTGAAAACCCTTCAAAACATCAGGTTTTTTGCGATACTAGGCTGTAAAGATTATACTTTGGTGAGTTATAGATTACTTTTTATAAATAGTTGTGAAAACATGCAAATTATACACCGTTAGTTTTTGGACGAAACCTAGGTGATAGAAGATCCTATTTTTTTTATATTCTCATCCCTCTGGAGTGCACAGCTGTTATCTATCCCATGTAAAGCAGCTTGCATTTTCAGGCAAATTGCTTGAAGAATAGTTAGGCAAGGGGTTAGTGTTTTGATATTATTTGAAAGATAAGAGTTTTTTCTTTAAAATGAGGCCAAATTCTAGGGGAAGTGATTTTTTTGCTCAAATTACCTTAACCCGCGAGAAGGTTTAAATGTTAGCAATTTGATGGTATGCAGACTTGCAATGTTGTAGAAGTAATAGTTCAGTTACATTGAGTTATAGTAGAAGCTTGGGGTGCATGAAACACCCCGCGCACACTTCCTCATGTTAAACTCAGTAGTATT